>JAZFAV010000002.1:14100000-15341000 GCA_037954035.1 Rosalia funebris
ACTCTAACTTACTAGCTCTATATTCTACTTTTGGCCCACCCTTTACAAAACCTACTTGTTCTTTAAATGTAATTCTATTATATATTTTTATATTTATTTCATTATTGGAGTGAAATCAAGTTTTCTTAAAGTTTTAAAGTCAATATTATTATTTACTATTTATTACGAAAATTTAACGAAGCAATTAGTACCAATAGTTTTTTAAATCTACAGAAAACTATATACCTGTTATATATTTATACCTTTTTGAAGTACGAGGGGGTGCCCAAAAGAAGCCGAACTGATGTTGTGGTGGGCGGAATGTTTGAAGTACCGCGTTCTGGCGCTAGGAACGTAAGGAGCATTCTCGAGTTAGCAAGTCAAGCGTAGTCTCTAAACAAGATTCCGTTTGGCTTTGTGTGAATTTTTTAGTGAGAGTTGTTTTGTGTGCTCGTCGTTTTTGCTATGGGTGATTCTCGTAAACAGCGCGCGTGAACACAAATTTTGCTTCTTGCTCAGACAACTGACACAGAAACTCTTCAGATGTTAAAAAAGGGCTACAAGGATGATGTTACTGGAAAAGCTCAAGTATTTGAGTGGTTTTCTCGTTTCAAAAGAGGTTAAATGTCAATTGATGACAAACCTCTCTCTGGTGGTCTTGATGAAAATTTTGAAAAAATTTGCGAAATCATCTTTGGAAGATCGATGACGGATCGTTAACGATGTTGTACAAACCAAATGCAATATTAAATACAGAAAACTACACTACACTGCATGTAGTTTGAACTTAAAGTCGCTCATAAATTTGCCCAACCTAGCCAACTCGCACGTGTGCAGTGTTGTCCCGTCGTTTATTAGTACATCTAAAGAAATTAATGGTTTGCTCCTGTTCTTATAGTGGAGTCAGAACCTTTTGCTTGTCTTATATTCTATTGAGATCTGGTGTGTCTTCTACACAAACTTACATGAGTTTGTGTAGAGCTCTGAGTATTTATGAATACACTTCGTTAAATAATTGTTTCTCTACTGAGAAAACTAAATATGAATTTAGTATGTATTTAGAACAAAATTACATTTAACAAAGATTTACAGAAGTATCTGAAAACGTTGTTTAATATTTTTAGCGAAACGGTTAATAATATTGTGCTTTGGCTTTTTGCTTTACTTATCTTTAGCATCATACATAAAATCATGATAACCTCCCAAACTATATTATATTTAAAACTACAGTGTAAAGAAATATAACTGGACTGAAGTGGGAACTGCGTTTTAAAAAACATTTATATACATATTTGTATGTGGCATGTAAAGAGGGTGCCTTCATTTAAGGAGGAAATTCCAATAGCCTTATCATTCAAAAAAATATCATACGTTAATAAGCAAATTGCATCAAACCAATTGATATCATGAAGAGATGCTTAATTTAATTAAGGTCACTTCATTTCCATATATTTCATCATCTGACATTAACGATCCTTAATTAAACGATGCTTTACTAACAACTTTTTAACCACGGCATATGTCATTTCATTCTAACAGGTGTTGACTACTGTGCAAAAGGGCATTTTTGCCATGCTAACGCAACTTGCCTTAACTTACAAACTACTTACGCTTGCCAATGCGACCAAGGCTTTCAAGGAGATGGAAAACAGTGTACTGGTACGTCTTCATTTACTAACAGGGTTTAATTCATCGCCAAATACGTATATACATATATTGTCAAATCAGCATTAGATACTAGATAAAATAATGATTATTACATATGTATTAAATTAAGCTTGATGTCTCTCCTATGGTACAGAACCTATTCCAAATCCTCTAATTATTAATCAAACACTTTTGCATAAAAAAAATCATTGAAAATTTAAATTAATACAGTAAATCACATTTTAATAGAAATGGTTTTGAGGTTTAAAATGTATTTACACTAAGTATGGTTAACAGTAGCTCGTTTGCAAAAGTGGCCTACAATTAAAATTCAAAGTTGATAGGAATCAGTATTACCAATATAATTTATTTTTGCTTAAAAACAAATGTAACTTAAGGAACTAAGTTGCGCAGTACCATATACCATCTACCAATAAATAATGTAATTATCATTTCTTCTACTATCTAATGCTTTAGATACTTACGTAATTTTAATATTAAATAATTACGTACCATTTCTGTCATAATTACGTTAGAAGTAATATTTCTGTACATTCGTAATCTGCTGCCCTTTTAGATACCAATGAATGTAATCAAGAGGGTGGCCTCTATGGGCACCACTGTCAAAAAAATACGCGTTGCGTGAATACACAGGGCTCTTACATTTGCGAGTGCCTGCCTGGCTATAGGAGACTGGACACATTCAATTGCGTTGAGTTGGACGAGTGCAGTTCGGGCGAACATAACTGTGATGTAAATGCAGAATGCATTAATACTAAGGGGAGTTACCACTGTAGGTGCAAGGAGGGGTACACTGGTGATGGTTACGTATGCCAACGTAAGTAAAGTTTAGTGTTGATTTTTATGCTTAACATAAAAATCAACACTTTGGAAGAAATGTCAATGTCAATCATATTGGAATAAATTTCAAGATAAAAAGTGCAAGATTTAATAAATTATTTAGATATTTATTCTAGTCTTAAATTTGATTCTGTTAAAAAAACATAGATAATATGAGGATTGCCTTATATTCACAATAAGTAATAGTTAAGGCATTTATACTGTTAATAATTTACAATATCCAACTTAAAATTTTCTCGTTTCAGCTATATGTAAAGATAAGTGCTTAAATGGTGGTACATGTAAGAGTCCCGATAAGTGCGTGTGCCTCCACGGCTACACTGGACCGAACTGTGAAAGAGACTTAAACGAATGTACAACGAACTCTCATAGATGTACAAATACTTCAGTATGTGTAAATATGATTGGTTGGTACTACTGCCAATGCAAAGATGGATATAAGACTCCGTACAAAGACAATAAGTTAGGAACTCAATGTTTAGGTAAGTTTTGTGATAAAAAGAAGAGTAATAGAAATGAGTTAATTCTATTTTAGATATAAATGAATGTGACAGTGATCTCCACACTTGTCATCCCTCTGCTCAATGTATAAATACTGATGGAGGGTTTGAGTGTATATGTCCTCCTTCACAACCAAATTGCAAATTGAGCTGCTTGTACAAAGACAGAGAAATAGACAATGGGCACTCTATATTGCCCCCAGAAGATCCTTGCGAAAATTGCACCTGCAACAAGGGAGTCATGAAATGTGAAAAGAAAAGGTTAGTAATCTAGATTTACCTTACATATAGATTAGATGTTTTTTTTTTATTATTATACATTTCACAATACATGAACATATATTGGCAGGCATAATATTAACTCGTGGTCAGTGTGGTGGGGTATGATATTCCCTTCGTAGTGTGGTGATAAAATCTGTCCTGTGTCATTTGGCGCCATCTACCATTAGGTAGCTTCAAATTAGGTATTGACAAGTTCACACAACTAGCGGCAGCTGTATGTCTGACACCGTTGGTGAAGTATTACTTACCCTAATTGGAACTGTTTTGTGGAAGTTTCCCCTTGATGAAAAAACTGTTAAACGTTCACCAACTTACGTCAGTGGGCACCGTCAGGAGAAACCAAAAGGAAATTCCTCTGGCATTTCTTGATATACTCAAGAGAAGTGTGCCAAGTACATTATTCGCTTTTAGCGAAAATATTACAGTGGTATCACATATTTCGAAAAAAAGTAAAAATATTATATTTCTGTCCACCCTGCACCACGACGACACCATTATAGAACATAAAGGTAAAACCATTTCAAAAATGAACCACTTTTATAGTATAATAAAATGTGGAGTAGATGTTCTGGACGAATTTTCGGCGAATTATAGTGTGGCATGAAATGGTCGTCGATGGCAACTAACTTTTTCATACCTCAACACGGCTGGAGTAAATTCCCTAGTAATTTGCAAAAGCAATACTAAAAAATTTTATATAAAACAACGTCAATTTCTTAAAGAATTGGGTATGCAATTACTCTCTGAATACAAGAGGCACCGTGAGGGAAACCCCAGAATTCTTCGAGAATTACGTCCATATCAGCCAACACCCGTCGAAAACCCGCGAAAAAGGCAAAAAACTAGTAGAAGATACAGTAATTGTCCAAGAAGGAAAGGCAGGAAAACGTTTTACACTTGTTCTAAATGTAACATTCCACTTTGCTTAGAACACGCGAACTTTGTGTGTAGCAAAAATTGCCTCCATGAGAATGATTAGAAAATTGTTTTCCACAATATGGCTGCTTTCATCCATAATTATTTGGATTGTATAGTATATTGAGATTGGAATAAGAAAAGAAAATGGGGTTTGTCATACCTCACTACACTTCTTACGTCACTATTTTGCATCACACTGCCCGGGGGTTAAAATATTTATAAGCAACTATTACTGATATGTATAGAAAAGGTATTAAAAAACAGTAATAATAATTGATAAATACATTTTTTTAATAAAATATCACTAGCTCTATAAGGTGATTTATTTTTAATAAGCATTTTAAGAGTAAACAGATATTTTTGAATGCGAGTTATCTTATGTTCAGTTTTAATCACTTCTAATACTTCTGAATACTATATAAGTGTTTCTTATTTAGTTTTCCATATAGAGTACCAGTATTTAAAAAATCATGGCACATTCTACAGGATTAATTCTAATACAACAACAACATAAGAATATACTAATATAATATATACTGAAATTATTATATACTAACCTTATACATTATACTGAAGCCTTAAGCCTCCTTTAGAGAACTAGGACCGAAGCCAGTTACAGTTTCCCATTACCGAGAATTTACTGTCACTATATTTTACTTGTGTCCCCTATAGATTAAACAACAAATAAATAAAAGTAAATCAATTTTTTTTCTAGATATTTAAATTTATTATTTTAAAAACTGTTATATATATATATACCTGCCTTCCTCAGATACTTCAAATTATTTAACATTTGAAAACTATGAGGTTAAGTATTCAGCGACGGTGAAGTGCAGTTCAAATTTGTTAAGTACATGCAACAGAAATTGCGACAAGTAGAAGGAATTAGGGGAATACAAGTAAATATGTTATGATTGCTCACATTTTCTGTCGCCTGCGACAGATTTAGGTTTCTGAGGGGTGTTCTAAACTGAACAAAAGAAACTACATGCATGTAATACAAAAGTATCCAATCAAGGAAATTGCTCTGAAGTCATTCACCACCTTTTAAATATAGAATAGGGAATAATTGTAACAAATTTATTTCTAACTAAAGCAATATAATATCTGTAGCATGTTTTTTTATTATTTTTTGTTTTTATACAAATGTTACCTTCCTAATATCTTTTATATAAATTTCATATTATTTCTGGTAATCCTTTCTTTTTAGATGCGACTGTACGCTTCCAGGCAGTGACCGGGACAATTGTTGTCCTCAGTGTAACGAGTCACATGCTTGTCAACACCAAGAAATCCCTAAAGTCGTCTTGATGCACGGAGAACAGTGGTCATACCAATGCCAGACTTGTGAATGCCTCTATGGTGAGGTGGACTGTTGGGACATGAAGTGTCCACCCTTGACATGCAAAAACCCCATTCTTAACGCGATGGATTGTTGTCCACACTGCGAAGACCCCTGCCCTCAGGTCAATACCTCGGAGCAGGGCCAGCCATGCCTGTACGAGGGAACGGCATTATATGAGTCTGGATCCCAGATTGTCGATCCCAAGGACCCCTGCACAATATGCGACTGTAAGGTTGGTGTATCTTTATAATGTTGAGATATTGTCGTGTTAACCTAACATGAGTGGCCTCTGTTTGTGTTGTACCAATCAACAGGAAGGTACAGTGAAATGAGTTGCTTGGTTGCATTAGATGCAGGATATAGTGCCTCTGTGTTGCCCCATTCTCATTCATGTCATCTATAGGTGTTGTTCATCCCTCATAGTGTTTCCTCCAAACAAGGCCTTTTGAAATTTCCATTTAACAAAATGTGATCCTGAATCTGAATTCTGAAAAGTTATATCTCTTATATTGGTTTGACTTCTTAATTTATGGAAAATATACAGGATCATTAACAGTAATTAAATTTGGCAGACCATTCACAAATAAATAAATTGATAATTGATAAATAAATTTTCTGAGTTGATGTAACCTCAACAAAACAACTTGAACCTGTCTCAAAAAAAAAAACAAACAGGAGGCTATCTTTTTTCAGGTAGTCAAAATAGTGTACTGCATTCAACCCACACTTTTCAACGACTAAGTTGGCATCATGGGACAATAATTAGAACAGAAAATAACCATAATCATATTTCAGTGTGCCAAATTTGTTGGTGAAATAAACATCAACTGCAGTATACACCATGAGAACAATTTATTTATAATTAATAAATGACGTTTGATTTATGCCAAGTAATTGTTGATATTGGATATATCGAAACAAATATAAGTTTCTCTTAAACAAATAACTACAAATATATTTAGTAAACCATTATGAATGCATACATATTATATGTAATTTAATATTCTATTTATTATATAAGAAACACATTTATTATGTGGAATGTTATATTTGAATAAAATTTTAATCAGGATAAGCATTAGCCAGACAAATGCTTTCTTTCATTAGGATAAAATATTTAGACTGATGTGCAGAGAATCAAAAATACCACGTTGTAAATCAATACCATACAGGCACCTATATTTCAGTTTAACTATGTTTCTTGTTGATAGGCGCCAAAATAAAAATAGAAAAAAAACCATTATTATTTTATCTTCATTTTTACAAACTATAAAAGCAAGTAAGTACGCATTACCTCAATGTGTACCTGAATGAATAACAGCAACATGAATAGGTGATGTAAATTCTGTTTATTATCAGGAAAGCTATATGATCTGTGACTCATGTCAGAGATAGTAAAATCAGTCTTAAATAGCCCAAAAGGACTGTAAATATAAATAGGAAGAATGTTATAGCTTGATCCATTTTTAAATATGCAGTATGTCTTTTTCTCAAAATTATTTTGATTTTATCTGCGATATAGTTTTATATCTACTTTATACACAGTTATACATAAATTTATAGCTTTGTGGCATAAATATTTAAAACCTTACAAAGATTTTTCTTTTATTTCAATTAAATTTATGATAGAAAATACTAGATCATACGAATATTGACAGATATTTGATCATGTAGTACTTTTATTTTTTATTACAAACATGTAACCTAATACAAAGATATAATCGTTTACATATTCCCTAATATAGATGATATTTAAATTTAGATATATTTAAGTAAAGCCTCTCATTTTGTTAATGTACCAGAGGCACCACTTTAATAAAATTATGCTAAAAAGAAGTAATTCTAGGAAAGATTTTGTAATTTTTGTATTACCTTGACTATATAGTGCCTTTTAATTGTTATAAATAGTTTGTAAATCTGCTGTTTACGATTTTTTATTGTATAATTCAGATTTTGTATTGATTTTGATTTGGTTCCACACAGAAGGTACATTGCAATGTTTTCCAGCCTGGCAACTTCATTGTTGAATTGTATTTACTCAAAATATACCAATATGCTTGTTCACTACATAAAGTAAATAAGAAATTACATATCATTAACATAAAAATTAAGTCAAATATAAATTCAGCCTCTTGAACAACAAATGGTTATTTTTTTACCTGCATACATTGGACATAATTAATTAGCACTTTGCAACGCAAAAATATTCGTATCAAAATAAACAAAAATTTAACAATTTCTGCGAAAGTCCGTCGATCGAGCAGAGACGCTGATTCACCGACTCACCGTCTGCCACGTATACGCATATATACGGTGGCAATGCTGAATTGACAAAATCGAGCTGCTTTACTTATTAGTCTTTGTTTGTTCAGTTTTATCAGTGTAAATTACATACATATACTTCATCAGTTATTTTGAAAGAAATTTTGTATAGAATCAAATAAATATTTAAGTTTCTCTACATTTCACAATGTGGTAAACAATAACATTAAAATTAAATTTAAAATGCAATAAATCTCTTAATAAATAAAGTAAACTAAAATATAGTAACAAAATTTTAAGTTACTTGGTATCCATGTAGGTAATGATCCCCCATGTTGCATGGAACTATAATGTTTCAAAATAGCCTATTTATTAGTTGAGACTAATTTACTAAACTTTTATCCATCTAACTTGTTAATATACAAAAACATTGTAATCCAAGTACTTACTAATTTTCTGTTTCTCTGCTTAACAACTAACAGTATCTAAAATAAAAAACAACCAGATATGTCTATTGCTTACCTTTAACAAATATTCATCCACCATGTACCCCAAATAGGCCCTGTTTCAATAGAAAAAGCATGGCTAGCCAAACTGCATAGAGCTAAGGCTGGCTTCTAATAAGCTAGGCGATACTAACAATTAACACTCGATTCCCTTGCAGGTGCCGTACTGCGCAGAACTGGTGAGCAATGTCGCGTGTTGTGTGCATCGGTAATCACTCTCTCACACTCCTAACTACACTCAAACTATAGTTTGAGCCAGCAATAATGCAGCATCATTACTGTATTTGAATGTGACCCCTAAAAAAAGAAACTAATTGATTAGCGCGTTGCATGATGGTCCCCTCACGATCTCACATAGATTTTTAAGTGCCCCACCCTCCCCCTTCCCCAACTAATTCCGTCACATTTGGATGCAATGATTGTGCTGATTTGTACTTGGTTCACTCTATATACACACCTCTAGTAGTGCCTGATTTGCCTGATAGTAGTTTACAGTTACAAACAACACTGTTCTATTTGTCGAGTCATGGAAGTTCTTCATCATAATTCAATATTGATTTAATTCCATGATGGAATTCTGATGAATGAAGAATTTCTTAAAAAAAATGTTCTAACATGGTTTAGAAGTACCAAGCACTCTATAGATGTGTATTGCCACATTTCTGCATGCTTTTTTCTTTGGTAGTACTCTAATTGGCCTAATTTTTTCTAATTGTTCAGAGTAAGTTGATGTTTGGATGGATGCGGCATGAAGTTTTTTTGACTAAGTATTAAATCTCTGCGCACTTGAAAAGTGATAATTGCATTCAAGTTCTTATGATCAGCTTCAGGATAGTTGTTTGTTTATTATGGTGACAGTACTCATGTTTCTAGTATTACCGGCATGTCAACAACATAAAGCATAAAACACAGTGAATATTTGTGGCTTTATGTAATTGTGATTCTTATATTACAGTTTGCATAATTGCATGGATATTTATTATACTGATTATAGGAAAAGAACATGTGTAGGGTCGTCCTATAAAATTTGCTGACCCTTTTTCTGCACAATCACAAGTGCAAATGAATTTATTATGCACTGTTTTGTAAACAAATTAGTAAATTATAAATGAAGAAGGAACACTAATAATTATTTTAACATCTAAGAACCCTAACGTATTATTTATTGTCAACATGAAGAAATATCTAAAAATCCAAAATTTTAAAGTTAAATATAATTTCTAATCTCAAACTTAGTGTACAGCTAAACAAATAGTAATAAAGAGGACTTTTCTTGCTAAATATATATTAAAATGAAAATTCTGGTTTCAATCAATATCATCAAGAAACAAATACCAATTTTGATTTGTGTATAAATAACTCTTGTTCCCTAAATTCCAATAAATGATTCATTTATTGATATTAGAAAATTAATTTGAAATACAAGCACAAAATCATCTGATTGTAATTACTGCTAGCTACCCCGAACTTGCTTTATTTTACAATACTTAGAATACTCGGATTTTGGCACTTGCTGAGTAACCGAATGGGTCCCCGGAACAACGTTGTAAGCGACAAAAATCGAAAGTGGAGTTTTCGGTGGAACAACGTTGATAGGGCAGTTTCTGATTGAAAGGGATATTTTGCGTTAGATTGTTGACGGTTGGTAGCCCGTATTTAGCAACGACGCTCGAGCAGAACCTACCGGTTTTGAAGTAGTAACGTTGTAATCGCCAAATCATGAACCTGCAGACTATGTTCCGTTTCTACAAATCATGTAAAGTTTGTTCATGTTTTTCGTTTTTATTGATAAAAATTGAGTTTCTTACAATGTTACCGAATTATTTGATTCCTATTTCATGCAAGTGCTCTGGGTGAAAAACCGCTACTGGAACAACGTTGTAACAGACCAGAGATGGTAATCAAAACCACCTCCCTGTAACAGACAGTTGCTTACAACGTTGTTCCATGGAACGAGAAGAATATTTCCCAGTTTCTCTGGAACAAAATCATATTTTCTGTACAAAAAAATACAGATGGTTGTTCTACACGTAAGCGATTCATAATTACATCCAAACATGAAAATAACAACAAAATTGATTTCAGGTTCTTTTTTCTTACAACGTTGTTCCGGGGACCCATTCAACTCTTTGTTTCTATATTTTCTATTAGTAAATTACTACTTATTATGATCGGTTAAAATAAATTTTAATCTTTTAGTGTGTACATTTAAGGAATCTCCAAATAGAAAATTGATAATAGAAATTGTGTAGTTTGATTAAATTCCACAAGACTGTTCTGCAGCAAGTTAGAACACTAACATCACTGTCAACAGTGTCAACTATTGTCTGTTATTAGAAAAAAATGTTATGGATGATATCTCAGTTTAATTAATTTGTTTTTATTGTATTGCGTGTGGTATTTCTTGTGTCGTAATTATTGTAACTTAATAAAAGGAGGAATTATATTTTTTGTGGTTAAAAAGAACAACAAAACAACTATTCCAAAACATAATCTGTCTAGATACAGTAAATATAGACCTTGTTCTGTTTCAAGGTAAATTTATGAATTTATTAGGGGAATAAATAATTCTTAAATTTTGGTTTTAAGAACTCTTTTGATGTAGTTTTAATGATTGGATAAATATTCCTTTAAAGTAGCTATAATATAAAAAGTATATTATATATGAGTGTATTATATTCACCTTATAAAATATTAAAAAGATATTGAACAAATACATATTGATCTTATTATTGTTTGTACCAAACTTTATTGTCCTTTATTTTTTAATTTAACTATTCCAAAACATAATCTAACTATTATAGCATGTTTTAGAAATTCTAGTTTTGAATCAGCCCTCAAGAGGTCATTATTACATTCAAGGTATTTTTTATCAAAGCATATTGAACATCAGTATAGTTTTTTTATATTATTTTACATGCAGACTTTTATATTTAGTAAAGAATGTAGTTAAATATAATTTTTCACAGTATCTTCTATGTGTATAAAGTGATAATTCATGTATTACAGATCATTTTGTAACTTCAAAATATATACCTTTTCGTTCAATGCCAGTTGTATACACAATATTTGAATATTTTGCAGTTAGGGAATTATATGTATAACATGATTTGAACCCCCTAAAATATTATATAGAACTGTGAAACATTATATTTAACTATATACTTTATTATAAAAAATAAATATGAGATATAATATACAAAATTAAGAAAGAAATTAATATGATAAATAAATAAATAAAATTAGTTATTTAAATAAATATATTTTTAATGTAAATTATATATAAAAAAAAAAAAGGAAAAAGACATGGACGGGAATTGAATCCACATTTTTATCAGTTTAATTTTTTTTTATATATGAGCTTTTAGGAAATCTGTAACATTTTCAACATTTTATCTCAGAAATGATAAAATAGTATTCTATATGACTTTGGTATATGAATACCGTGAATGTAAACTACCACCAAATGAAGGCTAAAACTAAAATTTGGACTTTTATACAATTTGGTATGTTTAGAAGAAGGTACATATATCGAGACCTAACAGCTTTCAAAATCCTTCACCACAATAAAACTAACTATCCTGAGCGCGTTTTTAAATTCAAATATTTATGATGCATGTTTAGAAGAGCACAATTTCACTTATTTCATTTCAAAATTGGCACTACATGCAAAGCCTGTCTCCAGTTTGTCACTAAGCTGGGGTAACCTAAAATTCATATGGGTTATTTTAAAAAACTCACTCACTCTTCACGAGTAAAGTGAGTTTTTTCATTAGTATAACCCCGATGGACAGATCCAATATAATGTGGTATTAATTTTTTTAGGACGGAGTGCTTTGCTGTAGCTATAATTACAATTGCAGTGACGATTCACGCTCAGTTGGATTCGATGGATTGGTGGCATCAACCTCAGCCACAGATGGACATTTTAATAGTGCCAGCTACAGTGCAGAAAAAGCATTTAACGTTACTAAACAATATAATAGTGCTCCTCGAATGGCTAATTATAGTGCTCGGCCCGTCTATGTCAGTGACTCGACAACAGGCGGCAACAAGACTGAAGGAGCCCCGCCAAGGGGCCCGCCTGGGGGCTGATGCCCCTCTTATTAGGACCGGTGTTACATTCCTTGACACTTGCGAGCCATTTGTGCAATAGCCTTGTGTGTTCTCTGGCTTGCATCATCTCAAGTGTCTTCCTAGTTGCATAGCAGGGGGCCATATCCCCTCATTGGCTTTGACAGCTTACATTGTTATAATGTTGTACTCAGATTACTGGGGAGAGTGAGCATTATGGGCTACTACAATGTCTCGATTTTCTAATTGACAAAGTATACGTACCTCCGAGGTGTGTTGCTTTGCAGTTTTATACATTTCCATAGCTATACAAAGAGAATTGATAGGTGATTAATTATATTTTTATTTTTAAAGGTGTTTGATGTTCGTAGAGTAACATACTGCAATTCTGAGTGAAGACGTTTATAACACGGTGGATAGACGTACGTGATTTTGATACGAGTTATAAAGTATATCAGTATTTGTCGTCACTGCAGTAATTTAGGTCTTCTATTCGTCTAAATAATATCACTTAATAGGTGTACAGATAATACTGCTTTTAAAATAGCCATTCAACGAATAAAATAATTTTTTATCAATGATGTACTGAAGCCCTACGACGCAGACACTCACAATTACATACATGTAATTGAACAGTTGTATAATGAATAAATGAACCAGAGTTACAAGGTATGGGATACATTTAAAGAAGAACAATAAAGAATTGTCTTCAACATGATACTCCACTTTGAATTTGAAAGCTGCAAATTAATATTGTGTGATTAGGGGTATTTCAATTAAAATTGAAATGCTTTTCAGTTCCACATGTTCTGCTTTTGCATAATTCTTTTTATGAATTCACTTCAGAGAATTAAAAAAAATGTTGAATGAAGTAGAGTCGTTTACAAATCATAATCAAATGGCCCAAAAAGGACTGAATTTTGATTAAATAAGAATTAAGTAATAAAAAAAATCCATTGAAGTCCTTTTAGTTGTTTTTTTAATTTATTGATGATATGTGATACTAAATTTTCTATTTATTTTATTGTTTTAACCTCAACTGCAATGTTACATGGAGAAAATTATCAAGTTTTTTTTAGATATTATTACAGATGCTACCTGTAAGGAAGTTAAATCTTAACAACTACTTACAAAAACTGTATACTTACAAAATATTTTATCTCTACTCTTTGCTATGTTATTTTATTTACACAGTACATTTCTTCTATCCCTTTAATTTTCATACATCGTTTTATGTGGACAGTAGTGACTACACTTTTCAGCAAAATGTACTTAAACCATTTAGAATACCATAACTACCCCTAATCTTGATCGTATTCAGGTAAGTAAAGATGTATGGAGGGTGTACATAAATAATTCCCATCGGCAGAAATACTTCAGATTACTACAGGAATTGATGGTTAAAGTGAACTAGTCAATTTAATAGGAAAGGCCATAGTATAATAAATACAGAAGTTTATAATATAAGTATAAGCTGGCCCGTTGTAAGCGGATCCTTTAGCGTAACTGTGCTGATTTTAAATCATAAAAATCAATTTAGTCAGAAAGGATCTTAATAGAAACTATTCTAGGGAAGATACTCTGGAGTAAATTACTAATCATGTATGTATTAAATGTAATAGATGGTAAATTTAAAACTGTTTTCTAATGTTTATTCACAATTCAAAATAAGAACTACAAGTCTTTCAAAATAATAACTCTAACATAATGTAGTGCACTTTATTGAGCTTTTATGTGTTTATTATTGTCAAGTAAAATTATGTCAAATATATATTGATCTATTTGGATGCTCCGAACTCAGTACAACCAAGGCCTTTAACAACTGTAAGTTTCTTCCGTCTTATATTCTCAGAGTTTAAAAGGCAATATTCAGTGTGTGGGAATGTTACAAGGAAGTCAGCATCAGAACACATGGGAATCAAATTTACATCATGAAATTGTGACATTTTTTCTAAATATTTACCTAATCCAAAAATATTTTTATAATTCTAGATTCTAGAATTATGGACTGTAATACAGTGCTTAAGTTGCAATTATTATTCTAAAATAATATCTAGGCAAAGAATATAAGTTTTAAAAATATGATTCAGGAATTATGCCTAAAGATAAACATTAAAAATACGATTTAAAATGTTATCACATTACTGGGTGCAAAAATTATCCTAGCTTTCCAACTTTTTTAAAATTTTGTTTAAAAATACCTATGAATATTTTCTCTGAGAAAACTAATATTACTAATAATGAGAAGTTTGCATTAAGAAATAGTTCATATACATTATATGATATATCTACCAACAATGAATGCTGCATCAATGGTGTTACACTCGAATAATTCCCCCACAGTCAAGATACTCTCATGTGGGTTATAGATATTTGACTCAATGTAGGTACAAGAAATTAAGTGGAATTGAGTTTAGCTTTGCCGTCGTGTATGACTAATTACTTATTAGGGGTATATAAATATAGTAATGCATATTATATAAATTATAACATATCTAGTTGCTTATATACGATGTCGCCATTGATGAGGCATCCAAGGGAGCAGCTTTCATAACTTTTACATGTAGAAACTGACTTGAAATATTAACATGAAACATTAAATAACAATTAACAACAGTTACAACAGCAGGTTTTGAAAGTAAACAATATCTAATTTGAAAGTCTTTTTTTCTTCTAGCGGCTTATTGTATAGATTTTATTAAGCTATAAAAAAGTCTAGTAAAATATCAGTTCTGCAAATTATTACCCAATATCTAATAGAACATTTAAATTGCTTTTGCAAATTTTTCATCGATTTCATTCAACACTTGGATGAGATTTTCACCAGAGGTTCAGAATGTTTTATATGTTCAGTATTTTTTTTCCCATATTTAGGTAATATTAACTAATATGCATTGAAAAGTTATCCACTATATATTTGTTTTAATCGAAGACTTGTTTGACTTTTAAAACGAAATTATTTTTATCATTTGAAATGAGCACTGTTCCTTCAATGAATTTGTTTACAACGGGCTTACTTTGCTAATAAAACTATAGACAATAATATTGCATATTATAGGGTATTTAATATAGAATTATATAGAGAAACTCGAGTGTCGCAGATCTATCAGGCTATAAATACTGTTTCGCTAACTTTTCAAGTATATAGTTTGTTGCTGGCCTTCATAATATTATTGTTGATCGGTAGAGGTGTGGGCTTGTTATAATTCAATCACATGTTATAATTCAATACCCGCTGTATTGTAATATTGTACAAAATTTTAAAACCGTCAATGTTTGAACAGAACTACTGTTTATAATACTGCTAATAGTTGGCTGAAATCAGTGTGCTTTAATAAACAGACGCATATTAAAAGTAGAAACTGTCGTTTTTCCAGACTAGTAAATAGCCGATACCCCATCTCTGTTGATCAATCAAAGCAAAGTATTTGTACTCTACCCTAAAAGTGTACTGCATATTTTCCACACATAAAATCTTCACAAATCTCTGTAGCATAGTCGGGGTAAAATAATTGTACTTCATGAACCTAGTGTTGCTGTATCAAGTAAATCTGGATACAGAAGATAAAGTATATTTACTATGTAAATTTCAAAAGCGCTGATAATAATTAGTGTTTCTTTTTTATGGATTTTAGACTATATCAAGAGCGGTGAATTTTAAACCTGCAAACTAGGTTAGGTGAGAAAAGTAAAATGTTTACTGGTGTCATTCTAGTAGTCCATAGTGGTACTGCAGACTCGTCCGGAACTATCCCAACCACAAACGTTACTTTTATAGGAGGATCTTTTCTATTATAGTGGACCTATATTTTTGTATTTATTTAATTTAATTCAAAGTTTCCCGTTGGTTGGGCTGAGTTCGCGTGGGTCTGCCATAGCGTAGTGTATGTTTCTGTTCCGGGACATTAAAAATCTAGTCAAAACAATACAGAGCTTGTGGAATCCTGCGCAAGCTTTAACCACTCAATTATGAAATTGTTTTAATGCTTATCACAATTTTTTTATTATTTTTTTACTAATAACGACTTGAGGAATAGGATTCCGTCTTGCGGACATTATCGGATTTTGCTTTGCAGTTATTATCATAACGTAAGTGCTCAAATAAGCAAGCGGTAGGTGGTGGGTTCAAGAACATATAAGCATATTTAGAACAGTGTTAAAGGTGTATTTTTTATTGATTGATACAAACAACAAAATTACATTTTTTATGTGGTTAAAGATTATATACATATATACTAGGTAAATTTAAAATACATATGGATATTTAAATATGTGATTCAATGTACACTAATTAATAGATTGGTGGTATAATAATTTCAATGTTTTAACAAGTCCTCTATCTGTATCATAAGGAAAGCTATCAAAGTGATAATTACGACTGTTTCAGTAAAAACAGTGAAACTTTTCAACACGTTTGGGTTTGCCTAGCTTGAGTAAACTTGTCAAAATGTACATTTGCACAGTCGTTATGCTGTTGTGGACCATTGACATAGATTTAACATTTGATTAATATTTTAAGGATATTTTAACAATACTCTTAACACAAGAAAAACAGTTTAATAATTTTATTATTTCATTGCGTTATTTTATTAACATGCTGTATAAATTTTCAATTATGAAACTTGACTTAAATATTCAATGTATTGCAAATTCTTTCTGTATATGTATTAAATAATTTTTAGAGCATATTAATAACAATACAAAGATTTGGGATCTTACATTTTTATATAAGTCATAAAGTCCTATCTGTGTCAGTGCTATTTTAAATGATTTATCGGTTTTAATTAGTTTCTGCTAAAAGGAACTGTTCATTATCAGAGAAGTCAATAATAAGAATTGCATACAAAAATCTGAGCCCAGTTCAAGTTGATTGCATATTACAAACAGGAATATCTTATTATTGAATGCCTTTTGTGTATTATTAACTTGCCTAATTATATCTCATTTTAGCTAAATCTAGATGAAACATTTTCATGATCTCCATGAAATTAGTTTGTATTCAAAGTTTTCAAGTACATTATTCAACTAAAATAATAATTATAATCAGTCAATTTTAGCACGAAAGGCCAGTGCATTAAATTGAAAATGTATATTTGTTGACAATTTTCCACATTTGATGTCTGTTTCCTAAGATTTTATTATTAATTTTGTTTCACATATGCACAGAGTAATTTATGGAAAACATCTAATTCTACATAGGGTAAAATTAGTTTTGTAATAGTTTTGCATAAAGCATTATATGAAATATTTTTATACTGCTATAAAAGGTATAAGAAATTTTGTTAGATTGATGATTTTTTTTAATTATATTTAGAAATATAGTGTCCTATTCTATTTGAATTAAATATCTGTTTAAATCTATAAATAAAACACATTATATCCCATACAAAGTTACTGGGATTTTAGTTTAGCCCATGGCAAGAACAATATTCAAAGAAACTATCATTAAAATTTCAGGAAACCTTTTTTTATTAGAAAAATATTTATCAGTTTATATGACGTATATTTTCCAATAACAAGACCATACAACATTGAGATATAAATAATATAGATAAAAAGAATGGGTGCAAAGAGTTAGTAAACAAATAATGAAAAAAATTGAGAAGTAACCATCAAAAATTAGTAATGGAAGCATATCTAGTTATATTTATAATTATTGCAATATTAAAATTGTGATATTGTTAAAATAAGACTAATAATTAACATAATTTTTCCATTAAATGTAATGTTAGTTCCTTGCGACTTATACGCAGCATAGAACTCCGATCTGGAGTTAACACTTTTTGAGCAACTAAAAGTATCGGGGCAAGTCCGAGTATGTAATACACAATAATTGAATTCCACTATTTAATATTTTCAAATTTGATGTTTCACCCAATTAGCATGTAAAAGAAAACAATTCATCTGTGTGCATTATTTGTATATTATTTAAGTGTTGTATTCATAATCTTGGGACTTGCCCCGCAAAAACCAAGTACTTAGCACAAAGTAAACATAAATGATATTATATGGTAAATTAACACCATTGGATTGTAACAGTGATGTAATAGCTGAACAACGAATTCGCATTTGACCCCCTGTTTAATTTGTATTATTCGTTAGATAAGAGACCTTGTAAATTTGTTTAATATAATAATTTATTGCTCATTGTATGGTGCAGTACCTATTTTATCATATTTTTCTTTTTTTTTTTACCAAAGAAGTCACTGTTGTATGTAGATATGATTGCTGAGAGTAAAACTGTTAGAAAAAATATAGTAAAAATGGAGCTAACTAAAGGTTTTTCAAATAGAGCACATACTATATTGTCACACATCAGTATTTTTCTTTTACCTTTAATGTCCACAAAGCACGAGTTTGTGGTCACCAGCCAATTGAGAAACTTCTTAAAAAATCGGTGGGAGGTGTAAAATTTTGATATTTCTTGTTGGCCGCCTAACGCCCTACAATTAGTAAAACGTTTCGTAGAGGAAAAAAACAAGATATCAGTGTTGTTTTTAGAGCTTTTCATCAGGGCGGCAGATTATTTTGAGGAGGATTTGTGTTATTACTGGAATAATGTGCATATTTGTTGGCTTTGTCAATTACACTATACATTCGCGCATCATTTTATTTTGTTCATTATTTAAAATTTATCCATAATCATTATTTATGTACATTTTGAGATTTATATTTATTTACAAATATTTTATTACTGTACAAATAATGCCATAATCTTCTGTTGTAAAAAATGTGTGCCAATCATTATTAAAATACATAATAAATCATTACTTTGTGTTTTATTCATTTCCATGGTTGCACCTCTAATATGAAAAATGTGTTACTATAAAATTTTATCATATGTAAAAAATGCTCTCTTATTAAGGGGTATTTTATAAATAGTCTAGAATTTGAAAAACTCGATTATTTTTCAAAATTCATTTTTGCATATTCTTGAAGCCTAAACCTTTGAGAATATGTACATTTTTCGACTTGGTTGACATAATATCTCAAGTTCTATCCAATCTATTTCATTTCTTCAAATTTGACACGGACCTTCAGCGTATGACTCTACCATCCCTATCATTTTTGTATCAAAATTTTTTTTTACTATTTTTAGAAAATTCAAAACTGAAAAAAAATGAGTACCGTAAACCGCGGATATATTGACTGCGGGTGCCTTTGACAGTTCTTGGGGCTACATCGCGCAAGACAAGAACACAGGGAAGGCGGGAGGTTCTGCGAAAGATTCCGTCAGAGCAGACACAATAATCAAAAACAGTTCTCGACAATAGCTACTCGAATTCCTCAAAGAAACGAGGAGCTACAATTCAGAGAGATTGCGCCACAGAAGAGGTAAAAAAATCCTCCACAGACCAGGAACTCAATTGATTACTATTGAAGCACAGTCTTTTGAGACAACACAAGCTGAAGCGACTATTGGGCAAGATCAAGAGAGAGCAGTTTGTGAGTAAAACGAGGAGGAAATATATCAACTTCTGGACTTTTCCAAAGACCTGCTGGATCTGTACCCAATTCAAAGAAAGTAATAAGATACAAGGCGAAAAAACTTTGACAGTTCTAGTTCATCTGAAAATGAAAACATCCCACTTAGTGAGATGAAGAGAAATAGAGACGAGGCTAACCTGTGCACAATTTGCAAATGTGATTACAATCACTATAATTCAACAAAAGACTGGATCTGCTGCGTCACTTGTCTCCAGTGAGTATGTGGCATTTGTAACAGAGGGTCTAAAAATTGACTTACGAGTGTGAGCCATGTGAAGATTCAGGCTAATTTTCTAGTTTTTATTTTTGTAAACGTTGATTAAGTTTAAACGTTAGAAGAAATTGTTAATAATAATAATAAGACTGTTAATTATTTGTAATGACTGATTTTGACAGAAGACTGATTATAAGGTTGTAACCAAAGTCCTATTAATTATTAAGAAATTGTTTAAATAAATATCTGATTTCTCTTATTCAAAGACTTCCTTTTATTATATTTTGCCCTTTAAACACTTGCAAAAACGTGAAATAATATATATTTTTTGTTTAAAAGGTGTCAAATAAACCCGTACTATTTTTAACTTTGACTTATATGTCAAAGTAACCCCGGACTAGAGGTTACTTTGACACTTTTTTAAATAAAAAAAAAAACTGCGGGTCCAAGGAGCACCATTTCTCACAGATTTTAAAGCCAAAGGTTCTATTAGTTTGATAAGCTATAGTGAGCTCGAACTAACGTCTTAATTTTTTGTAAAACCAAGAAAAACCTCTCAAACTATGTCTAAGTAGCCCCAGTTTACGGTTAATTTTTGTTTTCAAACAGGCACCATTTTGCGAAAAAAAAATTTCTTACTATATACATATATTATAAAATTATCAGTATAGCCTGTAATGTGATGATGTTCTTTTGGTCTGCAATGTCCCAATTGGGATTCATAAATGTGCACGAGTCAAATTCGAGCAGTAGTTTGCTATAGATAAGGTATAGTTGATGATATCTGTGCTTATCTACGACTGCTGATTTTAGCCAATAGTCTAAGTAGTTTAAAAATATATATGTAAGTTATGGTAATATGTTTATATCACTAAATGTATTGTACGGTTTATTATTTTTTACAGGGATGAGCAAAAACGAGTTTATATAAAACGAAAAATCAAGTTTATTAGCTTTTGATACAGTGAGTTTAAATTACAACTAGACAAAAAATATCTTAACTCAGCAAGAACATAAACAAATAATCATTATGTATATTGGCAAAGCGCAAAGCTATATTTATATATAAATCGATAAGACCATCAAAATGGCCAGTGTAGATATATACAAAAAATCTCAGGTTTACCTGGTCGTTCGAGGAAGTCTTTCAATACATAATTAGCAGAATCGACTATTATATCAAAATACCTAGGCTTCGACAAAGATTTTTTTGTACTATAATTTTTCCTTATATATAAAAAAATGGCCGTTTAAGAAGGTATTCAAAATAATAGCCAATTCTGTTATTTCACTGGCAATTAGAACCAGCTTGCCGAGTCTTGTTTTGTTCCCATCTATACTTCTCTATACTCCTCTCTTCCTTTCACAAAATGGAATAAAAAATGTATCATTCAAAAATTGTTTCCAAAAATATGCGCCCTAAGCATAAATAGTACATCAAGTAGTTGCAAAGTTTAAGCCGTATATCAGTATTTATTTACAGTCTTAACCAATTGAAATCATACACAGAAATCTTATTATTTGGAATGTTTCTTTAATGTTCACAGTTAGTATGATTACGAAAAATTCGCATTTTGGATAAAATTCGTATCCAAAATATAAATAACACCAGTTTCAGTTCTACTCAGCTGTCGCCAGTTTACTTAAAAAAGGTTCCAAAACATAAGATTTCTGCAATTTTATTTGTAACGTATAGGTATCTGTAATTCACACAGGTTTACATGACAAAATTTTGCGTATTCTGTGAGGAAGTATGTTTATTCAAAGAACTACAGAATGTTCTGCATTCATTGATTAAGAACGTTGTATAATATATTAATTGTTTAGGCCATAGTAAGGGCGCCAGCACCCATACCGAATCCAACACCTCTGGGACCAAAGTTCCTTCCATAGCAACCTTCAAAAAATATTTTCTGTAATATATATATTTAAGTATATAGCGCTCTCTCCCTACCTCTGCAGTAGATTTCACCGTCGGGCCCATCGTTGAGGGTTGTGGAATCCAGAGAGCGGTTGCACTCGTTGCAACTGAAACATCTCTTGTGCCAGATTCCGTTCTTGCTGATCATCTGTTCGGCGGCGTACACGGCGAAGCCACAACGGTGGCAACCCAGTCCTGGAGCGGCTTTCTTTCCGCTATTTGGTCTTGGATCGTGCATTACAGGGGCAGCACCGTCAGAGCATACAAGAGTTGGAGCGTGACCAAACCCGAATCCCTTGGGACCGAAAAGTTTGGCGTAACAAGCACGACAGTGGATTTCTCTGTCAGGGCCGTCGCAAGCGAGAACAGAATCGAGAGGGCGATGGCACTCAGCACAGTTAAAGCATTTCTTATGCCACATCTGCAAGGGGATCCATAAGTTTGTAACGTCCAGTCAATATTAAAAGGCACACTTACGGTTCCTTTAGCCAGTTGTTGTTCGGCAGCAAAGACCATTCCTCCACATCTTGGGCAACCTTGTCCAGGAGGGGCCTTGATCGAGGTCGTATCGGGGTTGTAGAAAGGTCGGTTAGATGAAATTTCGTCCTCGCTGTAAAAGAAAATTTCTAAAACATTCCGTCTTGTAAATAAATTTCCAGATACACAAGACTAGTAGTTTGGTAATTTAAGTATCTGAAAATTTATCAGGCTTGAAAATCAAGGTTGATTACGTTAAGCCATCAGTTTGAAGGAATCCAGAACCGCAAGCAAAACCGTAACCATGGGGTCCCCACTTCTTGCCGTAGCAAGTTTTGCAGTAGACGTCTAGGTCGGGGCCGTCGCAGGCATTGATAGAATCCAATGTTTTGGTGCAGTCCTTGCACTTGAAACATTTGCGATGCCATTGGCGGCCCTTAGCAAGAACCTCTTCTGCAGCGAAGACTACTCCACCACAACGAGGACAACCTTGGCCTGGTTTGGCCTTGATAACAGAGGTATCGATGACAGTTGTCTTGGGTGCTTGGTCACTGCATTAAACGGATACTTGGTTAGTTGTATACTAATCTAATATTTTTCTTATGAAGGTAATATGGGGGTAAAATATCTCTCATCTCACCAATACAACGTTTTATATAGTTCTTACTACTTAATGTAGGAATTAGGATTGAATATGCTGTAGATCACTTAGTTTTTTGTTTATTAAATTCCTGTACTAATGATGTTCCAAAAAGCGGTCTATAGAATTCTTCAAATAATTAAGTGATTTTAGTATGACATTTTTGTGGGTATCTTGTAATATGGTTCTGAATACTTAATAGTTTACAATAAAATACCCTAGAAGTGCCTAAAGTTCACAGATCATAGGTGGAACTTCCTTTTTCTCCTTATGAAAATATGATAACCCCCATGAATGAAACTATATGAAATTTTGTTGAAAGAATTCGGACTGCTCCGAGATAACACCTGTATCAAATAAATACCTGCTGGGAAGATAGTCTAGATACAGCCTAATGTTTTACATTAGGATTTCTAAATATGTCGCTTAAAGATGTTTATGTTTAGTCAGAAGCATTTACAAACAATAGTATGTTAGGATAACGCCAGTACATGTGCACAAAAGACAATTTCCTCGCTTGAAATCATGGTTTTCGTGTGTAGTGCTGATATTTACTAGTTTACTTGTAATTTCAGAATACTTATAAGTTACAATGAGTGACGCAAAGGTGTACCAGGGCAGGAAAGGTACAAAGAAATCGTATCCAACGCGGCGTCGGAGCAATACGTCATCGAGACGACGTACTGGACTGTTGAATAGATTTGAGGCTGAGAGCGATTCAAAAAAAGTCTGTGCTTCTGCCAAGAAATTAAAAGTTTCTGGTGAAGATTAAGATATTAATCATGAAATGGGCAATAGAATTATATAGACAGAAGTTCTCGAGGCTTGGGCTTCAAAATAGTTATCGCACCTTGGAAAATATGAAAAATGAAATCTAGGCAACCTTATTTCATAAACTATCAACCGATGAAAATCCGCAGCACGAGAAGTGCTTAGAGACTTGGTGTGACTAGAAGAAGGCGCAAGCAGCGGATTCCTTGGACACCTTCCATCATGAGCCGCTGCTCCTAAGAAAGTTTTTAAAGCCATGAAATCGATTTATGGGCAATCAAACCGACTTTAAGACCTGAACCGACACGAGTTGCTAAACCGTTGTTTGGGAAGCTACACGCAGAATAACAATGAAAGTTTCAATGTTACTGTTTGTAACTTGGTTCCAAAATTTAATCAAGTGACAAAAAAGTCTTGAATATTGCGAGTGATATTGCTATGTGCAATTTTAATGATGGTCCGACTAATATTCTTCGAATTATGAAAGTTTTGGAAATGGATATTGGTGTCCAATCATACAATTTTTATCTAGAAGCCGATGTTAAGCGGATCAAGCACCGAGACCGAGACTCGGTCAAGGACCGAGATATATTTAATAGATGCAGCGAAAGAGTGACATAAAATGTTCGAAGAGAATGAGGAAGGATATTTAAATATAGAAGGGCAGCTTTATGGTCCTCGGATAACTGTGGTAAACATTTTTAAAGTCGGATTTTCATATTTTCATGTCTATGGCACATTTCAAAACTTTAAACGCGTTTTGTATTTGAATACCCACTCGATACTAATCACAAAAAAATCAATATATTAAGTGATTATCAATATTTCACTAACTATAAACATGTATATTAAGTGAATATTTTTTCCAGATTCAAATTTGCACCAGTTACACTGCGTGTCGCAGAGCGCCTTAAATTCGACATGTCTCGCGAGAATGGCTCCAATGTCGCCATTTTTGATTATTTTTTGATAATAATGTTTTGTATCATACATAAATATATGCCTAATAACTTCCGTAAATATTATCTTATTACCTTTTCTTCCATCTAAAAAAAATTGTCAAAAAAGACCCTTTTTAGCTTATTAGAATGGTGTTACACCTCAATAATTTCTATTTCAACTAAAGACTTCTAATTGTGTAGAAGTCTCCGAGTTCGACATACAATATTTATACAACGTTTATAATTTTGCATGTTTTCCTTTCGAAGTAAGTTTATCGTGAGAGATATTGAACCTGCCAAAATAATAGAAAATGTGCAAAATAAGCATAGCAGCGTCTAACCTAAGTCATGCATATATGATAAAATATTAACAATGAGTGACAGAGGTTTCTCTAAACACATACATCGTGCAAGACGACAATATAACAGACAGTTTGAAATACTATAAGGTACCTCTGCCATTCAAGATCCAAAGCATCGGACATAAGTCCAAGGAATAGCCCCCCAGCGTGTCCAATTCCACGTGGACCATAGCGTTGAGCATAGCAAGCTATATACACAAAATACTTTAAATTTTTACAGGCACTGGCTGGGATGTTGAAGTAACGATGATAATACGCTCATGAGTATTTTCCCCTTGAATAATCTGGAATACTTGAAATTGACATTACCAAAATGATCATTAATAGATTAATTATCAAGAGGAAAATACCTATATTGGTTCAGATCATTCTATTTAATGAAAATTATAAATATAACTGTGTTCTGTATAGAAGAACTAAATACAAATACACGTATCAAACAGTTGTGTACCTAGCTAGTAGTACAATTTCTGTAGTAGAATGATCCACCTGCGCTTATTATAGTTCTCATATGGTTGCTATTTCGCAGCTATTTCAAAAACTAAAATATCCATTACCTGACAGAGAAGCAGTCGCTTTGAAGGGTACCACCTCCCTGACCGTAACCGTATCCCTTGGGACCAAAACGCTTTCCGTAACATACTAAGACACCACTCAGTTAGTAAACGATCTGACATACTACTTACAAAATGATAAATCTACATGTAACACATGATCACAGTATAATACATTTTACAATGTAATGGAAGCGAGAATTATTTTCTTCTCTTCCAGCATCTCTCATATCATACTTTACAGTGCATATCAAGACAGTTATACAATATAATATTTCCATTGATCAATTAGTCCATGAAACAGACAAATATTGACATTCTTCATATGCTCTGCTTTTGCGTTCTGTATAAATTAAAATGAAAACACACCTTTACAATAGATCTCTTTGTCAGGCCCTTCGGTGACGTTGACTGAGTCAAGCCCTTTGGTACAGTCGGCGCATTTGAAGCAGGACTTGTGGAAGGCCTTAAAGAAAAAATCAACATTGTTGTTATGACAGAAACACCGGTAAACCGAACGCAAAAATGTCTGTTATTTTGGAGGGGAGACGTCACATAGTCATGCTAAAAAAACAGGAGCAACAAATGAGGTAGTACCTCTACAATATACCATTCCGTTTGGTCCATCGCAGTGTGACGTGGAATCGAGCCATCTTTCGCAGTTGTTGCAGCGAAAACAAATTTTGTGCCAACCCTAGGGAGGCAGAAATGCAAAAAGGAAAGTTAAAATGTACCATCGCGCGTAATTTGCATTTATTTATATATTTGGTTACTTTGTTGCCATCGTAGTAAGCAACAATTGAATTTAAAAAATACACCTTAAAATAAAGTTTTTGAAAATAATACTTCCCACGCATTTCTAAAAGATTATTCTTTTTTGTTTATTAAGAAATAAATATAAGAACTGATCTTTTATTTTATTTTTAATCATTATTTTCCTTCATGTTAAACAAATTGAAAAATAGGAAATATGTATATGCCGAAATAAAATTAGGCATAATTTAATATTTAATTTTAATTCACTATTAATGAATTATTCAAATTTGGAAAAAGTAAAAAACCGGTTTTTGAATTCTACACCGAGAGAACAATTTACTTCTGAAAGAAAATGCCTTTATTTGACCTTCATTTGTTCAACTTGTATACGCTATATTATAGCTCGTTATGGCGTAATTAGTAAATTATTAATTTTTTCTATATAGTCCTACAATTTATTCCTATGAACAGATCATTCTTTATCACAAAATATAATTTTACATTTAAAAAATCAGTTTGATATCAATTTGGTTTTAGTATTCATCTATCTCCCCCCTTAATACATTAAAATGATCGTTCATCTTAATACAGGATGAATGGTCCTACATTAGGACCTGTACCAGAGGATCCATTACTCTGGATATCTATAATATAATTGAAATATGTTATGCCAGCGTTAAAATAAGCAACTCAACTTTTGGATGATATACATTTTGGATCAGATAACTTACAAGTTGCTCCTAAATTTATTTAGGTCTATATTTTTTGGAGTTTGACATATTTTTTTTCTTGCTTTTATAGCAGGCGTAATACCAGTTTATGCCCAGATAGTTTATAACATATTTTTAATATGATAATGTAAAATAATTGAAATTAATGTATTTACGTACTCATAATAAAGAGTAATAGGGGACATAATTTAGAAAATATTGGTAAAATATTCCATTCAAGTTATTCCCTTTTATTTCCATGTGTGCTTTTCAACGGGATGTATAATTGAATTGGGTAGATATATGTGGGTACTGATTTTGGGACATATTTGGTAACTTTCAATTTGTATAAGATCAATCTAAATATTTTATCCTAAACATAGCATTTGTTTAACATAAACAAATTTATTAGACATAACTACTCAATACGTTAAATGTTACTCAATAATTTTATTTGAATCAATTTTTTTCAGTAGTAAATAAGTTTATTGAATAATAAATGGCTAATATATATAAATCTTAGCTAATATGTTTGCGATGATCAGGATTTGTGCCTATTTGGCGTATCAAAAATAATTATTTATTTTTCATAAATCATAAACGTAAATCATTACTAAACAGTAAATTGTTATCTCAGTGTAGATTCTGAACAAAATATTTTACAATCCATTTTCTTTTCCTCTCTAATTCGTAAGATTGTCCAGTCCAAAAAAGAAAACGGTAATATTGGTACTCGGAATTTGACCCGCTATATTTTCACAATTAAGAACACAACGCTTATGTCTTGATTGTTTTTTTTCCATTTCATTTAGTAACAAATCCTTATTAAAGTCCACTTATAATATGTTACACTGAGGCTTTGACCTACTCAAGGTTTAAAAAAACAAACACGAGATGGCGCAAAGGCTTCCCGCCAAACATACTTTACTATTTTACGTTTCATGTTCTCTAGATGGGGCTAATATTTAATTTCTAAAATATAGTATGGATATCAGGCCTTGGTATAAAAATATGACCAATTTAAATATCACCAGTAGCTGCTACTGGTACTGCATTTCTTTTACTTGAAAATGTATATATAACTACTTAATATGCGGATGTGTGTGGTTTGACATCCCTTACCAACTACATCCAAGTAAGAATAAAGAAAAATAAACTCTATAACTCTATTTAGCAAAGAATTTTGGCAATTAGGTAGATCATCTGATTGAAACCAGAAATTAATATATATATATATATATATATATATATATATATATATATATATATATATATATATATATATATATATATATATATATATATAGTTAAATGGTTCTATCTATTAAGGAATTATGTTGCCCCTCGTAGTGACGATTATTTTGAAATATTTAAAGGCTGGTTCAATTTCTTCTTGGTTTCCGGATAGATCTGGAGATAAACTAAAGCGTGGCACCAAGTTACTTTTTGATGCAGCATCTATCCGGAAATCGAGAAGGAACGTTTTGATTGTCTTATCCATCTCTCCCTATTTTCAACTTACTCTTCCACGGGCAAGCATTTGCTCGGCGGCATACACGTAACCACCACATCTTGGACAACCTTGACCTTCAGGGGCCTTAGCAATAGCCCTTGGCAAAAGTGGGGCTCTCGTATGTACTATGTCGTCCCTATAACCATAAAATATCCATGAAGTATACAAAATGACTGAAAAACTAAATAGCTATTTTTGCAAGTTGTTACAAGAATTAAGAAAGCATCTAATACAGTGAAATAAATAAAACTATGTGCAATAAAAAAACTATGAAAGTGTGCTGTGAAGCTGCTTGGCCGAAATAAAACTAAAAGAAAAATAAATGAATTAATGAATTTCGTAACAGGAGAAGGTGAAATTGGTCCCGAAATCTGCAAGTTACTAGACACTTATTCATAGAAATAAGTAAATTGAGGGAACTCTCCTTATCCCACTACTTTAGGTTAGGGGAGGATGTTATGAGTCGAACTAGATTGTTAATATGCAACAATATTTAGCAAATAGCCTAGCCATGCGTGGTACTTCTCACCATATAGATTTTGCGATGTACGTCCTCAAATGGAATAACACTTAACACAAATTTTGACAACTTTAGCCATGAACTGATCACCATTTTTACACTTAGGAGATATAGGTAAGGGTTCACTGGCAATATTCAGAAAACATTTATACAGACGCACAGGGAATCGGGCAGGTTAGCTTTGACGTGACATACAAAATAGAAACAACAGTTATTGCACCCCCACAACACGTACGAGATATCGAGTTGGAATGAACGTTTTTTGAATATTGCCCTACAGAAAAGTCCGAATTTTTAATTTTAGTTTATTCATTCAATTATTACAAAATAATCGAATTTTTTTTTACCATGTAAAATGAAAATTTATAAATATTTCTAGTTTGATATTAAAATCTAAAAATTATTACATTAATGTAGTGGGATGGAAATAATAGGGTGGATGACGACACCTCGACTGTTGTTGATGTTTTTGGGCCGCCTTCTTGGTGATTCCTTCTTAGGTGCTTCTACAGGTAAAAAGGGAAAATCATGCTCAGGTCTATCACTTTTCTGTGCAATATTTTTGGCATCGGCTTTCGAAGCAAGCAAAACATCTGATTAGCATTAAGCATACCATTATATCAGAGACATAGCATCGATCCCAAGATAGTTGGAAATTTACACTCGGAAAATAGGAATATGGAACGAATGCTATATCTCCGCAATTTATTAAGCGCCTATTCCGAATTCACGAGTTCTTTATCAGTTGGAATATCTCAAACGTATCGGAATAACATTTACTGAGTTAGAGTTTTAAGGCAATACTTATTATACTGGTATATTAATGCAATCAGAGGTATTAGCTTGCAGTGTAAGGCAAGAACATCAACAGTAAACAGTGATCAAGTAAAAAGATAAGGAAAGCCCTCAATCTAATAGAAAGTCGTTAATCTATAAATAGAAATAGCCTTCTTTTAACCGATACCCATGGGTCTTTCAACAATAAGCAACATCCAATCAAAGTGTGGGAAAATATGGATTATATAATAAAATCGGAAGCCAGCGGCTTCCAATCTTGCAACCAATCGCTTTGGTTAGAAGTGACTCTTTGATTGAAATATGTGCTGATGTGGTCTAGAGAGAATCGAGAGAGACACTCACCCTTGAAGATGGGAGCCAGTGTCCATGGAAAGGCATCCAGCACCACCGCCGAAGCCGTAACCTTTTGGTCCATATTTGCGGGCGTGGCAATTTTTGCAGTAAAGTTCAGCTTCATGTTCAGTTACGTTGGTGGAGTCCAACATTTTTCCGCAAAGACCTAGAATAGTGATTAGTTGACTGCATGTTCTCTTTACATTTTTAAAAAGTCTACGGGGCAATGGACGAAGAGATTTAATATGCATATTCGATGGCAGAGTTAGACTGAACGTTTGCTAAAAATTAGTAAATTTTTTTTTAGCATAATACTTAATGATACTTAATTTTAACTTTTTTCTATTTGGTTTCAAAAATAAAGAAATACGTCAATAAAGGTGGCGCCAATAAAGGTGGTTATAAATATTCGTAATATTATGCATTGCCAAGGAATGTCAATTATCTCAAAACGTAAGAGAGAAACTTTTTTTAATAAGTTCTTGGTGAAATAGGTCCATATTCCACAATTTAGTAACTTTAAAGAAATTCAAATGGTAATAAAGTTGCGTTAGGCAAATGGTAATAGAGTTTATAGTTATGTATGCAAAATTTTATCAGAATTTTGTAGTATTTTCGCAATCTATCAGTTTTGATATTTTCTTTTATTCTTTAGATCTTAATAGACCAAATGATATCAACCAACAAGTTACTTCGGACTTGATTCGAAATATGACGATTATTATTGGTAGTTCATGCTGGAGAAATTAATTCAGAATTTGTTAAAATAAGCTTCAGTTTTAAATTATTCAACAACTAATTTTAAAATCAAATCTACAATATTAAAAAAACAATAAAAAAACTTGATTGGAAAGCGTTTGAATTATAAATACAAATTCTCATCATTATGTAACTTTAGCGGTACTATTATTAGAATTATGTCGGTCGTAATTTTGTACCAGTAATCTAAACACGGATCAAAGGCTCGGTGGCATCTAGACCTCTAGGAACCCTTGTGCGTAAATACTCGTAGTATAAAAATAATTATTTATTACTAATCATATTTATTGAGGAATAAATAAATAAGTTAATGTATGCAAGTAAGACTGGGTAACTCAATTATATTGTAATTTCTTTAATTGTTAAGTGTTATATGTAACGTAATACCAGAAATTTTGCAACACATTATGTTTCTTATAATTGTCATGATATCTTTTAAATTTAATTTGAAAACTGGAAAAAATGCAAAGAGCTGATTATTGCCAAATGCGAAGAGAAAATTATTTTTTATTCTTACCGCATTTGAAGCATGTTTTGTGGAATTTGTATCCTCCAGCGACACGTTCCTCAGCGGCATATACGGATTTGCTGCATTTTGGGCATTTTGGGTTTTCTACAGGCTTGAAAGGCATTTTGAATTGATCTAGTTAGTCGATCTGTAAAGACAAAGAAAAATTATTACCTACACTTTCAACTAAGTGACAACGAACATGACAGAAGAGAGCGCCTGACTCAGTGTGTCGGATAAGATAGCGAGGCTGCAACCAGATTAAGTGCATTTTTACCGTACTTACTAAATAGGTGTGAAACATTCGACATATCTGTGATTAATTCAATTTAGATATTACTAACTTGTTAAAAAAACGCAAACGTTTTTTGTTTGAAAGAAAACAGAACCATACGTTTGATAGCTATTGAAATAGCAAATGACTTTCTTGTTTTAGAAAAACCGTCTTATAACTTTAATAAAAGATTCAAATAGAAAATATTCGTGGTAATTTAAAAACAGTTCTCATTCTTCGTTTCGATTTAGACGTTTGGTAATTTTAATGAATGAAAAAAGGTTCACGTGCTTCCGGAGAAGAAAAGGAAAGTCGACCCGTGAAAAACGCCGGCCATTGGGCATCCCGAGAATTCTAAATTGTATGTTACTATGTGTGGCTCTGTACTAGGTCAATTGGCCGGATGCCAATGTCGTAACACAAACACGAACGCGATAAAAATAGAAGAGTCGGTTTCCTTCGAATTGCACTGGCCCGGCGCCAACTCCATCTCTGATATCGGCCACCAAATATGGCGCGCAGGTGTGCGCAATACACAGAGTGTTATGTTTCAACGTTGTCCTATCAGTAAGCACTAGCAATACAGGCACCACCCGACGGCAGCTGTAACACTTTCTTCCGTCCACACTTCACTGTTTAGTCAAGATCAGATGGGAAAACTGTCACTCGCGCTGGCTTGAGACATACCTTTTCGGAATCGTATGTGGTGGAGAATGGCCCTTTGGTATCCTCACTACAACCACTGGTAATCGAGTGTCTGCCTAGAGAACGGCCGGCTCTTAGTCTATGTAGCTGTTTGCACACGGCCCTAAGAAGTAGAGGGGCATAGGACACATCATATACCCCCGAATAACCATTTGAGAGATGATCTATTTTTGTTGAATGCACAGAAGACCTATGTAAATAGACTTTTTCGTTAAAATCCACACCTTTTTAGAGAAACTTGATATCAACCTTACCTGGCCCCAAAATCCTTTCACCCTACGTCACGGCCCATACGCCGTCATTCCGATTTTGAATAATCTATTGCCCGAACGATTTCGATGTTTAGTCAGAGTAATTATTGTTTTTCACTTGTGTTTTGATGAATCAGCTGTTATTTTTAGTGTAACTCATTTAATTAAAATACTAAAGTGGCCTATGCGTTTTATCGTAAACGAATTTTGTAGTATATTTTGAGCTGCTATGCGTTCGATATAAATTTTGGTAAGTACAAAAAATGTACGTCAAATCTCTTAGATCGCGGTCTTGAGGTTTGATCAAATAAATTGCTAATATTCCACAATCACAAAAATAAATGCGTTAATAACAATATGTCGCTTTCTAGACATCTCCAGACTAAAAAATATATATGTACCTAAATTTTGACATACTTTAGTATACATATTTTATTATAAACCTTTTGTGGTAATATCAAAACCTTTTGTGATAACAGAGGTATATACCTTTCACTTCAAATTATTAATCATTCAATAGTAATTTTGATTAACCGATTTTTTAGATCATCCTTCATTAATTAATATTATTTATTATCAATTATTATATATTATATTTGATACGAAAATTTCTAAATCTCAAATATTCAAGTTATATTCTTAAAATATTAATGTATCTAAAAAATACGCATTCATAGTATATTTACATAAATGTAGACAATTCATAAATATAGACAATTTCTAAATTCTAATGTCAGCTACAAATTTGAAGTGATAGAAAATATATACATTCAGTTTTAAACTCAACAGTCTTGTAAGGGATATAACAACGTATTTTTCTTTCAGTTATAATATACGATCTACCAATTTTAAAACATAACGTATTGTTTTCAAAAAAACATTTGATGAATACTTTAGACTGCGTGTGAAATATTAGCAGTTTTGAATTATTTTCATTTTAATATTCAGATTATATTTGAGATTTATGTTCCACTAGTTATAGCATTAAAATAATATGTTTTAGGCTCCTGATAATACGATCTAAGAAATATCAAGCTGAATTTAAAAGAATATAACTTTAATAATCAGTCAAACAAAAAAATAAATATTTCCATTATAAGATTTTATAGTCTTTTAATTTTTTTACATTCTGAAAAAACATACGTTGGACAGAATATTTATTTTTTTATTAAAAAAAAACAGAATTTGGTAACACTAGTTCCCCTTTATATTTTAAGTGGTAATTGTCAATAGTAAATTTAATAGCAATATTTACTAAAAAGTTACTGTTACAAATTTATGATGTACCTATTTGTCCAATAAATATTTTTTTTTTACAAATTGATGTAAACTGGACATTATAACTCTATCACAATCAATATAATACAAGTTTTTGATTTATCTATTAACAAATACAAATATTGTTTATAACTTTTATTACATTTTACTTGTATTATAAATTACTTAACTTCTTACTTGAGAAATGTTTACTTAACTTAAATTAAATATAGTGACGTAATAAATGTATTTTTTAATTTATCGTATAGCTTGTCGTAGACATAAGTAGATATATTCAAAAGTAAAAAGTATTATCAAAAATATAAATTAATGTTTCTAGACTAGTACAAATAATGAATTGGTATGATATTCTTCTCAAAATCAAGTTTACAAAACTGCAGAAATAGTAAATTTTCATAATGTCTTTCATTACACACAGTTATTTATATCTCTTCTTTAATATTGAATTATTTAAAACATACAAAAGTAATTTAAGAATTACGAATCATTATAAAAATCATTTAAAAAATATATATTAAAGCATTCAGAAATTGACATAAATGAGGCACATAAAAATCAAAACAAGACATTAGTCTGTACTTATCAAAACAGATTGCTTTCTTATATTTATCCTTTAAATATTACACCCAAATAAAACTTGAAAGTCTGAGTTATATTGGAATTAACTAAGCAAATTTAAAAAGTCTTGTTTATTATATATAGGATGACCTGTTTTCTATTAAAAAAGAACTAGAATAATTTAAACATACTGAGAAAATAGACTAGTTTTTTTTAATTTACAGTATGCAAATTTTACGGGTCTTTTATCTTTTTAATATTGCTTAATTGATTTACAGCTTACAAAATTTAGTCTAACAATTATTTTTAACTTATAATTAACCTATATTTAACCCTTTTAAGTTTGTAATTAACCTTATTTTTTAATTTTTATAATAATTTATAATTAACCTATTTCTTCTCTAGAGAAAGTCTAGAGAAAAAATAGTCGGTCTAATCTACCAGAAAATACTCTTTAGAAGATATAATCCACTAACAAAACAAAAGTATTTTATAAGGCTGCTATTTTTTTTATTTGGTTTTAATTTAATTTTGAGTATAATCGTATGTAATATAATACATACTTATTCAAGGTTAATTTTTTCATTTTATAAAAATTTAACTTGAAAGTAAATGATCTGAAAGGAAATGATTTACATGAAAGTAAGTGATATTAATAGAATTTAAATGGGTTTTTATTGATGTAATTCCATATTCCAGCACCAGCTTCTGACACAATTAGTAATATTGTCATGCAGTACATTGTCATGTACTGTAAACAATGAAATTTTTTTCATTGTTTGTAAACTATTATTAACTTGTTCTCACTTTTTCAGTTATATCGGGATGATTGATAATATGATAATATCATTATCAATAAGTAATCATTGTAATCAGTTTATTAAAAAAAAAACAATTTTTCAGATTTTTACGATAAAATATTTGATTATGAAAACAATACACTGACAAATATCTAAAAATATGCAAATGTGACACTCAAGGTCTACTAAATTAAGTATTTTTATTTGATAAATATTACAGCGTCTCTGTCCCAAAATAACATCTGTTTTATAAGCAAAAATATAAGTTTTTTTTATAAAAATGCGGTGGAACACAAATACGGGAGAATTTATCGAGGATTTTAATTTCAAAATGTTATAAAAAAGCGTGGTGCCATTCTTTTTTGACATATTTGAAGTCTTCACCTACATATTTCTAATAAATACCACATACTTTGAACTTGATCATCATATGAAATGTGGAATTGTAGTCAGCTTCTTTTTTTTTTTTTTTTTGTTAAAGTACTTTGGAATTAAACTCCATATAGACGTTTGCCAAATCTGCTGTCTGTTTTAATAAGCTAAGTCAAGTGTTCCGTAAAATTGCCACATTTCGCTTGGATTTATTGTTTTACAGCTATTTTTAGGGGACCTTCTATAACGATATCACAATTAAATATAAATTTAACGTCGTATTGTATTTGTAATAATACATTTGTTGTAATAATGTCCCACAAGTAAACATAAATTGAAAAATAGTTGGACGTTTCGTAAACTAAGAATAATTACATTTTCAGAATCGTTTTTATCCATACACATATATTTATTTTGAACATCTAGTAAACTAGAATCTTACACGTTTATCAAACTATTTATTGTAGTAATTCAATTTTCTATCTCATTTTAACAATGGCATTGTTGTTTTGTCAATGTTAACATTGTCAGTTAAAATATTTTTAAAACTGTCGCATTCGCCATTTCCGCTATTACAAGAAAATATGAGCACTATCTATTTTTATGGTAAATAAAGGATGTATTTGTGGATGCTTAAGTAAGGATGTTAGTGACTCCAAATATATAATTTAAAGGATTATCTAGATAAATGGATCTGGCGGATGAAATAGGAAAACAAAGAGATATCGGTTAGATTTATTTTAAATAATGTTTAATATAAAACTAAGAATAGTCAAATGTAACTCAATAATTAGTGTTACTAAAAAAACTGTTCGTTTAAATTTTTATTGTTGATTATTTTTCTAGATATTATGCACTAAATTGTATTTGAGTTAAACTGAGACAGTAACCCTGCTAACAAGTCTGAAAGTCATCAGTTGTTTGAGTGGGTTTAACATCAGTGATTGATTACATGTCTAGCATTTTTTTTCATACACCAAATGTCAGGGAGATCATGTATCAGCTTGTTATTTTTATTAATTAGATTAAAATTTTATGACTCGCGTATTCGAAATGAATAAAGTTACTACTCTGATATACCACGTTTGGTTTCACTGGAAGTGCCAGCAATCTTTAATTTTTAAATTGAACACCCTAAAATGTTCATTCCTTCAAATATAGCGAATTTATTTAAATTAGCTTCAAAAACTAAAATTAATAATTTAAGGTCTTTATATAATGATCACTGTCATAAATACACCTTAAACATAAACATGAAACATAATTTTTTTGTATAATGAAAATTTACTATAATGAAATTATTTGAAAAAAAGAACAAAATTATTTTCTCCTGATCTTTTAATTATTTTTGCTTTCCCTGGTGGAATCGTTATAATTGAATAATAAGCTTTAAACTCGTACAATAACAACGAATTTCATTGTAAATTAATTATAGAAAATTTTAAACTTTTGATCTCGAACGAAATATATAATTGTAAAGCGTTAAGACAATTTGCAAGTAATCTGAGTTACCTTTGAAAGTAAATCTGTTACACTGACACCAATTCAACACTTAATTTACAACGATTCCTGTAGGGAGAGAATAAGGGTTACTATTTGAAATAAATATATATAAATTTTTCTCCAGATATTAGGAATAAAATTATTTAGAATTTTTTCATTTCATTATAGTACCTAAATAATCGCTTTAATTTTGCTCCCAATCATAGAGACAACTATATTGTAGTTTCTAATGCCTACTTGGAAAATCTTCATTATACGAAGATTCTCATAACAATTTGAAATAAGATTTGAGGGAAATGTCACCATATCACCACCATATTTGAGAGAAATGTCACATATTTATAATTTCATTCAGAATCGGCATGTATTAAAGTATACAGGATGTTTTATTTAATAGTTCAATAGTAACAACAATCGGAGCAACCGAAAATGGCATTTCTCATATGTGTATGTCAAAATAAGCTTATTTGCGCCTCACAAGTTTTAAATTTGATAGTTTTATTCCATATTTTTTAAATGGCAAGCTAGTATGTAAACTCGTTCATGGTATAGTCTCGCTCTAAAGTAATCAAATAACTTATTGAAGAGAGAATGCCTATTTTTACGATACATAGATTTTTTAATTTTAAAGTATAATCTTTAGTATAGATACTCTATCAATTTTGTGTGTATAAAGCAAGGTCGTCAATTACTTTTCAATATAAGTCTTTCTTTCTTTTTCATGATATTATTTCAGCTGCTTTTAAGTATATCTCCTAGAAGGTGCTTTTACAATATTTTTTTACAATCGCTATTACCTCATTTGTCAAATCATCAAATGAATTGAATTGTATATAGCGAGTTCGATGGCAATAAAAAAGGCTCAGGAAGAGGAATATACTCAAAGGGCATATCAAATATAAGTGGTTTTATAAAGATATTCCGTAAACAAATAATAAGCAAAAGAATAAAAATCTACACTGATAGTAGATGATCACTGCTGACTCTGCGGAACTACAAAATAAAAACAGGATCAGTATGGGGATGCCACTGCGTACTGGCAAATAATGTCCACACAAATAGCATCTCTATGGACTTGGCCATAGGATACGCACAGTATGCAGTCAACAAGGAAACTGGCAGATTTGCTAGGACGGTTGTTGGTCTAAATATTCACGGATCTGCCCCGCTTAGTACATTAACGATGTCAACAATAAAACAAACATTGAATACGCACGAGGAGTTTATGAAACTCTGGCATAAAACGAAAAACTTAGTTCGCAGGAAGTTTTGAGATAACCTAACCGAAGTACATCATTCCGAAGCTGAATGAGTGATACGCTCGTCTGTCAAGGTTGTGAACCATAGGGTAAAACCGTGTAATACTCGTATACACTTAGTGACTATTCTGCACTTTCGACTATTAGATAATTTAGGCTAACTATGGCCGATATTAGGGAACTTCTCCTGGACATCGTCACTACCTAGGTCGCAAGAATATGATGGTTGACGGCCTAGATACGATAACCTTTCTAGGGAGGATGTAAGAGAGGGCCACTGATGCACAAGTGCTGCAGTTCTCGAGTGAATTGCCCTACCACTATTTTCAGATTCCAGATATAACGAGTTCATGATTACAGGAATAAATTCAACATAATCATGGTTTGCAAATAATTCAACCTCGACTATCGATTTGTAAAATTTGTTTATATCGATTGTTATTTTTGAAATAGCACGTTCTAAATAATACAATCAACAGAATTTGTTATTTTCTTCGTTAACTTAATGCAAACGTAAATGTATTTTAGTAAGTGATTAATACATGGTCTCAGCGAAAACTAAAATATAATTATCAAATAATACCAGATAATAATGTCTACATTGCGGTTGGAGTTCACTGTAACTTTAAACAATGTTATGGTGGATTTTCTACATTTATCTACATCAGATATAGTGGCGAAATAGTATTGGCAAATGATGTCTAGGAAATTAACGGTGCCTATGAACTTTGACATGGGATTCTTGGCAACATTTTTTACTGCCCAGCTAGTTGAAGTACAATGCGGATAAACATTGTGATAGTTCCTTTTTATTTCTTTTAGTAGTAGTTATTTATATAACAAGAATATAAACTAGAACATTTGATTAAAGGCGCTTAGAGTTATATATCTATATATTTTTGAACTGTCAGGTACCTACTTTAAACTAAAATATTTTCTTACTCTTTTATCTTCTTACTGTTTATGGTTTTTGATTTGGTAAATTTTTATATTTGGTAAAATAAAATGTTATTCCCTTATTAATAGGGAAATATTTGGTATTTCATTAACGGTATTAAATAATCTTTGATCGTTATAAACTACATAGTTGTGGTAAATTTTTTATTTTTAATGATACATAGCATTGTAAATACCATGATCAAAACTATGACTTTATAGAATATAAATTATTTAGAGCTGATACAGCTCGCGATGATAGCCCTCCACCACTTCGACCGAATAATTTCTTGTTGTTAAATTGAACTTTACATCTAATACTGACATAAAAAACATAAAACTCGTTATAAATTAATAATCCCCTAAATCCAATACCAATACTACCTACGTGGGTGACATACATTGAATAAATACATACAGCATCCATTCCTACATTGTCGGTGGCCACTCCTGGATTTGAATCAAAGTTATGATAGACAGTGGATAGTCGCACTTATCATATAACAAGCTCTAACCAACTGAGTTACTGTGACTCAATTAATTATATTGATGAAAGTTGATGAAAATAATTAGGAACATTTCACTAGTTGAAACTGACTACAGAATGTCTAAATTTTTAATGTAATTCTTATTATTTCTAGGGGCAGATGATCTTCCTGCGTTAAGTCGACTTTCAGTTTAGTGTATATTAATTTAGCATTCTTACGATAAATTTTCCATGATATCACTGTATGAAAGAGGACAATATTGCCAGATTGTAGAATCCTTATTTTAAGATGAATATCTAGTAATATTATCATAATTCACTCAAGCATTGGCGTTGGTGCTTCGGAACTTGATCGCTGTTATCAATCAGTATTTTACAAGTAACTGTAGCATATAATTTAAAATGTTAATGTTTTTAAGTTCATTATTAAACATCAAGTATGTAATAAATGGAAAGGTCAACAAAGGTTATGTTTTGCGCTAATACTCCTAGACATTCTAGCCATTATCTTGAATGAACATAAGTTCTCTTTTTATGACAAATCAGTAGAGAGATAATGTTCAGAAGTTACTTTGTAGCTTGTATTATGAATCATGACATCTGTTATTTCTTAAACTTTTTTGTTAGATGCGAGAAGCAGGCTATAGGCATAATAAAATTTTTGCAAATTTTTTTCGTATATGAGATCACGCATTTTTAATGAGGGGATGTCATTGAAAACTCAAAGCAATTTACTCGTTATTTTTATTTGAGAAGAAATTAAATCAATGTATACTTTATATACTTGGAAGTTATATATATATATATATATATATATATATATATATATATATATATATATATATATATATATATATATATATATATATATATATAAGAAAAAAAATTAAAAACAAAATTGATGAAAAAATAAAACCATTCTTAAATTTTTTCGTAAATTTTCAATTTATTTATTTTTTCTTACTATCCTAATGAATAGATTTTACAATAATTACATCTTATCATGTTGTATATATATTTATAAGTATCATTATTTATTAATATTTATAATATATTAAATATATATAAATTGAAAAAGGAACTTTGTATTCGTACGTTCTGCGTGAATTAACAACTTCTTGTTCGTTACCATTGGTGGTAGATCTATATACATGAATAGCATAAATGTAGCAAATTAAAACATAGCATGCATATGTTAGTTTGATATTTTCTTAAATCAACTATTAAGATATTAAATAGTGAATGACAGAAGTAGATATTAGAAATGCATTATTAATAAATAAAATTGTTGTTGAGAAAATACCTCGTGTATTTAACAACCCGCTACTGATATCAACATATCAAGCCTCCCTGCTTCATTTTACATTATTAATGTTCTACATTAAATGGAAAATAGCATTAACTTACTCTTTCTTTCTTTTTATATTTAAAACTACAAATTGTATAATGGATCTTTGCGCGTGTATCAATTTAGTGACGACACACGGATCACATACTACATTACCCGCAATTGTTACTAAGATGCCACAATTACCAGCACGTATGTCTAGGGACATATGTTTCAATCAACTATGTACGGCATAGACAGTTTATTTAATTCTTGTTTCATTTATTTTGATTTTTGTTGAATTTATTTTGATGGAAATATCACTTCCATTGAATATTTTTGTGAATAACCTTTTCGTTACTCTGTTATAGGTTGACGGATTTGTATTGTACTAACTGTTATCCTAAAATATCTTTTCGGAACGATACTGTTCAAAAATGTCGGTTGATTGATTCATACGATTGTTACTTGTGACGCACACGCAAAGACTACAAACCACAGCAGTACCCGGCTACGCGTTGCTGTGGAATTTTACCTGCCACAGGTATGACATCTATATATCTATATAATAGTAGGTATATAAAATCACGCGTGTATTCGAATGCAACGTTGTCAAACTTTCAAAACAATCGGTGAAGAGTTTTCGGAGATTCAAGATTTTGAAGAAACGAACATTTACATTTTTATTTATATAGAAATTGGATAGACATACAGAAGACGAGAGTGAAAACATTCAGTTGTTAACGTTGTATGTTATTTCCTACACAATTCGTAATTTTATCAAAGATTCCTACCGTATTGACTCCTAGATATTTAATTCTAGATTTCCCAGCGCTGTAAATAATTCCCTACGAATCGCGAAAACATTCTGATGGAATCCTGCTCTGCCTGCATACAAACCTGTAAATAGCTGCAGTTTGAGCACAAGAGATCCGGGACAGAGCGCAAGTGTACGAGTCATAAATTAAATTTAATTATTTATCCTAAACGACTCTGTACCCTTGAACCTCCGCACGTAAATTTTTGGAAATACATAATTAATAAAAAAAAAGACGTAAATACAACATGACTTGGCAATGTCTCGAGAAAAGGAACTAAAATACATCGTTAATTGGTTAAAATCGTCCTCGATGACTAGCAATTTGCGAAAATAACGGGGCATTATTGGGCACCGAAGTACGTAAGCCAAGAAGAAAAATGTAATTTGGCCATTTTGCCAGCTTTGATTCGCAAACTGTGGGTGGCAATGTATAGAATCAGATTTAGTTAATTAAAAACGAGTTTTAATTAGCTTTAAAAATTGGACACTTCCAACCATATAGATACTAAAAAATCACCACATGTAAAAACTATAATAAAGTAAAGCTACAATAATATTTAACAATAACGGTAAGCCTATATGAAAACTACCTGTAAGAATATTTAAAAAGCATATATGATAGTCTAATAATCTTTACACATCTGCTGTTATTACACAAAATGATTTTCGAAAATCGAAATCTACGATAGTAACCTTGTCGTATATTTCGATCGAGATCTTTTTAAACACCTAGAGCAGTGATTCTCAACCTTTGTTTCATTACGACACACTTTTAATAATCTAAAAATTTGGCGGCACGCTAACAATAAGTTAAATTAAAAGCATTTAAAACAAATTCGGAAAAATAAATTACCACAGCACATTCTGCATCCTGTAACATACTACTACCTCTTCAGTTCAAATGATCAAATAAACATATGGGCTAAATGTAGTGTCAATTAATAAATAAATGTAAAAAACATAAAGAATTTTCGTTTCGCGTGGGGCCACTGCCTGGCAATGGCGGCACACTTCAAGCATCTTGCGACACACTAAAGTGCGGCGGCACAGTGGTTGAGAATCACTGACCTAGAGTCAATGAACAACAAGAAGATAACAATCACAGAGGCATATGTTTGTATAGACCACAGTACTCAAGATACACCACAAGGATTAATACTGGAGCCCCGTTTATGCGATATGTCAATAAATTTTGGAATGCAGTTCATCAAGTTAAGATGAACGTCTCTAAAGAACCCTCCCCCCCCGAGTCGCCGATTTTTATTTTGAAAACAACACCTGTATGGATTGTTTGTCACTCCTCAATATCATCCCTGTAAGTCCAAACTACCTTAAATATTAAAATTTCAAATATGAAGATATCTTATTTAAAGCATTTTATGTGTGAATTTCAACCGTAAAAAAACGAAACTGACTAAAAATATCAAAAATTCAAATTATTAATTTCACTACTGAAACAACGAAACTGAACAAAATAATATTTTGTGCTGTTTTGTTTCTATTTGAAAAAGAGCTCTTCAAGATAAGGCTTCATATAATATATGCAAAAAATAACCACCTTCATAAAGTGAAGTGAAAATAGCAGCTTGAGAATCAAAAAAGTATTTTAAAGCCTTCTCCACCTCTCCCCTGTGCGAGCGATGCACCGATTTTTGGGGTGAAATATTTTGGTTTTTGTTCCATGTTGTTAACTTATATCGTTCCTGAGATATAACCAAATACTATGTATTTTGTGGATGTGGATGTTTGAGGGGTGACTTAGGACGGTACTTTCATCCCCTTAAACTATTTATGGGCAACTATAAAGAAAATACGTGTCTCTTCGAAATCACCTGATTGATGTCGGTCAAAATCGGAGAGGCTCAGGTCCGTCATTTTTCTTGTTAAAACAATTAGATTTATAGAAATTTCTGGTGGAGTCGCCAGGATTTCTTTGTTATTTGTTCTGTCATTTTATGCTTTTTTAAAACAAACTGTAGTTCCATTAGAAAAATGCCCTTGCGCTAACTCGAAGTGATTTAAATAAGTCGGTAAAGATCGGTAGAAAATCCTTGCTACTTCAGAGAGATACATCCAGAATAGCAATAGGCGTACAGTTATAAAGTGTTCGACACGTTTTAATATGGCATCTGTAAATATGTCATTACTGTTTCTAATCTTCTAATAACTGTATTTATATATTGGATAAAATAAATGTTGATTTCTCCATAATCACCGTGAGAAAGCGCCGACCAACAAGATATACTTGATCGAAAAAAAAACAACACTACAAAAACAGCAGGAAAATTAATCCCTACAAAATTATCTTCTATTGATTTTATCTATGACGTTTTATGGCTATGAAGTCCTATGGCTTACTGACCGCCAAAACTACAGAATCTAGGGGAGTGAAAATCACCATGTTGTTGCTTCTAGACGCTTATATCCTAAAAAATATAGCTATAGTCCGATATTGCGCCAAGCGTTCGAGCTATAGAGCGATATCAGACCCCTACAAGATACTTACTTTTCTGGAAGACAACATCAATCGTGAAGAGGAATATCTGTCTTTTGTACACTGACATGATATTCGTTTTTCCAATATGTCGTTTTGAGAAAAATAACAATAATTTGCATTGTTTTATTTGCATGAAGTCAATATTCAGTTGTAAAATACCAACTTAACAATTTACAATTAGTAATGAACAATGAGTAATACAATTGTATTAGAGGAAATTATATCCTTGTCCTATGAAACAATTTATTTGTTATTATCATAAAAATATTAAAATGCTAGAACAGAACAGCACAAAATATTATTTTGTGGTGTTCTGTTTCTGCTTGAGCAAGAGCTGTTCAAAGTAACCACCAATATAAGCTTAACAATAGTCTATTAAATCCTGGACAGCACTTACTAAATAACTAATTGTGTCAGGCGAAATTTTGTTACTGCCTTATATGTTACAGAATTTTATTATTTCCTTATAAGTTCGAAGCAGTTGTCTGTCGTTCGGTTCCCATCCGGGACAGATTTCGAATCCTACCCGTGGCGGGTTTTATTTTCTGAAACCTAGTATGATCGTATAGAAACATTAGAAGTGGATCGAGGATCATTTTTAGGTATAATTCAATGCCTGGTGGGGCTTTAGTCCGAGCAGTAGTTGTCTCCTATAGCGATCATGTAATAGCCTTGCTATTCGGGAACCACTTGGTAATCGCTTTGCGGTTTGGTGGTTCCTTTCTCGATTACCGACTTATAAGTTACTGACTTCCTTACAATTCTAGAGCTAAATGGTCCCATACCTCTATTCTCGATAATTCTTCCCACCTAAAAATGAACTTTTTGTGTGTTTTTTACAAATAGGTCTCTTGTACCCAATGAGAATATATATCATTTCATCTGACGAAATGATATATCCTAAAGAGAGAAATAATAAGATATGTACTGACCTACCTTATTATTTCTCTCTTTAGGATGCTTTTAGAGGAAAATGATGTTTCGCCTGTGAAAAGTACATTATGGTACAGTAAGAAACTTTGGTTAAATTCCATAATGATGTGAAACCATTCAATTATTTTGTAACTAATATGGCCTCATATTCTTTTGCCTTGAATATAACTGCAAGAAATGTTAACATTAAAGTAGTTATCGTTGCTTGCCTGGCCGGTATTGCAAATGTTTGGGGTAATTTGTAACACATAGATTTTTTGTTCTAAAAATTCCTTAACTATATTTTAAACAGTGGATAATACGAAAAATTACTTAAAGAAATATTTATTACAAGGAAAATACTTATCTTAGTTAACCTTTACATCTATGACGGGTAATATTTGTTATAAAAATTATTTCATTATTTGTGAAATGTGAAATATCTCATCATGCGTTACAGCCTTAAGAATAGAAAAATGTTTATATAAACACAATATCTCTTGTTCGATGTATTAGTTCATCGCTACAAAAATTATTGTTATTGTTATTTATATGTTGAGAAACACTGTTATCGTTATTGTTAACTATTTGTTAACTTAAAATTCGTTGTTAATATTAAATTTATTATTATTTAAATTTATTATTAACATTAAAATGAAGTGTCATTTTAAAAAATGACACTTGACAAAATGAACAAAAAAATACCTTTTGCAGAAAAGGCGAATATTTAAAAAATACTTCAAAAGACTATCATCCAATAATGTGAGATCAATTACTGTTAGGACTATTGAATCAATACTCTAATACTTTGCGCTGAATTTAGGCACCAACACCAGACGTATAGCTGTTTAAATAATATCTGATATAATTATAATAATTATTATTATAATTTTTATAGCATTCATTTAGTCCAACGGATTGAATCCCACTTACAGAACTAAAACAAAATATAAATGGATATATTTAAACATCAGTTAAGTAAACTATAAATTTCTCAGAAAATATATAACAAAGTACAAATAATGCTAAGAGTATGTGTGAATATTAAGGATATACTTATAGCATAAGATTTAAACTATGATTGTATACATATATAAACAGGTAAGTAGAAATATACATTAGGAAATATAGACTCTTATTATGTACTTGTATTTTTGAATATAAAAAATATACTGAATATACTATACTGAATATATATATATATATATATATATATATATATATATATATATATATATATATATATATATATATATATATATATATATATATATATATATATATATATATATATATATATATTAAAGTTCAGCATGAGGTTTGTTACATGGTACAAGGATATAATTTCCTGTAATAGAATTGTATTTCTCATTGTTTATTACTAATTTTAAATTGTTGGTAAGTTGGTACTTTACAACTGAATATTGACTTACGAAGTAACTGAATAAACAATGCAATTTATTGTTATTTCTCTCAAAACGGCATATTGGAAAAACGAGTATCATGTCAGTAGCTTGTAGGGGTCTGATATCGCTCTATAGCTCGGACGATCGGCACAATATCGAACTATAGCTATATTTTTTAGGATATAAGCGTCTAGAAGCAACAACATGGTGATTTTCATTTCCATAGGTCCTGTAGTTTTGGCGGTCAATAAGCCATAAGACTTCATAGCCATAAGACGTCATAGATAGAATCAATAGAAGAAAGTTTCGTAGGGATTAATTTTTTTCTTATTTTTGTAGTGTTGTATATCTTGTTGACCGGCGCTTTCTCACTGATGTTTATGGAAAAATCAATATTTATTTTGTCCAATATATAAATACAGTTATTGGAAGATTAGAAACAGTAATGACATATTTACAGATACCATATTAAAATGCGCCGAACACTTTATAACTGTACGCATATTACTATTCTGGATCTATCTCTCTGAAATAGCAAGGATTTTCTACCGGTTTTCAACTTACTTGAATCACTTTGAGTTAGTGTAAGGACATTTTCCTAATGGAAGTACAGTTTGCTATAGAAAAGCATAAAAGGAGAGGACAAATAACAAAAAGTCCTGGCGACTCCACCATAAATGTATATAAATTTAATTGTTTTAACAAGAAAAATGACGGAACTGAGCCTCTCCGATTTTGACCGACATCACTCAAACATCATATTGGGTCATCTCAGGAACGATATAAGTTAACAACATGGAACAAAAACCAAAATATTTCACCCCAGAAGAACCTAATGTACAACAACACGGCATCGCTCGCGTAGGGGAGAGGGAGAGAAGGCTTTAAACACTTTTGTGGCCCTCAAGCTGCTATTTTCACTTCACTTTATGAAGGTGGTTATTTTTTGCATACATTATATGAAAGAAAATAGACTTTTATTTTTAATTTTCTCGCTCGTTCGATTACAGCAAAAAGAAAGTGACTTTTCTCTGCAGGGCAGCCTTCCGGGTGACATGTGACCAACGCGTTAGAGTTGCTATTATTTACTTAAATTATTTCAGTGAGCTGTATACTCTTAAAGTTTCATGTAATTCTATCAGCTGTGCGAATTTTATAGGTAGTTTTTAGTTTAAGGGTATGAATAATTTCTTTGAGTATTGTTTTACTTGTCAAATTTGTTGATGTCGTGAAACAAATGCTCCCATTTCGAAATTTAATCTAATAGTAGGTATTAGTAGTAACAAAACGTAATATGTTTATTGTTAAAACATGTCTACTCCTATATGTTTGCACACGTAATATTTAACAGAATCCTATACTCTATTCCTAATTCTAAAAGTTTATTTTCTATGTTGTGTAACTAGAGTTGATAGTCTACACAATTATGGCAATCCTCAAAAAATACTTTATGTACAAATGTTTTTTTATAATGCACATACCTTATTATCGTCGATGCTTCATAGACATTTATAAACATTTATAAAAATAATAAACACATTGTTATGAGCATTTGAACGATTACTTTGAAAAATATTTCATAGGAAAATTTCTATATACAATTCTGCGCATAAATATATTTTATAGGTGAATTGCAATCAACGATAAAACAAACAAAAATAGTTACAATGATGAAATAGGTCTATTTACCAGTTTACGATAGCACATAAATCCCAAACAATAAACCCAAATGGCGTTTCTTGGATTATATATTAAATTTATATATTGGAATGATTAGTAGGTACTATTAATAGTTTAGACAGATATACATATATTTTTAAATTAAGAATGTTTCGTTGTTATTATTATTATTATTGTCTTACGTAAGACACACTAACAGTACATAGAAATTATTCACACTAACAACTACCCCTAATCAACACACCCCCCCACGAAAGTACATATATAGGGTTCGGCAAAAGGATTGAATGATTTTGAATAGGTTGCTGGAAAGATCACATCTTAAAGATGTGATCTTTGCAAACTAATAGTGTTATTAGAAATATCCAAAATTGTGTTCTTAATTGTAATAATAATTAGTCCAAATATATCCTTTGTTTCTTAAAAGTGGCCTATTAAAAACCGTTCCATCCTGTTGCCGGACCCTTTAGTATCAGCTAATAATATCAACTATGAAACAGCAACTTGAAGCATTTTAATCACTTCAAGGTTGCTTTTTCAAAAATCATTTCCTTTCTATTCTAACTCAAGAAGGAAAATATCCGAAAACAAATTACTTTGTTCTTCAAATAGTGTATATAAAAATAATCACCTTGCAGGGGATTCCACTTCTTAGTACATTAATTGAAAGCCCCTTTTGAGTGAGATATTATAATTCTTATGTCATACTGTTATCTGATTTTTGTACCATGTACCATGTTATCATGTCGTTTCTATAACCAAATATGCATTTCTGGGGATGCTGTTTTCAGTCCCTTAAACTCTTACTGGCAGTTTTCGATGTTCTATGTACAAAATTTTATTAAAATTGAAGATGAACAATTCCATCATTTTACTTGTAAGATCATTTTTCAACAATAAGAAGTTAATAATAACTCTATGTTATGGAAAATTCATACTCTGCATAGCTATGGAAGAATATATAACAAAGAAGCCTAAGTGTATTATACCATCCCATTATGGAGGGTGGTGCAATACTTAGTACCGTAGTCAAAACCTAGGAGCTAAATAAATGCCAGAGATAGATACCACTAAAGCTGAAAATGGACTTCTGGAGACGGAGCAGTTATATATATACACTCGTAAGTTAGACCACGTGCAAAATGAAAGGATTAGAGAAAAGATGTGAGTAGAAAAAATAATAATCAATAACGTAGACAAAAAATACCTATTATGGTACGTTCAACTAGACAAAAGGAACGATAAATTGACCAAATGGGTCTGGGGATGAATTTCTCCTAAAGAACGAAAACATATGTTCACCAAAGAGTGGAGTAAAGATACATGCAATGCAATGAAAGCCAGAGAACTTCTTAAAGGAAACAGGCATGAGAGACAAAAAAATGTACGTATTAAGATTTTTAGCTTTAACTAAATTTTTAACTCCTACCGTTTTGACAGAAAAGAGGGGTTGCCATTTGAAACTTTGTTTATGATCTCATAACTGCAAATTATGATGTTATGAATAAAATTTATATTTAAATATGCATTTAAAAATAAAAATTCTTTATATAACTTTTCAAAACTTTAAGGAATTTATGTATAATACGATATATACGATACGTATACTACGATAATTTATAATACGTGCCTTTATGATAATAATTTTGATAATACAATTTATTACTACATAATACGTTTTATTACAATAATAATTTCATGCATATGGTACATTTTACATATTATAATAGTTTTTATATGAAGACAAGTATATTTACATCATTAAACGGAATATTCCATGTGGTAAATTTACTACCAAACTACATTAAACAATATTAATATGAAATAAAATTTAATATTAATTGTACAACACATGTTTAACACGACTATTTTATTGCACGGAGAAATAGTCATTGGCTGAAAATCTTTGAAGCGGCGTACGTAGATAAGAATTTTAAAATTATGATCGATTAAATTTAGAAAATGAATAATAATATCTGTGCCAGTAGATGTTCAGCTTCTCTCCATAGGCACAAAAGCGTACTCGTGACTCATTCACAAAGCACGAGAGTGTCAGAATTAGAACCGTAATTTTGCGTAGGATCCCAAACAACACTGGAGCTGATCCGTCGTGACAAAAAATCGCCGACTAATTTTATCGCGTATCCATTAAAATGTATTTCGAATAAGTGGGAAAAACTCTATGGAACCGTTCTGTCAATGATGTGTCATCGATGATTTGTAGGTACATATTTCGAGATATTTCAATCTATGTATTTCTGTTCAAATACGTAATTTGTTTTTTCAAATTCTGTATTTTTTTGGAGTGAAGTAATGAGTGGTAATAAGTGCAAAATGTTTTTAAAATGCGTTGAAAAATTGATGTTAGTAACTAGGTGGGAAATATAAATTTTATGTACTTTTGGCAACATATGCAGGTAGTCGTAAATTTCTTTTACACTGGAGCCACTCTAAGTTTGTGAATATTTGCTTCAGTTGAATTAAAGTATTGCAAAATTATTATAATAACTCAGTAGCACGCTTATTTTATTTAATTTGTAAGTTATACTTAATTTGTAATATTTGTAATTTATAATATTAACTTATGCTTTCGTGATTCATGTTCATAGAATTTCTAAGTTCTCATTTGTGTCAGTCTGTGTCCTAGATTAAAATAGCATAAATAAAATCAAAGTGGAATGTAAAACTGCCTTAAATGGAATTAGTCACTTAGAGGAAAGTATATTAAAAGGATAATTCGTCTTATTGAATTTTTAAATTAACATAATAATATCAACAAATTGTACACAAACTATTAGATCATCAAAAGATTATCAAGAATGATGGTGTCCCCACCAAAGAATTTCACTTTAATTTCAACAAAATGGAACTCCTCGTCATTTCGGTGTTGATGTCATTTCTCGACGGCGGCACGATTCATAGCAGATGGGTAAGGTGACGAAGATCAAGTTAATAGCCACCACGTTTACCTGATTTAATCTCCTTGTGTTTGTTATTATGAGGTTATTTAAAGTTGCAGGTTTATTTTAATAGACTGAATAATTTAGAAGGATTTAGAATCTGAAACACCTAATTCGAATCGGAATGGAATATTAGCTGGAAACCCCTAATATGGGATATCGTTATATTCGAAAAAACATAGAAAATAAATTTTTATTGCTAAGAAGGAGAAGCTGTCATCTAGTAATGTCAATATCCTTTGTAATTTTAAAAATAATGTTGACTACTTTCAGAGTTTTTATAAAAATGAAACATAAAAATATTAATATTGTGCGAAACTCCAAAAATGATCGGCGAAAATAATTATTACCGCTATTTCAGTGGAACTTATCGAAATTGTCTTATCATATCTCATGTAATATCAATCTTGTATCATTATATTATATTTTTACAAATTATTAAATATTGGCCTTTTCAAAGTACTTCCCTTGGCAAACTATACATTTTTGTCACCACCATTTCCACTACTGAAAATATTCGGACAGCGCTTCTTCTGAGATGCTGTTTAGCTCCATCCGCTAGGTATTCATTTTTTAAAATCCCATGAGTTGTGTCAAATATTTGTCCTTTGAGTAGGCACTGAAACTTTAGATCAGAAATAGAGGATGCTGAAACAGAAAAAGTCTGCAGGGGTCACATCGGATCAATAGATGGGCTGTAGAATGAACGTCATGCTGATTCTCGTGCCCAAGTCGCGAATGATCAAAACCAAATGAACGGGTACTTTGTCGTAATGCAACAGATATTCCTCATGTTGCCACAGTTTAGGATTTTTCTTGTTCACGACCTCGCGCAATTGTTTAAAGGTTTCACGGTAAAGAAAACGATTATTACTCTCAGATTGTGAAATAAATTCGCTATAGATAACACTTTTCCAGGTGAGGAAAACAGTGAACATAACTTTGATACTAGATTCCACCTAATTCAGGGTAGATTTTTGGGTGAGTTTTCTTGGGTCTTAGAGAAGTCCTTGCCCTTGGTTATTTTACTGGTGGTTAAGCGACCATTTGATTGCACAAGGGTATTTTGTTGGGCAATCATTCGTCTAGATTAATAGTCTTCCCGAACGAGAATTATCCTCAACCGATGTCCGACCTTCTTCGAATTTCTCATGCCACTCATGATACCTAAATTATCTCCGAAAGACTCCCATAACATTTGAAAAGTTTTCGTAAATATTTTTTCCAATTTCACAGACAACGCCACACAATTCGCTGTTCTTCCTTTTGGTTCATTTCTCAAAATTGCCGAACGCAAGAAACTGTGCTCAGCTGATCATCCATTGCCGAGCAATTTAAACAGGCCTAGAGCTTTTGAATGAAACCTCGTAATTTAAAGTGAGTTTTATTTTAATGATCTTGTGACAATATTTAAAATATTCAAAAATGTAAAAGTATAAATAAAATTTTTAAAATGTGGCGGATGCGCTAGGATTAGTTAATATTGACCCAAGTGACAAATCGAAATTAAAAAAATTGATATAAAACTTTCTTTACTGAAACAAGATTCAAATCATTAATAAACCACAAATTGAAAAAAAAAAGAGAAAAATAGACAGTCGATTTGAGTTTCAAGCGAAACTTTAAATTTCATGTAAAAAAGCTATTTATGACATTAAGTACAACTGCGACTAGCCATTGACTGTCGTGATCTTAATTCTATTCCAAGCGCCGGCACTGACAATGTCGATGGGCATGGGTGTTACCCTATACAGTGGGCATTCCCCATTCAGCTTCGGCTTCAGATTTTGGGGATTGTCTAATATATATTAGACAATGTGTTTGTTACTTAGATATTTTTTTATGAAAGAAAATTGGACATTACTTAGAACTTAAAACATCGTCGAAGTCTTTAATAATAACGACTATGCAGGCAACAGGTTTATGGGGCAGGCGCTCAAATTTTATCTCTACTTTTTCTACCTATAACTTCGGTATTTGAAGTTTTTACTGTCGTTTTGTTTAATAAACCTAAAAGTTGATGAAATATAACGAAGAATTAATATATCTCACCAAATAATTTATGAAAACTTGTACAATTTTTACACAGTGATTTGCTAATATGGTTGTTTTATGTAATATATACCTTTAATAAACTTTCAAGGTCTTCACGTAATATTAATATAAATATATTTTCAGGGTGATCACAGATTTTTCTCTGTTCTTGAATACCTATATCGGTTGGACTCAACCCATTATTTTATACGAAATGCTTCAAAAACTCTACAAATATCAATCACGTAGGTGTAGATGTTGGAATCAAGGCCTGACTATCTATAAATAGAGCTTTATATTCTGCTCCTTGCGGTGTCGATTATTTTTTTATACGTTTTCAATTTTGTATGCCAGTTAGTTTCTATACTTGTATTCTCACATATTACCTTATTTATTTAAATAATATACATTTCTATTATTTTTGTATGTTTTGTATATTTTCTATTATTTTGTATAAATCATATAGTATATGATTTATATCCTTTCTAATTTTTATGTTTTTAGTAGTTTGCAACACAAATATATTAATGTGATAACTTATACCAATGGAATAGCAAAAAATATTTTAAAAAATACTAACGAATCCACGACTATATAATAGAAGTTTTTTTAATGGAGCTTGATGTATTTTCTTCATTTAACCTGCACAATTAAAATTGCAGTTAGTACTAATGACTAGCGCTGCCTACTTGGATGTCTCGTCGATGAGACGACGTCGACTATAATCAATAATGTATAAGTCATAATAATGTATATAACATGTATTACTATATTCATATAATATATAGGTGGTCAAACAAGACGGCAAAGTTAAACTGAATGTACTGGTACCTACATCGATTCAGATATATCAACATTACGTGATGGCACATGTGCCTGTGACTGAGTTATCCGAGTGTAACATCTCTGATACAGTACTCATAGTGAGTAGCTTTACTAGTGATATGAAGAATACATGAGTGAAAAAGGTTTTGCAACATTTTATCAAATTTTGAAAAATTGAATAAATTTACTGAATAAAGCATTATTGTAAACATACATCATTAAATATATTCCATATATTTTCTCAGTTCTTTGTCATCACTATATCGAGAACACCTTCCATTGAATGAGCATTTTAAAAAATGAAACCATATTTCAACCATAGCTCGAGGGGTTAATGTCTAGAAAATAATTAGGTTGAGGTCACTTCTAAGCCCATAAAGTAATAGATAGACACTTCTGTTCAATTCTGCACATCTTACATAAAAAGATAGGGTAACCCATATTGCGGTGATCCTTCAAAATGTGTAGTGTTACGATATATATTTCCAGTTAGATTTCTAGTTGGAGGGAAACTTCAGTGACAGCGTTGGTCTATAAAATCCTTAACTGCAGCAATCTGTTTGTCATATTCCGCCGGCACCGGACTATTTTCGTTTAATATAGTCCAATATAATGCGGCATATTCGCACTACTACTATCACCAGTATCGATAGTAGATAGATGCATACTTAAAAGGGATTCATCTTTATACATACATTTTTGAGCTAGATGACCATATATAATTTAATCTTATACTGAATTGTTAACGTCAATTCATTCATCGAATTCTCTTGTATATTCTTACTCCAAAATCTTCACATATCGTTGAGAATCTATTGAATCCAGCTTAGTATGAAGCTAGGCGAGTTGAGTGAAAGCAGAATAAGAGTTTCCAACATTTTTTGATAAAAAATTTTGGGAACTATTTATTATAGACAAATAATTTAGAATTTAATTTAATGAGAATTTCAATATTTATGTAAAGAATATGCCCTAATTTTAATTTTTTTTTCTGATCCCATTTTGAATTTTTTGTAAATATATTTGAAACGATTCCATTTTGTTAAAATTTTGGTTTAAAAAATGACAAAGGTATTTTGTAGGTTTATGAAATGTATGTTTCATAAACTTTCCCTTTTTAGATATATATTAGTACCTTAAGTGACAGCAGATATTAACATCGTAAGATTACTTGAGTTTGACCTCCCGGATTGTATAGATCTTGGTTTATAACCAATAACAGAAATTCAGCTGAAATTCTTTTTCATACTACTTATTTCCGCTAGCAATAGGTATTATTGACGTCAGGAGAAGATCTACCCTCAACCTGAAAATTTTGTCCAACCCCAACTATTGTTGTGGGGTACCTAGTGATCTATTATTTGCTTAACATGTAATAGGAAAGGAATATTCTACCCTAATTTCACTTAGTTTGTGTAACTTCTAGGAATTCACTAATATTCAAGTCTCTAGAAGTTATAGACAAGCCAGTAATCACCCATCCTAGTGGTAACCACGGCAGCGATTATGTTTTTAATATCAACTATGTCTCAGTCTAGATAACCACCCACGCAGATGACGCTTAAGCTACCTTTTTATTGAGGTGACACTTGGATCTCAAGTAAAAAAGCTGTGCCAACAAAACTATTAACAAAAAATTATAATACTTATAACTTGTAATACATTATTAATATTAATAGCTACATTAAAATTTCGTTAGGCTACATGACCATTTTGTAATGAGTTGTAATTTTTTTACCCAGTCTGAGCTGAGAGACAAAGATTCACGGACGTTTCAAAGTCGTAAATAACTTCATTACTCATTGTTGCTTGATAATCGACGCTACAGTCTACCGTTATTTTTAAATCACAGATAATTTATTAATGCTGGAAAGTTTTAAAAGAGTTTGAAATGACAGATAAATCACGTGGTAAATTTTGAATGTTAGTTAATTTACTTAAACGACTGAGGTACAGGATGAACAAAAACGTGATTCGGCATAGGATATGATAATACTAATAAACACTAATTAAGATAGGGAAGGCATATTTAATATTGACCAGGGATAAAAGTATCAAATAGTCTTTTGAGTTCTTACTTAGGCGAGCGGTTGACTAGGCTGAATTGGCATACATACAGCTCATCAATGATAGGAACAAGTCTCAAAACTGCGATATCGGACCGCCCACGAGGTGTGCAATAAATAGCCTGGTCTTCACTCAGTCCCATTGAGACCTTTGCAGAATTAATATCGAGTATGTACAGTCGGACCGCTGCAACTTTACCACTACGTCACCATCATATGGTAATATCACAGACAACCCGCTATCCCTATGAACGCATTTGCTATAATAGGTAAACAAGAGACAGTTGATGTTACGTGGGTCTTCGGTTTTCGGTCTTCGGAGATGACCTGCATATATCACCGACAACTGTTTTCATATTTTCACGCTGATCGGTGAGAAGACAAATAGTAACATACGTATTAGATTAAGAATATGAAACTTTTCTATTGACTAACGCAATGTAGATAATTTTTGAGTGATATTGACAGTTGTTTGACATCTGACTGCTAAGCTCGTTTCGTTTTCTACAAAATTTTAAGCCTATTTACGCTATTTACTAATATTTGTCATGGATCCGTTCTTCTTAGAGCGAAACTAGTTTCAGAATTGGAGTTGATGTAAGTAAGCAATATTTTTTTATGACAGTTATATGCACATCTTGTTTTAGATGCCGGGAAGAACATTAAATTCTCAAGCACAGCAAATGGTGTTGAATCTCCTGGAATACTTTGAACAGGAGGAAAGAAACGGAGGCCCTTTAATATCTGTTAATGCTGTTCAAGAGGTAAGATACATATAGATTCACAAATATCTGAAGTAATGTGTGTGTACTTGTTAAATTTTAGAGAGTAGCGGAAGCTCTTAAACTTTCGAAGAAAACAGTATACACTATTATAAAAAGGAAAGAAAACAACTCAGTTCTTTCTTCACCTGGAAAAACAAGACATTACCAAAAGTCCATGACAAAGGATCTACCTGAAGGTACAAAAATGGCAATACGAGATACTTTATACAATATGTATGAAAAACGTATGTTTTTCATACATATATGTTCAGGCTATATTTATTTAGTTATGTAAATACAGAAGCATTTGCTGTGTAGGCCAAAATGATCTGATAAAATTGTTTTTGTTTTAGGGCAACATGTAACTGTTGGTACTTTAAACTGGTAAAATGACGAGAACTTCACAGTCAAACCATATTCTTTGTTTGGGCCTATAGATGTCACATGTTTCTATCATTAATTTCAAAATAATGTCTAAAACTCAATAATGTTTAAAACTCAATAACCGTGATATCAGCCGTGATAACTTATTTGAAAGGCATCTTCTAGTTTTTTTTTTGGTGCCGGTAATACAGTTGACTGTAAAGGCGGTAAACTTAAATGATTTAAATTATGTAAACAGTCACTCATATGACTCATATGATTTTTCATCTTAGTTCATACGAATATCGTTTGTGATGTAGTGGTAAAGTTGCAGCGGCTCAATTGTATGAATGTACACAGAGTTCGATCTGGCCGCGCGTAAAGTGCATCCTCTTCCCTCCGAATGCTGCCTCACTTTTTCTTCTACGTATACATGATAATTCCACACTTTTTCCTATTCTTGACGATCTGTATATACAGGATTCATTTTAAAACTGTATTCGTTTCGCCCACTTGTGTGCCCACTTATCCATCTATCATCGACTTCGACGACTGCTCAATTGATGAGTGATCAAACTCATTTCTATTTAGAAATGCACAGTGGCCGTATAACAGTGACGAGTGACGATTTTCTACACGTGGAAAAAGATCTTTCTTTTTCCACATGTAGAAAAAGAAAGATATTTTTCTACATGTGGAAGAAAAAGAAAAGGAACACATCCGAATTTTCTTAGAGCGGCATGTACATCCATTGAGGGTATTATATATAGTATGAAAACTGAGCCTATGGTAGTAGTTCGTCTGGTCGCGATTGATCAGCAGATGACGGTTGGTCTGCTCTTGAGGAAACATCATCCAGCGCTACCAACAGAATATTTTCCTATTGGCCATTCTTCCTTTTTCATAGGTGTTTAACCGTGTTTTCCACAAAGATAATGGAGAACTACATATGAAACACAAACAGGAAACATTTTTATCCCCATAAACTAAAGGAAACGTTAGGCTTGTGTATAGTTCATCGAGATCGTCTAAATCATCATTGGATTTTAATATGCGGTTTTATTTTCTTTTCAACACAGATACTGATAATATATTTCCAGCTGGTACGGCAAAATATTTATAAAATATATATCGAATTAAATAATATTTCTGGATATTGTGTGTTTTATGTCACTTGTCTATATCGGAAATAAAAAAGAAACTTGTTTACAATGTATGTAGCAATAAAAGATGATCGCCACTATTCATGCTCCCCATAAAATTGGAAGAAGGACATTCAAAGTGGGAAGAATAGTTTTAATACAATATATAGTCAGGTTTAGTGCTGTATATCTAATACAGTTATCGAAATTCCCTATTAAAATACCGAAACCTTCTATAATTCACACATTACAACAAGATATGGTAGGTATGTTTAATGTTAATTCTGCCACTGTAAAAGTGGGTAACAAGGTAATGTTCACTTCCTATTTTCCATTTTTAAGCGCATTGCTTAAAATACGAATATATTTGATTCAATAATTCCGTTTAGAAGAAAGATCAAGTCTTATTTAAAAGAAAAAGACTGATTTGTTAAAAACGTCACGAGAAAAAAATGTTTTTTTGTTTTTTTATTCCAAAATTGTAACTACATTTACTTAGTACATTTTAATAAAAATCTTCTAGAAGAATCACTGTTGTTTTGAAGAGAGAGAAGTTTCCTTGATAACACTGGGGAACAGTCAATTGATTGGCAGGAATTTAAGAGTCCATTCTCAGTACATTACTGCCCCTGAGGCTGAAAATAGAATTACATTTTCTTGCTTGGCTCCAGTTTCTGAAATAAATATATTTGATAAATATTAGTGCGAAGTAAGAAAAACAAAATAAAAAAGTAGTATCTCTTATTTTCAATTTTGTTTATACATGAAATCTAACAAGAAAATAAAGAATAATTGATGCAAAAATAATTAAAAAGAAAAGTTATACATACATAACTAAACCATGCATCACATTCTATAATGGTCATATATCTGTTAAAACATGGATCTTTTACCACTTTTACCAAAAATCCCTGCTTTTAATTTTTCCATACTCAGTGCTGGAAATACTTGGCAAATGTATTTAAAACAACCACCTAACTTGTCCATAACATATAAGCTAGAAATCGATAAAGGAACCACCAAACCGCCAAGCGGTTATCAAAGTAGTTCCCGAATAGCAAGGCTATTACATAATTGCTATAGGAAACAACTACTCCTCGAGCTAAAGCCCCACCAGGCATTGAATTATACCTAAAAGCGATCCTCGACCCCTTTCTCGTGTTTCTGCACGATCAGATAAGGTTTCAAAAAATAAAACCCGCCACAGGTAGGATTCGACATTTGTCCAGGATTGAAACCGAACAACATACAGCTGTTATTATTAGTGCTCATCAGTGCTGTACACGGTACGCCGGTCCAGGACAAATGCCGAATAAAATCTATGGAAAAAATAAAACCCTACCTGTGGCGGGTTTTACTTTTTGAACCCCTATCTGATCGTGCAGAAGCACGAGAAAGGGGTCGAGGATCGCTTTTAGGTATAATGCAATGCCTGGCGGGGCTTTAGCCCGAAGAGTAGTTGTTTCCTATTGCGATTATGTAATAGCTTTGCTATTCTGGAACTACTTTCATAATCGCTTGGCGGTTTGGTGGCTCCTTCCTCGATTTCCGACTTATATGTTACTGACATAGATCGTATCGATAAAGATGTATACCCCATAGATTTCATTCAATATTTGTCCTGGATCCGCGTACCGTGTACGGCACTGACGAGAACTAATAAATTCGAAACAGCTGTATGTCATTCGGTTCCAATCCGGGACAAATGTCGAATCCTACCTGTGGCGGGTTTTATTTCTTGAAACTAACTTGTCCAGTCTTTTACAAACCGTTTAATTTAATCCAGTTTGACGTGAAGAGGTGGCAGTATTATTTTTTCCCTCTTTGTTAATGGTTCGTGAACAATGTTGGCTTTTCCAATGGCCATAGCGTCTCTCGATATTATTATTAAGATGTATGCAAGAAATTGTATAAAAATATTTTTGTTTGTTACATCTATATCAATTATTAGTTCCGGTGACAACAATTATATTAAATATTATTAGTTTATTCTATATTTCCATAACTAATGTCCTTCCTAAATATTGTATGTAGACCATCCTGTATTGTAAAATAAAATTGGCAACTAGGATAACTTATTTGTTTTCTTATAAACTCATCCGGGAGCTACTAATAGAACAATTTGTATATAATTTGTTACTCAGTAATCTTAGTAGTTCATTATCAAGTGATGTAATTGCCTTTCTTGTAATTTGTAACATACACAAAATGAATGGTTTTCAATATAACTAACAAGGTGTTCTAATTTCCGAAGGTTTTACCGAACACTAGTACCAATCTCATCATAAATTTGATGAAATTGGTACTAGTGTTTTTTTTTTGAAAATTATTCGGACATGACCAAATATGTGTTTGAATTGAAATGATTGCCCTATTTGAAATATCTTTCTACTATGTGTATAACTTCCGCTGTTTAATTACGAAAAACAATATAGTTATACTGCTTTATTAATTCTATTTATTCCAGCATTACGTGACTGTGTTCTCAGAATCTATGTTATAGTTATATTTTATTAGGACATGATTTGTGATATGACTATAAAGGATAATAAGATAGTATATAGAACCGATATGATATCAATATCAGACGGTTTACGTGGGCAGTTTGATGTATAAAATATTTTCAATATGACGTATATTTTTAGCGTACTATGTGTGAATAATAATACGTTCTTGGCACAAACATATTTCTATTTGAGTCATCTCATCTGTCTAAATTAGGTTAAAAATTAACGTGGACCAGTCCGATGGTCTAAAATTGTTTTATTACACGGGTGCCAATAATTTTTGAGGTCAATTTTTAATAACCCCTACATACCTTGTAATAGACGGCGCAACCTTATTTCATTCTTGGTTAACCACGACGAGTCCAATTGAATGAGTGTATACTTTATTTCATCTCTATTTGCCAAATAAAAATCCCAATAATCTCATACCGTGGCTTGTTTTTATGGCTAGACTCAGGTAGACTGTTCCGTTTATCGGCAAGATAAAAGAGTTTTTTATTTAGCAAATAGCGATGAAATGAATAGTAAACTTCTCAAATAAATAGTTTAAAAACTAAGGCTTACCTCAAATTTACCGGTAGGTTTCAAAATGTAAATCTTGTATCTATTCATCATTACTCGCGTGGATATGAACAGATTTCACTAGAACTTCCACTTCAATTTTAATTCATTCTTCGATAATACAACAGTTATTCGCAATTTATAATTGTCTTGTTGATAATTAAAACGATTGTCATGTATGCGTTATAATGGTGGTGATTTACACAAGATATATAAGTCTTGTTTGTTATACAGTGTGCATTTAAAGAAACGCACTGAAAAGATGTACATTCACAGGCAAAAGTATTGCGTATTTAATTTTAAGTCATTATTTTCACTTTGGTTTTCTTCCCTTTAAAACTTTTTGTGTTTTTTATTGCTAGATACCTTGCACTAGAGTGTTTTAAATATACTAAAATTTATTTCGGATAAAAGAACGATTAGACATACAAACAATGACTGCTGTTTTGTTTGTTGTTATCAGAATGGCATTTCTAGTGCTTTATCTATTATTTCGGTAGTTTTGGTTAATGAGATGTCACATTTAAGTGGGTTAGTTTCTATTAAGATTGTTATTTTAGCCAACGAGGGTTACAGACAAGAAGATATTACGAGGAGATTGCTTACTCATCAACTCACTGTTTCTCGTATAGCAAAACGATACAATTATGTAATAAAAAAATCTGTCATAAAAGATCTGACATTTTTTTTATAGACAGATACTGCCTAAAAACTTTAATGGTATTCTAATATAAGATTTACTTAAGATTTACCATTTCTTCAAAAATGAAAAGACGGACGTCAAAATAGGAGAAATATTCGTATAGATCTTTGAAGCAACTTTCGAATAAATTGTTGCTTACACATACAGTTGCCATTTCAGAATAATTTTCAAAATGGCGCCACAACGTCATCTATGATGGTCTCAATTTTGAAAGTTCTCACTGTACATTTTCGTCTTACACTGTACGGGTACTGTATATAATTTGAATTATTTATAAAAGAAGTTATAGAGAAATTAGTTGATGAAACATAAGAAGGTTAATACCCTGATCCATGGTTCTAACCAATTGTTGAAAAATAGCTTCGGATAATCAAATCCTGTCTATTACTCTGGCCGAATACGAGGCCATGCACTATCTTATGGTGAACCCATTTCCCGTCTCAAAAATAGAACCGTCATTCGCAACACTTGGTTAGATGTCGACTCAAATCTTATATATCTTTCTTGAGGCTTATTGAACGTGTTTAGTAATTTAAGTAACATATTCGTGTTTTTTGTTACTATAATCCTATTAATACTAGGGCTGGACCGATTATGAAATATAATAATCGATCATCAATTATAAAAAAGTTAATCGATTATTTCCGATTAATCGATTAATTGGTAATAGATTAATTGATAATCGATTAATCGATTATTTAGGAAAATGTAATCAAATGATCGATTAATCGATTATCACCAGTGACTGGTGACATAAGGCATAATGTATATAGTTTATACTATATAGTATACTTACACTATACGAATTATCACTTATCAGAATAAAAATTTAAAAGCTAATATCTGCATTATTTACAGCTACGTATCTTGGGCCAGGAGAAATAATCGATTAATCTAGATATAATCGATTAATCGATTACATTTTCCTAAATAATCGTTCAATCGATCATTTGATTACATTTTCCTAGATAATAAATTAATAATTTAATTTATTATCGATTATTGATTATCGATTAATCGATGATCAATTAATCGATTAATCGATAATCGACTATTTAGGAAAATGTAATCAAATTATCGATTAATCGATTATTTCTCCCAGCCCTAATTAATACTAATATACCAACTGTTTCCTAATAAGTTTCTACGCCCATGATATTATAGTGATAATCCATGGTATTCCTGACTTTATAAAGTACATGAAGATAGTATACAGTATTAAAAAAACTGATTTACATAAAATACAGTGTATAAAGCAGTACAAAGGACATGAGGGAACAAGAGAAACCTACATGGCAGTAATAAACATGGCGTGCGTTAGTCACAGTTAATATTGAATTGTGTCAGATTCTTTTAACTTGTAATTTATCTTTTTAGTTACAAGGAACGGTAATTTGATGTCCCTCTACAATTATTAATTTTTGGTATTTTTTAGAAAAATAAAAAGCAAAAGTATTATGTTGTAAACTAATTCGAAGGGGTGAAATTACTCAATGACTGTCGTAGCTCAATGAGTCGCATCCGTAACGATCAGGGCTCACTGAACCGCAACAATAATTTATGTCATTGTTAGGATAAAATTAGTTTTAAGCATCTCCAGATGATGCCAACCTTGTTCGCGAAACGCGCGTCAAGTGTAGTGTATAGTGTTTTGGTGTTTTGTGAAAAACTACGTCAGTGTTACCTTTTGCTAATATTCACTATTTTATAGAACCTTCTGGCAGAAAGCCAGGAATGTACCTTAAAGGTCTATTTAAATCTCTAAATTTTACTATTCACGAGCAAAGAACGTCTTAAATAAGCAAAAATAATTATCGCTTCTGCTAGTTGACGAAACCGTGTTATGTAACATCTAAATATATGCATTCTCACCATGTTCAATGACACCTCTATTTTCATATTTCGAATACCTAACAAATTATGTTACCGTTTTTGTTTTCTTTCAAACAGTATTTCGGTCAATAGAATATTTCTTTTATATCTTAGCTATATCTCGGTTCCATGTTAATCGGTTTAGAATTTACAAGCGTGACGCAACGACGTCCACTGTGTCATATAAAATTAGATTCACCAAAATTAGAATTGTCTATTTTCGTGAAGTTCTTCGACCCATTGAACGTGTATTATTAACAATATCACTTGGCGGATCTGCATTTCACAACTGCCTACCTATTTCTTACGGAACGTGGAGATTTAGAAATACAGGCATTACTTTATTGACTTAAATATTATGTTGTAATGGCGAGTCACACTTCCGATTCATAATATCAAAATTGCGTTAGTGCCAAGGTGACGTTCTGCGGCTGACTCATTCCAAAGGAGAACAGTGGAAAATAGGTTCCGATAAGAAGTCGTTCCTTGTCTAAGAGTTTCCACTGTATGTATATGAATGAAGTCTTACAGCATCATACGTGCTGCGTGCAAAGCCACATCAGACTTGATAATTTAAAATCGCAACATAATCATTTTAGTTTTACAATATTAGTGTAAACTTCCGAAATGAAATCCCGGATATTATAGACTTTGCATTTTCAACAGAATTTCAAAACACTACACTACACACGAAACGCTACTTCAATACGTTAGAGTTCTATGGTACTATACAGTTTTAAAACTCTACTTAAAGAAAAACAATTCTATTAATAATAAACTTTAGTTGAGTAGAAACTAATAAACCAATTGATGATGCAGTCTAATAGTTAATCTTCAGTATTTAAGTTGCAGATTAAAAAACAATTCCTACACTATCAGAAGCTAGAAATATATCAATTGTCAAACTGCCTACTGCTGTTAAAAACGGAGTTGTTCAGAAAAGAAAACCTATGAAAATCTGGATGAGTATGAAAGCACTCCAAGACAAAGTCAGGTATATTAACGAACCTATTTAAAGGATGTGAAAAATCAAAATGTAATTGTACCTTGGAAATATTAGTCCAAACAAATCGTCCTTATGGAAGGCTACAGATAAATTCAAAAATTAACCAACTTAGCGTGTTTTTCCTACCGGAAAACTGATTCGCTGAAAGCTAGAAGAGCAAAAAAACAAAACAGAAACATTTAGCCCCATTGTTCAACTCCATCTATCTAGGATACTGCTCCTCAATAATAGGAAAAAGTGTGAAATTTTCTAGGTATGTCTAGAGAAAGAGTGAGGCAGCATTTAGAGGGAAAAGGCTACATTTTACGCGTGGCTAGATTGAACTCACGCATTCACATTCAATATATATTCATCGACATTCACCCTGTAAAGGTCTTAATTCGACTGAATAAAGACCAGGCTAATTATTGCGCACCTCGTGGTTGGTTCTATATTCCAATTTTGAGACTTGTTTCTATTCTTGATGAGCTGTAAGTGCAGTATGTGATGAAGATATAAAAGCATTCTTAAAAATCCCCCTCTAAACTGTTTATAAATTCTTTTAAAGCAAATGTGTTTAAAGATATGATATGTAGAAATCTAGATCTCTATAAAAGCTATCCCACTATAATCCCATCACTGAAAAGCTATTAAAGAAAATACTTAAAGTAACATTTCTTAATATTACTTCCATATAGAATGCTGTTTCAAGAATTTGATATTTATAATAGAAAGTTGCACAAATAATTCTCTTCTTGTAAATCCTCCTGCAAAAGGCGTTGAAAACAGGAGACCAGTTTTCCACGAACACCGAAAGATTACACGTTTCTCGGCGCGCGTTTCGCCAATCAAGTTGGCATCGTTGAGAGACAATTAAAACCAGATTTTAATTATCTCCCTATGATACCTAAGTGATTGACGAAGCGCGCGTCCATAAACGCAGTGGAGAACTGATCTCCTATTTGGACATCATCATCATTGCTTTCCTATGATGATGATGTCTAAGATCACAGTCGAAAAGAACCCTTGGTTTTCCGGAAAACAAGCGACTATTGAGAAAATGCATCGACTAGTCATAATCATTAACAAAACATTTGACAACAAACGCTATTTATTTCTCTACCGCCTTTGCTAACATCTCATCAAAATGTGACATGACAACATGTCTACAAGTTCAAAGTTGCACTACCGTACACGTTTCTCTAGATTTTAAAATTATATTTTTCAGAAATAAAATAAAATATGAACATGGACTATCCGAAAAAAATTATATCTAGTGTGCCACAAGGTGTGTTATATTTTTATCGCTGATATGTCAACATCAACCTCATCAACTACGGTCACGTACAGGCGTATGTGACTATAGCTGTACTGACAACTAGCTGTAACTCTGTAATAGAATAGCATCGAATAGATCTATTTCAAATTTTCTATGACTTTGGCTTGCCAAGGTACGAGTATAAACTTCCTCATTTCCTCGATTCCTCACGTATTCCCTGACCCATATAAGGTCACACGTTTCGTCTGTCCTAGCATGTTCAGTGACTCTTTGCATTGCAGCATCAAATTAGTCGGCAATTAGCAAGCAACTTTACTGCCTGATAATATGCTAATAGTTTTTCTACTAGTCACCTGATTAGTCATTTCTTTGATTCTCTGTAATGAACCTATGACTTCAGCTTGAAATAATGTGGCATAGACTCTTTAGTGACTTATCTTTAGAAAATATATGGTATCCAATATGATAGTATAGGCACCGATGTCCGATTTCAGAGAATCATGGTAATTTAGTTTAACTTGATTTAGACTGTAATAATACATAACACAGTATAATCTAAATAATATTTTTGCTACCGTATTATTACAAGGGAGCAATACAAAATAGTTACAATACTGGAGTAGGTCGAATCCTTTGGTGTGAAGATAGTTTTCCACAGAACACCTTCAGATCCCTTTGGTATGAAGATAGTTAATGAAGACTTAGTTTTCCACAAAACACCAAAACACTATATACTACACTCAACGCGCGTTTCGCCAACAAGGATAGCATCATCTGGAGATGATTAAGACTCTGAACTAAAAAGCTAAAAAAAAGTTTGAATCATCTCTAGATGATGCTAACTTTGTTGGCGGAACGCGCGTCGAACATAGTGTATAGTATTTTTCGACAGCGAGAGTTTACAGGATATACAGGAGTCCTCAGGGAACTATATTGTGGTCAATCTTGTTTTTGTTACACATTAATAACCTGCTTTATAACAATTAGAAGACTCAGTACTAAGTATATCAGAACGTATTATTGGAATAGATCGAAACCTTTGGTGTGAAGATAACACTGACTTAGTTTTTCAATATAACTTGGGATGCACGGCTTGACTTGACTTGAAATCAAGTCAAGTTCAAGTCAAGTAGTTATATTTCAAGTACTTGAAAAATCAAGTAGTTCTTGAGGACTACTTGATATTTTCAAGACTACTTGATCTTTCATTAATCATTTAATATTATCAAGAAATAAGAATAAAGAAAACCCTGCAATAAAGCCTTTTATTTCCAAACCTAAATCTTCAATTATAGACTATATAATAAATATATAAATATAAATGTAAAAAATACTAATAATGAACTATTTATTGGGCATATTAATAACATAATATATTATTCTTAAATATTAAACTAAATAATAAAACTGATAACGATAAAAGCGCATTTCCAATGTATGCCCCCTCTTTCTTCGGTAACATAGTAGTAATAGCAAAATTTAAAAGAAGTCTCATCGTTTGCCATCCACGATCTAAGGCACATGAGGCTTCTAATAGAGTTATCGGCTAATCGGTTACGGGTTTTTGTAATAGTTAGAGCAGCCCTGGAAAACTGCCTTTCAACAGGATTCATAGCGCCAAACCATTTCATCTTTTGGGTTAACAAGAGATTCCTTAAATAAATTTAGTAGATCGATGTCAAATTCACCGCAATTACTATTTTCATCTGGTTTTGAAGATGAAGATGATATGAGCAGTGAATTGGACCTAGAATACTTTGTTTTGAAAATTTCTTCAAAATGCTTGACTGCATCCATCTGCAACTCCTTTCTCCAATTTGGATTGAAGAATGTTTCCACCTTATGCCGGGGGTCTAAGATTAAAACAACACAGTATATCCAGTTACTTCTCCCGTAATGTTTAATTATTCTGTCCCTTACCGCTTGAATGTTATATATTATTTTCTCATCACATTCATCTCTATCTGGGTTATTGTCGGATTGTATTGGGTATTGTGTATTATTTCGTTCTATAGCCTATTTTTCAATTTTATCCAGAAGCATATTTATACCAATTATCACCATCGGAAGTGTACAGTAGTCTTCACCTTCTAATGATGTGGAAATAGTCTTAAAAATATTCAAGTATTTACAAACTTTCTCCATTACCGACCATTCCGTATCTATAAGCTTCAGGGTCTTTAAGTTGTCTATATTATCACGAAGGATGTTCAAAGCCCTTCTTATATTTAAGCTCCATTTCGAAAGTTGAATTCCACCTTATTATGACATCAAGTTTTGGCATAGTCATTTTCAAGTTTACAATATTATAAAATTTTTCAAAATCTTTACGTAAATGTTCAGAATTTTTCAATTTTTTTGCTAGACTGTTAATTTTTGTACAGTTTTTATTGCTAAGACAAGCAAGATCTTGCAGTCGTAATTCGCGCGTTCTTGAAATTACTTGATATCAAGTCAGGCAGTAACGATGAAAAATCAAGTCAATTCAAGTAGGGGATTTTTGAAAAGCTTGGTTTTCAAGTCAAGTCAAGTAATTTATAAAAACATTAAGTTACTTGACTTGATGAATCTCTAAATATAACCAATAAATAAAACAGAACTGAACTTAGTTTTTTTTTAATAATGCCAACCGAGCCGAGCTCGAGATAATGTCAACTTTGTTGGTGAAACGCGTGTCGAGTGTAGTGTATTGGTGTTTTGTGGAAAACTAAGTCACTGTTATCAGAACGTACTCTATGTGTATAAAAATATTAGTACGAGTTTCTGCTTCTTTCAAATATAGAAACTTCAATATATACATACAGGATGATATATAATATACAATAGATACAAATCACGATGATATAGTTATTATTAAGTGAGGTGGCTAAATTATACGTAAAGAAATCAATTTTTATTGAAGAAATCAGATGTTACAATTAAAATATCAATACGAAAATCGATTAGTGGATATATCACAATTTAATTATAATGTTTTAATGACAGCTTCGATGCTTAGGACTGAGATATTATATTAAATCGCCACGGAATACAGTAGGTACGAAATAAAATTCACCTCAGCGATTAGCAAGACTAATTTTGATAACGAAAGAGCCCCTACAAAACTTACAAATAATAATTTATTTATAGACTTATTTATAAGCTCTAATTAGGGAGCCTCAAACTAAAAACGGCACATTAGTTACAAAACATGTGTTACAATTTTAATAACCGTCGCGGTTGTCATACCTACATCAAGCTTGCCAAAATAATGATTCATATATTTATTATGAGTGTTTAATAATGTAATACTCGGTCCTTTGAAATACACCGATAAGCATCATATTTAATATTCTCTAATAGAAAAACTATGTCAGGTGTTCGAATAATATTTTTTCATGTCAACCTCTAGATTTTTTGGACAAGGACAATGTTTTTTTTTATTCGATTGTTTAGTTCGGGAAAAATGACAATTAACAAATAACATGTTACAAAAATAACGAATACTTGGATTTCTTTAAGCATTGTCAGCTGTTCGAGCTTGACTTGTCAAGAACGTAGGAAACATGAGATTGATATATTATTTCGTTTAATTTATAGCTGGTTTGCTTATGGGTATACTGGGTTCCAATTTGAGTAATTTTCTGTATGCAAGATTTTCACTTTGTTAAACTGATAAGAGAACTTAGCCATATGATAATTGTTTATGTGTTATATTTTCGGTATCTATACAATATATAGGACGTCCCAAAAATCCATATCTATCTATACCTATCGCTGATAGGTCTACCGATATCGATATCATTAGAATATCGATAATTACTTATCATTTGTTCTTAAGGATGCTGCAAACTTTTAAAAGACCAATCCGAATTCGTTCTTCTTCACTTACCTGAAAGTTTATTTATTATTTTATAGAGGAAATAAATTAACTTGCCATATTTCTGATCTAGAAAATCTGTACCTTGTAAAATATTTTCTCATCTTAAAATAAGCTGATAACAACAAATTATTTTATTTTCTCAAGAGGTAATAATTAGTAGGCAAACATAGAATATTATTTAAAACAATAGTAAATAAACACAGGAGGCACAATTTCCACAAACACCATCAAAGGATTATATGTTGCTTGACGCGCCTTTTTGTCAGTCAAATTGGCATTATTAGGAGATTCTTAAAACAGTTTTAATAATTTCCTAATGATGCGAACTTGGTTCACGAAATGTGCTTTGATCGGTCTACAAACAATCAGTGTTTGTAGGAGATTGCAACTCCTTCCTGTAATTTCCAGAAAATAATCTTATATAATACAATCACTTTGTTGTAATTCAATATTAAAAAATAACTGTTTTGTAATATTCCGTATTAAAGTAAAATTCACTATAAGTAGATATGGAATTATATGGATAGTAAATTGACATGTTACTCTTTCTTGGTTTTTCCCAAATACTTTCACGACAACTTATCATGAAAAAATTCGATATAGAAGTATATAGAAATTAAATTCGAAATCGATATTGATTTCCCAATCAGTAAACTTAAAGTTTTCAATTTATTGCTAATTTTGAAAGGTAATTCGATGAAGGCAGTTACTGCTAGGTAATGCTAGGAAACCCTGTCAAATACTAACTCTCGACATAGAAGAAACATTCGGAGATATGGGTGATGATAATAACTGTCCAAACGACTATTGGAACATCAGATGAAAATCAAAACGCAGTTGATTGTATTCTTAGGCAAAAACTCCTTCATCTCTATCACATTCAGTACAGTCAGGAATTAGTTACTTGTTGATCAAAAATTCGTTTCATTCTTGGAAAAGTCGACGCAGTTTTCCATTCTAGAACATTCACAAATGAGTGGTAACTTATAAGATGTGATATAGTGAATCGTCTTAATGAATATTACTTTACAAAAAATCCCATGTATTTTGAAAGAGTTGTATTTCCAAAGTTAATTTAACGTCAGTGAATTTACTGTTTATGAGGATTGTTGACACCTATTTGATTGTTCATACTAAATCGCTTTGATGGTAACGTCTACTTAAAATTGTTCCGAATAACTCTTGTTATCCTTTCATTCAATTAGTAACTTTAATCAGAAGTACTCTGACAGACGGATTAAAAGAGGAAGTTACAATTTATTGGCCACGTATTTACCAGATGTGTAACGTTCTGATATTTTTCATCTAAAGAAAATTAAAAACTTAAGTAATGAACACGTATCTGAGGAAATACTACTTAATGCAATGGTGGATGGTTTGAAAAGCATACAGTTAATGTTTTCCTCCAAATTTATATCTGTAGAAACAAAGATAGTGATCGTAGTGCACACTTAATGTAACAACTCTACAAGCACAATGAACTAGATTAAAAATAAAATGAAAAATATTACAATTATCTACTCTGGCAAATAAGAATATTAAATTTCTGTAAACTCTGAAAAAAAAAATTTTTTTATTGGCTAACGAGCTAAATTGGTATATAAATAAGTTTGGTCCAATTTATTTTGACCTAACAGATCTGTGGCAATTATATTCTAATTCCTCGAAGTTTAATTCTTCTCTAATGCCTATTAATGGCGGATCAAAATTCGAAGAAATCGGTTCAAAGTTTGAAGAAACAAAAACTGCATGCATTTTTCAAGAACTTCATGGTAATCAAATTACTTTCTAGAAATTAATCATTATATTATGACATTAAAAATATTTACACATTTCGTTATTATGTTGTTTTAATATTTTTAATAAACTATTTTCCAAAGAAGTATTTGAAAGTGCAAAAGTAGATTATGGTATTATAACGATAACTGGTAATTTAACGGAATGTGAAAAACTACATTAATGTTAAACACACGAAAAACATATTCCGAAATACCGAATGTATATAAAAGAGTATAAATTCTGAAATACTTCTGAAAATTGCTATATAAACATTTAAATAACATGACATCTATATAACATGAATAACATAAATATCAAATAGTGTGTGAATAAAATCATCGTACAATTAGTCGTTGAAAGTAGATGTTTACTGACGCCCTTTAAGAAAATAAAAATATTTACTAATTGTAACACATAAAGCTAGAGTCTAACAAGTGACTGGCAATACACGATTTGGAAAAATTCTTAAATAAATGTATCAGTTCGGCATACAGTTCAGTAACGTGTAAAAATTATTAACAACTTACATTTAGTCATTTAGGTGGTGATACTTACTGAGGACTATAAGAGATAAACAGAAGTATACATTCTAACAAATAAAATGTTTGGGATCATTCCTGAATGTGTAAAATATTGCTAGTATTTAGATAAGAAAAATTGTAGAAGTAGTATAATAAATCAACTTTGATTAATAACAAGTCGAATTCTGTTCTTTAATTAATAACTTAACCACAAAATTACATTGTTAAAATTGAATATAATTATCTTTTGAACGTTAACTATAATAATACACGGGTGGCCTAAACTAAATTTTACCTCAAAAGTCTGTCACTATGGAACTACCTATGGGAAACGTTAGATTGAAGGGTCCTGAAAATGATGCTTCAAACCGGGAAATCAGAACACGTGCCGATTTGTTTTCTCGTTTATTTTTTGGAAATGAATAGGAAAATAGGAAATTAAAAATTTTTTTTTAATAATTTGTGGCGTTTTTCTTACAATATGCAACATTAATGTGACCAGATTGACACCGGATAATTTATTAGAATTGAAAAAATATGTTTTTTTTATATTTACATAATTACGAAATAAAATATATTAGCACTTAATTCATAGTTGCTGTAGTTGTAAGACATATAAAGTAACATTTATAAAAATAAATCAAGTAGTCTATTTATTGATATAAAATGTATGTTTTCATACACAAACATACGAGTATATACGAGTGCAATACAACTTTAATTTGCAAACTTATAAACCTGCATTTTAGCTGATTACGTCAACAGGCAATAACCCTGTATGTAATGTACAGTGATATAAGCAGAAAAAAAAAACAGAAAATTACATTGAAATGTAGTAATTCGTCTTTTGCTGGACCTGATTGAACTTGACATATACAAAAACTAGAGCCGTTTATTAATACCACCAAAATATTACTAGACAGCTGGTCAGCTGAAATTACTTGTTTTTTTTTTGTTTGATAATCCGGAATCAAAAGGTTACTTTGTAAACAGATTTATTATTAAACCTGTTATTGTTGTGAAAAGTAAAGATTTATGTTCTGTCGATTGTCATTTTATGATTGTATTATTCCAATTTAGGGAGGCCATGTCATGTTTTCGAAACTTGTAGATAGTAGTTTTTTGACAAAATTAACTGTTAGCTGATCTAAACTGATAAAAACTTGGTCAAGAAACTGAGCCCCAAATCGGATCGAAATTAAAATTTGCGAATGCAGACTAAATAAAAGTTTAAAAAAATAGTTTCGCTCCGCATTTTCAACTAAAAGGTAGTCAATATAAATTGCTTACTGGTTAAAACTTGGTCAACTAAATTAGCCCAAAAGCAACTAAAATCTCTAATTTGGGGGTGCGAACTAAAGAAAAGCTGACAAAATTAGTTTGGTTCCTCATTTTCAAACAAAAGGTGATCAAAATGAACTGATTACTGATCAAAACTGGTCAAAACTTGGTCAACTAAATTAGCCCAAAATCAACTAAAAAACTCCAATTTGGGGGTGTGGGGTAAAACTGTTCTTGTTCAGTATTTTCAGACAAGAGGTGGTCAAAATAAACTGTTTACTGATCAAAACTGATCAGAACTTTCAAATGTTGCCAAAATGTTGAATGGAAAAAAGTTGAAAAACTCAATTTTGGGGTGCTAACTTCACGGACCTCAAAAATTAGTTTTGTTCCGCATATTCAAATAAAAAGTAGTCAAAATAAACCGATTACTGGTCAAAACTTGGTCAACTAAGTTAGCCCAAAAGCGACTAAGATACTCCAATCTGGGGGTGTGGGCTAAAAAAAGCAATTCGAAAAACTCTTTTGTTTAGCATTTTCAGACAAAAGATGGTCAAAATGAAATGATTACTGGTCGAAACTGGTCAAAACTTGGTCAACTAAGTTAGCCCAAAAGCGACTAAGAACTCCAATTTGGAAGTGTGGACTAAAAAAAAAAGCTCGAAAAACTGTTTTTGCTCAACATTTTCAAACAAAAGGTGGTCAAAATAAACTGTTTACTAGTCAAAGCTGGTCAAAACTTGGTCAAAATGATGAACGAAAAAAGTTAAAAAATTCAATTTGGGATGCTAACTGCACAGAAGTGAAAAGTTGATACATTCGCTAATCTTACGTATTCGATAAGATTCTATATATTCGTAAATGCCACATTTTGACAGTTTTCCCCAGTGTTTGCAATACAATTTTTAGAGCCGCACAAAAAATATCACATAGATATTTCTTTTTATTTGGAATCTCCTTTTATTTAAATTAGATTCTTATTAGAATTTAAAAGGTATTGAGTTTAAGTGAGAGTAAAATAATTTATTATGAAGAAACATAGGAGTATTTTATTTCAGTAAAGTAATACAATACGAAAAATAGGGAAAGTGGTTTCATTCTTCAGTAAATTATCACAGTCTTTCATATCCCCATGTTAGAGAATCCTCCTTTTTAAATAACAAAGACACCTTAAGCTATAATTTAGTAGAATTAGCAGCTCACAAAATACTGTTCAAGCAACATATCGCAGCAATAAGAAAATTTACTTTAACCGTGATAAGGTGCATCAATATGGAACGAACAAGACTATTGTTCTTTACCGAATTGTGTTAGACTTACTGTTAACTCAGTCCCTTTTTTCGTTTATTTCAAAAATTATAATTTTTAATTGTAAGTTATAATTTATAATATTCGAAATTGGTATTAATATTTAAAATATTTCGAAATTGTAATAGCAATATATACTTTTAATTTATTTTAATTTATTATTTTAGCTTGCCAATATTTTTAGGCTTTCATAAACTTATTTTATTATCGAAATTTTCAAATACACTATAGAATCCTTTAATTGAGAAGCAACTTAATGGTATAGATAAAATTTCATTTAACGACCGTTTGATTGTGTGATTGATTAATTAGAAAACAGTTGGGATGTGTTTAATAGGATTACGTATAGACTTACTTTTCTTTCTCTTTCTTCCACTAGCATCCACCTCATTCTAAACACCTTGATAATAAACCTACTCTATGAATCAAAACAATATTAAGAAGTTTTAATTGTCAATAAACTAATTAAGTCGTAATATAATTAACGTAACACAATTAAAATCACTGGATTCAGATTTTAAATGAATACACGAAAATGCAAGGAATACCACATGATTATTTTTTGCTTTGAGAACTCCGTTATAATTAATTGCTTTTGATTAACCAATAACCGTTAAATTGATTCATTTAGGTACATCGATTTGTAGTTCTGTTGCGGCAGTTACAAATATTTAATTCGAAGAAGGAAAATAATTGAACTTATTAATAATTCAATTATGGTGATATAACAGTAACACTAGGAAAAGTAAATTAGCAATTAAATTCTTTTGGTTTGGGTGAATTGTTTACTTTTTACTGTTTTTGACTTAGACCTTTCCGCAGACATTTTTATTTTTCACAACTCGAATTGGTGTTTCCAAATTATAAAGATACACTAACACATTTAATTTATTTTAATTTAAAATGTTTAAATTTTTCAGTACATACTAGTTTTTGATTTACTTTAATAGCCAAGTATTAAGTGGTTAGCATATTTCAAGTTTCACCAGTATAATGTTATTAAAAAATGTTTATTGGAACTTAGAACTTACTGTAGAAGTGGTTGTAAAAAGTCTACAAATGCAAGAGATGAGCGATATCTTATACAAGTCGCCTTAAGAAACAGGCATTCTACCAGTTTAGAGTTAAGCATAACTCTAGCAGCAACTCGAAATATAGGAATCTCTGCACATTTATACGTAGAAAACATCGTAGAAGAACATGTGTTTCGATTTCGTTTTTATGCAGGATAACTCACGGCCCCACGTTGCTAGAGAAGTACTGGACTCCGATTTTGAATTCTCCAACTGTGGACTGGCCACCAAGATGCTCAGATATGAATTCCATAGATGATCTATAAGATGCATTAAAACTAAAACGATCAGTCAAGCTTCACATACCTACCCCTATGATTCTTAGGAAACTCGAACAAGTCGTTCTTCTTGAATGGGAGAATATTCCTCAGGAAACCATTTACCACTTGATCAATAGCACGCCCAGGTGAATGGAAGCAGTGATAAGACCTAAGGAGGCTAACTACACGCTACTTCAAATTCCTATGATTTAATTTCACCCCCCAATTTTTGTTCTAAAGTTTTTCGTTCACACTGTTTTCATTGCACCTGACATTATTGTCCCTTTATATTATTTATTCATGTTTTTCCCCCGATAATACCATTCTGATTTGTTAAACATTAGTTCAAATCATCTATATCCTACATTTAATAATTGTAATATCACGTAGGTACTATGATATAAATCTCGAAATCGAAAAAATAAAAGTAATAGTGTGAAGTTTCACTGATGTGTTAATTTTTTCCAGAAGTTTAGTTCGTTTAAGTCACAACACGTAACACCTGTTGGAGATGATATGTCTATTTAACATTTTTTATCGTCATATACTTTTTTCATGAAAAAATGCCGCAATTACTAATCAACCGAAGAAAAAGATGATGCTGACAGAATATGCATAAAAGCGATAGTTGCGGTTTCTATTACTATCAAGAAAATAGAAATAAATATCAAACATAATTTTCTGTAGGCAGCTATATACTATAAATATTTTCACTTACTCGTATGAACGTTATTAAACGGTATTTTAATATTTAATATGGTATGGAGTATCCTGATGGAACTTCAGGATATATTGATAATGATAACTAATAATATTCTAAGTAATAATGAATATATTGATAATGATAACCCATAATATTCTAAGATCATTATGTTTATTTTGTTAACGTAGATTTCTCTTTGATTTATTTGTACCATGCCTACGATTCTCTTAATAGACAAAATAAAGTAGATAGTCCCTTCAAATTAGGAAAATTGAGAGAAATTTTTCCTACAGCTAAGCGACCTATACAGAAAGTTGTATTGGGGTTGTGTCAACATATTTTTCACCTAGCGCATGATAAAAAAAGGGTTGCTTTTTAGATATAGACATATATATATATATATATATATATATATATATATATATATATATATATATATATATATATATATATATATATATACGTTTTGGCTGTTTTTTCGGTTTTTTGCGTTTTTCTGAAAAGCTATGAATTTTTGGGAAAACATGATCTGATTTGATGTAGATTTTGAAATTCTCCACAATTTTTGTTCTTTTAATTTTTTCGAAATTTTTGCTTAGTTGCACCTGCTGAAGTATTTTTGAGCTGTTTGTCGATTTCAAGCCAAAACTATGCATTGTAGAGAAACATCAAGAGATCAATGTTGTAGATATAAAAATTTACGACACATTTTCTTGTTTTGTTTTTTTTAAAGTCGCACGGTTTTGCCACTAGAGGGCGAAAACCGTTTTATTTTTTTTTGTAATACTCTTGTGCGAATGAAAGAAACAGTGTAGCATATTATTTTTGATTTATTGGCAAAAATATGCATTTTTTGTAAAAAAAAAAGCATAGACAATTTGTAGGAAGTTTTTTGCTCTCCAACTTTTTGTGATTGAACTTTTCTAAAAAATGCATAGTTTTGTTTATAAATCAAAAATAATGCTCTAGAGTGTTTTTTTAATTTGCACAAGAGTATTACAAAAAAAAAGAAAACGGTTTTCGCCCTCTAATGGCAAAACCGTGCGACTTTGAAAAAAACCAAAACAACAAAATGTTTTTTATTTCTTTTATATAAATTTTTATATCTACAATTTTGTTCTCTTGATATATTTCTCTACAATGCATAGTTTTGGCTTAAAATCGAAAAACAGCTCAAAAATACTTCAGCGCGCTCTAACGGTGCAACTAAGCAGAATTTCGAAAAAGTTAAAAGAATAAAAATTGTGGAGAATTGCAAAATTCACAACATGAAATCAGATCATGTTTTCCCAAAAATGCATAGTTTTTCATCGAAATGTAAAAAACCGAAAAAACGTCCAAAAACGCGTATAAATATGTCTATATTTAAAAAACAACCCTTTTTTTATCATGCGCTAGGTGAAAAATATGTTAACACAATCCTAACACAACTTTCTGTATAGGTCGCTTAGCTGTAGGAAAAATTTCCCAAAATCAGTGATTTTTTGTCTAATTTGAAGGGACTAAGAATATCAACTGATAATAAGATATTTTATTATATAAGAGAAAACTGAATTCAGTATTTTCTTTGGTTTTATGTGGGGGGAACACTATCAGACATAAAAATAAATACATATAATTAAACTTTCGAAATTCCGCCGAAACTGCCATTATAAACTCCATGTAACTTGAATGGGCGGCAGCGGAGGCCTTAACGCTATTATACACGGCATACACGCTATCTAAATGATAATTTAAGCATTATAAATTATAAACAATGCTGTGCCGGTGTTTATTTTTCATTCGCGGCATATGCTTAATGTTCATTGGGGGCCCAAAGGAAATATGTTTTTACAAATGCTCCCACTTAGTTTTTCTTAAATTAGATCCTGTAAGAGACGATGGTACAGTAAAATGTTCATTTTATAATATGTATGTACCTACGTATTGTATGTACGTAGGTAGTATCTAACTCTTGCTATGCGTTTCTAAAACATTTCTTCTTTCTCTCAATCTATTGTATTATACAATATACTTTAAAGTAAAAAAAAATAAAAATAGAATTATTGTCCATTTTTGTAAGACTGGATATGTACAGGATGTTTGTCAACCTAAGGCCCAGCATGTTGAGGACAATGTAATCAACATAAATTTAGTGCGCATCTTGGGTGGAGCCATACAGGGAGACAAACCACCCTCTATGAAACTTAATAGCGTGTCTAGTGGCAGCATTTTTGTACAGTAGAATAATTTGGTGTAAATATTGCGAATAAATCAGCGAAATAGTGAAAATACGACTAAAATATTAGCGACGCCTTCCTTTATACATCTTTATATCCAATATTAATTATATGTATTCTTGAATTACTTTAAATTGTGGACTGTAGTTTTTTATTTTATATTATTCTTGTTACATCTTTGGATTAGGAGTTATAATTCACTACACCGATCACTATCTCACTGACGTATTGGCAATATTGACACTAAATTATTAACTTATTCTCCTCTACAAAAAATGCTGGCATACATACAATTGTTGTGCTTTGAAAAGTTTGCCTTGTAATAAATATATTAACAAAACTATAAATTATAAAACATAAATCTATGTTTATCTATGAGCTTGATGTAACACAATTACAAGTAAAAAGGACAAAAGTAGTTATAATATTTAGTAGTAATAGTATTCAATAGTTACAGTATATAGTACTCACAAAGATATTTGCTCATCTGTGATGATGAAATTATAACATATTTTTAAAGATTACTTTTTAACTGTAACTAAATAAAATTAATATTATTATCACAAAAGGAAAAGAGCAAAATTCAATGACTTATTATGCTGATACAAAAGTTATTGTATCATATAAATACAATATGCTTAAAAGTAATTTAAACCGAATTATAATAATAATATAATTTGTCTTTATTTACATTTAAATTAATACATGTGTACAAAATATCTTCTTTTTCTTTTAGCTCATAACCCTTGGTGGGTTTTGACTTGCTCTACTATGTTCCTCCATGTGGTTCTATCTACCACTATTCTCCTCCAGTTTCCTAATCTTAGAGTTATTAGGTCTTCCTCCACATCGTCTATCCACCTTTTCTTGGGTCGCCCTTTTGGTCTTGTGTTTTGAGGTTTCCATTCAAGGACTCTCTTCACAATTTTCTCGCCCTCCATCCTGTATACATGTCCTAACCACCTTATCTTTTGACTTTTTATGTATCTTATACTATATCCTATCCTTTTATAAGTGCATCAATTTCGTGATTCATTCTTATTCTCCACATACCGTTTTCTTGCACTGGGCCGTATATTCTTCTAATGATCTTTCTCTCAAATAGTCTTAACTGATTTTCATCATTGTTTGTTAGTGTCCATGTTTCACATCCATAGGTTACTACAGGTCTTATAAGTGTCTTATAGATTGTGATCTTAGATCTTCTATTTAGTATGCTGCTCTGGTGGTAGATGATGGTTCTACTTCCGTAGAACGTGTACAAAATATATTAAATATAAATTAAGTAATGGGCGAAGTGTCAGTATGAACAGTTTTTCAACTGAACCCCCGTATCAAAAGTATGTATATGAAACAAAAAATGGAACTCTACTTTGAAGCAAAAATAAATTTACTTATAGTGAAATATACAGGTAACAAAAACCATATCAACTGGTTAATGAATTAAGAACAAAAAGAAACTGTACATCAACTGTACAACTGAACAACCCACTCCTAATATATACCTACGATATTATTAAAATCTAAGCTAAGATGGTAATACGAATTAAATACGTAATAGATGTTATTTTAACTTTTTCTTAAAAATTCAAAATGTTTATTTCTTAAACTCAGGAGGAAGAGAATTATATTCATTATATGAATAGCATGATTTAAAATTAAATGTACCTTTATGGAACGTATTTAATTTTTTTATATAAATATTCAGGAGCGTTATCTTTTAAAATTTTGTGTGTTATACATAATAAATATAATTTTCGAGTATTTTCAAGTTTAGGATAACCTTTATTATGGATTAACCCATTAATCACACGTCCATATTTTCTTACACCACAAGCAAAGCTGAATGTGGCTACACACGTAACTGCAAGCTTCACGAGCATGCATGATCAATCTTTTTGTACAAGCATACTTGAGCGTCTGTAGGAAAATGCTTGCGCAACATTTTTCTACAGACACTCAAGAACGCTTGTACAAAAGGATTGATCTTGCATGCTTGTCAAGCTTGCATTTGCGTGTATAGCCACCTTAAGAGAACTATTTTTAATTCTTTATGAGCGTATTTCCAAGGACAGGTCCATATATGCAATCACAGTAAGATAATTTTGAAATAATGAAAGAGCTACATAGATTTACTTTTAGTTGTGAGCTCATTATGCCCTTGTACAGATAAAGCTCAGTAACTTTTAATACGTTGTTAAGTCAGAGACACAAATTTTTGCATTCGTTAATAACATCTAAAGAAATATTTCCTAATTCAACTATTATCTCAATATTATAACCCAATATTATAACCCTTGACTTATCTGAATTCAATTTTGATCTGTGAACAGCAGATACATTTAGTAAATAATTCAAGTCATCATTAATTACTCTATACCCTTGAGACTTTAAGATATTTATAGCGAATCAGAAATATATGGAAAATAATAGAGGGCCGAGTATATACCCCTGAGGGACTCCATAAGTTATAGGCAAGACATCATAGACATTAGAGTCTATAACGATTTGTTGTGTGCGCTCATTTAAATAGTTGTAAATATAAAAAGCAGCTGTGATATTAAAACCAAAATACTTAGGTTTATTATATAAAATATTATGGTCTAAGGTGTCAAAAACCTTGTTATAACCTAGAAGGACCCAACATGCCACTAAGTTGTTATCGGTAGCCAATAAACGGCCAATAATGACTAACAGGTGAAATAAAATTGACAATACAAAGTTGATGTTAAAAATTAAATTAACATAACGAAATTAATTAGTGGTTAGAAAGATGATACTCCAAATGTCCCTTAAATGAGTCTCATGAAGGAACAGAAACCATCCGCTATCAGGAATTTCAGAAAACTACACAGGATTCGAGAAGGAATGCTGTTATATAGTTGTGGGAAAATGTTATTTTCTTAATTTATAACAATGGTTATGTAGTCGAAAGTCTCTAGAAAAGTTAAATATGTTTCTTCTGCAGTGGAATTCGTAATAAATTATTCTGAACATCATACTCAAATCACGACGCAAACTGCGTTGTGCAAGGGGCTTCAACTTTAAACGATTAAATCGTGCTCCATAATATAGATTTTACAAAACATTTGGTAATTTTGTTGCCCTTCTTTGTACTTATTCGAGATGATTGCTTGAGTAAAAGACACCAGACAAAACCTAAGTGAGGTACAATATACACTTTAATAAATTGAAAAAAAATAGGTCAGGCAATAAGTCATGAAATTATCATATATATCACTTGGTTGATTTTTCTCATTATAAATTGGCTTTAATAATTTTTATCTCATAATTATCATTTATTTATTATTATTATAACATACCAAAAGCTTCAGTGTACACTCGAATGTTATCACTTCATCCTATCATAATTAATATTTCTGTTTTCTTTTTCAGTAAACGTCTTTACTTATTTTGAAAATTAACATGTTTGAAACAATAGTATTCACTGTCGCCTTAGTGGTTTGTTTTTATGAACGAGGCTTTTTGTTTTTATTATTTATCATTAATAACTTTATTTTTGTTAATATATTTGTTCATTTTTAATTATAGTAAGGTGTTTATAAATAACATTTCTCGTCTTCTATTTGGCATTTGTAATGTAGCAGCATTTTGTACAACAACAGGATTTTCACAATTCAATATGTGAAATAATTGTATTGCTATATTACCGTAATCAAAAAGAGCTGGTGTACATGACTGCCGGAAAATATGTTATTGGTATTTAAAAAATTATCTGTGGTGTCATATCCTGAATTTAAATAGCGCCATCTATATTATTTGTACATCAAGACGAGTTCTTCTTATTCTTCTTCTTATGGCGCTATAGCCCAATCTGGGCTTTGGCCTCCTTTAACTTCCGCCTCCATGCCTCTCTGTCTCCTGCCGCTCTTTTCCAAACTCGGATTCCTAGAAGATCGCGTGCATCCTCTTGTACTTCGTCTTCCCAGCGTTTCCGGGGTCTCCACACTGGCCTCTTTCCGTACATTCGACTGTTTAACGTTCTTTTTGGTAGCCTCTTATCTTCCACTCTGACCACATGCCCTGCCCACTGTAACTATTGCAGTCTTATAAATTCTGAGAGCGGGGGTTCTTTGAAAATACTATATAGTTCATGATTGAATCTGGTTCTCCAGATATTATCGTCTTTAACTGGTCCCCAGTATCTTTCTCAGTACCTTCCTCTCGAAGATATTGAGCATATTTTTTGTTCTTTGCGTCATGGTGCACGCTTCGCTTCCATAACTTGCAATAGGTCTTATTATTGTCTTGTATACTCTCAGCTTTTTGTTACGGTGGACATTTTTAGATTTAAGTACGTGGGACATTGCGAAGTATTCTTTATTGGCTATCGTTATTCTTTTGCGGATTTCTCCATCTTCCATATCGGCTGAATTCAATTCCACTCCCAGATATATAGAAATTGATCCACTGACTCGATATTATCTTCTACGACCATTTGTGCGGTTCTGTTGTCTCTTTTTTGAATTAATGTTTTTGTTTTTGTAGTGTTGATCTCAAGGCCGATATTTTTGGCATGTAGTTTTAATTCAGAATAGGCTTGGCTTGCTGCTTCTACTCTTCGGCTCATAATAAAACGAGTTCTAGAAAATATAAAATCAAAGCGCCCTATAATATCGCACAATAAAATTGTTGAATTTTTTCCAGGCTTTCTCAGCGCACTGTATACTGTATAAATAATTTCCTCATTATTTTACAATTACAAGATAATAAGGAAATTTTTTAAATTTCCATTGAAATTTACAAACACAAAAGAATTACAAATCTTGACAGAGCAGCTTCTTACGTTATGACTTGACTTAATAGACTTCATATTCACAAGATCATAAAATTTGGCCTTCCTGAACTGGAAAAGTACACTAAAATCATTAAAAAGCACTAAAAAATATTTGTGTACTAAAATAATCTTACTTTTATCTTTCTATATATGTTTTCTAAGAATTCAGAATCCGTATTAGAATATACGGTTACCGAAAAATTGTTTCTCTCCAATCTCTAACTCACTAATTTATTTTTAGATACATTTTTATTATTTTTAGGTCCATAGTATTCTGCTTGTAATATGCCACCTTTACAACAAACAGTTCGTTAAATATTCGCCAAAAACTAGTCCAGAGGTAACTGTAACATGCTTAGATTTTGATAGAGCGACGCTCGGCATCGCATTGTAATTACAGGCATCCACCGACAGATGGCAAACAATGCTTTTATATCAGTAATAATATTCTAAAATAAAATTAATCAGTCTTCACGTCAACATATTCAAACTTAGAAGATAATTTTTCGTTTGTTCCTACTCAATTTATAGTTAAATGAAGACGAAATAAATACAGAAGAAGCAACAGTACATTTTTTAATATATTATGTTATGTATACTTCTCTATGTTCTATAAATAAAAAAATATACACTAAATATTTGAACTAATATTATTTTGACTGATGAAGTTTTTCGAAATTGTTTTTTCAGCTACTTGAAAGTTCAAGAAACAAAGTCATAATGAAGTTTTTTAATATCCGTAAAAAACTAATAAAATGCTATTTTCTTTCAGATTTCTAATTATGTGCTTGTTACAAAAGCACAAAATGGTAAAATCAAGATATGCTACAGGTAATACAGATAATGAAGAAATGAAGAATGAAGCACTGCGCAAACATTTTTAGATTATATTTTGAATTATACAGAATTAATTAGGACAATAGAATGTTTTAAAATATAACTGTGATCTAGAATTCTTTTGATATATGAACTAAGATAAATACAGGGTTCGACAGAGACGTTTTTGAGATTTCTATAACAGTTCAGAAGTGGACGTTAATATTTTCGCAATGGTTGGGTTCCTAACTCTTGTTTTTTAATATTTTTCATATGATAACAAAATGGAAATATTTTGTAATGAATGCTTTGAAAAGAACACTTTCGTTGAAAAATAACAGTTATTGATTTTTGAAAATCGTCATGCCGGATCTATGTAAGATTTGTACTATAGTACAGAGTAGGTTATATTTTCCACGCATATTTAGATAAATATTAGTCTAATATATTTTGTACAAAATATTTGCGTAAAATCTGTAATACACGTTTTTGTCAGTGGTTTTTAATGTCTTAGGATATACAAATCCTAAGTGCACCACCTCGAAATACCTTCACAAAAAAAAAGGGGCAAGCATTATACAAATTAAGCGCTTTCATATACTTTTTAAACCAGGCACTACTATTTTTCTGGCTAAGAAAATAAAAAAGTTGTATTTATCATAATTGTACGTCCTACTTAAAAAATAAAGATCGAATTGTATGATATTTCAGTATTTTCTTCAGAATATCGATATTAATTAATTCCATGATTAGGACTATTCTAATCATCATAAAATTATGTCGTTAATATAATTCTATGATTATTGGCTTCCCTGGTATAGGGGATGAAAGAAAGTGGTTGAGTTCATCATGGTTATATGTTCTTCTCAAAAACAAATTATTGAATTACATTTCACAACTCAAAATTGATTTGTATTTCAGCGTCTTTCTCCTCAAGTTTCAGTATAGGGAAGACAGCTTGAATGTTTTCAACAATGAATTAAGACTCTTGGATGTAGAATAATTATCTCTGTACAATACGCATTAAATATGTATATAGAATATTCTATAATGAATGTATAAAAATGTTAGAAATATCCAGGTATAAATATAGTCTAGACATATAGGATGTCTCAGTTAGAACTATAAAATTTGATTTGCGCGCCATTTGTATTCTATCAAGGATAGGGCGTCACTATTTAACGACGCTCATCTATAAACCATACGACGTCAACATGCCTGGGTGTCTCATTAGAAACTATAGTATGTGATTTGCAATTTTTTTATTCTTCAACAAAAGATGGAGACGATACGGCTACAAACAGAAAAGAATATCGGTCATATGTCTGTCTCGGCTTATCTCTAGCATGATGTCATTCATTTAAGAAAATTGTCCATAACACGGGCACATAAATGTGGCTGTATTTCCCGAATAACATATTGAATATTTGCTTTTAGGTCATTGATTGTTGTTGGCTGGGTGGCGTGCACTTTTCCCTTAACATAACCCCAAAGAAAAAAGTCTAATGATGTGAATTCACATGATCTTGCAGGCCAATTGATGTCAGCATTCCGCGATACAAAATGATCAGGAAATTTGGTATGCAACAGAGTTATGGTTGTACGTGCTGTATGATACATGATACATGCACTGACTTGTTGAAATCACATGTTCAAATCCAAATTATCAATTTGGTGGAAAAAAAAATTGTCTAAAATGCCACGAATTGTTTAATGTGGCGACTTTTTATTAATGCAATTGTACATGATTGCTCACTTTCATAAAACAATTGTATACAAATTATTCGTTCATGAACTATTAATCGCAGCATATTGACGTTATGTATTTTTGACAGAACACAAATAGTACGCAATTCAAATCCTTGAAATTGATTATGATAAATAGAAAATTATAGAAAATTGGAAAATATAGTAGTCATATTAAAGTGTTTTATGTAAAATAGTAATTAACTATTAACTGTTAATAGTTAAAATCGTTTGTTAAAAAATTGAGTTGAGTTGAGCAAAAATATTTCTAAAAAGTTTTATAAACGATTTCAAAAAGATAATTCTGGAGTTCATTAACGATTAATATTAATAAAATGAAATAGCTATATATACATTTTTTATTTTTCCGCACTCTACTATACGCGGAATAGTAATATAATCGTGTAAAAAAAATTTTTTCTCTAGGGTTTATTTTTCGTTTTTCGACCTAAAAACCAAAACAAAATGGTTTTTAAACCATTTTGTGTGTGTGTGTGTGTGTGTGTGTGTGTGTGTGTGTGTGTGTGTGTGTGTGTGTGTGTGTGTATGTCGTTGTCGTCGTTGTCGTCATTGTCGTCGTTGTCGTCGTTGTCGTTGTCGTCGTTGTCGTCGTTGTCGTCGTTGTCGTCGTTGTCGTCGTTGTCGTCGGCATTTATTCTTGTTAGCACGATAACTCAACTAAATCGTGTCGGATCGATCTGGTTTTGACTGATTCTGATCGAGGACATCTCCCAGACGACACCTATTGATTTTGAGGTGGATAGAACACACTCTACCATGTTCATAGGTCATGAAGAAGCACAATGGTGGACTATTTGAGAAATTGTTTTTGTTAGCAGGATCACTCAATTAAATCGTGTCGGATCGATTGGGTTTCGACTGATTCTGATTAGAGACGTCTACCAGACGACATCTATTGATTTTGAGGTGGATAGGATACCACCACCCTGTCCATGGGTCATGAGAAAGCACGATGGTGGACTATTTGAGAAAAATTGAAAAAAGTAAAACTGTCACATAAAACACATATTCTGCATTTATGTGTTGATTTATTTTTTCTCGGCCACTCAATTTCATGATAGAGATGTTCTACATGCGAAACTGTCCGTTTTAACGTTTTAAAACTGTTTATTTATTAATAGTAACAAAAAATATGTTTTTATTCCATAAGGAATAAATAAAGGATGTTTTACAATTAAGTGTGGTTAAGCTTAAACATTGTTTTATTTTTTGAAACTGTCAAAATAAAAATTAACAAAACTTTCAAATACTTGTATGCTACACATAAGGTATTATACCTTTGACACCTTATCTCATGACTATTCTGTTTGGAGGATACCTCAATCCTTAAAATCCTGGAAGTCCTATATTGGAGACGTAAGATGTCATCTTCTAATTCCCTTTCTTCGGCACAAAAAGAAGATAACAATATTTTCTTTTAATTATTATAATTATTACAAAATAAAGAGAGCAAAAGTTACAAAAGTTTGGGATATTTGTATCGTCATATACATTGTGCTTAAAAATAATTTAAATCTAAATAATAACTGAAATTAAATTGGTAATACAAGACTAATAATAAAAATTAACGAAATTAGTGGTTACAAAAGTTGGTAATCTAAATGTTCTTTAAATAAATTTAATGATGGAGCAGAAACCATGCTGGCAGGAAGAGAATTTCATTCGTTGCACACATGATTCGAGAAGTACTGCCGCATAATTGTGTGAAAAAGGCCTCTCCTTAGTTTATGAATATAGTCAGGTAGTCGGACGTCTCTATCGATGTTAAATAATACCTTCGCTTTATAGATAACATATGTATTTGAGACAAATAAAGTCATAATTTCGTATATATTCAGAAAGAGAGATTACTAGTAGTTCTTACTGACACATAAAGTAATAATCTAATTGCTACTATAATATTGAAAATAACATTATTAATTTTTGCATTATTTTTGACTTCATTCGATTTATTTTCGAACGATATAAACCTTTTCCCGATTTTTATTAAATTCGCTAGAATAAATCCAACCGAAATTCAGCGCATCTTTCCTCATAATAGCAACCGCCTAAAAATAATCCATCACCTAATTCTGATATGTGGAAAACTTAATGGAAACATCCTTGAAGATGCTGCATAGAAATAGAACCGACTTTTTTTGTATCCATATGCAGCATCAACAATTCTACCCTATCATACGTCAATAAAAACTGTACATAAACATCGGCACGACTTTCAAACGAATTAGTTCTTCCAAAAAAATAAGTACGACTATTATTATCCCTCCGTCCACAAATCGGATTAATTCGCCAAAGTTTCCACGCAACTGCCGAATTTTCAGACAGCTGTACATACCTTCGAATCGACATGGTAACTTATTTTTACGCGGTTCGTTTTAATATGTAACGCTTTTTGGAAATGTTCCCGAAATAGTCGCCGCCTACGAGCTCCCCACTAGACCCGATTACAAAACAAAACTTCACCTGTTCATATAATAGGAAACCTTGGAAACTGAAACGTAGTTAGCAATGGAATCGCCTAAGTTTATTTTTGATATACGATATAAAATATGACTGTTTTCATTCACTTTGTTGCAGCTATAAATGAGTTCAAAAAACCGAGTATGCTATATTTATTAATTGAATTGATATTGATTCTGCATATACCAAAGAGCCTGAGCTGCTCTTTAGTTCTATCGTTTAATTAAAACGATAGTTTTTATGTCAAATAATTTCGATAATCAGCTTTGATGACGAGTTGTAATAAATAAAAGTAATCAGATAAATAAATAAATAAATTTTATTCTTTCATATAACTAATGGTACATAAATATTTAAAAAAACACTTTGGACACGTACAAAATTAAGAGTCTTTGAATTTCTTTACTTTCCAAGGATGATTTTGCGGCCGGCGCCAATGTTCTGTCCAGCTTGGGAGGCTCCTTTGTTCTGTCCAGCTTGAAGACCAATGACGGTCTGTCCAGCCTTGAGCTGTTCCTCTGTGAAGTCTCTCTTGTTTTCCTCAGATGGTTTGGGTCCCAACCAGGGTCCCTTCCATTCTGAGTGTCTGTATGTTTCCCTACCCAGGGCGAAAAGAGTGTTGGTCACTTGAGCGATGTCTTTCTTCTCCCAGAGGTCGACTGTTTGGAAGACATCGATGTCAGCCACACCGTAGGCTTTGATAGCTGCCTGGAAGCTAAATCAAACAGAAAACACAGTTAGGTATTTGTTCCCATTATGGTTCCGTAGATATATGTTTCCGTTATTTCATTATCATGAAGATCTGAAGGTCTCTGTTTCGTCGACAATCAAATTTATGAAATTGTCTCTAAAATGTTTTAATTCAAAGAAAAGGAAGTAAATTTAATTCCATCTATTATTCTTCTCTATGTTCTCAATAATAATATTAATAATTATGATACGTAATTATCAGCGTTTAGATGAACCGTTTCTATAAATTCTTATATTAAAAGTAATCGAAGCGAATTCAAAAAATAAAACTCGAAGTCGCAAATACTAAACTAAAAATATGTATGATCGCCTATCAGATTATGGTTTCCAATATTTCGTAAACGCGTGTTCTGTATAAATAGACAGTTATTCTAGAATGTTTGTAGATCGAACGTAAAAATAGAACTTTGGTTTGAATTCTAAATTTAATAATATAAATAATAAATCCACATGCCTTTAACTGCGGCCAAAATAAATATACAGATTATGTGTATATATTTGAAACATGGGTCCTTAACTGAAGTTGTCTGAAGTGTGTAGGCCTCATTTCATGTTTACAGATAATAAATTTGCTTTTACCTACTGATAAACTGATTTCTGTAATCATCTTTTACTTCTGACAAAAAGCTCAAAGTCGGTTAGTTTAAAAGTATCGTACCAGGAAACTTTTTTACAGCGTGATTTAATTTTTTTATATTCTGATACTTACTTATTGATGTTCTCCATCATCTTGAATTGACCACCAGACGTGTTGATCTTGGCTACAGATCCAGGAGCGAGTTTATTGATGACTTGGCAGAGGATTGTACCGTCGCGGATAACATCTTCGTAGAGTTCACCTGGAGGGAATTTAGCCCCAAGGATGGTCTCGATCCATTGTTGAGCCTGTTGGTCCTGTTCAGCGTCGCGCTTACCGGCGAGCTAAAAAATATGGAGGCAATTAACAATTATTGTCTCATCATTTACAAAAAAATATATATACAGGTTTTACAAACAATTTTTTTGTGATTGGGCAAATAATTCTACTGCACAGTGAAAAATTGCATGGTTTTTATTTGTGATAAAAAAAATTATAATTTTCCCCTATTATATGATATCTATTAAAATAGGATATCGAAAACTTACCTTAGCACGAACTTGACGTTCCAAAGACATTCTTATTTGTTTTGTTTCTGTTTGGGCTCACTGGTGTATCTGTACCAACACCAACAAAGAACTGCGGCGGTGTAGCGTCGCGATGCTTTTATATGAAAATAGAGGCGTCCTTTTCTCCAAAGGCGTCCCACTATGTGGGAACGTCACATCGGCACATAGCGAATATGTTCTCACTATATTTAGCCGATTATTCAGTTTTCTTTATTAATTTTTTCCATCCAGACATGAAGTGTTTTTAAACATGCTGAAATTTTTGAGTTGGTGTTAATTTATTCACGAGTTATTCTGGATTTTTTAGGATTTTTTGATGACTTTTTCATAATTTCTTGATTTTGTACAGGTACAAACTATGCAGTGAACAAAATTATAACTGCTAGGTTTGTAAACATAGCATAGATTTAAAATTATCTCGCTGTGTGTAACAGCTTCTGATGGACTGGGTTTAAACAAACTTATTTCTCCATTCCCTAATATTGAAATTATATACATATTGCGAGTTTATTATTTTTATTCACGAAATAAACTTAATTAAGGTCTGTAACATTTTTTGAAGGATTTGAAAATAGCACTTATGATTATATACGGGAATATTAAAAATTATCTTCGACGAGATCGTGAAATGGAATATATCCTATCTTTAACATAAATCTGTCAAAGTTTATTAAGCTAACGGCCATACTAGCATCTTAATAACCTGCAAATGTGTTGTTAATTCTAGAGAAAGAAACAATGATGACGTACAAGTTATGTGGTAGATAGTGGAAGACGAACAACACTTTTATTAACAAAAAAGCCAAATTAAATTTGGAAATCTCTACTACCTTATTCAATGAACTAGTTCCTAGTTCTTTTAAATAACTATTCTGAAGCTACATAAACTATAAAAAGTAAATTTATTTAAGCCAAAAAATACAATCTCGTAGCATATATAGTGTATCTGCACCTTAATAAAGTAAAGACTAGCATCTCCAGTTTTGTATTAAATTGAAATAATAGTTTTTCCGAAATACTAAGAATTTTTACAAGCTATTTTATAATGGCAAATGATCATATCTTCATTATTACTAGATTCTAATATACAACGTGTAGAAAAAATCGTATTGTGAATTTTCAAGAAAGTAATATTTCGCATTTTTTCTTATTCATGTTACTGTCTGTGATATAAAGTGCCACAAAATGTCATATAGAAGTTAGTATTTAGTAAATATTGCAAAATATTCCACTGGGAATTTCTCTGGTAAAGCTACAAAGCAAAATGAGTTGAAGAGTGAAATAGCTAAATTATCGCTATCATGTTTTCAAAATCGAGTCTAAAACTACTCTCTCATGACACATGTGACATGTGTGATGGTTTAAAAGCGATTTCAGAAGAATGTCAGTTGAAAGAAGAAAAAGCAATTGTTCGAAAAGAAAAAGAGAGAGGCTTTCAGCAAAAAAATAGAGTAGTAATGTTAGACTTACAAAAATGTTTACCGAAACCACCATATATATCTAATGCTAAATGTTTTCATTCATTGAAGCTCTAGATTTGACTTTATATACTTTAACAACAAAAAATGCATCGTCGGTGAATATATACTCCTAACATTGATGGAACTGAAATACCTGTAGTCTTGCTAATAGGCAAGCAAAGTTTTAGGAACTCTAATAGAGAGACACTAATAATCTGGTCTACCAATTGCTTAAGACAAAATCAAAATATTATGATGGCAAAATATTATGATGGCATGTTATATGAAAATATAACAGATATATAATATCAGGGAGTAGGAGGATCTGATACAGAATATTAGGAAACTGATTAAGATTACAATAGCAACGAAACTTCACCAGATTTGCGTGACAAATTCTGACGATTAAAACTAATTAACATAATGCAGGGTAATAGCTACGATAATTATTGTATGATCTATGTCCATGACCACCTTACTCTTAAGCTTACCATGACCATCAGCACCATGTGTACTACAAAATATGTATAAACTAGTAGATTTAAGAAATACTGTCAATTTAATTATATGCATAAATCATTTTCTCTCTATGTGTATATTTACAGGGTGACCACCGGGAACCGGATGTTTTTAGAACGAGTAGTGCGGAGCTTAGCGCAGTTGGAGTGGGGCAAATGTGGTGTTACCACCTGCGTAATGTTGTTCCATTTCAATAACCATGGATCAATGGACAGCAGTGCATCGCGTGTTTGCATACGACACGTTTATTTGCAATGGCGAATCAGTAATAACTACACAGCGGCTTTTTCGTAATCACTTCAATATTGGTCGGCGGAGAGCTATTCCGTCTCGCAACACCATCCTAAGATGGGTCAACAATTTTAGAACAACTGGCAGCATAATGAAGAGATAGTCAAGGTCCACAGAGGACCGTTAGAACCCCTGAAAACATCGAGCGAGTGAGAGAGGCGCTCGTCAGAAGTCCTACACGGTCCGCCCGAAAACATGCAATGGTATTGAACCTGCATCGCGAATCGGTTAGGAAAATCTTGCATAAGGACTTAAAATTCCACCCCTACAAACTACAGATTGTTCAACAGTTAAAGGAAAGAGACTTTGAAACTCGTGAGGATTTCGCTACCAGAATGCAAGTGATTTTGGAAGATAATTTAGGTCTACAGCTTCTAATAAGCGACGAAGCTCATTTTCATTTAGATGGAACGGTTAATAAACAGAACTTCAGGTACTGGGCTCCTGAAAATCCACGAACTATCCATCAACGACCCCTTCATTCTGAAAAAGTTACAGTGTAGTGTGCCATTGGTCCTACTTGCATTATTAGTCCTTATTTTTTGAAGAGGCCGGGCGTACCGTCACCGTTAACGCTAACCGCTACGTTGAGATGCTTCAAAATTTTTTTATGCCAGAACTTCGCAGAAAACGGATAAATCTAAGAAATGTATGGTTCCAGCAAGATGGTGCCACGGCACATACTGCTAACGCATCAATGAATGTTGAACGGTACATGTTCCTAGGAAGACTAATTTCATGCTTTGGAGATGTGCCGTGGCCCCCCAAGGTCTCCATACCTTGCAATCTGCAAGCGATGTTGGAGCGTGTCATGCACGATTTCGTGAAGAGGGTCGAAAACTTCATTCGACGTGATGGATACCATCTCGATGACATAATGTTCGACACATGATACACATCGTAAATGGCATTGTGTACGCTTTATTCTCATGTTAATAAAACCTTATTATTTTGCAAATTCTTTGTGTAACAGTTAGTTCAAAATCGTCCGGTTCCCAGTGGTCACCCAGTATTAAACGCTTGTTTTGAACATTTTGAATTTGATTTTCAGTAATTATCTTAGTTTCTTATTCTTATTTAGTATTCTTATTTACATTCATATTTAGTATTCTTATTTAGTTATTCTCATTTAATAATTATCTTAGTTCTTAAGATTATTTTTGGCTGTGGTTGTTAAATACGTTAAATTTAAAAGTTATTTTAAAATTTTTACCAAATAAGTGACATTTCAAAAGTCAACATTTTTTATAATCTAATTTTTAGTTTTCCATTTAAGTGTGCCATGACGGTTCCGATTTATTCTAAATGATCCGTTTAATGCTACAAAAATCGATATCCCATCAAAAATACTAAATCACGTGATTTATGAACAAATAAAGTTCATCAAAATAGTTTTTGGGGCAAAACTCAATTTTTTCAAATAGAACCATATTAGTACCGTGGTACCATTTATTAGTACTGTTAATAACGAATTTAATCATATGTCGTATTAAAATCTGCACTAAATATAAACAAAATTACAGCTAAAAGAATATTTCTGTAATTTCTTATTTTCTTTTAGCTGTAATTTTGTTTGTATTTATTGCACATTTTAATACGACATATGATTAAATTCCTTATTAACAGTACTAATAAATGGTACCACGGTACCAATATGGTTCCATTTGAAAAAATTGAATTTTGCCCCAAAAACAATTTTGATGAACTTTATTTGTTCATAAATCACGTGATTTAGTATTTTTGACGGGATTTCGATTTTTGTAGCATTACACGGGACATTTAGAATATATCGGAACCGTCATGGCACACTTAAGTGGAAAACTAAGAATTAGATTATAAAAAATGCTGACTTTTGAAATGTCACTTATTTGGTATCGTTGGATTCATAAAATTATACAGAATTCAAAAATGCAATAATATATAGGGTATTCTATTTAAAAATTGAAAGTTAGTGTCACTTCCGGCGAAACCGGAAGTGGAAAAAAAATCAACTGTATGTCAAAAAGTGCCGCTTATTATGTGTATAGTAAATCCTAAGTAAGTAGTAAAACTAAATTATGTGTATAGCAAATTTCAGTCAATTATCTTCAAAACTAAAGGAGAAAAGGGGGACATGCCATTATCCTGTGACACCCGGTATAGAGACGGTAGACAAAACTGTAGGTTATAATAACAGAAATACTTGTACAAAATATATAAATTCGCAATATAGTATCTTTATAGTTTCAGTAAAAATATGTTGAATCGAAAAGCGAGGAAGATTGTCATGTAATATCGAATAAAACAAGGCACAATTTAATGGTTGTTTGCTTCAATAAATAACTTCAAAAATAAGTATGCTGACTGCCAAATAATGTTATTATACCTGATTTATTTTAATAATAACAGTAATACCTTAATTTTAATTTCAGTATTCTAGCCAGAAATTGAAAAATGGAACAAAATCGAAATGGGGTGAGTGGGGCAAAGGCTTTTATTAAAAGTATATATATATATATATATATATATATATATATATATATATATATATATATATATATATATATATAATTTATTTCATAATTATTTGTTACTAAGAATATTCGCAAAGTAAACTTGTTACTCAAATTTTAAGTTTACAACTTGGAATCTCTATACTTCTATAATATTTGTAACGGTTTACTGAACTTGAACAAGGTCTTGGTATAAATAGAAATTAGTGGTAGTTTAAAATTATTTTTAATCTTCTCTCGATAATGCCAATTTGGTTCGCGAGCGCGCGTCGCGATACGTGTAATCTTTCGGTATTCGTGGAAAGCTGAAGTCCTGTTTCTGTTTCCATATATTCTAGACAATCTTAAACATATACTTTGTAACCAAAATCTATTCTTAAACCCATGTTCCTTAATTCTGATACATTTACGTATAGATTTTATTAAAATTTTGTCAATATTTTAAGGAGAATGTTCTCCATATAAGTCTGTATTTTTTACATCCATATTATTTGCTGTATAAATACCAAGAACCTATGCCCATCTATATAGTTACGTAATTTTTATTCTTCCCACTAGTAAAAAATTCACCATGATCGCAAAGTTAGGCTTTCCGTTTTATAGCAGAAATTTTTGGAATTTAAGCGAAAAATATTTGGTTCTATCTGTTTTGGATCCATCACTTACAATACTGACAAGTCATTTAAATATTGGAGCAGGAATTTTAAAATTGATTAAATAACATGGTTCGCTGTGTGTAATTATGCCCTTCAGAAGGTAACAGCTATAACAGTAGACGATAGATAAATATTCTCTAATATTTTACTTAAGACATTTTTATGTTTAATAATAATAATAATAATGGAATTGGGTTTACTTTTGCATCGAAAGATTATCATTGAAAGTGTGAAAGAAATTTTAGTATTTAGTAGCTTAGTACAAAAGTAGTAGTTCAATATAAATATTTAGTTTACACTGAACTTATGTATACTACAATAATATAGGATCGGTGTTATTATATACTGAACCTCTTAACGTAGGGTGCCTCAGTTGGAACTACAGGATTTGAATTGGTCAAAGATAGGGCGTCAATATTTAACGACTATCATTTACAAACCATACGACGTCAACATGCTGCGATTAACAATTCAACAACGAATATTTTGTGTACAACTGTTTTCTGAAAGTGAGCGATCATTTACAGTTGCATTAAGAAAAATTCACACAAGATTAGGACAAAACGAAGCACCTACAGGATTAGCAGTTCGCAACTTAATCAAGAGATTTGTAGAAATAGGTTCTGTTATTGATAAGGCAACACCAATACGTCCTCGTCGTGATCTGCCAGATGACAATTTTGCTGTAGAGAGAAAGTGTACAAGAATATCCAAACATCCATACCAAATTTCCGGATCATGTTGTCTCGCGGAATACTAACATCATTTAGCCTGCAAGATCGTGTAATTTAACAGCACTGGACTTTTTTCTTTGGTGTTATATCAATGGAAAAGTGTACGCCACCCAGACAACAACAGTCAATGACCTTAAAGCAAACATTCAATGTGTTATTCGGAAAACAGAACTAGTTTTATGTGCCTGTGTTATGGAAAAATTTGCTAACGTTATGAGTCGAGGCAGCCATATGATATTCTTTTCCATTTCCATGTTGAAGAATGAAAAACCTCAGTTTGTCAAATATTATTAGTCTTATTAACAACTCACATCCTATAGTTCCAAGTGAGACACCCAGGCATGCTGACGCATGATATGTAGATGATAGTCGTTAAATACTGTACCCCCCATTTTTGACAAAACACAAATGGCGCAATTCAAATCCTATAGTTCCAACTGAGACACCCCATATATCTTCATTATCAAACATTACTCCCCATAGGAAAACCATATTAATGATCCTTAAATTTTCATTTTAAGGATGTTTTCTCATTTAACCTAATGACACGAAGCAATATTTTCCATAAGAACTCTGATATTCTTTAATAACATATACAAATATATTAAAGCTTTGAATGATAAATTATACAGATATATTATGAACATTCGAGTGAATTTTATGCAATATAACTTCTGTTTACTTCATATTTCCTTTTTTGTCTTTGTTTCATATTTCACTCGCAGAAGGGTTTGCCGGAAACAAAAATTAAAACTATGAAAGAAGCTTCTAATGAATAATTTTTTATTAATAAAGGCAATACACATAATTCTGTATGAGTACGTAATAATTTTTCCATGATGCTGTTTCTCAAGTTATTTTAATAATGAACATTCATGGTTTGTACAAGAGAAACATTATTAAATATGACAGTGCAATATATAGAAGACAAAGGTTATCTGGTCATAATTAACATTCCTGTGAGACACCTATGCAGAGAACATTTGTCATTTTGGATGTATATCATATTACATAATATTGAAAATACTCTGCTATCCGCTTTAAGTTTTCTAAAAGTTGCACATTTTCCATTGAGCATGCTAATAGGACATGTGCCAATCAAGTGGTTGGTATTAATAAAATAAAAAGTACTCCAAGAGAAATAACTACTTATTTGAAATTATCGCATCCGGAAGACTACAGATCACTGTTTCAGATGATCTTCTGTGATGTTCTGGACTTTGCATCCATCGAAAGACATGGCGAGTTGAAGGTCTATTATCTTGGGGGAACATTAAAGACTCTAGTGAGAATCAAATTCAAGTTTCAAATATAATATCTATGAAGTTTTTGATTCGGGAACTCCGTTAGCATCAAACCTAGATAATCCATTGAAAAAAAAAACACAATTGGAGCTTCATAACAAGTAACTGATTTACATACATGAATGATACAATGAAATCCGTCCCGAGTATTAAAAAATGCTATAACCCTAAAGGACATTCTCAGCTGAAGGATGTTCTTATCTGAAGGTTCAGACATTAGGCATTTTTCATCAGTTTTCTGAAAATTCGGTTAGTTATTTTTAATCAATAATTGATATAATAACTCCTCTTTCTTCTGTCACTAGAACTCTGTTTCACTTATGAATTTTTATAAAAGTACATTGTATGTAGCATCATTATACACACATAAATAAAAGCATATTTTCTGATATATTATGTTGCTGTTCTATAACAAAATTTTGCTTTACAGCTCCTGTTTTTTTCTTCCTCGTCCCCTCAAGTCAATTATTATCAAAAACTCTTGCTATATGATTTTCTGTCTTGATAAAGAATAAGTAGTTAATAAAAAAACGAACGATACAATATACCATACGATATACGACGATATACCATACAGATGATATACCATCCCTCGGGTAGGATGATTTCATGTATAACATGTTAGATATTTATATAGAAGTAAAATATCATTTCATAATCAAAAGTAGAAATAAAAGTTTCAGGTCGGATTGGATTGATTGATTTATTGCTTTCAGAAAATAAAACCCGCCACGGGTATGATTTGACATCTGCCCCGGATGGGAACCGAATAACAGCCAGCTGTTTCTAACTTATTAATTCTCATCAGTATCGTACGCGGTACGCCGATCCAGGACTAATGCCGAATCAAATCCGTGGGGTATTCATCTAAATCGATTCGATCTATGGTAGCAATTTATAAACCACAATGCGGTTATCATGTACGAATTTGATTCGGCATTTTTCCTGGATCGGGGTATCATGTACGGCACTGATGAGAACTAATAAGTTCGAAACAGCTGTCTGTCACTCGGTTCCCATCCGGGGCAGATGTCCAATCCTATCCGTGGAGGGTTTTCTTTTCTGAAATATTGTCTGATTGTGCAGAAACACGAGAAAGGGATCGAGGATCGCTGTTAAGTATAACTCAATGCTTTTTGGGGCTTTAGCCCGAGAAATAGTTGTTTCTATGGCGATTATGTAATAGTCTTACTATTCGGAACTACTTGATAACCGCATTGTGGTTTGGTGGTTCTTTTTCCGATTCCCTACTTATAAGTTGCAGATTTATTGCTGTGTGAATTCATAACCTTAGTAGCGCAAATGAACCAATGGTAAAATAAAAAAAATATATAAACAAAAAAGGCATTAACTGGTAACACCTATTTGCAAAGTGGGGCGTCATATATATTTCCGGCTTAACTTATATAGGGTGCAATAACTTTTTATTATTTTTTTTTTTACTTATTTTCTGCTACTATACACGAAAAATGTTCCCCAAAGTAAAATATATGAATTATGATATTTTTATAGCGATGCGAGCGACTATCCGCATTTTCGATACAAAGCTTTCTACGACCCTAAGATTAATTTATAAAGTTATATTTTTTTTTCGAAAAGTTGTTATTAAATGGACTAATCAAAAACCTAAATTTAAAAATATTGAAACTGCCTTTTAAAATACAACTTACATACATCCAAAAATAATATTTATTTATTTAGTTCATGCGTTTTAACTTTCTCTACAATTATATTTTAGTTCGCTTGCAATAACGAGCCTACGCCGGACCTGCCCACGGGGCTACGAAAAAAAGTACTTACCCATGAACAAATGAACAAATCTACTTCACGTAAATATTTGTGCGTCTAAATATGCAGCGATGCTATAAATAAAACAAACTGCTTGCATTCGCGTGTATTTTTATTTCGATTTATACATAAACTTATACATTAGTGGACTAGAAGAGCGAAGTTGATATTGTGAATTAACAATTTTTAGACATATACATATCCTTAGACACAACCAGGAAAAATACACAACTATTATATACAAATTTACAGCCACTTCGAAAATGCAAAGACACAATATCTTCAGTATACAATAAATAACATATCCTAATATTTACAGATACTTATTATACAAACGAGAAAGGCTAACAGAGTAACGCCAAAATTTAAGTAGGTATTGATTTAATGAAAAAAATATATCGTTCTAGATTCTATGTAGTACTAAAAAAACTTCAGGAACATATACATTATCAAACATACGTATAAGGGATTCTAAAGGTACTACTATTATTTTAAACTAGAGTATCAAAATAAAATTAGATTCAATTATTTATGAAATTCAACATATTTCAACAGGAATAACCATTCTAAATTTAGAGTAATCCATACGCAACCTACTTCTAACATAATGTATTGCTAAGATGATATAGTGAATCACGTAAGATCAGATGACGATTGAAAGATAATTTCGTGATGATTTTTCACTGCTAAGAGTGAAGGTCGGTATACGTTGTTTTCAGTAGTGACTCGTCAGGGCAAGTGGATGAGGATTTGCATCGACAATAATAACAGAGACAGATAACAGAATTAAACATTTTGTTTAATATTTTAATATTTAATTAATCGTGATTCTAATATCCATAATTACTATTCACTATTCAATATATTAATGTTTTATTGATAAATTATATAATCTGGTAGAGAGAAAATGGCTAAAAATTCAGTAGCATTCACTTAAATATCGCGCTACATTTTAAAGTATATAAATGTATTTGCACTTGTCTAGCACATCTAGTGCCAATGGTAAGAAACGAGCAGTTACGAATTCTTACGGCAATAAACGAGAGACCTACTTCGTTACATTTATATTTCGTTGTAACATATATGTTTTATAGATATATAATTTACATACAGGAAGGTCCCTCTTTAAAATGTTTCACTAAAGTTTTTAATAAATGTCCTGGTTTAATCGTACACCTCTTCAATTTAAAATTAGGAAGAAGCTTTGGTTGAGAATCTGGCTTATGAATGCCATTTTTCGATCTTCAACTGATCTCGAGGTATCCTGTACTATAATTCATTATTAGATGGAAAAGGGGAAAATTATTTTCAGTTCAGTAAGAACACAGAAATACAAGTAGATACGTACCGATTAGGTTAAACTCTGTTAGCATTCTTACGATGAATGATTCTAAAGTCAAATAGAAAATCCGTATACTATTCGTATAATTCGACATTTTTACTTAGACGGATTTTCAAAATTTTCACAAAAAATCTCCAGACAATTCGTTTTGGTTCCATGGAATTACTTGGAAAATTTTAAATGTGGAAAATCAGAACTGTCGATAAATACAAGGTGCAGATTGTTAATAACATAATATGTACCGAAGGAGTCTTTTTAATAAAACATATATTATTCAACGAATTAGTTATTTGGAAAACTGTTCGAATCATTTCTCTGCTTCTCTAATGTACATGACATCATTTTGTGACTAGCTATATCTCCCGATTTACTCTAAATAAGGACGTATGAATGAAGTAACTTATCGTGTATCTCAAAATCAAACTGTAACGTGTAGGGTTAACAACGATGAGGATAATAGTAATTAAGATGTAAGATTATAAATCACTACGCCAACCTGTAAAACATCAAATAATATTTATATTTTAGAAATGCATTATATTGTATTGAACAAGTTACAAGATCATTAAGATTTAACAACTGTTTAACTTTTAAATTAATATGGAAAGTTGTTATATCTGTTTTATTTTAATATTTAGATAGATAATTCAATGTGTGCCCAAACTATCCGTAATTTATTACTGAATATGGAACACTATTGTTTAGTATTTATATTCACATCTTTCATCTCATTTACATCATATACATATAAGTACCCGAATCAATTGTTTCTATTGATATAGACCCTGTGCATCTTTTGCAAATAATTTTCAAAATCAAAGCAGTTTATAACAAAAAACGAATTATATAAAATACATTGGACAAACCTTGTGTATTATTGATGCAAGTTCAACTAACATCATCCAACAAATTTTAGATGAAATTTTATTGATGATATTGGCACCTTGTATTTCTCGACATTCCGCAAATGGCGTCTAACTCTTAGAATAAATGATTCGCGGTGGCTGGCTTCAAGTGATCGCCGAGAAGATAGGAGGCCGCTCCCCCCGTTCCCAAGAGGGAAGTAAAAGGCGAGGATAGAGCGGCAGCAGCCGCGGCCGCCGCGTGCGAGCCGTGATGCGACTGAAGGTGGCTGGGCTGCGATGACAAAACTTTGTTCGCCTGCTGAACCAAGAGGGCTGTGTTGCAAGATTGGGGACTCATCGAAGACCACTTGTTGTTGTTGGAGAGAGAATCGTCAACGTGTTTGCCTGTAAAGAACATGATAATATAAACTTATATTTGAAATGATAAAAGTATTGTGGAGAAATACTATAATTTACTTGAATGTAAATAACCAACGGAAAAATTCAAGAAAATCTCGATGAAAAAGATGCCAGTGAATGACAGAAATGACATTGACAACAGTGACAGAATGATAGCAATGTCAAATAATAAAAAGTGAAAAATATGACATGTTCTCAATATTGATTTTGCATGCCATTAACGTGAGCCTTCACTTGATTTAAATTAAAAAAATTACTAATTCTTGTGCAGTTAATTTTCGATCCAATGTACAAAGTAAAATTCAAAGTAAAAGTATCCTTGTTTTATAAATATATTTCATGCTTCTCGTTACTATAATTTTGTGGCAAAATATTTACGTGACTTTCATTAGTATTTTAAATATTTAAATGCTTTTTTTTTTAGTTTTCTTTAGTCAAAATCGATTTCCACTAATCTCCTTCTTTTCCAAACCGTTGGAGAGAAAATGTCTGTATTTAAATCATCGAGAAAGAACGTGGCGAGGTATTTTGTAAGATACATCAGGAATAATGAATACATTTTAGATTTAATTATGATCTTACACTTAATTACAATGAAGCTGATCAAGCAATATGTTACCAAGACATATTCATAATCCATTATCCCTAACTTCATTTACTCCAAAATCAATTTTCCATAAATATAGTTTAATTGTCATATGACAATATGGTTTAGTTAATAATTATTTCTATAATATCTACTGAGGTCAATACTTTGTTACAGTTACAGGTTTGGAAAACTAGCTGATAATTATCTATTAAACCAGTAAGATCTAAACAATCGAATTGACAACGTTAGTGATGGTTTTCAATTCAACTATGTTTCAATAAACTATCAGTTGTAGAAAGAAATAATTTAAGACAGAAACAGTTCCGAAGTAAAAAAAAACTTAATTTAATGTAATTTTCAACACATAAACTTAGAAATGAATCATGCATCATCTTCGATCTGATACATATTTACGACAATTTATAGACTTATTTTTAGAAGTTACATAATAAACTCGTATTAAAAATGAAATGGTGATTGATTAAGGATTGCTGAGGAAAAACTTATTGTGCGCGAAAAATTAGTTTCAACGATATATACTAGAAAATGTTGAGTTTCGAAATACGGAGATATAGAAAAAAATAGTCTGCACATAATTTCATGGAAGAACATCTGAATATTAATAATATCGATGCATAATGCATAATCAATAACTACATGTTAAATAAATTTCTTATTCATCTATCTTTAAGAATAATTATATTTAAAAAATAATATTTTGATCTATATAACAATTTTTCTATAATTTATGTATCCAATGAAACATCCGTATTTAAAAGTGATTCGTATCCAAAATAAAAAGTAAAAACTACTTTTTTTAACTTCTACAATGTCTTATACAAAACAGGTATTAAACCTCCAAAAAACTACTTCTTCAGCTATATGCCGACAACAAGCATTAAAATTACAGATAGAAGTTATATATTTACTTAATATTCAATGCAATCGAATTGTAACATTAATTTTAGTTCTTTTATACCAAGAGTCTCAAATAAATAATTTAAACACATTCATTAAAAGAGCACCGCATCAGTTGCTACTTAATAAACATTCAGAGACTATTGTTTGGGAGATATATACTTCATCAGCAAGTCACAACATAAAACAATTTAAATGGAATTAGAAAACCGTTTAATAGATTTTTTCAAGAAACAATTCATATCCTCCTGATCTCCAACATATAAATAAAAAAAAATAAATACAACAAAAATACGTATGCTATCTCAGTTGTTCAAAGAATTCTTAGTTTTCTAGTGTTTTTTTTTATTTTATATACTCAGTATTAAAAAAAAATTTAAATATATTTGTATACAACAAAAACATATTCCGGAGCCAAGGCATCCTAAACTGTTTTTGTCTGTTTACTAAATACCTGTCAAATTGTATTAATAGGTAGAATGGAAAAAATATGTATGGCCAATCTGGAAATATCTGGTCATTTTCAATTTATTGTAAGGTCTATTCTAGACATTAAAACATGGGTATATTGATGGACATTGAACAGAATTCATACCATTCATATAAATTTCATTTAGCTTAAAAACTTAACGACGATGATTTTAATCTCCAATTAGAATTTTATGAAATGATAGTAATTATGAATATAATATACTACTAGTACTCGAGTAGTATACTAGTATTATTATTATTATTATTATTATTATTATTATGTTTTGTGGGTTTGGGCCTCATCAGCCACTGATCGCATTGGTAATCCCTTGGCGATCCCCTCTTATCCGGATCCTCTTATCCCATAAAAGGAGCAATTTGGGCACGTCCCTCGCCTTAAGCCTCACCTCCTCTAGGATAACAGGGGTCCCTAATATAAGGCACCTCCTCTCCTCCAGTGCGGGGCAGGTGTAAAGAAGATGAATCGAGGTTTCCTCGTCTTCTCTACAGTATCTGCATGCCGGGCTGTCAGTCAGCCTCAACTTGTGCTTATATGCATTCAGGCTACTATGCCCGCTATGATTCCTACCAGGTTTCTGGCTTTGTGCCTGTTCAATTTAATGAATTCTTGGGCCCATTTCTCAATCTCTGAGTATTCGATGAAGAGTTCGGTTATTCGACAACCCGTTACTCCTCTCCATCTTTCTCTGCGCTGGTCTCTTGCCCAGTCATTGATGCGGTCTCTGATCAGATTCCGACTTATTCCCACTGCAGGTTCTGGTCCATAGAGGTTTTCCCTGGTTCCTAGTCTGGCAGGGTCATCTGAAATTAGATTTCCCTTAATGCCATTATGCTCAGGTATCCATAAGAGTTCCACCGGTCCCTTCCCTGCCAAGTGGTTCAATGTTTCATAGCAATTATAGACTAGCTTCGACTTTGTCGTTGCCGAATTCAGGGCTGTCAACGCCGCCCTGCTATCCAAGCAGATACATACTCTCTCCTGGGTCCGATGGTGGTCGGCCCCCAGAACACCGTATGTAACTGCAATTAGCTCGGCCTGGAGTGCGGTAGTGTATTTACCCAGGGGGAAGGTTTTACCTATCCTATCGCGTCGCCTATACACCCCCGCGCCTACTCTGTTCTCACTCTTGGCTCCATCCGTGTACGAGATGTCTCCATTGAGCGGTAATCCAGCTCGACTCTATCCAGTGGGTCTTACTGGTGAGTAAGGTTACTAGTAGTATAGTTTCGTCTTGTAATATCAATAATCAAATTATTCCGTCATATTTCCTTAATGGCATACTATCCAGCAAACGGTCCTTGAATTTATTAAATACTTTCATAGTTCCAGAATTAAATAGACCTCATCATTATCATACCCTTGATGGGGGGGAAGAAGAGCGTATGTCAATTAACATTTTTCCAATTGAAAATGAGTGCTGTGAAATTAAGTCGCCAGTCTTTCTCCCGATTCGACCCCACTTGTTTAATTATTTTGAAGATTATTTGTTATATTTCAAATGTATTCCTCAATAGATCAAAAACCAATAGACTAAATAGATAGGATCGATGATCTAAGGAAAAGAATAAGACAACAAATCAGTAGAATCATCCCCACCAACAGATTTTAGAAGAATATCAACCATGCCTGTTTTCAAGAAGTAATTGGTTTGTAGTTTTAATATTTGGTTTAAACTGTTTTCAAAGCAGTTATTTAAAACAAAAAACTGTATCTCAATCAATTTTTATAATGTTAAAATGTACATTATTCAATGTTTGAGATATAAGGCAGTAAACTCCATCTCATTGTAACAGGAAAACAATTTACTTCGGAATTAGGTTATACTTGAAAATTTACAGTAACATGCAATTTTCAAGTACTTTACTAGAGCCTTGGAAACAATTCTATACGTACTTAAAAAAATTGAAACTATTTAAATACCGTTAATTATACTGTCCAGATATATACTGACCGTAAACCTCGAAAAAAAAAAATTTTCTACCTACGCCCCTGAAACGTAAATATGCAGGATCTAAAATTGGCAGAGTTTATGTTTATAAGACCGTATAGCGATGCATCAAAATGTTAGTTTTTATGGAATCGAGAGAGACAATATTATTTTTATATTTGGAAGATAAATCTATGGACCATCTGGTAAACATCGAGAGGCTTCATATGTGTTATTCATTTTCGATAACCGAGAGATATCGACTTTGGTACAAGGGCAGGGCAGTACTGAGTTATCATGATACAGATATGGTCTTGGACGCCATTCTTATGGTATCTAATAGTGCTCTTAACAATATATTTTTTAAATAAATGTAAGGAATTACATATTTGCAAAAACGATAGTAAATTGATGGTTGGAAATAATTTACTATACTTTTTAAATTTTGTAAATCAATGGATATTTATTTAAGATAAATTAAGCGTTAATGAACTTGCCAAATTATCAGCAAAGGTGTGTTGGGGTGAGATTGACATTAATCTAGCTCATATTAAGCAAACTAACTATATTACGATATTACTACATGTTTGGCTCGGTATTAATTTATTGTGTTTTAACTTGAAATATCATTTGTTTCACAATTTGGTATACAATCGGAGATGAAAGTAACTAAAAAAATTATATTTTAAAAGGAGTCACTGCTTTTTCATGTTTTAAAATTATATTTACCACATTTACTTGTTACCACATTTAGCGCCATCTTATCTCACTTCTTCATTATATAAAAGACCCCTAATCTTTTTAACAACGAATATTTAATACTTTGTCTTTATGACTGTATTTTTAAAATGTTGCTAAGATTGGTCCCAAATGCTATATTTTATTTTTTATTCTTCAGATTTTTGAATATGTAAGCATTTCCTTTTTCTATTTGTATGAATTCATTTTATATTATCTGTATCTACAGAATTCCTATTTTAGATGAAATGGGTAAATCTTTGCATTTTATCTTGAATACACAAAATTTAATTAAGCTTACTTATTTTATCTTCATTATTTGGCAATATCTAATACCTAAATTTATTTTATTTACATATGATAATGTAAAAAATAAACCGGATAAAATAAAATGTCTGCGAAGGATAAGGAACATCTACATCATCTTCTACACCATAGAAAATATATCATCAGCATGATACATATATTGCACTGAAGATGCCTTAAAAATAGCCACTGGCAAAGACTTTGGCAGATAATTGGATGAACATAGGACATGGTATAGAACTGAGTCCAATATCATCATGAGAAAGAAGAAATTTTGGGTCAGACTTTACATATAAGCAATAGAACTATGTAACAATCAGAGCAACTACAATTAAAACTATTCATTAGTGAAAATTATTCAATAAGAAAAATAATATGCACCGAAAAAGAGAGTGACATGGCTCTTGAAATGTGAAGTTGCAATAACAAACATCATGGAAATATAGTATATTTATATAATATACTATATAAATATAATATATAATACTATTATATATATATATATATATATATATATAATATACTATATAAATATAATATATAATATTATATAATATATAATATATAATAATGGAAATATGACAATTTTCACGAAGATTGATTTCACCTGTTTACAATATATGTGAATTCATTTTTTTTATTATATGATTTACTGCAAAATCCGTTAAATTTCAATTAAAAAACAATTATCTATATTATATGTACACACAAATGAAAAAAATCGTATATACCCAATACTGAAATTAAGTTTAAAATTGGATGCTGCTACAGATCTTGAAAAATATCGGAATATATTATCATTTTTAAATAGAAATCAGTCAAATAAAAAAAAATCTGTGGAAGGAACACAAAGTCATCAAACATTATTGTACTGATTACTTTCTATTTTTAATGCATTATTGTTATATCATTGTTATTTATTGCCACAATTTTCTTGTCATTCACCATCCACACAATAAATGCTGAATGTGAGGATATTATTTAAAAGATCCGAAAGTGAAGCATACTAAATGGCATATTATTTCTTACTTTTTCGAAAAATGTAAAATAATTTTCTAATCAATTAGAACACAAAAAATGTAACTAATATCGTCCATTCTTTTAGAAGTCTTTGAACATACAGAACTTTAAAGGACATAATCATTATATTAGCCTTCATTCACTTCAATTCACTTGAAAGGTTTTTCCTAATTCCCAAAATATAGTTTTTCAGACTATTACCGAATCATTGTTAAGAATGATACTTAAAGCATATACACAAAAATGTATTTGTATCATAGCACGTACACCCATTTATCATCTTTGTGTTAAAAATAAGATTTTAATAAGTCTATCAAGCTTGTCATATAATTTAATATTGAAAAAAAGTTTGAAAATTTTTACATATATGGTTTTAAAAGTATCTCTTCAAAAGGATGTGTTATCCTGCCACCTTCCAATAATTATTACTAAGACTACAAATGCAGGCAATAGCGGAGCGTATTTTTCAAAATAGGAAGAAGACACAACTCATTTAATCACATCACAATAGAGCGTATGAAAATAAATATACTATGAACGATATATAGTGCTGTGTGAAAAGTAAATTATGCGTCGAGTAAGTCATGGAGTGAACAGTGTACGGCACTGATGAGAACTAATCAGTTAGAAACAGCTGTCTGTCATTCGGTTCCCATCCGGGACAGATGTTGAATCCTACCTATGGCAGGTTTCATTTTCTGAAATTTCTTCAAAAGTGGGGCCGAATTTGTAACTGTCAATGATTAGGATGTTTATAAAAATGAGCACTCAGGTCCTTTCGTTAAGGCGCTCCTTTAAAGATGGCTATGACATTTTTATTCTTACTGTAGTTTACTGTAGTAGACTGGATCCAGTGTTGAGGTTCAGATATCAAAGAAGCTGAATTATTGACAAAGAGAGTGGATATTCCAATTACTATTCCAATTACTTTAATCTGCATACTATCAATTTTAACAGTGGCATATCTATGAATACCAAACAGTTAAAGAATTGAAAAATGTAACATATAACAAATAACTATGACTTTACTAAGATGTTCTTAAGACGCTATATCGTTGATCACAACACGGTTGGGTTATTTAACAATATCTTAAAAAAGTCGTCGTAGGCAGATAATTGATACACCGTTTCACATGACAAAAAGTAAAACAAAATGGTTAAAAATTATAACACATAATATATAATAATAAATATATTTTATATTATATAAATTATAAGTTTATTATATAAATATTAAGTTGAGATTAATACCTATACAATAACTAACATTAACCTAAAAATTAATCATAATTTCAATAAACAATATATTATTTGAGGGGCCTGGAAGTAAAATGGTTTAAGTGCATTTTTGGTAGGTCTGAGATAAATGGCTTTAAAGTTAACTTCAATTTAAAAATTCCAGGAATAAGTTTAGAAAACCATGTTAATATTTTAGTTTTATTTAAAGATGAAAAAACATTACCAAGAGAAAATATTTTTTTTATATTTTGCTTTTTTATTTTGATTTTTGCAAAAATACACTTGAACCATTTTTGATGTTAAAAAAAGTTATTGGTAAAATGATTCAAGTGCAATTACTGTACTAATTACTGTACTATAAACTTTATTTCTAAACATGTAAGTAACTTCTATAACATCTTTTTTATTCGTAATCAGAATTTAATATTACAATGCTGTCTTCATCATTTTCTTCATCTGAATCGGCTGGTCTTAGTTGGGGTTGATTTAGGTCAGGCTCTTTTTGGCTCAATGTCATGGTCTGGGTTTGTTTCTTTTTTATATTTTTTGTTGATGCTTCTCCATCGTGTCTTATGCTTTCATAAAAGGTGTGGTGAATTGGCGGAATGTAATCTAATAAGGTAAGCAAATTTTTGTACTTGGCGGTTTTAATTTTTATTGAAGTTGCATTCAAAGGCTTGAGTATTGAAAACTTAAAAGATGGACGCCCAACTTGTAAGGTTGCCGTCATGCAATTGTCAAACTCTACATCAACGTTTAGGGTACTTTTGTACCTAAACGATAGTCTTTCACTTTTGTAGTAAGCAAACCAACAAATTTCTCTCCATTTTAAGGGGTGACCATCAGTACTTTTTTTAGGATCGTTCATAATTTCATTTAACGGCGAAAAAGAATAAAAATAATCTTTGTTCATATTATACACAATAAAGTTGGACGATGTGCCTCTTATTACAGTCTCCTAATCTGTTGGGATAAAAACTTGAGGGATTTGCCTTTTTTTTTTCTTCTCAATTAGACCAAAACTACGGTCACACTCCATGTAAGTGTGGCCGGGTTCAAGGAACTTGTGGTGAATCTCAGTTATATTTTTTGTGGCTTGAACAATAAAACTAAATAGTTTAGAAATGTTTCTATTTTTATTCTGTCCTCCACATGAGTCGCTGTATGCAAAAATCTGCGTTACTGTTGATGGGAGACCTTGAATAAATTTTATTAAGCATGAGCCTATCTCCTGTGAATCCCTAGATGCAATAGTTTCGTTCCATATAAACATATGACTTTTTCCAGCCAGTAAGTCAAAGACACAGAAATGATACGTCCATAATTGGCGATGATAAAAGACTTTAGAGGTGGTTAATAACGGCATCGGCAATGCCTGTTGCAAGTCAGAACGTACTACAGCAGTATTTTTAGAATTTTTATTTTCAGCAATATCAGCTTTTTTGGCTTCTGTTGCTTTCTGGGCTTTTCTTTGGTGTAATTCGAGGTCTAGCATTTTTAATCACGTCTTCATTTGTAGAGTGTTTTATTAGATTTTGTAGATTGTCACAACGACTACGGTGTCACTATAGGGCTTGTGGAAACTTAAATTGAATTCCGTATTGAAAATGAACCTATAATAGGATTCCTTTACTGGTAATTCATGTTTTTCAATGCAAAACTCCCGATATAATTTGTATATCTTACTGACACTTAATTCTCCTGAGATATAGGTACTTTACATTTAGATTGTCTTTTCTAGAATAATGACTGCTGTATTTGGGAAACATATTGATGTGGGAAATAACCAAATTTTTGCATGATTCCTTTATTTTGTTTGGAGGTTCCCTTTTGCCACGCTTGTCAGGCTCGGCCATACCAAGATCTGTAGTTTTTTTGCAAACCATCGCTTTCCCAGCCACTTCTCATTTTGCTTATTACGAACGAACAGTACGAACACTGCAAATATGTGATTTTAACTAAGAAAATTTAACTGAAAACACTTGTTGTTGTCAACACTTTAGAAGTAAAATGGTTCAAGAGCACTTGAATCCTTTTACCAAATACTTTATTAGTGAATATTTTTACACGAAAGACTACAAGAGATGTCGCCAGGGAACATGAAATGTGCTTGAATCATTTTACCTCCAAGTTGGGATATACTTTAGGTGTGGTATTCTACATTTAGACCATTTATTTAAAAATGTGCACGTGAACCCTTTTACTTCCAGGCCCCTCATTTATTCTAAAATCTGTTCTTTAAAATTTCTACAGAAAACATAGTCAAAAATATTAAATGAAGAAACTGATTAACTGATAAAACGAAGAAATGTAACAGGCATGAAAATCAATAATAGAAGGAAGAAAATACGTATAGAATTAAAATTTTCGTAAAAAGTTTTCGTAGAAAGTCATCAATAATGATGATAATATATGCCAATAATTAAGTCAGCAAGAGGTTGATCAAAATTCTCCGTAATATTAACAAAGTATAGGTCATTTAAACGTTACCCGATTGTATATATAATCTTTGCTCGTGTGTACATAGTATGGATACATTGCAGGAACGTGCAATAATGCCTTGAATTTCAACTATAAGTAGCCCAAGTGCATCGTAGGCGATAGGCGGTCCGCCCCTGGTTCTTTTCTTCAGCCTTCTGTTCGTGCCGTTATCCTGCAATGAGTGCAGGACGAGCAGGATGGCAGCATGGCAGGACGGCTACCCGCGCCGCTCTGACATTTAATCTAGAAAATTGCCCGCTGCCGCTCATTTATTTCCATTACTGTCAACTCTTTAGCTGTTGCCGGAGGACTGGAGGACTCCTCTAGAGCCGGCAATCTGATGTCATATTACTTGATAAGGAGTTTTTCCATTATGCGGTCTGTGTGTGTGTGTGTGTGTGTGTGTATACCAGTATGTACGCTTTTGGACGCCCTTAATGGTCGTATTCATTAGCAAAATGGCCTACGAAATCGTGACGATTATTGCCAAGAGGGTGAACGTGGGTTGTGAGTCTGTGTTTAAGTATCGTTTGGGATTCTTTGAAATAGCAGCGAGTTTGAAAATTAATTACTTAATTCAATTCAATTAATTTCAGAATTTAGTAGAATTCATATAATACGCATGTAATATGTAGTATGTCTAATATAGGTCACAATGAAATTCTTTGTAAATTTATATCTATGTCCACGCAAAAATTGTGTGACTATCCTTATAAGTCTCTTTAAATCGGAAAGAAGTATCTTGCGGATAACTATGGATTCCCATTTTGGAACCTCTTAAAGAACACTTAACTTTTTTATAATTACAACCGCCATGAAATTATATCTTATTCTGTAGGTAGATATAAATAAAACAATACCTCAAAACGTAGCTCTGATTTTCGTTTTTTAGCTATATTTACTTTTTATTTGAACGATTAAAAGCTAATTATAATGAAGTTAAAAATTCACGAATATTTTGCATAAATATATACTAAGTACAAAAACGAACCAGGAGTTTTTATTTTTAGAAACTGTTGAATAGTTCATTTAGTTTTTAATTTTTCAAAAATGTCTTCATTTTATATAAAAATTTTGATATCAAACATAATTGTGTGATATTGTGCCCTTATCTGAACGTTCAGATATTAGATATATTAATCTATTGTCAAACTTTATCATAGGCTTTCTGAAATTTTTTTTTCAGAATCATTTATTTTTAATGAGTAATTAATATAATTACAACTAATTTTTATTCTGTTACTGGAGTTTTGTTTTACTTTTCAATGTCTATAAAGGCATATGATACATGTGTATGCAAAAGTATATTTTCTGGTCGACTTCAATGATGTTAAATGTTTTGTAACGAAATTTTGAATTATAACTACTGTTTTATTTTCTTTCTTCATTTTTCAAGTTAATTACTATTGCAAACTCTTGCTATATAATTTCTATGTCATAATAGCAATATAAATAAATAACAAAATAAGAAATAAACCTTTAATATCAAAAACACTGCTAGAAATAAAATTATTGCTTCCGTTGTTGAATTGAGTTATCGCAAATTTTCGACTGCGCCTTAAGCAAATACAGTGGCGTGAAATAAGGTACCTTGATGATGCCATTTCTCATACATAACTTACCCTATATTGTAAATTTAAATAAAATATAGTGAGTGTATATATCCTTTTTAATAATCGATTTTTTTCACCCAAAAAATGAAACAGGACATCTGTTATATGCAATAAATTTCATTTACTATAACAATTTTGAATACTTATTGAATATTTTGCATTGAAAATTCCGAAATTATAAAAATCCAATAATTTCTCGTGGTCTAAGTATTTATAATAGTTAACGAATAAATACGGATTCGGTTGTATAAGTATTCTGACTAATAATGGCAATTTGAAACTAACATTGTGAAAAGCGAGTATATATTATTATATAGGGTGTCCAGAAAGGGTAGGGGGTATTTGTAGATTCAATAAAAAAAAGCTAGAAGTCAGAAAAAATAATTTTTTTTGTTAATTTTTAGACAAGGTTTTGGAAAATTAAGTACTAAAGATTATGTTCTCCAAATGTTGACCCTCACGCTGCTGGCACTCCTCTAACCGTAAACGGAAATTAGCCACCACGCGTCTACACATCTCTCTGGAAATGGCGGCCACTTCGGTGCGAATGTTGTGCTTTAATTGCACTAAAGTTCGTGGTTTGTTTACATACACTTTCTCTTTAAGGTATCCCCATAAGAAATAATCAAGAGGTGTAAGATCAGAAAATGGATTCGAATGTTTGAGAATACCGGTTCGACTGTAAAAATTCGCAATCCAGGTCGCCCGTGCTCTGTTCTAACCCCACAAGCGATTGAAGAAGTGAGAGTTTCAGTGCGTGAAAATCCTTCTCAATCAATTCCCAAACTCTCACTATTACATATTATATGATTTATTATAATTTATAAATAGCTGCCTAAACACGGCGCCGCCACTGATGAGGCATCCAAGTGAGCAGCTCCACTTATTAGGGAAAGTAGTAATTTTTCTAACAGAAAGTGAGTGGATAGTTCTTTTCCATTCAATATACGCATTGAACTCGTATGTTAAATGTAAAATACACTAAACGTCATCTTTTGTTAATAACATATTGGAATTTCTTATTTTACTCTATATGTGGTCTAAAATATCTTATTTTAGTCTATCCTTTTATTATTCATTCACGAATGATGTGAACATTTTTATCAAGGCCAAGTCAAGAGGATTCTATTCAAATGAAAAATTAGAAGAGAACCTTGACCGGTCGACCAACGAAAGTATAGGTAGTATGAAATAAATGTTTAAACCTCGAATAGAGCAGACTTAAAGAAGTTTTTATTATAGACCATATAGATTTCCGACTTATATGTTACTGACAGAGATCGTATCGATAAAGATGTATACCCCATAGAGTTCATTCGGCATTTGTCCGGATCGGCGTACCGTGTACGGCACTGATGAGAACTAGTAAGTTCGAAACAGCTGTATGTCGGTTCTGATCCGGGACAGATGTCGAATCCTACCTGTAGAGGGTTTTATTTTTTTAAACCTTATCTCATCGTACAGAAACACGATAAAGGGGTCGAGGATCGCTTCAAGGTATAGTTCAATGCCTGGCGGTGCTTTAGCCCGAGGAGTTTCCTAGAGCGATTACGTAATAGCTTTGCTATTCGGGAACTACTTTGATAACCGCTTGGCGGTTTGGTGGTTCCTTTCTCGATTTCCGACTTATATATTACCGATAGACCATAAGGTAATCTATTTAACCATTCAAGTAGATATTTGACTGACAATAATGATAACTTTTTAAAAGTCCATCACTACTACTTGATTATTTTATTACCGCAGAGAAAATGGTGGCCAGTGGCCATATAAACAAAAATAATGCTCATGTTTAATACCTGTCTTAACTTACCACTACTTCCATTTATTGGTTTAATATCTGTTCCATTGGAGTGATGACTAGATATACTACTCGTGTTAGAATTGGGAGTGGTGGAGACGCTGGAGTGAGGAGATCCTGGTTTGATATCCTTGGTATTCCCCAAAGAGTTTTTGGAGGTTCCGTTAGTCTCTGCTTTAATATTCGTCGTAGGATTCGGGCTGTCGTTGTTGATGTTCGACGCCTTCTGTTGGGCTAGCCGTTCCTGCTTACGGAACTTGGCCCGCCTGTTTTGGAACCAAACCTGAAATAGATTAAATGATGATATAGAAATTTAATAGATACCGGATCTGGAACCAGAATTGGTTAACAGAACCAGATATACGAGTAGTTTAGGAAACATCAGAATTTATTAGAATTAATAATAAGATATGGGCTACAGCACAAGACAATTAGTGCCTATTAGCTTAATTTAAAATAATGTACCATTTATTTTATTTTATAGCATATTATATTTTAGAAAAAGCTGCAAAAGTTAATGCATAAACGCATATCCAAACTGATTTTGCTGATTAATTGACAAAATTTTAACTTTAACTTTTATAGGAATTTATTTAAATGTGACAATTCAATTTCACTACAGCAGGTGACCGCCTGGGGTGATTCAATGGGCGGAGGAGTACTACACTAACAATAAATTAAATGTTAGGGGAGAGACTACCATATTCTTTGTCATTTAGCAGCCCCTTATTTCTTATATCTCTGTTAGTTAAGCGTTAAAATAAATATTGAGGCATAATAGATAACGCATGGCGTATGTACTGAATGTATTCATGAAGTTATATGTGTTGTTATTTTTCAGTGCGCTTTTGGGGCGTTTGCACGGATAAAGGGTGTATATTATGTAACCTCAAAGCAAAGGTAATACATAATAATACATGGTAAATATAGACAATTTATGTATAGTTTTGGTTATCGAATAGCGCGATTCTCTATCCACTTAGATACCTAGATACCTAGTCAAACTCTGTAAATAATATTATTCAAAGTTAATTCATTCAAAAATCAATATTATAAGGGTTTAATTTGAGGGTGCATGGTTTCAGAAAGAATTATTAGATTAGAATTACAAAAATAGATAATTATAAGTACATAAAATGATATAGAAATCCTTTCAATCACTAAAATCTCCGTTAGCTTCATTTTGGAGGCATACCATTCAGAAATAATTGAATAAGGCACACAGCCTTTAACTAAACCCATTAGGTAATTAATTTTAGAGTTAATTGTTAACTCTCAGTCAATAGAATGCATGACCATTGTGAGATTAAGAACATAATTAACAATTAGTTCATTATTTCCTATATTTCAGGGAAATGTATCGAAAGTACCTCATTATATTTTCACAATGAGGTAATTAATAGTATTCACAGGATGTTCTATAAAGAAATATATGTCTTAAATTATATAATAAATTTGTTATTATTTTAAAAAATAATCTTATCAATCATTATTTAGTAATAACAATATGAGGCAAATTTCACAGGTTAGTCTCCGTAGAAATAGAAAAGTCTCCTTATAAAAAAAAAAATAAATTCCCTTTGTGATGAAAAATTATTTTCTGGATCTTATAGGCAGTATAAGTTTCTTTGTAGTATTATAGCTTGAAAAAATACAATAAACTAATTCCGCCTTTAAATTAAAGAGTTCCACCTTTTAGTACAATTTTTGTTCGCGTCATATTGGAGAGATATAATGTGTCAGCACTATTATTTTTTAAACTAGATCTCTTACATTTAATTAATAATTTTATTCGATATTCCTGAAGACGAATTCAGTCACATAAGATTTACACACATTTACATACTTTTACAGTCACATACATTTAAATTATCATAATGAAGCAGACAGGTAAACGTTACACTTCTATTCTGTATATCAATATATTTATTGTATCTAATTTCAGTTTAATTAAATTGTGAATTCAATAAGCTTTGAAAATTAAAGTATAAGGTATCTACAAAGTAATTATCTTACAAATATTATAAACATATAGAAAGGTATTACAATTGTGTATAATAAAATTATCATAACCAAACCTAAAGATCGTATATTTCATATACGTGAAGCGAAATTTTCTGTTTATAATTGTGAACAGGCAAATTACATAAGTTTTGTATTTCAACAATACACAAAGGAAATAACGTCATATATATACCACCTGTAATTTTCTGTTATCACATATTTTCAAATTGAATATCTTAATATCTTCATCGATTAAGTCTTCATTTTCTTTTAAGTAATATATCATTTGAATTTTTTGCAGCGTATCATTATTTTACCTTTGATAATCATTTCTTCATAATTATGATTATATTTGATGCAACTAAACCTGCAAGAATTGATACCGAAAATAATCTAAATCTGCAAGATGATATCTGATTCTAATGAGATGGTTTCTTGTTGCCAATTGCTTAATAAAATAATGTATTATTCTGTTATCTTCAAGTTGACTCTGTTAGGCAGAGATTTTAGAGATATATGTAATAAAAATAAGTAAAAAAAAACGATAATTGAAGTGTTAATGGTGATTTAATGTGGTCACAGTGGTCCATCCATCCAATCATTGCCATTTATCGGCAAGATGAGAGTTTTTTCTTTGGCAAATAGCGATGAAATGAATAGTATAGGTTGGAGTGATAGGTCGTCTCTTAATGCCTTACTACATTAAAGAAAATTTATTTCCCTGTAGATATTAGTTTGCTTTTAAATGTAGAATGCCTATATTTCGAACTAGTTTTAGCCTTAGTAATGCTATATTCAGACAGTGAGAATCATGATGTTCTCTCGATTGTAATTAAAGAGTTTGGTTTCAACAAGAAGGAACTCTTCCTCATTAGTATCACACACCCATATTTGATATCTGGGAATTTCTTAACAATACTATTCCTGGCAGATGGACAGGGCATGAAAATCCACTGATTAATCACCAGATTCACCTGTTATGACCCCTTTCGATTTTCTCTTCTGGAGGTTACTTAAAATATATTTTGAAAGGTTAAATAATTTAGAGGATCTAAAGCAACAAATTCCAATAGAAATTGAAAATATCAGCTTGGATATTATTGAATGTTCAGTACAAAGTGTTTACATGTATGTTGACCAATGTGATATTATAAATGGAGGGCCCTTTTCTTTAAAATTTCTATCAAAAGGGATGTCGTATTGGCTTCATTTGTATTTTTCTTAAAGAACATCGTCTATCTTATAAACGGTAAGTAGGAAAACCCTAATAGGGGATACCCTTGTACTCTGAAAACTTATGTTTATCCAAGAGTTTAAAAAAAAATTGTTTAAATACAAAATTATGAATACTGTACGAAACTTTATCACCACACTGTATATGGTTACAGAACGTGGTCATCTATCCGTTCTACTAAAAACATTAAGTGTATTTCCATTGTTTACTGAATTATCCATTCCGAACCGCCTGTGAGTAGCGAACAGCGAACGGCGAGGGGTCGGGGACGGCGCGGCGGCGGCGGCGGCTAATCGAATAAACGGTGATCAAAAACTGCAACAAACAAAGACAGGCCCTGCCCGTTTATTCAGCGTACGCCGTGAAACACTTAACGAAATCATTGTGCATGATTTAGTCGGATCGCAATGTACATAACAATCACCCGTACCGAATAATAATATTTAAAGAACTCATAAACAGAATCATGGTCGGTATGGAACGATGCTACCGATTTTCCCGTGTGATTTCAACTTACAGGGTGAGGCTACGAGAGATACTTTCACGTACTGCTCGTCAATAATAGGAAAAAGAGTGATACTTCTCTATGTATGCGTAGAGGAAAGAGTGAGGATAACATCAGGCTATTTACTGCTCGTTAATAATAGGAAAAAGCGTGAGATTTCTTTATGTATGCGTAGAAGAAAAAGTGAGGGCAGCATTCGACAATTTACTTAGACTTACTTGTTAATATTCTTGACGAGCAGTACTTAGATCAAGTTATTTACTGCGCACCTCGTGGGAGATCCAATAGGTCCAACATATTGAATAATATTGGGATATGAATATATCCCGAATGGCTTTATACTACCAAAGGTAAAAAACCACTTCGTGGGATTCTTCATGGTTGTAAAAGAGTAGCTTCAAAATTGTTACTACACTGTGAAGACAAACCGAACTCTAAAAGTAATTTAATAATAATAATAATGATATTTTTGGCCTCTTTGCTCTATTTAAAAGCTAACTCCCAGCAAAAATACAATAATATATTGAAAATTATATTATATGAAAATGAATGAAACTGGCGTATTATGTCAGTAGAATTCAAAGAGAAATGAAATCAACAAAATTGTTAAAATATTAACAATGAATGACATCAATCAAACATCAAATATAACAGGATCAGTATTTGTGTAAAATTTTAAACGAATGGATCAATGATAATATGAGATTATAGTACAAAATTTGATATAAGGGGATGAAATGGCCACATTATCCCCTTATATCTAACATATGGAGATGGAATTTTGTTATATGAATTTATTCTTAAAATAAATAATCCAGGTATTATTATAATTTTGCAGTTATGGGGGCAATGCCACCAAGTATTTGCATATATTATTTCTACAAGCATTTCCGTGCATTGGATCAAGGTACACTATGTTAAGTATACTGGGAGACAACAAGGAAACTAGTATTGAGAGACTATTAGTCTAAATACTCTTAGCTTATATAATCGCTTAATTTACTACCAATAACGACAATAAAGCAAATAATTAAAGACAACGTATATTAATAATTTATGAACTTATGAAATGAAATGGAGAGTTGTCGGATTGCTCGGAAAATATTAACCTTTAATGCCTAGGAATAAATCTTGTAATAGGACTCAGTTGAACACCATCAGCTGAGGAAACTTCTTCATAGTATGAAGTAGAGGCATACATCCCTCTGTAGATGCTGTAAAAACGATGTCGCAACTATGTATAGCACGTATTATATGATTGTTCTATCACTTTCACCATCAGAGTCCATTTTGGTGGAATGTCGGACGGAAGAGTTATTTGGGTAAACGATCAGTCAAGGAGGATATTGTAATGGACCCATTGCGGCCTAGGTCTAGGTAGAGACCAGGTAGGAAGGGTAGGTCTAGGTAGGAAGGGTAATCCATTTAATTCTCAAATGGATTACCTTTCCAGAATTTTCAAATATAAAAGTGAGACGTTCTCCAACGGTTATTCTACCAAGACCATTTTGTTGTAATTTTCACTTGACAAAAAATGGTGACGTGATATTAAGTTATATGTTTACGATAATTTTATTAACCATACAAAGTGTGGCAAATTTACATGTTAGTCATGAAGAAAATATTTTTTTTCCATATAGCTTTCCAAGATTAGCATAATCGTGGTTTTCAAAATGGTATTTATCGTCAGTATCAGTACTATCAGTAAAAACGGGTCATATTTGTGATTCTTTGGAAATTCAAGACGGTGAAGATAATTCAGAAGAATTGGAGGAGGAGATATTATACCCTTCATTTGTTAATTGTCTCATTTGCTTTTAGTGAAAATTATATTGAATTCAGATTCAATAATTGCACTATAGAAAAGGCCCTAGTACATTCCTTTTCGATGGTAATGGATTTGAGTTGAATATAATTTTCCAGACAACCAGTGGCTGACACCTTAGATATGTTCCCTTGGCATATTCATTAGGTCGACAAAATTGACACGTTTGTTTTGAAACTAGTTATATTATAACAATTGTTAAGGTTTATATTAGTTCATTGGCAGTGGTTTTATTAGGGTTACAGTAAATGGTTTGTGTTCCCTAAATTGTACTTTATTACGGGAACGGTGGTTTTACTAATTTTATTTCGGGATCATATTTTACTCTGGGAAACTTATCTTGAATTTTCAATTGCATTAGCTATGTATTTTTAATAGCCTGTTTCAGTAGATCCGATAGTCAAGAAATTGATACAAAAGTCAACCACCATCGCGCCACTAATAGATGCCAGGGACAGGCTATAAAAGGGATAACTGACAGCCGATCTGCATGCATTGCTACGTAGTCTACTGCCTTATACATAACCTAGGTATTAGACAGTTTTCATAAATATTTTAGAACGCTTTGTTTAAAGTGTTAGTTATTATTGCTTATTTTCCCTAAATCTGTGTTGAAGTAAACACCTATGTTTATTTCACAACCCTTGAAACAATAATAAATAACAAATGTGGTACAACAGTACACCCTGGTATTAACACAATCAAAAACAACAGTTAATGACAGTATTTCGTAAGTTGGTAATTAAATTAATAGTTTGTTGAATCCCTTAGAATACTGGAGTAGGTCGGAACATTTGGTGTGAAGATAACATCGACTTAGTATTCCACAAAACATCAAAACAATATACACTACACTCGACGCGCTTTTCGCCAACAAAGTTCCATCACAATCATCTCCAGATGCCAGTTTAGTGCCAGCAGCACTAACGAGGACTTATAATAACGTAGTAAGGTACCCAGAAACTCTACTCTTATATCTCACCTGCAGAAACACATCCCTTTTATATAAAAAAGATATGACCCAAAAAAATACAGACCTATAACTTGTCTGTCTGTAGTCTATAAAGCTTCTGACCACCACAGTGCTTGCAGAAGTACCTGTATACTAGTACTATAAAGCCAACAACATCATCGCAGTTGAACAGATAGCTTGTATGGCGAAGATACTAAGATGCAAGGAATAGTTTACCGACGATGCAACGATAGTGAACTCAGCCCGGATTAATTCTTTCCTTACTACACCGGATTATTTCCGGGTAGAAAATCGGGTATAGTAAGAAGTGTTTCAGGTAATCATGCCTGTCAGCCTACGCCCGAGTATATTCAATCAGACCCAGCTTTTCCTCCTATACTACATCCAAATATATCCACTATTGCCTATGCTGCCTCCTGGTTTTTATTTTCTAAGTACGCACAGCATAAAGTCTACGCATATAGCCTGTGCCCCCAATCAGCAAAGATTCAGAACAGAAGACTAAGTATAGGATATATTGACTATAGTAAGGCGTTTGACTTGGTAGATACCCACATGAATAGTTAAGAGAGGTTCTAGGAACCTAAAAGATTCACTTAGGAATACAAAACTTTTTGAGTCACATGATGACCCAATGGAAAACCTACTTTTGTGTTAATCAGACAAATTTTCGTGAGATCAAAGCAACAAGAGGCAATTTCCAGCGTGATAGTTTAAACCCACTACGGTTCGTGCTAGCACTAAATCCGTTGCCATTTACTAGAGTTACCATCTCGATTTTAAGTATAATAGTCCACAAAAATAAAAATAGTCCTTATGCCTTAACAATTCAGCCACCAAATGATTATATAATATATAAAATTATACGCTGAAATCGCCTGCATTCTCTAATTTGATTTCACTGATTTAAACTACAAAGACCTGCAAATACTTGGGAATTGCACAAAGCAATTTCATCGATCATACCATATTAAAACGATAATTCAAAGTACAAATATCGTCTAAAAAAGCCATTGAACGCATTTCTAAAAGCAAGGAATGCTTGGCCTATTCCAGTGGATAATTTAGACATAAATCATAAAGGAGATATACTGAATTGACGGAATTGACTATATAGAATGTGAGTTTTGCATATCATTGGAACTTAACACATGTTACTAAACTACTACTATCTTTTGTTGGACTTTATCTAAATTTGTTTTGAATTTATTTAAATATATTCTCTCTTTTTAAGTCATCATCACATAATACTTATAAATGGATACTTCCCACGATTTTATTTTCCATTTTATGTGCAATTATAACAATTTTGAAATTTTTAATTAAAAAGATGTAAACATTAGATAATTTTGGACATCAACATAAACAATAATTTCTCACTAACATCTCATGTGAACGTTTCGCGTTATCAAGTCAATTTTAACAATAGACATCAAAACCATAGATTCTAACGAATATAAAAAATATTCGTTATATTGTATACCGTCTTCGTTGTCATTATATTATATTAATTTAATATTATTAAATTGGTAGCATATTTCTAGAGTTCAATTTTATTTGCGTTAACTATTGATTAAGTTAACTAACAATTAATAACATCTAGTGTCACATGAGGAGCCACACTAAGTGATGCGGTGCATGATCCACCTATAGAGCAGGTGATAAGAATAAACATGTTTAATGAATCAGGAAACAATATCTCTTATGATATACAGATTATTTTCATACATTCGTCCAAACAAATATTTGTAAAAAATGGCGGAGGTACTGCAGTCATCCACAATAAGCAGAATTAAGTATGCAATTGATGATTGAAATAAATCAAGCATTTTTTTCTGTTACTTAGTTATCACGAGTAGATAACTACGCAGTAGACAAATATAACTATTATATATGATGGATAAGGGTTACAGCGATAATATATCAAAAACAAAAAATATTGAAGCCAATTTCAGTACCACAACATATTCATTCATAGTAAAATGACAGTGGCACCTTGTATTAATTTAATTTTGTTAAACTGGTAACATATTTCTATAGTTAAATTTTGTTTACGTTAACTATTAATTATGTTACCTATTGACAACATCACAATAATGCAAAATTTTACTAAAGAGATTATACTCAAACCCATCTGCAAATGCCTTATATAATAAAGACTATACAAATTAGAGAAAATAGCTATTCTCCTGGCTATATTCTAAATGCCGAGCGCTGAATTACATGACAAAATTTACTGTATATTGTCTAACAGAGTTAGTACTAAAATACAGTGGTTGCTCCAAAACCACAAGGAAGATGGAAAGTGTCATCTATCTCAGGATATCGTTAACTGCAGACCGGTTTCGACCTTATCTTGGGTCTCGTCAGTGCAGTGTAAACGAGTATACCTTTGACAGATGAAGCTCACATCTAGTAGACGTTGCTAAGTTTCACCGCAAACAAAACGGCAAAGACGGCAAAATACGGCAAATAGACATGATACAGCAAATTTTGTCATATAATTCAGCGTTCGGCGTTTGGTACATAGCCAGGAGAATAGCTGTTTGGACCTAATTTGTTTAGTCCTTATTATATAAGACATTGGCAAATGGGTTGGAGTATAATCTCCTTATTTCTGTAGTTTACTTATTGATAACATCTAATCTCACATGAAGAACGGCATTGAGTATGAGACTATCATCCACCTTTGTAATAAGTGATAAGAATAAACATGCTTAGTGTATCAGGAACCAATGTCTCACGAAATGCGGATTATTTTGATATATTCCTCAAAGCAAATATGTTTTAAGAAATGGCGGAGGTGCCGAGATCATTTAAAATAAGCAGAATTAAATATGTAATTATTGGTTGAGATAAATCAAGTGTTTGTTACTGTTACTATATTCTTAACATTCAGTTAGCATGAGTAGATAACTACGTAGTAGATAAATGTAACCATTACATGTGATGATTAGGCGTTACAGTGATAAAATATTAAAAACAAAAAATATTTAAGCCAACTTCAGTACCATAATATATTCATGCACATTAAAATGACAGCGGCACCTTGTATTAATGTAATATTGTTAAACTAGTAACATATTTATAGAGTTCAATTTTATTTACATCAACTATTAATTAAATTACCGATTGATAACATCTAATCTCACATGGACAACGGTATTGAGTGTGAGACTATCATTCCCTCATTAACTTTAATTTCAGGAAAGAGAAATACATAATATATAATTGTTCTAAGCTTAGAGACAAACAAACTTCTTTTCTAGAAGGAATATAAGTCTGGATAACTACAATGACGCAACTGTAATCAAGAGCAAAAGACCTACCAATACTTAAAAGTTATCACGTTGGAACAATAGCAATATGAAGAAATATATCATATAAATTTGTATTATATGTGGCTTTCTGTATTTGTCTTTGGTATATATCCAATAATATAATACATTGTTAATTATAAAAACTAATCAATTTGTCCTGGAGTTTACAATGCAAATCTTATTAAAAGTACACCTAATATAAAGTATACCTGTAATAATAAATCAACAGAAAAAATTTCTTAAACTGTGTCTTAGAAACCATGTAAGTTCTTTTTTCGCATAAATAAATTTCAGATTGGCAACATTGATCTCCATTTCAGATAGTCAACTTCCATATCATGCAAAAAATATATAAAGCCTTCCATCCACGTGAAACACTCATAATAAACATGATGCCTAACAGATCCAGTTTATTATTCATGTCACTTCTTGATTGCCGTATACGTTGTATTCAATGATTTATGCGATGGTACTGATTTTTTAATATCTAGATTAAGAGCAACAAGCTTGAGTGAAACCTGAATGTGCTTTTTTAACTCACTTGATAGGTGTCGTTAAATTAGAAGACACCATTTCCGAGATGTTGTGATGTAAACACAAAAGCGAAATCGCTTTGGCAGTTTGACAAGAACACCTAAGAAGGTAGACGCAGTCAGGCTTGGGCAATTATAAATATTACGGAGTCATAACAACTGGCAGATAAATGATATAGACCCTGGACTGTTGCCAACCGATCTTGGTGTTAATTGCAAGCTAAATAAATTCCAAGTGTATAATCAAGTTATAAACAGATAATTCCAGATCTATATCCAAGTAATATACTGTCAGAAATTGAACGTTGATTGGCCAATAACCATAAATGATGCCAAGGAATGGTAAACATAGATGTAATGTTTAAATACGTTATTAAGACAATGAGATATAAGTTTTATTGAAATATAAGTTTATTTCAATATTTTTCAAAATAGATCGAGATTATCAATTGATAGGATTTTTTATCAGATACAAATAATAGGCGCCAATGCCTCTAATGTTTTTTAGTACAATACCGTCCTTCTATAGTTGAGATGTTATAATATACGTTTATAAAAAGATTAATTTTCTACGAAACAGAAATACTACACTATGCGTACTACATATTTCATCAACCAAGTTGACAGTATTAGATCATTTATGTTGACTCTATGACATTCACCACGATTTATTATTCAACTCAAGTTCAATATTAAAATTTAGGTAAGAAAAATGTCCTTTTACTATTCTATGGTAGAAAATGCAAATATCTACGAAGTAATCTACTTGAAGAGGCTTTCATGGCATGGACATTTTACTTTTCCGCGCTCCACTATACGCGAAAAAGTAATGTAATTGTGTAAAAATAATTTTTTTTCTAAGGTTTATTTTTCGTTTTTCGGCTTAAAAACCAAAAAGAAAAGTTTTTAAAACCATTTTGTGTGTGTGTGTGTGTCGTTTATTCTTATCAGCACGATAACTCAACTAAATCGTGTCGGATCGATCGGGTATTGACCGATACTGATCGGGGACGTCTCCTAAACGACACCTATTGATTTTGAGGTGGATAGGACACAGCCCACTCTGTCCATGGGTCATGAGAAAGCACGGTGGTGGACTATTTGAGAAAAATTGAAAAAAGTAAAACTGTCGCATAAAACATATTCTGCACTTATGTGTTGATTTTTTTTCTCGGCCACTTAATTTCGAGATACAGATGTACTACGTGCGGAAAAGTCCGTTTTAAGGTTTTAAAACTGTTTTTTTATTACATTTTTATGACTTCCTTGACAATTACTCATCATATTTTATGGAACTTCTGTTTTAGTATATAATTAGCTTTGTTACATCACTAATGGTGTAGTGATCTAGACGTGTAACATATGTAAGTCAAAAATTATAAATTATGAGAATTAAAAATATTATTAAAACTGGAAACAATATAAAAATCATTTAGTAATGTAATTAGTAGGTAATTTTCCTCATGTCTGTATGAAAATGACCTGATTTTAATACGCATCAGCTTATTATAACCACTGATGTGGATAGTAGTACCAATCTTGCTCATTATATTTTTCAGCATTATAAAATGTGAACTGACAATTATATAAAAACTGATATATAATTAGAGTGCATTCGAATTTACTAGGAATAAGTAAATGCGTTATATATTGTTTGTATTACATATATTGGTATTTTGCGTATTTTTTAAGGCGAGTGCAGAATTGGACGATTTTCGTATAATACTGTTTTCCGGAAGCGTGTCTGCATATGATGACTTATTATTAATGACATATTTTCTAACAATTTGACAAATTTATACCAGCTCATGTGGTGAGCTGAAAAATACTAAACTTGATTTTTTCTAGCAATCAAAGTGGGGCATATTTTGATTACTATGAAAATATAAATATGAGTGTTTTTCAAAATAATTCGCTTATCGCCATGGTGTTAATGTGGCTTTTTCCAAGTATCATAATTATTTAAACATCAATTCTAATTTTGTTTGGTATAAAATTACTATTCATTTCATCGTTATTTGCCAAATAAAAAACTATCTTATCTTGCCGATAAACGGAACAGTCTACCTGAGCCTAGCCATAAAAACAAGCCACGGTATGAGATAAGAGCCGTTTGGGATTTTTTAGTTGGCAAATAGTGATGAAATAAACTATACTTACTGTTCGTTTTTATTATAATTGTATTAAAATATTAGTTAAAAAAAAAGTAAAAAGCATATAAACAGCGTTTTTCCATCTGGTCTTTATTATTGCCTAGATATTCACTCAAATTCTTTGGAATACTCAGGTATTATTTATTGTACTCTTGTATGTTTAGTTGTAAGAGTAAGACTGTGGCTGTTCTTCACCCCCTGTGTGGATAGCCTAGTCTTAAGAGTATTAAAACTACTTGCTACTGCCTGTTAAGTTTCTATAGGAATTTCTGTTTGAAAACATGGACTCTAATTATTGCAGATTTGCTTTCTATTTCGTGTTACTGTCGTTGCCATAAGTCCTCAACCAATCGGACAGATACTGATCTTATATATAGGATGTCCCAGTTGGAATGACTGCGCGCCATTTGTGTTCTGTTAAAGATTGGGCGTCAATATTTAACGACTGTCACCTACAAACCATACGATGTTAATGATTAATTTTTTATACGATAATTATTTCCCGAGCAAGCAATAAACCAAAGTCAAAACGGGCTTTGTAAGTCATCTGACATCATACAAGACTTCTAAGTTACTCAAATTAAAGACGATAAACATATCTAAAAAGTTCTATAATGAAATCATTGAAAATCATATGAATGTATTGAAGTCCGTGGACCTTTTGAAAGGCAAGCAAAAATGTGGAATTTTCTTTCCGATGGTTTTATTATCATTACTCATAAACTTCTGCGGGAAAAGCTCATGATTTGGAAACTAGAAACTTGTAGCTTCAATTTGCCTATGTTAAAATTGCCCTGCGGCTATTTTTCTCCAAGTTACAGCTCTTTGAAGATCACCTAAAAATTTAAAGGTTTTTTACATCCCTTAATTTTTGTGCCTAGTGTATATTGAATGTATTCCTAATCCTTAAGATACGTATACGTCATTTACATATGATTAATGAAGTACGAACTACTGCCGGATATTTTATGCACATATTTAGATTCTGGATCATTATACATTCCTCGTATCACCCAGTAGAGTCGTATTGCCCCTATCGCGTAATTACGCGTCGTACGATCTCCGATTAAAATTGCTCTCGCGTACAATTCAGCGTTGTTCGTTTTATTTATGTTAAACGCAACTCGCGAGGCAATCAGCGTAATCAATTCTGTTTTTATTTATTGTCAAACCATGCGAGAGGCCCTCGCAGTTGCGGCGCTTGCAAGTGCCGGCCAGATTTTGCGTTCGATGGCGGTTAATTCTGCGGAGTGTTTATTTATTTATTTTATTTTTTTTTTGAATAAGGACGAACGAGATTTCATACGGGACGAGGTACTTCAAATAAAAATGTGAAATGCAACATGTTATTCGTATCTAGACGAACGACTGGAAGTAATCAAAATATGTAAAGCCAAACGCAATTTAAGCTATAACCGAGATAAATCTGACAGCACCAAATAAAGTGTTAATAGCTTTAGATGAGCAATAATGTCAAATAAAGTCTTTCGACAATCTCAATTAGATCACTAGTGTTACAGGTCTTTTTGTTTTCTTTATGTTTAACAGCTTATCCAGGAGAATTAATAATATAATAATATACTGGGCACTGTATTCAAAACATCTGTATTTTATAGTACTTAAATAGCTGTATATTTAAAATTTAATTTAGAAAACATACTTAAAATAACCCCAAAAGAAAATAGTTTTAACACCTTAGAACGGATTTTTCCGCTTGTAGAACATCTCTATCTCAAACTTGAGTGAAAAAATAAACCAACACATAAATGCAGAATATGTATTTGATGCAACAGTTTTACTTTTTTCATTGACGACTGCTTCAGAGCCGTATCAATACGTTTGTGATCGAACGAAATATTTTTTTTCTCATTCCTATATGATACAGGCCGAATATATGTTTTTTTCGTTCAATGCAAAATCAGCAATGCTTTAAATGTTTATATTTAAAATCTCAGAATGAACATAAACATTTACATCGTGATTTCTCATGAACCATGGACAGGATGGGGTGTGTCCTATCCACCTCAAAATCAATAGATGTCGTCTGGTAGATGTTCCTAATCACAATCAGTCGAAACCCCATCGATCCGACACGATTTAATTGAGCGATCGTGCTAACAAAAGCATGTCTCAATTAGTCCACCATTGTGCTTTCTCATGACCCATGCACATGGTAGAGTGTGTTCTATCCACTTCAAAATCAAGAGGTGTCGTCTGGAAGACGTCTCCGATCGGAATCAGTCAAAACCCGATCGATCCGACACGATTTAGTTGAATTATCGTGCTAACAAGAAAGTTTAACGCCGACGACAACAACACTGACGGCATCGACGACAACGACGGTAATGACAACGACACACATACAGCCACAAATTTTTCAAAAACCATTTTTCTTGTTTTTAGGCCGAGAAACCAAAAATAAACGCTAGAATAAAAAAAAATTTCCATTTTTCTTTACACGATTACATTACTTTTCCTTGCTGGTATAGTTAAGTGCGGAAAAGTAATATATGTTTTTCCACAGGCAATTTTCACATTGTACATATATAATAATGTTAGCAATTTGTCATAGTTTTCAAACACATTATTCAACATTATTAATAACGTCTCGTTGAAATGATATTTTTGTATAACCGAGATTAACAGCTTTTTAAGTGTTTTGTTGGGTATAATAATAAGTAATGCCTGAAAGATATGGTTCCATTCATTTCAGTTATTCCGTTTTACAGTTTTGAAATATGCGCACAATAAATTATATCTAATGAAAAACGCCACGGAAACTATATTTATGATTCCACCTACAAAGCGAGGACGTGTCAATATTTACGTTGGTGAGTTCTGAAATACAAAATAATGAATAAGAAAATAGCAGGAATTGGCGCAGATGTCTGCTATTATTGTGTTTGGATTATCTTCTAAAAGTACGCGGCTGTGGAGTATTTGAACTGTAGATTAGCAGGGCCAGCGGCTAAAACGCCTTCGATGACATACTGGGGGATGACAGAGGCGAGACATACAAGGTGGAGAATCCAATGGAAACGTGACTGTCAGAAACATTTTCCATTTTCAACAATACGAGTATACATACTCCATTTTGTTGTAATTGTTGATAGTATACACCTAGTGTTTTGTACAAATTATATGAAATATATTTGGAAATTGTTGACTAAAACAATTTGATAATTTGATAATGTTATTCTTATTACCTATTTAAATTCAAGTTGCAACATTCAAGGAAGCTACAGTCTCTATGCTATGCACCAAAGCCATAAACAAAATAGTATTAATCATTTTCAAAATACGTTGCCTTAAAATTGTAGTTCTCTTTAGTCTGCATTCATTAATGATCAAGAACGGTATAAACGAAAACTGTTTCATCGCCTTAAAACATTACGCACTTCAATATCACCTTAAAACGTTTTACACCGTTGTATTTTCCATATACTCATGCCACGAAAGACCTATACAATATAATCCAAGGTAGTAATTCTTAGCAAAAGTATTATTTTTACGCATTATAGTGTTAATATTATTCTAAAAGAATATGGTGTTATTACTTGTTAGGACATTTGGCGTCGAAAATGGAGTTTAGTGGCAAAAATTTCCAGAACTCAGTCGTTGGTTACAGTCATATTTTAAATGTGATTAACATTATTTAATATACTATGGGGGTATATATGTAAGTATTTCATTAAGTGACAGAATGAACATAATTGCTTTTTCAAAAAGAAAACAACATAAAGAAGGGAAAAGGTTGATATATTGTCTAATGCGATTTCATGGAATTTGTGAAGTTGTTCAATTTCAAGATTTGGAATAATTAGTCAGTATGATTTTTCAGCTATTATTAGTTTCAGTTCATATTAGGAATTAGTACAAATAATAATTCTGCCCCAAAGAAAAATTACGTTACCCTGTATTTCTTTGACATTATTTGTGAATGTTAGTATTTAGGTATAAATATTTGTATATCAAAGAAAAGTTGTCTTGTAGAAGTTCTTACTTAGTATAATTTTGAACTAGACAAGAAGCAATATAATCTGTGTTCTAAAAAAATGTAATAAAAGTAGTATAGTGGATAGAATATTTTAGAATTTTCATATGGTCATTAATGATAAAGTTTTGCTTGAACTAAACAATCGATAAATCAGTGTTATATAAGATGATTTAAAAACAAATATGGGAGCAATTATTTATATTTAAATGAAGAGTTCCATACAAAAAATATGCCCTTTGCTAAATCTGAATACGTGGAAATAATAAAGCGTTTTTTATTATTATAAACTTTTTATTTCTCTAATTGTTTTACCATTTTTCTGCAATTTTCTCCCAAGAGATTCAAGAGTTACAATAACTATAATATTATTCTTACTTTCTCTTCACTTTATGTTAAGAAGATTACCAACGAACAGAAGCATCCTTGTTGTATTCATATTCACAGTAAGTAAATGATTAAACACTGCAATGGAAATTTCAAATAAAACTGTCACTGTTTCAAATAAAAAAGAAAATAAATAAATTTTATCACTTTTCTCATTTAAATCTCATAGTCTTGTGTAATGAAACATTTCACATTATTCTTCGAAATTAGATTGCAAAGTTGCTATTATTCATGTAAAAATTATAAATGTGCACATTTTAGTATATATTTAAGCAATCTGAAAGCAACAAAGAACTCTTTTAATCTCATCATTGAACATAAAATACTAATTCATTGAAAAATAGGAATATCAAGGGCGTTAGTATATCTATATTCCTGAAATTTGATAAGGAAGTCCAATTTATAATTTTGTATCTTAATTTTAGACATACATAAAATTGAATGTCGAATTTTTATCTATTATGACCTCTTATACCTTCTTGATACATATTTCTGGAGATATAAGGTATAAATGAAATAAAATTAATAATCATGAAGTAGCAAAACAAAGTTTAAACTCTTTTGTTGAGAAAGAGAAATAATGAGTTGCCCATTAATATGAACCTTTCTATCTTTAAAGTATCTTGCGGAAGAGCTGGAACATTCAATGAAGCAATAAAAATAGATTAGTCAAGAAATCCTTATGAAGGTACGTAGCGACTCTGATGTAGAATATATATTATACAAAAGTATATTGGACAGACGAAACGAGCAATAGTAACTAGATTGAAGAAACATATGGCGCACTTAAAGTATGGAAGATTGGAAAAATATTTCGTTTCTTAGCATGATTTCAAAGATAACCATAAAACATACTCTTAACTTAAAGTTTGTTAAAAACATAACTATTAATACTTCACTAAACTTTAAGCATGCCATTATTTCATTATATATCTTGCTCAAATTTTAAACCATTATGGAGTTTATATACTGTATTAGGTATTACGAGCAGTGACATAATACACATTTCTATATTATCTTCTCACAATTCACTAACCATGAAGATAATAGTTATGAGAAATTAGGGTATTAGTGAACAATGCATAATACTAAAAGGAAATAAGGAAAATTAATCCTAACGGTTTACTAAACCTGAAACTTTAAATTTAAATTTTGACTGGTGACAGTTTAAAGGTTAGTTTTAAATATTTCCTGATGATGTCAATATGGCTTGCGAAAGGCGCGTCAAGTGACGAATAATTTTTCAATGGAAATTGTTTGTCCTTAAAATGTATTAAACACTTATATAATCAATTATTTAATAGGAATATAACACAAGTCTTCTTTTCAGATGAACCGTGAATCGCGCTCACACCTTTCCCTTGCTCATCCTGTATATGCAGACATTTCGTATGCAATGTGTATTTAACAAAGTGACAAGGGAAACATGTGTATTAAAGACCTGCCATAGCCCTCTTTGGCTATGTGTGAAGCGCTTAGCGCTTTTTGTTTGCTCTTGGTTTTACCGCCCCTCGAAATTTGCTGTATGAATATAACGGGCTATTTAAACGAACCCCCGAATCCAGGTTAATTTGGAATCGCGCGTTTTAGCTGGGGATACACGCGCTTAGGGTAATGTACACGGACTGCATTACAATAAGAAGTTAACTAATTTGGCGGTGAGAGATTTGCTACACGTCTTTTAGTTCATTAGGTTCATTGATTTTGTATGATGAAATAGTTCATTCTTTACGTTCGTAGGAATAAATTATATCTATCCGTACATTATTTTACTCTGTAAAAAAAGTAAATCATCTTGAGGTGTAAATTATCTATTGTAACATAGGAATAGACGATGATTTTACACTTTGTGGCAGTAAAATATCATGTTGCAACCTTACAAACGGTTTTAAATATATAATAGAAATCGTAAAAATTTATAGACAATTGTTTTACTTTCTGTTATATCATATAACTATTCGTACTTCTAGCAGAGAACGTATTTCTAGCCGTTATATCCATACTTCTAGCAGATAACTATTTAAGAAATATAAGGTTCTACCCCTGGCATGTTGGTATTTGCTGGAGTCACTTCCTTTAGTGCACAAGAACTTACAAAACCTGCTAATGAATGCAAATGTGCACCAGCATAATATAAGATATACTGGTGATTTAAGAGAATCGCTGTCAAGAATTCATATCACAAAACGAAATAGTTTAGAAATACGGCTATAATGAATTTCATCGATATAGCAAATGTGATAATATTAAGAATATGTCTTGTATGTAAAGCGTTCCATTTATATTTTAAGACATTTTTATTTGCCAATTGCCTTTAAATCATTGACGAATTCTTTATGCAATGTATATTAAGTTTGATGTTTAAATTTTTTTGACACTTGTTTGTCATATTTTTATATTTACCTTTTGTTTTTTAATGTTATACATATTTACTTTGTTTTTTTTTAATATTGGACTACAAATGTACCTATATATGTATATGAATGTCAATAAATTCTATTCTATTCTATCATAGACACTTTAGATGGGTAGATCAAACTGGTCGCCACTTGGAATTTTGATACAAAGAACAGTTGTTGCCAATAAGACTTAAAAAACTTCATTCTGTTCAAACCGTATTTTACAATTGGCCTACTAACTTCCAAGTATTACTTGTAGTATTTTTTCAGTTTCTGGTTGCATGAAACTGGCCACTCACGTTTTAATAATTCACATATAATTAATACTCTGGTACATCTTGATCATATCACTTAACGTGTCGTAATGACTATCACGTGGATGAGTTATCGAGTTAGACTCCATAGATTACACAATATATTCACCAGTGACTACTGATATTCACTACAATCTTCATTTCAATCGATTCGAGATTTAACGAAGAAAAGATCTGCGGATTGATACACGAATAGATTGGTACGAAACTTTAAAATTAAGGACGCCCTAGTTGTTCACTGTAAAAAAAACAAATTAGTATTTAAATGTGTTAAACAAAGATCGATCTAATTAATTGCTTAATTAATTAATTAATAAGTCCTTAATTGCAATTATTATCGATTGAAGGTGTATACGTATACGGCAGTAGTCAACAATAAATAGTAGATATTTTATTATTATGCTTAACTTTGTTCCACTTGATACATTGCTAAAATATTCAGTAGTGGAAAGTAACTATAATATTAGCCCGATTTTACCCAAAATACTGTATCTTTAAAGGCAGAGGCCTGGATGTAAGCGAAGTGATATGTCGCTCAAATACAATTGTTAGGTCAGAAGCTATATAAACTCTAACAGATGGGCTTATAAAGGGTGTGAAGTTACGCCTTTCTGGCCACATTGTTTGACCTAGGCATCGCTTGGTTGACACGCTTTCGATGAGGATTGCAAGGGGTCCGATTTTCAATAATCTTTAATTGTTGATTGATGAACTGGATTAGGTACATTTGCCTCTCTTTTTGGAATTGTAATGTTTGAAAAAATGGTTTGTTTTATAAATTTAATAATTTATATAACTGGAATATGTATTAGAACTGTATTAGAACACTGCAACATATATAGCTATGTTATTTTAAATGTGATATTTAATTTTTTTCTTTATTAATTACTGGACTTCTCACAAATACTCCTGCACAAATGTGTTCTAAACTTGTATTACTACATACAAATATTCCAATTTTCATTACTGAATTAGATTAAATCGATAAAATATAATAAAGAGTATTCTATGCCAAAGGTGTTTTCCTTTTGTGTTATAAATTATGTTATTATAATATGGATAGTAGAAATATTTGTCATATTCAGTTACTGCAATATTTATTTTAGGTATAAAAGGTCGAATAGGTGTTAATAGGTCGAATAAATATGTTAAAATCATAAAAAGGTGTTAGACATTTTAAAATATCTTAATGTCATCATTACCATGTTTCCATTCTGTACAAGAGCCTTATTTAATTGTGCACCGTCCAAAATGTGGTGTAATATTTAACATCAATTTCATATCGGGGTATATCAGTAACATTTGACACCAATTTCAACGGTATACACCAATTTGGTATAAAATGAACACCACAAGGTCGTGGTAGTATTTTACCATTCACTGATGTGAATTTTCATACCAGTAATAAAGTAAAATCAACACGACGTCTAGTGAAAACTTCCCCATCTTTAAGTGTAAGTTTTATTTCAATTTTATTTTTATTTCTATGTTGTAGAATGCAGGAAAATAAATCTTCATTAAAATATAATATACTTTATTATATTTTTTCTTTTTAATATATGGAGTTAATTTCTCGATTTTACTAATTAAACATTAGTGTATATGTATATACCAGTGCTATTCTAGAAAATATTTATAAAGGGTGTTTTTTAAGCTTGATAGAAGTTTAACCTTGAATAAATACCACAAAAATTAACTTTTGATAAACAATCTGTTTCTATTTGAAAGATCAATATATGGTATTAATATTTAAAAATAATTTGAGGCATATGGTCACCGCGGCTGTTCCTGACGAAGCGCATTCTGTCAGTCCAATTTTGGGTCACTTTTTCGAGCTGTGGTGGCCGTATGTCATGAATCACACGAACAATTTTGGCTTCCAAGGCGTCCAGTGTTGCTGGTTTATTAACATAAACTAATGACTCCACGTAGCCCCATAGAAAACAATCAAGAGGCATCAAATCACTGGCCTGGGTGGCCAGTTGACCATCTCTTGAAATCAACTTATTACCAAATCAAACCTTGTTTGCAATAAGTCGATAGTTTCGTTCGCCGTATTGCACGTAGCCCCATCCTGTCGCATCCACGTCTCATGTGGATTAATTTAATCCATATTTTAAAGAAAATATTCATTGATCGTGGTCCGATAACGTTCCCCATTGACCGTAACGTTAGCTCCAGCCTCATTTTTAAAGAAATGAGGCCCAATTATGCCACCAGCGTATAAACCGCACCAAATTGTGCATTTTTCTGAATGTAATGGGATCTGTAGGATCTCTTCTGGATTGGTATCACTCCATATCTTCAATTCTGCTTATTAACAAACCCGTAAAGCCAAAGATGAGCCTCATCGCTGAACACAACTTTGCGATTAAACAATGGGTCGGCTTGCAACTGCTCTAAAGCCCAGTCAGCGAAAGAACGACGCAAGCGATGCTCTTGTGGCTTTAATTCCTGCATCAGCTGGATCTTATATAGGTGTAGGCCAAGATCTTTGTGCAAAATTTTCCACGTAGTGGACGGACAAAGCCCCAACTGCTGCGACCGACGACGAATCGATAATTTTGGATTTTCTTGCACACCTTCGTTTACAGCGGCAATATTTTCTTCAGTACGCACATTCCTTCGACGTGTTGATGTTATTGCCTCCTTTAGAGAGTGAGTGGTATGAAATCTATTCACAGTGCGACGGATGGCTTGCTGAGTTGGACGATTATGTGCGCCGTAAAATTCACAAAGTCGTCCATACGTTTCCCAAATGGACGACTGACTTTCAAAGTAAATTTGAACAATTTGATAGCGTTATTCAAGTGTGAGTCTATTCATGATGATTTTTCACACTATACTTATCAGTAACATATAAGTCGGAAATCGAGAAAGGAACCACCAAGTAATTCCCGAATAGCAAAGCTATTACATAATCGCTCTAGTAAACGAGAGCGATTTTTCCTAAAGCGATTATGTAATAGCTTTGCTATTCGGGAACTACTTTGATAGCCGCTTGGCGGCTTGGTGGTTCCTTTCTCGATTTCCGACTTATATGTTACTGACAGAGATATTATCGATAAAGATGTATACGCCATAAAGTTCATTCGGCATTTGTCCTGAATCGGCGTACCGTATACGGCACTGATGAGAACTAACAAGTTCGAAATAGCTGTATGTCGTTTGGTTCCGATCCGGGACAAATGTCGAATCCTACTGTGGCGGGTTTTATTTTTTGAAACACTATACTTAATATAAATGTCACTAGTTGGGGGCACACCGACAGCTTATTTCATAGCCATCGCTATCGGAAGTTCTGTCATGCTTAAAAAAAACACCCTCTATATTCGTGAAGAAAGCAACCACATTCCTATAATATTTTAAATAGTACTTTATATTATCGAGTTTTCCAATTAAATATTACAATGTAATTCTAACGTAAATGTTCTTCCTGGTTAAGTAATAAATGCGTTTCGTTGATATCCAGATGTCATTGGATATTTACTTTAACAATTCTTTTATTTAGTTCTTACTGAAAATAAAAATTATAAGTTAGTGTTAATGTAGTAGTAACGATGTAGCCACCAATATCAAGAATATACTCAATGATTCACTTAATTATTTAATAATTGGGCATAATCTCCGATAAGATTATTATAAAATTTAACATATTTTTCATACATCTGATATCTCTTATTTTCAATAAACTTGGCCACGACAATGACTATATTCTCTTCTTCGGATAGAATACACCTTTGGGCGTAAGTTGATTATTCATAAATAGGAATATTGCTTCAGGGTTTAACAATTGTTAATATTTTTGTTGCTTTTATAAGTTGGTTACTCAAAAATTACGAACAACCATATAGCCTCATTATTCAACAATGTCAATATGAAGACTGCATAGATGCATACTTTAAAATAAAGGGTGGTCCAACCATAATGCACGATGTTAATTGTGAGTCACACCTTAACGTCAAGTTTTTTGTCCAACTTAATTTGACATTTCTTTGTTTCAGTGTTTGACAAATTCAACCATGGAGAAGTACACAATTGAGCAGCGCGTTAAGATTGTTGAAGCCTTTTACGAAAATGGGCGTTCAAATCAAAATGCATTTCGTGCACTTCGTGACTTTTTTGGTCAGCATAATCGACCAAATGTGTCCACAATCGGGAGAATTGTGTGCAAATTTCAGCAAACCGGGTCTGTAGGAAATGCGAAAACACCTGTGCATGCTCGCCCAGTTTGTTCTGCGGAAAACATTGCTGTTGTTCGCGATAGTGTAGCAGAAGAGCCGTCAACCTCGACTCGTCGTTGTGCCCAACAATTGAACATCTCACGAACATCACTGATGCGAATTTTGAATAAAGATTTAAATTTACACGCTTACAAGGTTCAATTGACTCAAGAGCTGAAGCCTACTGATCACTTCAAGCGTCATTAATACGCCGAATGGTTGGTTCAACAGACAGAAGTGAATGGTGACTTTACAAAGAAAATCATCTTCAGCGACGAGGCACACTTTCACCTCAGTGGATTCATTAACAAGCAGAATTGCCGCATTTGGGCAAATGAGAATCCACGAGTGATTGTTGGAAAGCCGATGCACCCACAAAGAGTGACTGTTTGGTGCAGTTTATGGGCTGACGGCGTCATCGGGCCGTACTTCTTCGAAAATGAGGTCGGCCAAGCAGTTACCGTGAATGGTGTTCGCTATCGCGAGATGGTAACGGACTTCTTGTGGCCAGAAATTGAGGATATGGACCTGGACGATATGTGGTTCCAACAGGATGGTGCCACTTGCCACACAGCCAACGAAACAATGGCACTTTTGCGCGAGAAATTCAATGGCCGTGTTATCTCACGTCGTGGCGATGTTAATTGTCCGCCACGATCATGTGATTTGACACCGTTGGACTTCTTTCTTTGGGGATATTTAAAAGAAAAAGTGTACGTCCATAAGCCAAGAACAATTCAAGAGCTAAAAGATGAGATAATTCGGCACCTTAACGACATTGAACCTCAATTATGTCTCAGAGTCATTGAAAATATGGACCATCGGATAGAGGTATGCCACCGAAGCCGTGGCGAGCATTTGGCCTAAATTTTATTTCACCCATAATTGTCATAGATCCTTCTATCATAATAAAAAATATTAAGATAATTCTCTGAAAACTTTTTGTTTTATTTACAATTAACATCGTGCGTTTTGGTTGGACCACCTTGTGGTTAACAGGCAGGTATTATACTCTACCTCACGTTGAGTAAAATATACCTTATTGTGGTGTATGATTAGTTTTGCACCTCAAGTGTATAAAACTTCACAATTATGGTGTTTATCAATTACACTGGTTAAGATTTATATCATAAATAATTAACTTTTACACCATTTTCACATCATTGAAAGTGGTAAAGTTTAATAGTGATACCTATTTATTGTATTTGCATCACTAACTAGAGACTTTTGGGTAAGAAAATTACTTACTCAACACTATTTGTCTTATTTAATGGTCCGCTAATTGTAAGTCAACGTTCCTCCGCTCATCCGGCCCAATAATCCGGCCCTCGAAATGCAAATACCTTCGATCTTGGGCGAGATCAATAAATTAACATAAGACGCCGCGGAAGTTCGGTCTAAGTTGATTGGTATTTACAGAGGATCGTCTTGCAACGGTCGACTCTGATTCGGCTCTGATTTGAGCAGACCAAAAGACCGCTGGTTTATTGGCACACAATTAACAGTCATCGGTATTCCGGGCTCATGCCGCTCATCCCGCTGTTTACCAGTTTGATTGAATCGAATCGGCGTGATGGGGGAATTCTGCTAACAAGCTTTTTACAAGAGACTCTCTGTTACAGACATTGCCCGAACGTCAATATACGCGTCGAGTTCCATCTTCATTAAAGCGGACTCTGTGCCTAGTTCATCAACTAATTAAAAAATGCATGCATTCCAATACGCTCTCCGGTATTGCTTGTTAAATTCCTCATTGGTTGTCAAAACTTCATGAAAAAAGACTTGACAACAATGAATCTAAAATTAGCAGAACGTAAATTTCCTTTTCTCTCGGGGGAATTTTCTATGAACTCTTGCTGTATATGTAAGGCGTTTCATAATTATTATTGTATGTTAACATTTTTGAAACTGTTTCCAAATCGTATCCACAACAAGAAGCATACTTTATCACACACCGAAATCAATTATTAAATCAGTTCCCCCGTTAATTTTTGGAATAAAAATTTGGGAAAAAATATATTCGTTTTTAAATGGAACATTTCACGGTCAGTGGAATCACGGTCAGCCATACACTTATATATCTTTAGGTGTAACCTGATGTATAAAAATAAATCGCAGTTACATGGGACTAAGTTAATGCATAACGAGGGCGATCCAGGACTTTTAGATTCCAATCCTCTAAATAGCGAAATAATATGATGGATATCTATCCTGAGCATCTAGACAAAATGATCATCTGTGTTTCATGTTTTGAAAGTAAGTTTGGAAGTACTTCGCATACCTTCGCACACTCTACATAACACTTTTTCATATTTCACTTGTGCTCATGTGATAGACAAACACTTAGAAGTTCTATACACTATCACTGTCACTATACTATTTCAAACGGTTTTAGTATTTTCTGATATTTACCAATAAATCTCTTAATCTCGTCTTCGATCATCGGCATATTCAAATCGCGATTGGTGTCTTCATTACAGATATACCGTGTTGTTAAAATCTGAAAATAACTTTGCTTTAATCGACTGAATGACTTTAATGTTAAATTTCTTCGAACATCCCCAGAGGTGGATGCCATAAGTCCACACAGGCTTCAGGATGTGTTTGTAGTGTAGCAGTTTATGTACTGCGACCGCTACATGGATGGGTAATTCATCGCATTCTCCTGAGATAGTATCATTTGTACAGTGGTCAGGGGTGGCGATCTGGGCCCAGTACTGAGATATTATTTCTTGGTTTTCCAGCGAGGGGAGATTGCATCTTTGACTAAGCATGGATATATTTGTCATTATCTTTATATGTGACTTTCTCCTTCACAGCCTGAGGTTCTTGGAGGAAGAAAGCCGTTTCTGTGAGCAAACTTTTTTTTAATATTCTTAGTTAATCAGACAGGAGTCCATCAAGATTTGATATGGTCACTGATCGAGGTTTCATACACGCTTCAATCATATTATTAATGTTTTTGTCATACTACCTTTAATTTCTATTCCAGACCTAAAATCTGCTATCATGATTAAATTCTGAGGGTTCAAACAAGGCAATATAAAAGGTGTTGCAATAAAGATACAAGATTTGAATTGCGCGCTATTTTGGTTGTCATTATTCGATAGGTCAATAATTATGACAGGTCTGTTGTAGCGGACATGGAGCGTTACACTATATAACAATGCATCCTTATTGTTAAACATTATTATCAAAATGGTGAGAGTTTGGTTGCTACAATTCATAAAGTGCATCCAATTTTCGATAGAAGTAAGGTTCCAAATTTATCAACTGTGAAAGAATAATAGCACTATTTCTGTTGAACAACTAGAAGCACACGTCACAGGTTTCTAGTTGTTCAACAGCTACTCTCCACCGTATTCTCACTAAATATTTGCATCTACATGCTTACAAAGTCCAATTGACTGCAACTTCTGCCAATAGACCTTGCGTAGCGAAGAGAGTTCACCGATTGGATCACTGAACAGCAATAAATTAATGCCGATTTTGTGGATAAAATTATCGTCAACGAAAAGGCCTATTTTCACCTTGATAGCTTCGTTAATATGCAAAATTTCCATATTTGGGACTTAGAAAATCCACGAATGAATTATGACAAACAAATGCATCTCCAACGTGTCATTGTTTGATATGCATTGTGGTTTGAAGGAATCATTACACCATTTTTCTTTGAAAACGAGGTAGGTAATGTATTAACGGTAAATGGCGAATGTTACCGTGACATGATAACGCAGTTCTTTGTGCCTCAATTGGAAGATACTGCTTTTGAAGACATGCGATTTCAGAAGGACGGTGCCACTTGCCATATCACCTATGAAACATTGGTGGTTTTGAGCGAGTCTTTTCCTGGTCGTATCATCTCCCATTTTGGTGAACAGAATTGGTTTTCTGAAGTCTCAGATTTACATCATCAAGTCCACAACCACACAAGCATAGAAGGCTGAAATTGAGCTCTGTATTAACCAAATACTGCCACATTTATGCAAAACTGTTACTGAAAAGAGTACTCGTGTGCCACCAAAGCTGTGGCGGCCATTTACCGGATGTATTGTTTCATACATAATTTCCAATCTGCATTATATCTGCATCATAAAGTAATAGATATTTCAATACTTTGCTACAGAAAATCATGTTTTATTTAAAACTCATATCTTGCGCTCTTATTGTAACACTTTTTAGTAGCATATATGAATAATTATGTTCTTCGCATGTAAGCTAACACTTAAGAAGCTTATTTTAAACACAAAATTGACATATGTTTAATAAATACCTTTACACTAGTACGATTATTATTGCATATAGTGAATAAACTTAATTTAAAACAGTCAATTTTCTGGTGCAATTCAGATATCTAAAGGATGCAGTGCAATGTAGAGAAATTCAATCTTCGGAACAACTCCTCGAAGCCTATCAATAACTTTACCCAACTGTCCGCTCTGTAGAGTTTGGTAGCTTTCTGATAAACGACTCCCTTACGAAATTCGCTCGGTTGACCAGGACAACTACCCGATATATCAGATCGGCTGGGGGGCGGCTTCGAGCACCCACGGCGCTAGGTCAAGTTAGAGTAGTGTCAAGACCGAGGACACCTGGAGCCGGAGGAAGCCATCCAATCCACTTTCGCGGCGGAGCGCCACGGAACATCCTGTCACATCCGAGCGCGCTGCGCACCGACAACGACTGCCTAGCCTACTAAATTATGAAATTCTCGTCGCTTAATAAAGTCTTCCAATTTCAAACGTACAATTATGCCTGATGCATTTTTTATCACGCCTACTTTAAAAATTTGATCGCGAAGTCGAAAAAACGTACGTCTCTGCCTTTCCCGACTGAAATTATAACAAGAATGACGTTATCTCTGTGAACAGAGAAAAAATATGGTAGCTGTTTCCAACAAATACGTGTACTTTGTAAAAAATAAAAAGTCAGCCGGGCAGTCAAAGATTAATTAATTGCTAGGAAAAACGACTGGATCGGCTCTGATGAAAACTAGTAAGTTCGAAACAGCTGTCTGTCGTTCGGTTCCCATCCGGGACAGGTGTCGAATCCTACCCGTGGCGGGTTTTATTTTTGAAATCTTGTCTGATCGTGCAAAAATACGAGAAAGGAATCGAGGATCGTTTTTAGGTATAATTCAGTGCATGGTAGGGCTTTAACCCGAGGAGTAGTTGTTACGTATAGCTATTATGTAATAGCCTTGCTATTGGGGAACTACTTGATAATCGCTTGGCGGTTTGGTAATTTCATTCTCGATTCCCGACTTATATGTTACTAAAACTTATATCGTATTAAAAAAATCTGAAAAGAGAACATGAAATATAGAAGACAATTTATAATAACTTATTATTATAAATTGTTATAATATACTTATAATAAGTCGTATTTGTTGATAATGTTATAGAATAAGTAATTTCTAAGTTGATGTGGGTTTAAAATAATGATAAAATAGTTTGAGTCGAAAGATAATACATATAGTAAAGATTATCACCACGAGAGTTGTTAATTGGACTGAGAAATGACATCTTATGTTAACTTATTCCAGACTTCGTCTTGTAGAATGATATTTAATGTAGTCTGTGACAACCTCAAACTTACCTCAAGACTACGCTATCTTACATCTGTTATTTAGTATCGCAACCTTGCTTTCTTTTTCTCTAAATATTTTATAATTTTTAATATGTTACTTGTAATGTCTAGCTTTGTCTACATATATGTATATTCCATCTATATTCTGGCAACTTTAACATAGGATGGTATATTTCGTTCTGCAACATCGGTAAGTTCCTTTGCGATTTGACCTATTAAAATAATTGGTTTCTTACATATTAAATGTGTTAAATTTTATCGTAATTCCGTGAGCGTTTTAAAAATAATTTAATTTCAAAAATACTTTGGTCAAAATTAAGACAAATGAGATCTTACCCGCAAAAGAATTTAATATCTCGAATACAAATCATTTCCCGTCAAAACTGATTTCCTCATAAAATTTCTCGTTGTCTTGTATATAAGACATAATTTATAAACACTCATCATTTATATAGAAGTTATTTTAATTAGCACCTGGAAAGAGAAAGTGGTAATTGTAGCAATAAGTATCTCATTCCCCGTCATTACACCTTATACATTTTTAGGTCCCTTATATATTCATCCGATCCGATAGGACTTGAACCTTGACGAAGTTCTAGTGCAAACTGGAACGGGTGGGTCGGCTTGCGCGTTTTAATGATTTAAGGAGCCGTACCATAGGTTTAACCATAGTGGGGGGGTCCTTATTGAAAAACCAGACTAAGACAAGTCCCTGAAGGAGGGCAGCAGCTCTTTCAGTAGTCATAGTGGCAGAAACCGTGGGGGTTGGTATGGTGCTATGACACACACGACTGCGATGTGGAAGGCAAGAGGAAACCACCACATTATAATCCTCAGAACAGCTAGCAGAAAGCTTATCCTAAATTAATGATGTCGTCTCCTGGGACAAAAAACTCCGGAGGTAAAATAGTCCTCCGTTCGGATCTCCGGGTGAGGACTGTTCCCGGAGACGTGATCGAGTGCAATCATAATAAGAAGTGTAGCATTTCACGAGTCGGAGCGTGGAATGTCAGAAGCATGAGACAGGCAGGGAAGCTAGAAAATCTGAAGATAGAAATGGATAGGTTAGGATTAGATATAGTAGGTATAAGTGAGATGCGCTGGCCGGAAGTAGGAGATTTTTGGAGCGGTGACTATAGGGTAATACACACAGGATCGGTAAATGGAAACGCGGGAGTAGGGATCGTTATGCGGAAGAACGCAGGACAGTGTGTAGATAGCTACCTACAATACAGCGAGAGAGTAATGATGGTTAGGTTAGATTCGAAGCCAGTGGAAACAGTAATAGTGCAAGTATACATGCCTACTTCTAACCACAGCGAGGAAGAGTTAGAAGCCGTTTATTCGGACATAGAGCAGGTAATAGGATTTGTGAAGGGTCATGAAAATTTAATAATAGTAGGAGATTTTAACGCAGTCGTAGGTGAGGGGAAAGAAGGAGAATTTGTAGGGCCTTATGGATTAGGAAACAGAAACGAGAGAGGTAGCAGACTGATAGAATTCTGTGAGAAGCACAAGATGGTAGTCGCGAACACATTGTTCAAGAATCACGTTAGGAGGCGGTACACATGGAAAATGCCAGGAGGGATAGACAGGTATCAGATAGACTACATTCTGGTTAGGAAGAGATTTAGAAATCAAGTAAAAGACTGTAAGAGTTATCCAGGAGCAGATGTAGACAGCGATCATAACTTGGTAGTCATGAAAGCTAGATTAAAGTTCAAAAATCTGAAAACCCGGAAGGATAAGAAACGTATAAATGTAGACATATTGAGGGATCAGAATATGAAAGATAAGTTTCAGGAGAAAACAGATCAATTAATAAATAAAACGAGTAAGGACGAAATCAAGAACGCAGAAAATGAGTGGGAGGGTATCAAGAATAGTCTAGCTTACGCGGCTACGGACGTTTTAGGACACGATAAAAGGGAAGCTAGGAAGCCCTGGATAACGGACGAAATCTTAAACTTAATGCAAAAGAGACGAGGCTACAAAAACAGACGAGACGAAGAAGGACTGAAAACGTATAAGGCAATAAAGTGGGAAATCATTAGAAAATGTAGAAAAGCGAAAGAACAATGGATAGAGGAGAAATGCAAAGAAGTAGAAGATAAGTTGCAAGTAGGTAAGACCGATGAGGCTTACAAAATAATTAAGAGGAACTTCCGGGATGTAGGAACAATAAGTAGAAATGTTAGGAGTCAATCGGGGGACATACTGATAGGAAGAGAGGAGAAAGCGGATAGATGGAAGCAGTACTTAGGAAATTTATACGAGGGTCAGTAATTAGGAGAGATATTAGAGGAAGAATCTAGCATCGATAGGGAAGATGTAGGAAAACCTATATTGAGAGAGGAATTTGAAATAGCACTAAGGGGGCTAAAGAATAATAGAGCGCCGGGTGTAGATAAAATACAGGCGGAAATTTTGAAATGTGCGGGACAGAAAGTAGTAAATAGGATGTTTGAACTGGTAAAATACATATACGAAACGGGCGAGATGCCGGAGGATTATAAGAGGAACATTATCGTTACTATACCGAAAAAGAGAGGAGCCGACAAATGCGAGAACTTTAGAACGATTAGCCTAACTTCCCATGCGTCAAAAATCTTAACTAGAATAGTGCAGAAGAGGATGGAAAATAGAGCGGAGGAAATACTAGGAGAAGACCAATTCGGGTTTAGGCGAAATAGGGGAACTCGCGAAGCTATTCTGGCGCTAAGAGTATTGTTAGAGAAAACAATAGAAAAAGGAAAGAACGCTTATATAGGATTTGTAGATTTAGAAAAAGCTTTTGATAACGTAAGATGGGAAAAAATGTTCGAGATACTAAAGAGCACGGGAATGAAGTATAGAGATAGGAGAGTAGTACACAATCTATACATAGAGCAAACTGCTGTTATAGAAGTAGAAGGGGAAGAAAGGGAAGTAGGTATTAGGAAAGGAGTAAGACAAGGATGTACGCTATCACCACTAATTTTTAATCTGTACATCGAAGAGGCGATTAATGTGGTAAAAGATAGAGTAGATTTCGGGATTAAAGTACAGGGACAGAAACTAAAAATGCTGAGATTCGCGGATGATATAGCAGTATTAGCATCTAGTAAGGAGGAACTAGAATCAGCATTGAACGAAATGGAGGCAGTGTTGACAGAGGAATACGGAATGAGGGTGAATAAAAACAAAACTAAAGTGTTAGTGTGCAGAGGGCGCGAGAGCAGAGCAAAAACGAAAGTACAAATTAATAATGAAAGATTGGAGGAAGTTAAATACTTCACTTATTTAGGAAGTAAAATAAATTGGGATGGAAGAAGCGATAAAGACATAAAACAAAGAATAGCGCAGGGTCGAGTAGCTTTTAACAAAAAGAAAGCACTTTTATGCTCGGGGGTAATAAACTTAGAAACAAGGAAGAGATTTTTGAAAACATATGTATGGAGCACGGCACTTTACGGCTGTGAAACCTGGACGGTAGGGGAAGCAAGTAGGAAGAAATTAGAAGCTTTTGAGATGTGGTGTTACCGAAGAATGATGAAAATACCATGGACTGATAGGGTTAGAAACGAAGAAGTATTGGAGAAAGTCGGCGAGAAAAGGAGTATGTGGAAAAACTTAAAGAAGAGAAAAGATAGAATGGTAGGCCACTTGCTGAGACATGGGGGAATAGTCCGCGATATTTTGGAGGCAGAAATAAGAGTGAAGAAAGGCAGAGGTAGGCCTAGATTAGACTACTGCTCGCAAATAGTAAGGGATGTAGGTTGTAGCACAATTAGCGAAATGCGTAGGTTAGCACAAGATAGGAGAAGCTGGAGGTTAGCGTCCAACCAGTCTTAGGACTGATGACCTAATGATGATATATATTCATGATATTTTATGTAAAAAAGGGCAAGAAATTGATCGGTAAGAACTAGAAAATGTACTTTGTTTATGTTAGAAAATATATTATGCCATCATCACATATTATGATACATTGTCAATAAAAATCTCAAATATTCTCAAAAAACATAATATCAGAGTAGCATTTAAACCCCAACAAAGGTTATCAAATTTAGTTTATAATGACAAAGATAAAACTAATACATATGAAAAATCGGGAGTTTATAGGTTAAATTGCTTGGAGTGCAATAGCACATATATAGGACAAACTGGACATAATTTAGAACTAGGTATCTTGATCACAATAGATTCTTCAGGTTACAGAAAATATATTCTACTTTTGCTAATCATATCTTAGAAAGTGGACATAATTTCCCAGATATGAATAATATGAAAATCCTACACTATGCCAGCAAAGGTTTAAAACTTAATTTTTTTGAAGCAGTAGAAATTTATAAATACAACTATAGTGATAATTTTAACTTCTTAAATGATCAAGTAGATATATATTCTCTTCTTTTTACTGTTACCAAAATTAATTAATCCCCTGTATATTAGTTTTTAATAATATTCCTGGAAATTCCCACAAGTGCATTCGGGATTGCACCATTTATAAAATACGTTTTCCTGTAAACCTTAATTACCTGTTTATTGTCATAGTCCTTATTCTGTGTAATTGGATAGTATATATTATAGGAACCGAATTATTGTATTTCATTCTTAGTTGAATCATCGTTTTGAAAATGACATAAAAGTGTCGAAACCGTAGTCATGATGTTTGTGTAAATATAGTGATATAAAACTTAGTAGTTGTTTTACTCAATTGAGTTGGTATTATGAACTACCACAGAGTAACGGCTTCCTCGATCAATTTCTTATACTTTGTGTAATTTCAAGGACACATTGTTCAAAATCAAAATAAACGAGAATGTACATCTTCATCTCGCGAAAAAATTTATATTTCGAAAACCGACTATTTTCTTGACCATAACACACTTTACATTTCCAGCTCATTTAATATATCAAAAAAATTTCAATTAGTCTTATGCCGAGTGAAAATACTACTAATGAATAATATTATAATTTAAGTAAAATTACTCAGTAAAATTTCAAATTAAAACAAAACATCTTATTTCTCTAAATCATAAAAATGTATAACTTATTCCACTTGTTTACAAAAATAACATATTTGTTTAGTTAAATTATGTAGATCTATTATAGTAAGATATATTTAAGGTTTAATTAATTTTGTAGTTAGTAAGAGACACACTGAATACAAACTGAATTATCACTGTTCTTAATTATACAATTATGACTTTAAATTAAATTATTATTTTGAAACTGATGACAAACATCGTTCGTATCCAATCATCACTATTAAACACTGAAATAACGGGGGAGGTGGTACATTTAAAATGGGGGCGTGATTTTGGCTCATACATCTTTTATATTCGAAGTATATTTGGAAAGTAGCCAAGGGCATCAAATTGGCAAGATATTGGCAAGGTATTCTGACAAACTATACTAATTATTAGATATTATATTAATTACTTTTATATTAAAACTTTTACGAGTTAGTTTCCAGATGCATTCTACATCCAATTGGAACTTATGCCAACTTTTCCTCATCCAGTACTAGATCACTTTCTTGGAGTATTTCTCTGGATAAGTGCTGGATAATCTTTAGAGAATGGTTGAAAACTGTACCAGTTTAATTCCAGCAATGGTTCAAAACAATATATCTGGATGAACTATCACTGTCTGACGAAATGTTGGCACAAAGTTCCATTTTGACTAGAAGTCAATCTAGTACCCAAGAAGTATATTAAATTCATAACAAATCTTAAAATAAATACAGGATGTGAGAAGAATAACTGTCATTATTTTAATAGTTAATAGTTAGGATATACAAAATAGTTTTATACAACATGGACACAGAAACTCAATAATTATGGAAAAAGACAAAAGTAAAAATTCCATTATTTGTGGAATTTCTTAAATAGTAAGTGGCAATAAAAATAATTTTCTACAAATTAAATTATTTTGAACATGAAATATTACATCATTATTTATTTAAGACATTCTATCTACTCATTTAAATAGCGAATCCTTTTACCTATTTTAATATTCTTAAACTATACAATTTTATGTCTGCTTCTTCTCGCATTATCTTAAACAAGTTTGTCTATATGTTTCTTAGTAGATTGTGCAAATTTAGCCTGCCTCGACTTCTCCCAGATAAACATAGTGCTGGTTTTAGAAACAATGAAACATATGGAGACGTAGAGATGGACTTTTCTAAACTAAATCCTATTTCTAGAGTACCAAGAAGGTCGAGAAAATTAGTCAAGAAAACCAGTTTTCAAAAAATAAAACTCGCCACGGGTAGGATTCGACATCCGTCCCAGATGGGAACCGAATGACAGACAGCATTTCGAACTTATTAGTTCTCATCAGTGCCGTATACGGTACGGCGATCCAGGACAAATGCCGAATAAAATCCGTGGGGTATACATCTACATCGATACGATCTATGTCAGTAACATATAAGTCGGGAATCGAGAAAGGAACCACCAAACCACAATGCGGTTATCCAGTAGTTCCAGAAAAACGAGGCTTGCCGGTTAATTAATACTAATGCAATAATTAACACTAATGCAAAATAATGATAAATTAAATTACATTGAACAACTCTTTAAATGGGGTTGTAGTAGCACTTCATTTAGTTCAACCTATATAAACAACGGTTAACAGAGGAAAATGTACAAAGAACAGAATATGTGTTCAAATCAGGTACAAAACTAACAATGTAGAACTCGAGGAACAAAATGTGGCTGTGATTCGTACACAGTACATTCGAACTGTGGTCTCTCGTGATGGACTGGGCTCAATATTGAGAGCGTCATTTAATTCTTGGGATGCAGTTCCAACTGGGGGAGTTTGGTATATCTTCCTGAACATGGGTATGTTTGTCCTTATCTCTACGTGTAACTTTACCATCTATATCCTGAGGCTTTAAGGAAAGGAGGCCAATTTCTGTGTCCAACCCTTACCGAAGTGAATTTAAATTCTTCCAAAAAAGAATGGAATGGCTCAGTTGATAAATGAATAACGCATTTTGCAATAAAGTGGACAAAATTAGTGATCATAGTGGACTCTACACTAGTTTCACTTGAAAAAGTAATAGATCAGAAATCACCATCTCATAGATTCTTGCAAGATTCTTGAAAGAAAAAAAAAACTGCAAGAAGTGTTTATGAAAAATCCTGGATATAGCCATTTGAAACACATATAACCATTTTGAACTGTGTAATAATAGTGATTTGAGTGCGACTCTATTGTAGCTCACCAGAATAGACAGTTTGAAGCGGTTTCGACCTTATCTTGGGTCTCGTCAGTGCAGTGTAAACGAGTATAGCTTTGACAGATGAAGCTCGCATCTAGTAGACGTTGCTACGTTCCACTGTAGTAGAACGTACTAAACGCCATCTCTTGGTAGTTTCGAGAACAATCTAAATCGGCATGTAAAAACTTGAGATTATCAGTATAATGCAAAGTTTTACTCCGCAGAGGGTAATTTTCAAACTACAGAAATAAGGAGATTATACTCCAACCCATCTGCAAATGCCTTATATAATAAGGACTAAACAAATTCGGTCAAAACAGCTATTTTCCTGGCTATATGCCAGGAATTTTAATCTGAAGGAACTGAATCACTGTATTTTAATGTTAACTCTGTTAAACAAAATACAGCAAATTTTGTCACGTAATTCAGCGCTCGGCGTTTGGCAAATAGCCAGGAGAATAGCTGTTTTGACCTAATTTGTTTAGTCCTTATTATGTAAGGCATTTGCAGATGGGCTGGAATATAATCTCCTTATTTCTGTAGTTTGAAAATTACCCTCTGCGGAGTAAAACTTTGCATTATACTATTATTGTTATTTGACAGTTTTATTTCAAATCTTTCATAATTTTTTTTTCATTAAATATTCTCTGAATCTAATTAGAAAATATTTTATAATGATACTCGTAAATCGTATACTATAAATATCTTATAATAAAATGAGGACTATTTAATGTTGTACCACTAATGTGTTTTTGCCTATCCGCTAGTTGGATATTAATATAGGTAGATATGCTTTGAAATGATATATAAATAAATTAAAATTTTCTAATAGCAACAAGTAAATAACTCTCGGATGCACGGAAAAATATGTGCTTAATCTGTAACGAAACGTGGAATGTAATCTGGACGCGTAACATTGTAGTAATAAACATTTCATCTTTTTGAAATACCGCACCACAATGTAAACCCAATCAAGGCGGAAAACGTAAATCAACGAATGCGGGGAAAGAATTACCCACCGGCACATGCAGTCCACCCTAGAATTTTACCCCGATTTACCTGTGTATTCGATTCCGTGTTAACTTCGGAACATCGATGGGGACAAGCAGTGGCGGTAGGAGTGAGTGATTTGCGACTTAAAATATTTATTTTAATGAATAGGTAATTAAAAGTAACTTTTTTCTGATAAAAGTACACAGAGAAAAATAATTCGTTGATCGAAAACCAATTTTTTATTTTAACACACTCCCCATCTTCGATAGTCAAATGAATAGTCAAAGTATGTATATTGAAACAGAGGTGGGATTTGTAGAATAGAGACTTTCATGGCCAGTGAAATAAATTCAACCGCGTTGTGTGGTCATCATCTTCGACTGCGGTGACTTCATGACCACTATACGCTTCGCAAATATCGCTTGAGACGCCATCCCGGCGACAAGAATGTGTAACTCTTAGTCTTTATGAAAAGTAAGCAAACCATATTGAATCGTATATGTTAATCGTTAAAAATTTAAAATATATATCCACAGATTTATTACCTCATATTGCTATACAAAATAATGCATGTCGTTTGTATTCTTGCTGACAATAAAGAACCTTTAATATGTAAAAATACTGAAACGACTTGAAGGTAGATGAATAAATATTATGTTTCACTATTATATTTCATATTATATTTCAATGAATCAAGCTTTGGAACAATCTGGAAGAATTTACTTCATTCGGGGATGGGTTTATTTAAATACCACACATATCTTTTCAACTAATAACATTTTTAAATTACCTCAACATTTGGACCTTATATTTGGTAATATGTAAGATATATCATTCTTTAACTTAATAGAACATATTTTATATTTATTTATAACAGACAATATTTATTGAACGATTTACTTTTGTATGAGTACATTTGGGAAAATCTGAATTTTATGCGTACGTGTCTAAAGTCCCTTCTACACAACCTACATTCTATGTCAATTATCTGCTTCAAAACCTCGATATTAGCGAGCTGCGCATAGTATCCCTTAGATTTTAAGTAGCCCAATAGAAATAGATCTAAGGGCGATAGATCTGGAGAACGAGCAGGACACTTATTACAGAAGACATTTATTAAAACTGTTACGCAATCTGTCAAACTTACAATAATAATTTTTTACAAAACATAAGGCTTACTGCTATATAGAAGATAATGTTAAAAATCGATTAGTACCGCGAAGAGTTGAATAGAAGTTTTTAAATTAATACACAGTCTCTTAGGTCGACCGAGTCTTTATATATCAAAATACATTCATATAAATGTTTGTGTAAACAATAATGAATCCCAGTTACTGAATTTTCACGTAATTTATGATTCGGACAAGTGTTTTTCCAGATTGAATAATTCAACGTTAGCCATATTAGTTCCTCTCTATTATTGAACACGTTTCGCAATATAATTTCAACATATTATAATTAACTCGTTCTAGAGAATACTATTTTGATACACCTGTTGATATTTTACATATAATAATGTGGAAATGTCTCATAAGAAACCCAAGAATGCATCTGTGCGAGGAATGTGACCCGACATGTGAATTTATTCATTCTATTTTAACTCTGGTTCGTTCTCATGTTACGCTAATTTCGACCTACTTACATAGTAATTTATTATCTGCGACAATTATAATGTTTCTACGTTTATTATCCAAATAATCCTAATAACGATATTTTCACTCATTAACACAACAATCGGCGTTGCATACTACCATAATTGAAATGTGTCTGGCAACGTTTTGAAAAATAAAGTACTGTAATAATTTTCAACAGTTGGTGCTTATTTATTTAGGAAAATCGTGGTTGACGTTTCGTTAATCGCGGCATTTCTCAAAACTAACGTGAAATCAAAACAAGAACTTGGCTAAGTTATATTAAATCCAAAACAATTTTTTAGGGACTTCTATCCTCAATGATGTTTAGAGTGCTCATGAAATGTCGTTAAAATAAAAATATTTTGATTATACAATGTTAGCTAGCAATATGTCAAAAGCTGATAAAATGTACTATTTTGAGAAATATGTTCCTTTCAGCATACCCACTATCTAATTAACAAGATATTTGAAAAGTTTTACTTACTCTTAAAATTTAGATTATCTTGTACAGGTATTAAGAAAATGACATACTATTTAATACACATAGGAAGAGAAGAAAGTTAAATAAAATCCTGGGAAAATTAACGTATCAGTGAAACTTCACATTATTACATTTACTTTTTCGGAGATTTAAATCATAGCCTACGTGATATTATAATTAAATGATTTCAATTTATGTTTAATCAATTAGAACAATATTATCGGGAAAATCGTGAATAAATAAGGGAAGGAGATAATGATTTCAAAAGTAATTAAAACGGTGTTAATGAAAAACTTTAAGTGAAATTAAATCGTAAGAATTTTAATTCAATAATTTAACTATAGGAGGATCTACACTTTAGTATAGATCTTTCTATAGCTCTTATGCTCTTATCACTGCTTCCTACTACTACTACTGCGTCTGAGCATGCTAATAATCAAGTAGTGAATGGTCTCCTGAGGAACATTCTCCCATTAGGCATAAACGACTTGTATGAGGTTCGATGATGTTGCATAGGGTTCATATTGCACATTCTTGGTGGCCAGTCCATGGTTAGAATATTTACAAATCGAAGATAGTCCAGTACCTATCTACCAACGTGGAGCCGAGCGTTATCCTGCGTAAGAATTGTCGACAAACGGGGCAAATGTAATTTATCATTACATGTTCTTCTACGATATTTTTCTATGTACATGTGCATTCATGGATCTCCCTAGTATAGAAACTAAATTCGTGCGACTATCAAACCAAACTCCTTCCCAAAACATTATTGAGCCACCAAAAAATGGGATCCTTGGGGGAGATATTGCATGCAGAAAATCTCTCTCTTGGCCTCTGCCAGACTTGTTGACGTCCTTCTGGGGAATTAATACTTACTCTTTTTTCATCTGAAAACAGAACTCGCTTTCAGTCGTCAATGGTCCAATTTAACATATTGTCTTGCAAAATATAGCCTGGAAATTTTATGTTTTTTGGTGAGTGCAATAGCTGGTCTTCTGTTGTCTTCCTTCATTAAGCCTTTTCCTGACCGTTAGCCTAGAAATACCTACATTTAGAGCTGCTGCTAATGCTCTGCTTAGCTCTAAATTTATAGGATCCTTACTTCTTAAGGCGACTTGCATAAGATCGTTCATTCCTTGTATCTGTAGACTTCTTAAGACTTTATCCTGGGGTTCTACAATAACATCCAAGTTCATTGAAATGTTTAACTGTTCGACTAATTTTTGACAGTCCAACTCCTAATAATTAGCCACATATCACTAGTCCCTCGTTAAAAACAGTTACCGCTTTCACTGCTTTGTCTTCTCTTAAGTTGCGTGATGTTTCGTTTCTTCTATTCTAGGTGTACTGGACAAAGTGGTTTATTCACTTCATGACATTAATAAAATTAATTTTTTAATCGTGATTAAAAAAAAGTCACTAGCGTAACTGAATTTATTGCCTTTTACAAGCCAATGTAAACAGTATTAAATGTATTATTAAGAAACAATTATAAAATATTACTTTACATCTGTCTAACAATTGCAGTTGTTTATCAGTAGTGACAGAGGATATCATAGGCTACCTACATAAAATGTTTAAAGATTTAAAACTTCGAACAGATTATAAGAAATAATGAAAAGTTTTGTTAATGCGTTAATTTTCTCCAGGAGTGTACTGTGTATCATTCTTGTTAAAAATCATATGGCAGATATTGCTTTTCGCGAATATATTGACCATCTCGTGTACTGGAGCTTTTTTATCGCATGTTACTAACATTATAGTAATATATATATATTATGCAATATTATCGTGTATAGTAAATTTAATGATATCTGACAGGTTTATTATGTTAAGGGAATGTTTAGAGACTTTTTTATTTCTCTCTTTCAGGTAAAAAAAGATAAATACGAAATTTGTGCATTGTATTGCATTGCAAAATCGTGCACCATCTGACTAAAAATTAGCAATATCTCGAATACTGTTCAAGATAACCCGAAATTACAAGTAACATAAAAATTTGCTAAACGATCATTCTTTAAGAAACATCACATAAGATCACTAACGTACGATAAAAAGATATTACACAAAATAATCGAAGTACTTTCGAAAAGTAATATGTAATATATAATTTTCCACAGAAACAATAGAAAATACTCTTACTTAGCTTACTTCTTCTCATGTCTTAAATTTTATATTTGGAAAAATACGTAAACTTTGTTAAATAGTTGCTTTGTAGGGGATCTCAATCTCCAGGGAACTTCCACGGACCTAACTAGGGCCCAATATTCTGTTTAATATTTATGATAAAGTGTGAACATTTCTCTCTCATAATAATAGGTTATATCAACTATTAAATTCCTGCTACAAAAGACTAACTCAGCCTGTGTACTTCAGTCTTCATATTTATAATTAGAAGAATGACAACGTTACTCTTTAAGATATATTTGGAAAAAAGAATAAATTTAATAGTTACTCAATAGAATTTTTCAATACTCTCCAGCTTTCAATAAGCTCCAAGCCATTTTCAAGGGTCTAACCAGGGCCCACTATTCTTTTAAGAATTTATGATGATTGACCTATAGTACACAAGGTGAGTGTTTGAGTCATACACGTACATATTTTGACTCCTTAATATCTACACAATAAATGATTATAATAAACAGTTTTAAAACCTATAAACGGACTTTTACGTACGGACAACACATAAATACAGAATATGTGTTTTATGCGACAGTGTTACTTTTTTCATTGGCGACTGCTTCAGTGACGTATCAATACGTTTTTGTTCGAACGAAATTTTTTTTCTCATTCATTCATATATAATACAGACTGAATATATGTTTTCTTCGTTCAATGTAAAATCGGCAAATTTTTCTCAAATAGTCCGCCATCGTGCTTTCTCATGACCCATGGACAAGGTGGGGTGTGTCCTATCCACCTCAAAATCAATATGTGCCATCTGCGAAACGTTCCTAATTAGAATCAGTCGAAACCCGATCGATCCGACACGATTTAATTGAGTGATCGTGCTAAAAAACAATTTCTCAAATAGTCCACCATTGTGCGTTTTCTTGACCCATGAACATGGTAAAGTGTGTTCTATTCACCTCAAAATCAATAGATGTCGTCTGGGAGACGTCCCCGATCAAAATCAGTCAAAACCCGATTGATTCGACACGATTTAGTTTAGTTATTGCGCTAAAACAAGAAATTTTTAAAATGCCAACGACAACGACACACAGAAAAAAATTTTGAAAACCATTTTTTCTTTGCTTTTAGGCAGAAGAACGAAAAATAAACGCTAGAAAAGTTTTTTTCTATTTTTCTTTACAGGATTACATTACTTTTCCACTCGTCATAGTTGAGTGCGAAAAAGTAATACAAGCGATTTTGTTGCCTCCATATTGCTAAAGGATATGAAAGCATTTGTTATTGAAATTTAACTATTTGCTTCACATTTTTAGTCTCCGATATCTGGAATTACGTGTGTATAATTTGACTTGCACAAACTTTTTTTATATTTAATTTATAGTAATATCCATACTTAAGACATAATAATCTCTTACTAGATCAAAATACGATATTTGTCCCCATTATAGTTCTTAACTTATATAACTACTAATTTAATACATTTAAGTAAACAATAATGTTCCAATATCTTTAAGAAATTTCATAATTTAACGCACTTAATTAACTAATCGACTAAGTAGAACACAAGTTTCATCGATCATTGAACTCAGCTCACAAAGGAAAATGCGATAAAATAAATATATATGAAATGTTTTCTTTAAAAAAGCATCACTCTTGTACTGATCTCATATAAATCACATTGTATTTTTAAAATTCAAGACTTGCCTTTTCTATAAATTATTTCGATATACGAACTTATAAACGATTTCCACTCTGTATATATTGGAGCGAAATTGAATTAATTCGTGAGTCGCAATTATATTTATTTTATGCTTGAATTTATATTCTAAACAAACTAGTCACCAACGGTGCACCTTCAATAATGTTCAACAATAAATTGAGTATAAGTTAAACAAATTGTACCCTAATATCAATACATTTACAAAACAATGAATACATGAAATAAATTTAAAAAAGTACGACGCAGTGTCATATTAGAGTCAAGTTCCCACGACGCAAAATCCCTAGACGGCCATAAAATATTCATGGTGATATTTTGATCTGGCGATTAAACAATTACAGTGACAATTCTGGCAAATCTCAAAGGGCACATATCAAATCGCACTTGTTCGTGGCTTAGCGGGATATGTAGCGGTCCCCGTACAACCCGGCGGGGGATGACTTATACGAATCTAAGAGCTATTATACCCCATTTAACGAGTATCCTCTTGAGATCCAGTAACGGTCTTCGTGGGAACTTTTTTGAGTTTTTCGTGATATGTACAAGAAAATTAAGGGAAATTATATAACACTTATATTGATATACGTAAACATTCACCTGTATATAAAATCAATATAAATTCAAACTGCGTTAACTTATATCTAATTGTAAATGTTCAAAGTCGTTTAAAAAAAAATACATATGTGAAAATAAACAAGTATCGTTTGAGTGATTAAATATAAAGTAATTATATTGGAATACTATATATACAGTAAATATATTGGAATATTATAAGTAGTAGTAGTAATAATAATAATAATCTTTATATAGGGTGTCTCAGTTAGAGTTATCGGATTTGAACTGCGCGCCATTTTTGTTGTGTCAAAGATAGGGCGTCAACATTTAACGACTGTCATTTACAAATCATACGATGTCAATATGCCGCGACCAATAGTTGAATAACGAATAGTTTATTTAAGTACAACTGTTTTATAAAAGTGAGCGATCATTTATAGTTGCATTAAGAAAAGTTCGCATTAATTGGGACAAAATAAAGCGCCTACAGAGTTAACAGTTCATAATTTGATCAAGAAAGAAATGGGTTCTATTACTGATAAGGTAACACCAGTACGTCCTCGTCGTAGTAGGTCAAATGAAAATATTATTACAGTGAGTGAAAGTGTACGGGAGTATTCAAACACATCAATTCGACGTCGTGCATAACAGTTGAATGTCAAGAACCACCACGCATGGGATTTTAAGGAAAGATTTGCATCTGTCAGCATACAAAATTCAGTTGACACACCAATAATTACAAGTTACAGATTATTTACAACGTCGCACAGTTCGGACGAAGCTTCGGTCTATTTGGATGGTACTGTTAACAGACAAAATAGTCAGTATGGGATAACAGAAAACCCATATTGGATTATGGAGGCACATAGAAGAAATTAAATGTGTAGTGTGGGATAGTCGAAGGAAAAATATTAGGTCCCTATTTCTTTAACCGAACATTGACTGGAAAGAGATATCTTGAACTCTTATCATCTGCTTGATTTGATTGTTACCATTATTAATTTTATTGTGCTCTCACTATCAATGCTCAATGATATGCTCAAGATATGCATATTTAGATATTAATCTTATGTTTCCAAAATACTGAATAGGAAAGAAAAACCCCTTAAAAAGGCCTACTAGGTCACCAGACCTAACCCCAATTGCACTACTTTTTATGGTGTTACTTGAAACGTTAAATATACATTAACAAACCTAATAGTTTGGAAGATTTGAAGGAGAGAATCCGAAAGGAAGTGCGGATATTAACACCAGAAATTATTTAAAGTGTACAGAGGAGATTTATTCCAGGCTGTGAATAGATCGCATTTCGAATATTCGGTGCAAATTAATTTGTTATGTAACTAATACCTTATTCTACTTTACTGTACGAAAAAGGAAGAGTTCATCAAATGGGATCAAAAATGGGGATTTCCATTAAACAGATATCAATCACATCATAACGTTTAAAAATAAACAGTTTTAAAACCTTAAAATGGACTTTTCCGCACGTAGAGCATGTCTATCTCGAAATTAAGTGGCCGATAAAAAATAAACCAACACATAAATGCAGAATGTGTGTTTTATGCGACAGTTTTACTTTTTTCAAATAGTCCACCATAGTGCTTTCTCATGACCCATGCCATGGACAGGGTGGGGTGTATCCTATCCACCTCAAAATCAATAGATGTCGTCTGGTAGACGTCCCTAATCGTAGATAGACTAGATTGATCCGACACGATTTAATTGAGTGATCGTGCTAACAAAAACAATGTCTCAAATAGTTCACCATAGTGCTTTCTCATGACCCATAAATATGGTAGAGTGTGTTCTATGCACCTCAAAATCAATAGGTGTCGTTTGGGAGACGTCCCCAGTCAAAATCCGATCGATCCGACACGATTTAGTTGAGTTATCGTGCTAACAAGAATAAATGCCGACGACAACGACGACAACGACACACACACAAAATAGTTTAAAACCATTTTTTTTTGTTTTTAGGCCGAAAAACGAAAAATAAACCCTAGAAGAAAAATGTTTTTACACGATTACAGTACTTTTCCGCGTATAGTGGAGTGCGTAAAAGTAATACTGCTTGAAAAATTAAAAAGCAACTCTCAAAGTGGTATTTTAAATATAGATTTTGGCATATCCGAATGATTTTCCAGAACATTACCAATTCTATCGAATTTGTACATTACTTTTCGGACGTGTTGTGTATACACATATACATACACACATATACATTTTAAACTATCTATAATTTTTGTAAAATTGTTACAAATAAACTTTATTTAAAAAGAAAACCTACACTAAAGTTACATAATTTTATAGAATAAAGAAGATAAATGATACACAACTTTTACGTTTGGTAAACATATTGCAAATAAATGCTAATAATTCTGTTCACAATCGTCACTCAAACCTTGAATAAATAATTGATTCAAGGGTAATTTAATAAGCTTTCACACGTAAATAAGCATTAGGAACATAAAGAACAAGTGTTAACACAAACCGGTAGAGTAAATTAAACTCCCTTTATCACTAACACATGCTACTAAACATGACATGTCGTTTCCTATTGTGAAGATCGAATAGGGGTGGATTATGATGTAAGTAGCCCCGAACAGGATCAGCGCAATATATTTTTAAAGAGTGACATTCTTTTTAGTCCTACAAATAATGAACTAGGAGCATAGCGATAACTAATGTTTCACTGAATTTCTTGTTTTCCTATTTAGTTTTTATTCAACGCATTCACATGGGTGGGGTGGGGGGTTAATATAAATAAGACATTTACGAATGACATGCAACCCCTGCTTTTAGTCATCGTATATGTGTATTAGGCTCTTCCGAGTGGAAATGATTTAATATTCATTTGTACTGAATGATCTTATATTGTCACCCACAAGTCATACATGTGGACCCTCTGTGACACTTTAAGCAATGAATAGTGTTGCATTTATGATTGTAGTTATAACAGAGTGATTTATTGAAAAATTATCAATAAGAGTATGAATGTACAAATATTCAATGAGTTTTTAATTAATCATTTATCATGTATTGTATGTGAAAATATATTATTACATTAATGCAGAAAGATTAGAAATATGAAATGCTGAAGAACTATTTTCCATGAAAACCATCTGTTTATTTTCGAATTTATTCTTCCTTCTCATATGTTACCTTTTTAGCAGTGTATTCTTTGATAATTCATCCGCAACATCAATTAATTTATTCGACTATTCTGAATATTTTAACCTGACTTCGACAATATATAAAAGTATAGTACTAGAATCATTTCATGAAAATTGATCGAAAAATTGAAAATTGACAAAAATACTAATATTGTTTATTTCAATTTGGCATAATTAAATCAACTGTTCTTGCCAATTTATAGGGACGTCATTAAACGTTTTTGTATAACCCGCAACTTTTTCATAAAAAGATAGATGTAGTCTTTCTAAATTCAGAATTATCCCACTGTGACAGATTTGTCTATAATAATTTTTAAATTGTAGGATTATTTTTTATAATAATATATTAAACAGCAATAATAATTTACAATTCTGTGAGCTACTTTGTTAATTAAAAGACTTGGAATGTAGTCTCATACATGTCCTGATGAAGTTTCCCCAGCGAAAATCCTCGTACACCTTATTTAAGGTCCATTGGCCACTTCCTCTTAAGTCTTCTGTCATTATTTTTTAGAAAAGTGGTATTAAATAACTGTTTGTATGGATTTTCAATCGTTGGTAATGTTTCTGGCTTCTTTCTTTAATCATTTCTGGGACTGGTGGATTCAGATCATAATGCATCATCTGATTGGTAATATACACGGGGTGTCTATTAGGGAAATAAGTAGAACACTGGTGTATTTAAAAACATTATTGTTAGATATATGTTTACAATCTCTGTAAGTTTAATTGAAAGTTAAGTAATTGATTAAATCAAAATGGTAAAATTATTTATGTACCAATTACCTAGTCATGAAGGAGACTAGGCATAATAATTTAACAATCTAAAATAACAAATAATTGCTGACATACATATACTGTAACATTTTTTTACAAAATATTAGTTAGTTAAACTAAACGATTATCTAAATGGTTTCCACAGTTGTCAAAAAGCAAGTGAAATAAAACTAGTACATTAGAATATTATAGAATTCTTATCTAAAGGCAAATGTATCAAAAATTATTCAAGGGAGTACGAATACTGTCGACGAATGCGTACGAAGAGAGTACGGAGAACGGTATTAGTACATTGATCTATTTTGGTAAAGGGACATTATATATTAATTATTTCACATCGTAGAATAAAATATAAGATAATATAACGAAAACATATAATGCATATCTATGTAAGTACCTTTTAGATCACCAAATGTAGTACATCATGATTTACATAGAGATACGTAATAGTTATTTACACTATTAGTGGGATAGGGGCATCATTAATCAATGTGCTCTAGCCCACGTGTGATGTACAAAATTTTATCTATGACCGCTTGGATAAGAAAAAGAGATTAAAGACCGATTTTTTTACAAAAAATTCAGATTTGACATTTAAATGATTATGACATCCGTTAAAAGTCACTTAAATATTTTCATACCAAATCAAAATAACATGATGCATACAATTTGTTAATACCATAGTAACAATCCAGTTGTTTTAAATAACGCTTAGTTCTGTGATTTTCTCGTCGCGTTGTGCGTTATCAACGTCGAAAATCTTACTAAAATCTAACGAAAATAATATTAATATTTATAATAACAAATAATTATTGTATTGTTTCTAGTTTCAATAAATTTTTACTTCTTTGTTTATAATTTTTTAAAATCAAAATGAGTTATGTAACGAGTTCTTTACATAACAGTGATGTAATGAGTTAACTACATAACGGTGATGTAATAGAGATCATTACATAACTCAAAAATAGTTCAAAGAACCCCATATTACAGCACGGTCGTAGATAAAGAATATATACGTAATACAACATAACTTGTGCATTAGCATTAAATGATCTAGAATTCCAAATTAGACTCGAAAGCCATCGTTCATTACTGAATATTAGTGAATAAGTTCTTCGTACTCATTCTAGTTTTTCTAAGATTCTATTTAATAATCTTTATATTTGGGTGCGCCACCGGTTTACCACTGAACTGCGAAATGGAACCATAGAAATGAGACTTTAGATAAGGCTATTCAAAAGTTAAATAGATATCTGAACTAAAACATTATAGTGCCGGCTATAGATACGTTTTTCCTTGACATTATAATACGTTAATGCGTTCTAATATGTGCCATAATCTTGATATATTATAATTGTACAGTTGGTAAGCAAGATATACTCGCGAAATGTCCACAGAATAACGATAGCTCACATTTATACAGTTTCTTCAAAAAATAAACGTTTGGGCAATTACTACAACTCAAATTCTTTAACCATTTTTTATTGTATACTGGATTGGTAGAAAAGACCTATTGAGCAAACTTAATGGCACTCAATCTTTACGACATTACATATTCTCACTTAGAAATAACAAAACTCACAATTTGGACCTCAAACTTGAAATTTAACTCATGCATTTCAGTTGATACAGTGCTACAATTTTTCACATTGCACAGTTGGACATAATGCAGATAATCGGCTACAAAAAGGCGAAAAATCACATTCCTTATGTTATATATTCGTTTTCATTCCAAAACTCTTGAGATTTCAGTGATATTTAAAACAGATGATTGGAGAAAACGTTCAGTTTAATTAGGTTCAGGGAAATTAACAATAACGAATCAGTTTTATTTACATCACACAACATAGGATTACAATTTGGTAAACAGTTTTATACCATTAATTGCCAGAAACTATCCTATAAATAGATCAATCACTTATAATTAGCTATTTTGTAAAAATACATGAAAATAATTTTATGAGTAATCGTAAAATTCTCTAAAAATATCGTTTGAAGTAATGATTAATTTGACAATTTTTATGAGACCAGCATTCCTGAGTGAAGAACCTATCGTAGGCTGCAGATATCTTCTCTGTTATCACCTAGGCAGTAACAGACTTTTAAAAATTGCTATATTACATACTTAAAATAAAAATAGATATTATGATAATTTATTTATACCTCAAATATTTATATAGATTGTAATAAACAAAAAAAAACAGATCGGTTTTCCACACACATCAAAAAATGTTTTAATTGTTTCCTGGTGACGCCTGGTGAGAAGTATATATAATAACAGGATGATTTGGAATTACAAATGAATTAAAAACCTACAAGAAAAAGTACAAGTTCATCTTTAAAAAAATGTGTTGATAATGATCCTAAAATTTCGAAACGACGAAAGTTCACAATTCACAACTCACAACGTTAAACTTTTTAAAAAGTGTTACAAATAAGTGGGGTTAGTTTTTCCATAGCTCTTATAATAACGTGAAAACAACAATAAACACGGATATTTCAAAAGAAATGTATTTTTCGAAATAACTTAAAAACGAAAAGTGATGTGTAAAAGCCGTTTGGATAGTATTCTGATTCCGCAACTTTGTTCCTATATCATCGAAGTCATATCGCTTACCAGTTCAAGACTTCCATGCAAGGCATACCTAGCTTGAACACAGTACATAGTTTGCCAAAAATGGCGGTAATTTGTCTGACTTCTACTAAATGGTGATTATAATAAAAATAAATTACATTAATTAAATTTCTTACTGGCATAGAATACGTTATATAATTTTAACTGGGATGCTTTATTGTTGATGAAAAGTGTTGTGAAAGGAAATAGACATATTATATGTTATAATGAATATGTATGGGAAAGAAGAAAAAGTAAAACATTTTCTTTCCTTTTCAAAATAAATTCATTTATCAAAAGTCTACTTTTTATCAGATCTCATTTTTTCTTTTTCATCTATAGGGTCTTTTAAAATAGGGACTATCGAAATTTGTTAGGTTATAACGGCCATGTTGTTAAAGTAACATCTGTGAAATTTATTGTAAATTATTCAGTAGTGTATGGCAAATTACCATGGAAGGTTATAGCGTTCAACAACGTATGCAAATCGTTAAATTTTATTTTCAAACTCAGTGCTCTGTTCGAGAAATGTTTCGCGCATTACGCGATTTTTATCCTCGCTACAACCGTCCCGCAAAGTCGACTATTCGACGTTTGGTGGCCAAATTCGAGTCAGCAGGTTTGATAAATAATCAGCCTACACCCATACATCACCAGAACGCAGGATCTGCTGAAAACATCGTTGCTATGCGTGAGTGTACGGGAAAAACGAAGCAGTCAATTTCTCATCGTTCACAAGAACATGGCCATTCTGCGACTTCAACTTGTCGAATTTTGCGTCGCGACTTAGGTCTGCACCCATATAAAATTCAACTGACGCAGGAACTTAATGTAAACGACCATAGACAATAGCATGTGTTCGCCGATTGGGCACTGGAGCAGTTGGAAGTTGACCCAAATACGCCAAAAAAATCATTTTTAGCGACGTCGTCCATTTTTGAATGAATGGATATGTTATCTCGCGGAGACGCAACGTGAACCGCCACTGAGATCGTGCGACTTAACGCCTTTAGACTTCTTCCTTTGGGGCTATCCAAAATTGCAGATCTATGCGAATATACCGCAAACAATTGATGCCCTCAAAGTCAACATGACGAACGCAATTAAGTAAATTCAGCCAGATTTGTGCGACAAAGTCATCGAAAATTGAACCTCCCGAATGCGTGCTACCAAGCAAAGCCGCGATGGACATTTGAACGACGTTATATCCCATACTTAATGCCATTAAATGTTCTTTCAAATTAAAAAAAAATTGAGTGAATATCTCACACACAACTTATTTTATTTATGGTTAAAAATAAAGCGTCGTTATTGAAAAACATAGTACATTTAAAAAATAAAACCCGCCACAGGTAGGATTCGACATTTGTCCCGGATCGGAACCGAACGACATACAGCTGTTTCGAACTTGTTAGTTCTCATCAGTGCCGCATACGGTACGCCGATTCAGGACAAATGCCGAATGAACTTTATGGCGTATACATCTTTATCGATACGATCTCTGTCAGTAACTTATAAGTCGGAAATCGAGAAAGGAACCACCAAGCCGCCAAGCGGCTATCAAAGTAGTTCCCGAATAGCAAAGCTATTACATAATCGCTCTAGGAAACAACTACTCCTCGGGCTAAAGCCCCGCCAGGCATTGAATTATAAATAATTATTAATTCAATACCTGGCGGGGCTTTAGCCCGAGAAGTAGTTGTTTCCTAGAGCGATTATGTAATAGCTTTGCTATTCGGGAACTACTTTGATAGCCGCTTGGCGGCTTGGTGGTTCCTTTCTCGATTTCCGACTTATAAGTTACTGATAGTACATTTAAATAAAATAACATTAAATAACGCACCATAACATAACAAAGATACATACCATTTCCATTTTTTTTTATTGTAACTGCTATTTATTTATTCATAGTAACGACTTGCTACCATCGTACCATTTACCAGGTTAAAATATATTTTTGTGGTATTGTTTAGTTTTATTTTTTAGTTTTATTATTAAAACAGTTGCGCGAAACAGTGAGGAAAATTGACTCACCAGTATTTTGACCCGGCGCCGCCGGCTTAATCCGGCACTGGCAGTAAATGTAATTTGTTTTATATTTTGGCACATGGCGCAGATATGAGTTTCGAGTTATTTTTGAATAGTATTCACACGTAACGTATATGATAGCCACTTATATGTTCATGCGTAGATGTAATAGTGAATTCCTTAGTAGTGAAGTTATTTTAAATCACGACGCCTTTGTAAAACAAAGGAACGTTTCCAGAAAACCGTGATGCACGCCTTCGGAATGTTTCACGCTTTCACTCCGCATACGTATTTCGCAAATCGTACTTCAGGATGGCAGACAAAGTGAATAGATATTATTAAATCACTTTCGGGGTGCATAAATCGTCCTTTTCATTAGTTAATCTCCATAAGTAGGGTTGAAAATCTGAAGAACGAAAACTGCAATAAATTATATCGTTGGGTTCACTTCCAAGATGATACAAACGAAAAAGTAGGAGAACGCGGGACGCCGCTCAAAATTTAATCAACATAATTAAGCTGTAAATTACGCTGTTGCGTTTTTTGTCTGAGAAAATGCGAAGAAAACGGGAGACAGGGGCGTTCCTAAAATTTTTGCATATACAGGGTGGTCCTCATAGCTAATATAATAAATATTTATACGTTGATGTTCATGTAAAAATAAATTAAACAATCTGTATCTTCAGTATAATGCAAAGTTTTACTCCGCAGAGGATAATTTTCAAACTACAGAAATAAAGAGATTATACTCCAACCCATCTGCAAATGCCTTATATAATAACGACTAAACAAATTAAGTCAAAACGGCTATTCACCTGGCTATATACCAAATTCCAAGCGCTGAATTACATGACAAAATTTGCCGTACTTTGTCTAACAGAGTTAGCATTAAAATACAGTAATTCAGATTGTTCCAAGACCACAAGGAAGATGCAAAGTGTCACCTATCTCAGGATATCCTGAGAGACTGACGAGAGCCAAGATAAAATCGAAACCTGTCTGGAGTTAGCGATATCCTGAGATAGGTGACACTTTTGCATCTTTATTGGTGGTTTAGAGCAATCACTGTATTGTTAGTACTAACTCTGTTAGACAAAAATTCGACAAATTTTGACATGTAATTCAGAGCTCGGTATTTGGCATATAGCCAGGAGAATAGCTGTTTTGACCTAATTTGTTTAGTCCTTATTATATAAGGCATTTGCAGATGAGTTGGAGTACAATCTCCTTATTTCTGCAATCTGTATCTCTTCATAGTTTTAAACACCGTTTATGTATTAATAAGCCATGACTGTTACTTTTAAACAGCAACACTATGACAACCAACTTAACCAAAAAAGCTGGTATTCTTTTGAACTATAGGATACCATCCTATATTTCAAATATTTACATATGTATAGGTTTAGGTTAACAGAGCTATTAAAATATATATGTAGTTCAGGCAAGTCGAACTTAAAGCCAACATGGTTGACTACACTTAGAGAAGTTTATTTCTCGTAGGAAAAGATTTTATTTGATTTTCATTTGTTTCAGTTGTATCTAATATAATATATTTTACCATAAAATATTTTGCACACTTTGTATACAGTATAATCTTTATACGAGCAAATTTTTATTCAATTTACACCAATGGAATGATTTATTTCAATCATAAATGTTAATGGATTACAAATTTTATCACGGCATCGAACTATAATCAAAATTTTCATTATTTGACTTTTTTCGCATATATACACAGCTAGTTTTGTATTATCATTTAACTTTGTTTTATTTTAAAACGAATAGTTGTTGTGCAAAAAAAAAGGACAATAAACAAATTGTGAAACAAGGGACTATACATACATTATCATGCTATTAAAGCGGAAAATCTATAGGAGAATGACGCTCCTATCCCTTCAAATTCACGTAGACCCGCTTCAAGGAAGAGATGACAAAAAGATGAAGATATGAGTAGCCAGGAGAAAGATCATATTTCTTTGCATGACTCACACAACTCTAAAATAACAGACTGTGACGAAGAAGACGAGATCTTCTCATCAATGTAATATTCAGTCGAAAGCACAGAATTTCGAAGGTGGCGACTTCATGATAATAAGACTTTTGGGGAAAAATCAATGAAACACTGAATGGCGAAAATTGCGAACAAGTGTGATGCTGAAGATTTGGATATTTCTTTCCTGAGAACAAGTGATAAAAGAAAATCTTTTAGCTTTCCTCAGGTGCCGGACGAGGCGAATGTGTATGTCAACGATGTAATGCTCAAACCAACTCCCCCTAAAGAAAGGCTAAATATCTTCCAGTTTAATGAAGACTTCTCTAAGTATTTTTGCAAATAAATATTTAAGATTATTTTTAGTTTCTTTTCTGTTTTTTATTTAATTCGTTCAATTTATAGAGTTATGAGTTTCTTCTTCAGTTAAAGCGTATGTATAATCAAATAAAATTCATTGTTTTGCATTATTTTTGTTATCAGTGATTCTCTTTATAACCCTTGGGGGTCGCATTGCTCTACATCCACTCACAGCCTTGTCATATACACAAATTAGATGGTGGGCAAAGTGACCCCATTATGCCGGATGACTGCCCACTTTGTTGTTATTTTTTCAAAAAAAAGAGGAGTGATCCATTAAAATGATAACTACATAACTTGTATCTACGAATTGTATATGTATAAATTGTATCTACGTAGAAATTTTATTTTCGACTTTTAATCAACTGAATTTTTTTTATTTAAGATATCAGCAATCAGAAATACAATACTTTCTATAGGCTAATTTGATCTTATAGGACCGATGAAGAGAAGTCCTTTAGTTGACGGGATGAGGATACTTCCAGCGAAGAACCCTCTTGCATTTTGGTTTATTTTTTATCCATTGGTAGTCGTCTTTCTAATATGCTATTTATTTTTTTTTTTTTGCGAAGGAGTGGTCGTAAGTATTGCTCCTGTCCTGGATAACATAACGGATGAATGAAATTCCGAGGTCGTCGTGTATTATATTGTTTGATACTTACCACGGTGCATCTTTTATTGATCGAAGTATTTTGGATTGGGCTCTTTGAAGAGCCCAAGTTCTATTCCATATGTACATATCGATTTTATGACCGCCTTATACACTAGAACTTTGCTTTCTAAAGAAAGATGCGATTTTCTACCGAGTAGTCAGTGCAAGGTTTTTCATTTCAAATAATTTTTTTTTCTTTTTTGCTGCATGCTCTTCAGTTAAATTTTTTATCTAGGTGCATTCCTAAATATCTTACGGATGAGGCTTCTGATATTACAGTAAAATTAAAAGTAACTGGCGGGCATTGTTCTTCTCTTAGAGTAAATATAATTTGTGTGGATTTTGTAGTATTTATATTTATTTTCCACTTTTTTGTCCAATCTTCTACCAAATATAGGTGTTGCTGTAGATGTTCGGATGCAATGACAGTATTACAGTGTTGAGGAAGTATTGCTGTGTCATCAGCGAATGTTCCGATTGTTGTATTATCTGTCATTGGCATATCTGAGATATATAATAAATATAGTACTGGCCCTAGTACACTACCCTGAGGAACTCCAGATTTGATTGGGATTACGTTCAAAATTTCGTCGTTAATTCTATGATATGACAACGGGTAAAATGATTTTTATTATGATTTATTTTTATTTATAATTTATTTCAATTTTAATATCAGGCAGCCGCCCCAATTCACAGTACGATTAAATTGCTAGAAATCAAGAAATTCATAAAATTAGATAAAAGTCGATTTTTGCTATCATTATACCGAAATCACAACTCGCATCCGAGAAGCCTCTACGAGTTTCCAAAAAAATCCTGTCGGGATTTTTCAACCCGCGTGACGAGCTCGAGAGCTGGGATCCGGATAGGGTTGTTCGTGACGCCAAGTGATTAGACAGAGTGTTTGTAGCAGTTGTGCTCGCCGGCAATTGCAATAAAATAAATGTCTGTCCCGCGACGCCCCGCGTCGCGCCGCTCCTCTACGTCGATTACCATTCTCTTCAAATCACATTATCGTTTCCTGTCCCCGGCTAACTGTGCATTATTGAGATGTTACGGATACGTCCGAAAGCGAACGCACTTCATTTGTTTTTGTGTCCCATACGGGCTTTATTCGGACATATGGTGAGTCGTTATCATTAAGGCCGCATCCTTTTGGTATTGGGCTCATTAGTGGAGTGCATCCTTCCCCATGGCTAATGGCAACCGAGTCAATTTATTTTTATTTATATCAACTATTTGAAAGTCCTACTGAAAGTATATTTAATTAAGCAAGTTAAATAAGTAATCGCTTAACTGTTACATCACACAGAGAGATATTGATTGTACTGCTCGTCAATAATTGGAAAACGTGTGAGATTTCTCTATCTACGAGGTATGTTCAAAAAATAACGGAAATTTCGGTTTTTTGGAAAGAATTTTATTTATTCGTCTACATCAATATTATCATCTTCAAAATAGTCCCATTAGATATTATACACTTATACAACGCTTCGTCCAATCTCCGAAATACGTCTGGAACTCGATCTTTGGAATATTGTTTCGCTCTCTCGACGATATGCTTTTTATCTCATCTGTGCCTGCAAGATGACGGCCCTTTAGTGTTCTCTTTATTTTTGGGAACAAAAAAAGTCACACGGAACCATCTGGCGAATATGGAAGTTGGGGCATCATTACGGTATTGCTTTTGGCCAAAAATTCATAAATAAGCATGTATCGTGGTGGAAAAGTCATGAATTATTTCGCTACAAATCCGGGCGTTTTTTTCGAATTGCTTCACGCAAATGGCGTTGATTTCGTAGGTAGTACTCCTTATTGATCGTTTATTGATGTCTCGTGGCAAGAACTCATGGTACTCTATGCCGGTAAAATCGAAGAACACAGTAAGCACAACCTTCACATTCGACCGCACTTGTCGAGATTTTTTCGGTCTTGGTGATCCAGAATGCCTCCATTGGGACAATTGAGCCTTAGTTTCGACGTCATATCCGTCCCATGTTTCGTAGCTTGTCATGACACGTTTCAGTAGTTCTGCATCGTTGTTGACTTAATTTAGCGACTCCTGAGCAACTTCCATTCGCCGCTGTTTTTGTTCGAAATTCAACAATTTTGGAATAAATTTTACTGCCACACGTTTCATACCCAAAGCACACGAAAATATCACATGGTATGAGCCATTTGATATGGCAAAAGCACCAGCTATTCTCTGATTGTGATTCGGCGAACGTTCATAATCTTTTCATTCACTTTTTTCACGTTTTTATCGGGTGTTGATGTGCCGAGGCATACAGGACGCTAGTCATCTTCACGGCCTTCTTAGAAACGCTTATAACTGGTAAATCCCTGTTTTACTCATAAGAGACTCACCAAAAGCAATATTTAACATTTCTAGAACATTGCCATAATTTATTCCATTCTTACATCAAAACTTAATGCGAATTCTCTAATCCACTTTATAAATGAATAAATAATCACCGATCCTACCAAAACACGATAGGAACTTGTTCCTTGACGAGCAGTACATGAAGTATGTTTATGACAAACAAATTCTGATTCTAGATATGGTCAGTATTCTCTTAAATACAGTTCTTAATTACATGACAAAACTTTGTCCATAAAAGGATTATAGGCAGGATTTAACATTTTAATTACTATAACTTCTCCATAACAATTCAAAATCCATACCACGTGAAAAACTTAGACTTAGAAACAATCTACATTTCTTAGCTTTATCAGATTCTAAAAGAAACGGCTTTTATTTCAGTTGAAGAGAACCGTTACATTTCAGTGTGGAACAGATACTAAAACCACTCAAATTTAATACCATTTCAGGCAGAGAGTTAATCACCTCGATGAATATTATTCTTCCCATGTGTTCCATTTTTCAAAGTTTATCTTTCGTCCGTTTTTAGTTGTCGTCCGAACTCAGTACTTTTCTAATACCTCTTGCTGAAAACTCTTCAAGCCACAAGAATCGACAGACCGTGCTTTCCAGATCTTTGCTTGAAATTGTGTTAAATTTAGTGATTGTAATATCTGTTTCCACTCTAGTATTATAAGTGTATCCACTTCCTTCCACTGAGGCACTATTACACTACACGTTTAAATGCAGCCAAGCATATACTGTATCTATACTCAAATTTCATTCTAACCAGAGTTTTTACTTTTAATTCTACCAGATCTTTTACTTGCAACATAACTAAAATCTATAATGCTGTAGACAAGAACAGATTTTTAACCTCATACGTTTTTCAAAAATCTCCATAATCGCGCCTAATAACAATTTTATTCCATAAAATCAAGTGTCATAGAACTAACTTTATGAAATGTTATGGAATATTATGGTTTTCACCTAATACATAACATCTCGTCCTAACAGCATACAATATATCCTCATAGTTGCTAACATATAAGATAGAGTTATTTAAGTGGACAAAACAGGAATTATTTATTTCAAAACTATGTTTATCTTAAAACCAGAAAAATACAATTCGCAGGTTCAGTAAATACGAGGAAATAACTCTCAACATAACCAATTATTTAATTTTACAAAGTACAATTCAAGCAACCTGAATTTTCTTGAATTCTAAAGTTGTTGATTGAAGAGTTAATTTTTTCTGTGATATTTTCTTTACTTGTATTTCACAAAAATTACATAATGGCACGGCAAGGTAAATTTAGGTTTTGCATGTTTTGCATATTTCCTTTCGATAATTAATTTATTATTTATACATTAATAAATATATATTTGTATTGGACAATAAGTACCTACATTCAAAACATTATACAATTAATGATTACATTTGTCAGGTCATTTTACGATCTAAGTGGATACCAAGGTATTTTGCGCATTCTTGTTGTAGCATCTATAATATTATTTATTGTTACTGATGGACAGTTATGCCTGTGCAGAGTCGTAACATGAACTGACATTGTCTCGTTTACTTTAATTTTCAAAATCAAATAATAGAAACAACCGAACGTCCACTGGCACTTTATCGGTGAATACTGAGTGAGGAAATTAAAGTGTTTCATTCACGAAGCCATCTCTCTATCAAATTGTGGTTGGAGTATCAGCTGTATACATAAGGTACAGGCCGAGCCCAAGTACACTGCCCTGTGGCACGCCTATATTTATAGGGAATAATGTTTTATCATCTCTTTGTTTGACTATGAAGTGCCTGGATGTCAAATATGATTTTTAAATTTCATAATAATGGTATCGTAGATTGAATATGAAGGTCTATTCTATAAAATAATATATTATTTTATAGAATAGACCTTCATACCATACTTTGTCGAAGGCTTGAGTAATAATCGTGGAATACAGCGGAATAATATTTCTTTAATTCTAGAGCATTATTAACTTGACTCACAAGTCTGCGTGTTTATTCTATAATTCTATACTATGATCTAAACCCAATGTAGTGCTCTGGGGTGAGACTTTTCTCTACTAGTAGTCTCTTCTATCAGCACATTAATAGTTTATCAAGAATCTTCGGCAATATAGCTAATAAATTGATTGGCCTATAGGACACCATCTCTTCTGGTGATTTTCCTGGTTTAGGCATAAGTATGTATTACCTGGGCAACTTTTATTTGATCTGGGAAGTATTTTAACCTAAGCATGCTGTTAGAAAGTAAAGTAATAGAATAGTACGCCGGTTCTGGTAGCTATTTTAGGAAGTTTCTTACAATCAGGTCAAAATCTTGTGCTTTTTTAGGATTTAAATCACGAGCAATGATTCGCTTGACTTTAATTGTATTTATTTTATTTCAATATCAATTTGGCAAGAATCTTCTATTTGTTTTGTTGCTATTATGTTGTTAATATATTATGTGGAGTCAATACTTTAGCTAGATATTGAGAGAAGCAAAGTGCTTTTTCGTTATCAACACGTGCCCACTCCCCGGTTTCTTTTAGAATTGGGCCACTATGCAGCTGTCGCTGATTAAGCCTTTTTGTTATCCTACAAAGTGTGTAGTCTGTTTCTTTAATTGCTCTTCGATGTAAGAGATTATGTTGTGCTATTTTCTTGTTCATGTTTTGAAGGAGTTTTTTAAGTTCCATTGTGGCTTTGCTTTATTTAGACTCATTTTATCTCCTGGGGTTGTTACTCTATGCCACGTTTTAGAAGTTTTCCCTTTTGTTTAAATAAGATTTCAACAGTTAATATACACTTTTGTTCTCGTTATAGTACTAGTGCTATAATGAATTTCATTATAGTTATATAATAAACAGTTTTATGGTATTAAAATACAGCATCATAACCTATCTATCATGAATAGTATGTCATAATAGATACGTTATGATAAAATAAAATATGTTAATCTTATTTTTCCATTTATCATACTTGATGTACGCAAAGGTTTATCAAAACCGGAAAGGGACAGTTCTATCACTTTACTTGTAAGGTTCTTGGGCTCGCACGATACAGTATTCTTATTTAGGAGCATCCAAATATGTCGCTATTATGCCTTACCATGCATGTGTTTACTCAATCATCAAATAACGGCTACCGTCATGGCGGAACATCTTCCCATAAAATCCAATCGCCTCCGCCACATTAGCCCCAAATTATCGACGCTTGTAAGTCAAGCAGCTTGTAACGCTGTAACCGATAGCCGTGCGACCTTTGATGTTAACATCGCAAATAGTCCTGTAAGCCTTTGTGCGAACACGGCGCCTGTGAAAAGGACAATTTCACGGATAGGACGCGTCACTGCGGATACATCAGTGTATGTGTATCTGATTTCCGGGCGCCACGTGACCGCACTAGTCTCAATCGACAGGGGCACACTTGTCGTGCCCTCTCACACCGATTAGATCTGCTGAGGGGTTCATAAACGTTTTATGTTAGGCTTGACAGGCAGGAGGCATCGCAAGATGTGATAATTATTGTTTGTCCGGTTTTCGATTTCGATGGGATAATGCTAATCGATCGTACCGATTCTACAAATATTTGTTGTCTATTTATGAGCATGAACACCCTTAATTCTAACTGTTCATACACACTCCTAGATATAATTAACGCAACACCAAAACTTTTAATTATTTCTTATAATTTTTCAAAGTTTTAAATCTTTAAATATTTTATGTAGGTGGTCTGGAATATCATCTGCCACTACTGATAATTGTTTGATAGATACAAAGTAATATTTGGTAATTGTTTGCTAATAATACATTTAATGCTGTTTAAAATTATTTGTTAAAAGGTTTTTTAATTTAATATCATCAAATAAATGAAACACCTACTTAGCGTAGAATAAATGAATCGTCCATGCATTGAGAGAAGATGAAGCACTAAAAGCAGAGATAACTCTAGTTAACGAAGGACGTACCACCAACATGTGACTAGTTTGTTAGTAGTTAGACATCAACAAACGTTTCAATGAACTTGGAAGTTACTGCAGAACCCAGGACAATGTCGTAAGTGGTCTACAGATGGAAGAGATGAGCAATATCTTATGCAAGTCGGCATTCTACTAGTTTAGAGCTAAGTAGAACCCTAGCAGCAGCTCGAGAGGTAGCAAATTCATGACGAACAGCCAGAACAATGCTTAATGAAGGAAAATTGAACAGTAGAAGACCAGCTATTGTACCACTGCTCACCAGAGAACACAGAGTTACTAGACTGCGTTTTGCAAGAGAACACGTGAATTCGACCATTGACTACTGGAAGCGAGTTTTGTTTTCAGATGAAACAATAGTATGTCTTAATTCGCCAGAAGGACGTTAACAAATCTGGCGGAGGCCAGGAGAGAAGTTTGTTTCAGTTACTGAATCTGATTCTTTGCTTACTGTAATTCGAGTTCGGACCGGAATTGAAGTAATCTGTATGTAGAAGATTGCTCATGAAAGAGACTATAGTTATTCTTATATGAAAAATGTATTTACTGTTATTGAAATTCATATTTAAATCGCTTTTAGCTTTCATGTAGGAACTATAATCTACATGCTTGGATGTAATGGAAATTTTATACTCGTAGTTCCTCAGAATCTTTCACTCCCATTAAATTTCCTGATACCAACATTGTTACAGCATATTTCACTACAATGTATAGGTTTTTTAAATTAATTATTAATTAATACTCTTGAAATGTAATTAATACTCTCTTCCACCTAATGAGCAGACAGTCATACAGGCACACAGTTATACCCAGCCGACTGATGTAGGAATGACATCCACGCCTGGGTTACTCCGAGCCGACAATCTAGGTCAACTAGATTGTCGAATAAATCCAGGGAACTCGGACATCGGAGACAGGTAGTTATGGGACAATTTGCTCTCAGATGATCTGATCATACCTCCAACACCCATGCCAATTGGGATTCTAACCGGAAGTAGTCTTTGTGAAGAAAATTACTCGTGAAAAAAACCTACTCGTGAAAAACACTATAGTTGTTGTTATACGAACAATAAATTTAAAAAGAAGGTTATTTTTGTCGTGGGTCATATGCAACATAGTCTTACTCCTCACGTTTTAAATTTGTAAGTCACCGTTCTATAGTTAATGGAAGATTTAATATTGAGTATTGAATAGATCGAACAAATTTATGAATAGACAGTAATTATGATAATCAATTTGGAGGTTATATTCTTGTATTTCACAAATAGAAAAAAACTATTTTAAACGAAAACGTTTAGACGTCAAGTAATTCGCGAGTCCCGAGATTGATTCAGTTTTACATTATGCATTACCCAACATCTAATTTGCTTTAAATATAAACACCAAAGTAAATCTAAACCGTTGGTACGGCTCACCCCCATGAACTTCGGCATTTGTTTAATTTCCCCGCAGATAGCTGTCTGATTCCGAACACCCGGAAGTAGGTATTGGCAAATAATTTCGGCCATTGAGCGCGGACAATATACGCGCCAGTGTACCAAATTTCTTCCAGTTTCGGACCACCGGACTGGTCAGCGTTGGCGATAATCTAGTTAACTCCGGGTCTCAAGCGGGCTCCCTTCAGCTTGTGTGACTGAAGGGATCCGTATATTGCATACATGCCATCTCTTAAAGTATTCAAACGTCCATCCATCACTGTGACAAGAGTTCGCCGAAGCAACCAAAATGCGAATTACTACAACGTTTTCTTTTTATAAAAAAAAAGCAAAACAAAACATACACAAAAATTGTACCCACTAAAGGAGCTTATCTAGTGAAAAGTTACACAAGAAAAACATACAAACAAATTTTTTTAACTCAGAAAGTTGCGGTTTAATCAGAAAACCTGCCCTTTGGGATCAATGGCTATACCGTATGTAATATTTTCCTACAACTTCAAATCCACTGTATTAAAATTAACTTTTTTGAAGGAGCTTATTGTAAACGTCAATTTTTATTTTTAAAAGACAGCTGTAAGGGATGTTTTCAACTCCCTACCATCAACTCAAGGCTGTAACTCTACTTTAAGTAAGTTCTACTTTAAAATTTTAACTATGACAATACTCCATATGACACTCTGTTCTAAATAATTTCTTGTATCGAATTAAAATAAAAATATTTGTAAATTTGGTTAATAAATAACGGACATATTCAACGGACATATAAGATTTCTCACGCCAAGAGTTTCACAAGAAAAATGCTTGGTCTTAAGAAATATGTTAACAGATTGCATTTTAAATACATGTAAAAAACCTATTTACTGACTACACTTTACAGTAGTGTGAAAAAATATAGACTCACCCTTAATTTGAACTACATCATGAGTAAAACTTAATATTTAAAATAATTTTGTGGACACATTGAGATAGAGATTTATGAATAATGGGTCTGTAGTTTATGAAAAATTATAAACTCACTGGTGTTTTTATATTTTACTTGGACTAATAGTTGATCCATTTACATTCATCTTTTATTGCATTTAATAAGCGAATTTTCATACTATTTATTAAATTGTTTAAAGTTGCCTCTGGAATTCCGTTCCAAGCAGCTACAATTCGACGCTTCGGTTGCTGCTCTTGCCATAATCCCCCATAGACTATTTAAGATTAAAGGGGTTAATTCTAAGAAGGATTAAGATCAGAACTTAATGCTGGGCATGGCAGAAGGCAATTCTATACTGTTGAAACCAGTTTTTTGTGTACCTTGCAGAACGAATAGGTGCATTATCGTGTTGAAATATTGCACCATCATCTTCAGTAAGGGTTAAAAATGATAACAAGTAATCTTCTAACCAGTTTTGATAATCAGTCACATTCATTCAGGTATTTACAAATTCGAGTTGGCTTTACACACCTTCTTGGCATTGATTTTCGTTCCTTCCATCATGCCAATAATAGCTAAATCCATCCGGTCCATCCAAATTAAATTATTTTTCGTCGCAAAAAGCTAATTACATGGTCCCAAAAATTTTCGTTTTCAACATACTCTTTTCTTTTTCAACATACAAATTTTAATCTGACCTCTGTATGATTCTTGAAACAGTTTTCATATTTAAAATGTCCTGACTTCGCCGCCCACTTTCTTATGAGACTGGGATCGCAGTCTAAATTAAGACGACGAACAACTGGAGAAGATGACGCTCCTGTAGTTGATAATTCCCTCAGAGTAACACGCCTTGTCGTCGGTGAAAATTTAGACAGCTGCCCCGAGGTTTTACTCCAATAAAGCCTTCAGTTGAAAGTGTTCATGAACTGAAGCGTCAAATTGTAGCTGCCTGGAACGAAATTTCAAAGACAACTTTAAACAATGTAATAAATAATGTGAACAAATATAAAAACACCAGTGAGTTTATAATTTGTCACAAAATGCAGACCCGTTTTTTCATAAATCTTTGTTATTCATCAATACATGATATCCTAAAAATTCGTAATATAAAACACTGATTTCACGTGATAGGTAGAGCTGTATAATCGGTGCCGTGTACATGTGGCTTGCGTATGGGAAGGTGTAGCGGGGGCCTCAAGCACGTGACGCGGAGTTCAATTCACGCTGATTTAATCTGACTTTCCACTTTTTCACGTGCAGATGGTACATAGCTGCGCAATGTGGCCCTAGTCGGTAATGGGTACTTAGAATTGTATTTCTTCCAAAAGTCCTTAAATGCTGCTGTGTCAAGTAATGCAAGTGGTAAATTACAGGTAATTAACATGATAAGTAGATAAAAAATGAACTCCGTTTTTCGTGACAGGCCCTTTTTTATATTAATATGTTCCGTACTATTTATATGACCTTTGCAGTCTCTCTTGCCGCAACGCAATAAATCTTTTTCACAAACTTTACACACTATTTTCACCCCATCGTACATCAAATCTGGAAAGTCCCGACTAAACTTATTATCATTGTGGGTAAACGGTCGTTTTTTCGCCTTTGACACTGTGGACATTTTTTTGTAACTCACGCACGCTGTAAAAATTATGTATGTAATTACGATCGCAAAGTGACTTAGTACCTTTCGCGAAGCAGACGCACACAGTCTCAATGTTAAACAGTAACTGGATACCTAGTACAAATCGAGTATTTTGTGATTCCCAGTTTGTTTATAGCGTGAATTGAACTCCGCGTCCCGTGCTCAAGGCCCCCGCTACACCTTCCCGTACGCAAGCAACATTTACGCGGCTTTTTATTTTACCCGATTATTTTCAGTTTTGTGTTTTATTCATGATGTAGTCCAAATTAAGAATGAATCTATATTTTTCCACACCACTGTATATATTACCTGCGAGAAATAAAATCAAGAAATTTGTCGCCCTAATTTCGAGCCACCGATGCACCGCCCTGTATAAATAAGAGAACTGGATGGAAACGACCAATCCGACACACATGGCCTCTGAGTAAAATCCACTAACCCATTAAGAGCTCTCATCCTTGCTCGGACACTCTCACGTAAGGGCTCGTAAAACTGTATTAGCCCCAACCCCCTAATAAGTGCTGCGGCTTATTGTTGCACCTTTCGCTAAAGACGGAAAGCCAACCGAACGCTCATCAAACTTCATCAAAAACATTACACTCGCAAAATTAAATACGTATTTGGAGCGGAAACGAGCATCGCGGAAAATGTCATTTATGTAATTGTGGTTGATTCCATAATTTATACCCTTTCAGATATCAAAGTAACTGTCACAGATAAAAGCTTTAACAGGTAATTTGGAACGTGCCTAATTTAATATTTATTTAATTACCGATTAAAAGTGGCTAAAGCAAATTTGACGCGTTTAAAATATTTTTATGATCGCTGTCGGTGCTGTTTTTCGTGCCGTGAGACCGGTTAGCACAGTGACGACTCGTGATATTTCAATATTAATAAAGATATAATAACAAAGAATACATTTTTTTATATATAATTTTATGATATCCCATTCCAACTGTTATTTGATTTATTGTTGGTATATAAAGGTGTTACAATAAATAAAACTTGGTTTTCTGTACCAAAGTATTGAAATATTTATTCAATAATAAATATGGTAGATATTTGGGAATTAGGTATGGAACAACACATCTGGTAAATGGTAGCCAGGGCTTTGGTAGCACACGAGTACTCCTCTGGCGATATTTTCAATAACGGTTTTGTATAAATGTGGCGGTATTTTGTTGATGCAACGTTCAATTTCGACCTTCAATTCTTGGATGGTCGTAGGCTTGTTGGTGCAAACCTGAGACTTTAGAAAACCCCACAGAAAAAAGTCCATAGGTGTAAAACAGCAAGATCGTGGCAGCCAATTCTGATCAGCAAAACGGGAGATGACATGACCAGGAAAAGACTCGTGAAGCACCGTCAATGTTTCACAGGTGGTATGGCAAGTGGCACTATCCTGATGAAACCACATATCTTCAATGAGCAATATCTTCCAACTGAGCCACAAATAACTGGGTTATCATGTCACGATAACATTCCCCATTTACCGTTAATGCATTGTCAGCCTCGTTTTCAAAGAAAAATGGTCCAATGATTACTTCACATCACAATGAACAAAAAATAGTGACACGTTGAATTTGCATTTGTTTCTCATAAATCATTCATGGATTTTCTGAGCATGGCTGACAGAAGCTGGCTGTTGAAATATCCAATTCTTGTACACGATGAGTCGTTCGCTGTGCATGGTCTGTTGGCAGAAGCTGGCTGTTGATGTGTCCAACGATGACGTGAGGTCCTGGGACTCTCGGCCACACTCTCGCGAACTGCCGTGATGTTTTGTTCTGAACGATCACTACAAGCTCGTGTTGTGTGATTCACATCAATAACTGAACCGGTACTGTTATTTACTTAACTTAATTGATTTAGGAAGGAGGTAGTTAACAACATAAACGTTAAAAAAGCAACGCGAAATAAAGTATAAATGCAAATATTTTATTTTATTAAAGGTATGGTACTAAACTGGAACGTGCGGAAAATTCATTACGAATTGCAATTAAAATAACTGGATAAATGATTATGAACGCATACATACGAGACATGCAAATTAAGTAATGACACTGGCAAGCGAGGAACAGAAGTGTCTGATCCCATTATGTTAAACTGCCGAAGCAGTCATGGATGCCTATATATGGGACACTAGAACTGGGACACTAGTTTTTAGTAACCAGTTTGCCTTCATATCGCAGTATCCTCAGACATGTCTAGTGCTTACTTGGTGAAATTGTCACCACTACTGCCCTCTATAACATACCTTAAATGTAGATGTTTAGAGATGCATGTTTAGGTAGTTTTTTCGCAGTCTGTGTAGATCTGGTGATAATTTAAATGCAAGGAGGTTGGTGAATATCTACCGTCGGTGTTTATTACCCTTCCCAGAACTTCTGTGTTGAAAAATAATAATGATCCCAAATATTAAAATCCTGGCCGTCCCAAACTAATTCCTTTGCCACGCCATTAAAACAATATAGCGCTCTCTAGCCTATACATACGCCAAATTCCTAGTGGAAAGCATGTCGCGGCGTTGGCATTCCATTAAAGCCACTGGCGATTGAACACCTTATCAGATAAATTGCGTGCTAGCGTAATACCTATACTTCTACAAACCTCCTCGTTTGTTCTCAGATATAATTTATCTTAGAATTGTCGACAGGTTCTTATTTGACTGTAATTATCTATAAAGTCCATAAGATTAGTCCGACTCTGATTTTAACTGACATATCCTTAGTCCCCTTTCATTTTCTTCAGACTTGGAAGAACTGAAAGAACAATAATAATTCGCAACAATCGCAAATAATTAAAAAATTTATATATGTCGTTCCTTAGCTCTTCAGAAAGCGAGCAAAATACGATAACTTCCTCTTTCCTCTGATTAATTGGATGCACCCAAAGCAGTCGTTCTACGTTTCCGCATTTTTCTGCTACGATGAATGTACCATAATGCCATAATTTTACACAAATTATTATTATGGGTCCCCGGAACAACGTTGTCAGTGACCAAATCTAAAATGATCAGTACGATGAAAACCACCTGAAATCAATTTTGTTGAGTTATTTTCATGTTTTGATGTAATTATAGATCGTTTACGTGTAGGACAACCTTCTGTATTTTCTTTGTACAGATAACATGATTTTGTTCCAGGGAAACAGAAAAATATTCTTCTCGTTCCATGGAACAACGTTGTAAGCGACTGTCTGTTACAACGTTGTTCCACTCAGTGGCGATTTTTCACCCAGAGCATTTGCATGAAATAGGAGTCAAATAATTCAGTAACATTGTAAAAAACTCAATTTTTATCAATAAAAACAAGAAACATGAACAAACTTTACATGATTTGTAGAAAACCTCTTTGAAAATGACAAAATATTGGAGTTGATTTTACCTTTATAAGACTTGATCCTTAAGATCCTCCTGAACAAGTTTTTATTTAAGTGCCTTTATTTAATTGAATCTCCATCGCTGGGGAAACGGAACATTCAGTCTACAGGCTCATGATTTGGCGCTTACAACGTTACTACTTGAAAACCGGTAAGTTCCGCTCGAGCGTCTTTGCTAAGTACAGGTTACCAACCGTCAAAAATCTAATGCAAAATATCCCTTTCAATCAGAAACTTCCCTACCCGTGTTGTTCCACCGAAAACTCCACTTTCAGATTTTTGTTGCTTACAACGTTGTTCCGGTGACCCATTCTATTGTTCATGAGACTGGTTTTCCTTTAGCATGCAAACAATGGCAATATGTGTGAAAACAATTTTACTACGATAAATTATCGTACCTATGTCTTTCTACCGTATTCCCAAAACCCTTGCATGTGAAAGGAGCCTTACTCTAATGTGTATGAATATTTTTAATTCTACTCCTAATGAATCAAAACAGAGACGCATATATAGAGATCATGCCATATTTTCATCGGAGGAACCGTCGCCACGAAAAGAAATCAACTCTGATTGGCCTAAAACGTCGAGACGTAAGTTGCTAATTTCGGTACGCCGTCGTTGTTCACTTATTTGCGTATGCAAATGCGGTTAAACAGAGCGGCGTCGACTCACACACGCGTCGCGAGTTGCGAACGAAATGATAAAACTCCCATACGCCCCATAAAACTCCCTAAATGACGCGAGTTCTCGTCACTATTTCATCCGCATTATCCGCAAACCATTTCGCGGTCGTGGGCCCCATATGTGCCTGCTAATTCAGACAAATGTTTTTGATTTCTTTGCACGGGCTCTCTTTATTAATATATACTCGAGTCCTAATCGAACGCGATCCCGGACGAGATATCTATGCACTCGTTCCGGTGGCGTATTTTATATGCAGCCATTTTAATGGATAGATGGGCCTTTGCGGGTTGTACGGGTGCTGTAATTCTTGTTAACTACCGATATTTTAGCCGCTTTAGGCATCGGTACTGTGCTTTTGGTCGTTGGCAATCCAGAGAAATAAATGGATTTTATCGATATCCAATGTGTAAAACAGATAATTCCGTTCGCTTAAAAAGGGCTATATTAGTTTGTTGTCTTTTAAGATAATGTCTATATATATATATATATATATATATATATATATATATATATATATATATATATATATATATATATATATATATATATATATATACTTAAATGTAGGCTCATCATACCTAAGGAATAGACCTTAGTTTGTTCCTTGCAACGATTCTAAGTCAAGTTTCTTGGTTTGGATTCCTACATTGATCCGAGGCACCGAACAGAAATTACAACTAGAAGGTTCACTCTACAGCGGTACTTTTGTCTTTGGCTTACAGAGGGCATGCCGCTATGCAGATGTTTAATGGCGGCCTTCTTTAGTAATGATTGTCCCAGCAAGAGCTAGTCGATTTAAACTTGCCGCCATTACTCTTGCGGCAGTTATTACGTAGAGAGTATGCCATTAGAAAATGGAGCACTATACTGTTCAGCAACGCATACTTATTGTCAAAGCGTACTACGAAAATAATGGTTCAATTGTGGGCACTGAAAGAAAATTACGTTCAATTATGGGTTGTCATGAGGCACCTGCTAAAAGGCCGTAAACAAACAAAATTGCCGCATCTGGGAAGCTGAAAATCCACGTCTCATCCAGGAACAACCCATACATCCAGCAAGGGTTACCGTGTTGTGCGCTTTGTATACAGGACGACTTGTTGGGCCGTTCTTCTTCGAAAACGAAGCAGGCGAAGCGGTTACTGTAAATGGTGTACGTTACCGTGAGATATTAACAAACTTCTTTTTCGAACAAATCAATGATTTGCATCTAGGCGATATAAAATTTCAGCAAGATGGTGCCATGTGCCACACAGCTAACGAAACACTGAATCTTTTAAGTACCAAATTTCCTGGGCGCATAATTTCTCACAGAGCTGAAGTTAATTGGCCACCACGCTCTTATGACTTGACCCCATTAGACTTTTTCTTGTGGGGCTACGTTAAAGGAAAAATCTATACCAATCTTGTTACGATTGAACAGCAGAAAAATAACATTAGCGAAATGATTGCGAACATAGGGCCACAGATATGCCGCGAAGTGATGGAAAACTTCATCAAAAGAATCCACTGCTGCCAGAGAAGCAGAGGCGGCCACTTACAAGATATTGTATTCCATGTCTAATGGCATAGTTTAAATAAACAATTGAACCCAAAATTATTGTATAAATATTATTTACTTGCCCAATAATTATAAACATAATCGGCTACCTCTCGCTGGGACACCTATGGGGGATACTTCGTATGATCCTATACATGCGCCGCGTGCTAGTTAGCTTATATTCGCTGAACAACGAGACAGGGTAAAGAGGGAAACTTAGCAGGCGAAGCTTAGAGTGAACCTTCTAGTTGTAATTTCTGTGCGGTGTCCGATGTAACTATGCTAATCGCTTGGATAAGCCTAGATTGGCCCAGGTCGGAATAATCCAAACGTAAGTTCGATTCCTATATCAGTCGGCTAAGTGTGTATAAATAGGATTAAGCTAAACCTCGCCCCCGTAAAAATAAAGGCGTATACAAACAAGTATATGGTTGCTTCAAGAGGCCCTCAAGGATACAATCTTGAACTACTCACAAAAATGTTTTAATGCAATAAACTTCTATTTGAAAATAACTACTGTAGTGTCTTCGTATGAGTTATGAATATGAACTGTATCTATTAGTTTGTATAATGATTATATTGCTTTCATTACTGTTATTATTTGTTGTCAACAACATGTTAGAATTTAGTATTACTATCCATGTATTATTAAATTTTAATATTTGTATTTTTTTAATTTGTAATTGAGTTCCTGTTAGGTAAATAAACAAATAACTAGTGAGTACACTAGTATTATATAATAATACTATAAGTGTGTTAACCAGGGTGTAAACTAGTGAAATACTACTTAAACTACTATATTTGAAGAATCATAACTCTTTAATAAAGGCGCATATATGTAGATTGTTTTGCAGACTCTATGTGTAATTTTCTGACATTCTGGTCGGCTGGTCATTACTCAGTCGAATGGAGGCCTTTACAGAGTGAATCTCGATGAATATACATTGATATTGATATTGAATGTGAATATACACAAAGTTCGATCTGGCAGAGCGTAAAGTACATCCTTTTCCTTCCTAATGCTGCCTCGCTCTTTCTTCTACGCTTACCTAGAGAATATCACACGTTTTCCTATTCTTGATGAGCAGTACATTCGATACACTTGATATTCACTCTTCAAAGTTCTTAATTCGACTAAGTAAAAGACAAGGCTATTTACTGCGCAGCTCGTGGACAGTCTGATGTCGCAGTTTTGTTCCTACGCTATACTATATATTATAAAAATTAAATTATAATGCGAATTCATACAAAAATAGTAGGGATATGTAAAAATCAATACAGTATTGAAATCGAATCAGTATGGAAGTTTTGGCAATGAACTTTTTGCGGATATGTTGAAAACATTAAGATCGTCATTGTCCTTTATAATTACTACAAAGAACTTAATGACAATGACAAATAACGTATCGAAAAATTAGTTTAAAACCCTTTACCTGGTTTTAAAAAGGAGTCTTCTTACTTCTTATATCGTATTGCAACGATGGATGCAACACGCATCACCGAGTGTGATTTAAAATAAAGGGACAACCAGAAGAATAAAAGCATATCATATCACTTCTCCCTAACCAAGAAATATCTATTGAAAAAATTAAATAGAAACGTTTCTTGCGTCTGTTTTCTAATGAAAATTTGGAGTAATTGTGACAAACCATTTAAAATCAAAGTAAATTTATGATAGGAGAGTATTATTCTATTTTTAACTGCCTGAAAAGTTGTATTTTGTTTCAAGACACTTCGCTGGTGCACAATTTTTGCTTTCATTACAAAATTATCAATGAATTGGAGTTTGAATTGATTTATCGCGTTTTCCATTTACTAGAGTTAGCTCATTCAAGACAATAATCTATTTCCAAATCTAAAAAAGAAAATTTAAATATATAAACCGGTGATTTCTAGTGGCCTAAAGTTATTCTTAACCACGAATTCTGCAAGTGGAAGATAAAATAGGTTATGAAATATTTAAGTGACATTTTAAAACAAGACTAGCTAGTGACGATTTTTGTCGAATTTATAATCGATTTATTGATATTTGATTTTCGTGCACAACATTTGGAAAAACCACTGCGCGGATTGAAATATTTGAACGAAATATTGCCATTAGAAAAGTTCAAAATTAGCAATTATCACTACCCTTAGTTTCCTTAAATTATGAATTCAATTTCATTAGTTAAATAAATATCATGCTCTGACCACAAGCATTGTTTTTATTGATAATTCTCTACAATATATAATATTATGTACAGAGATGAACTTCAGCGAATGTATTTTATATTTTACCCAAAATGTAAGTTATTTGCAAATTATTTTCACTCAATTCAACTTAAATTGTTTATATAAGTTTATATTGGCATACATATTTTATCCAGTAGATTTATCAAATATATTTTTACTGAATAGTTAAATAAAACATCGAAGGTTGTTTCTAAAAATAATTTGCCGGCAACCGATAAATGGAAAAAAAGTAGTAATAGAGCGATTACTTTGTACATCCTTAAAGTAAATTAGAGTAACTACAAGGGTATTAAACGTTTCCACTTTATTTCTTTATGTTCTAGTTCCTCTCTAAAAGAAATGCCGAAGGAAGAACAACACCAAAGACTTCCGATTATCGATCATAACTTTCCAGTCATTTTTCACTCGGTTTCCTACCTAATTTCAATCCGACTTTTCGCCGGAGTGTACCCGGCACGGTCACATGCTGCCGCCTAATGAAATATTCAGGCTTACGACAGGAACCTCAGGTGCAGTTGTTCCGCTCTTACAGCCGCCAGAATTAAAGTTAACGATATCAATATCTATAAAAGTAATTCCATCACTTTCGGTTTTCATTCAGAAATTATTCATCATCTTCAATGCCAGCGGCCGAATAACATAATGGATGATGTTATCCATGCCAATTTTGTGGTTTGTCATTCAAACTTGGATATGGGACATTAAGGTCCGGGATGGATGAGGATTATATTGTAGTATTGGTTTTGTCATGTAACTAAAATAATATGTTATCCTCGATAACGCTTATGCAGTGTTTCAAGAAGGTTGCAATATAGAATACATCATCATGTAATGGCTATGTAACAGTTTAGAATGTCTTCCAAATGAAGAATTATTTTTTACTGCAATAGAAATTATTATACCATCGACCAAACCGTTCAATGTAGCCTGAGTAATTTGTTCTGCTAACCTTAAGACGTATCGCATATATTCCTGAGATGTCCAGTGTATTATGGAATTCGCCCCCGAGAATTAAAAAATGCATGATTATGCATTTTTTAATTCTCGCTCGACACAATATCCTTAAGGATTCTTAAGGATATTGTGTCCTTATCTGAAGGTTCAGACATTAGGTATTTTAAGCAGTAGCATTTTTTTATCAGTTTTCTGAAAATTCTTTAATAAGTAATAAACGTAATTACAACTCTGTTATGCTGTTACTGGAATGTTGTTTCACTTTTGAACGTTAATGAAGGTACATGTGGCATTATTATACATAAAAACACATTCTGATCTACTATGTTGATGTTCTGCAAGAAAATGTTGCATTATAACTACCGTTCTTTTTTGCTTTATTCTCTCTGTTAATTATTATCACAGACCCTTCCTATATAATTTTTTGTATTATGGTAAGCAATAAAGTGTACAATAATAATAACAATATTTATATCATATCTAGTAACTAATAAAATAGAGGTGTGTACAAATCATAGTATGAAGGTGTGTTGCAGTTTTACACACCGTAAGGATCAATTCATAACTAATTAATAACATAATATAATGTAGTAATCATGCACTATGAACTTTAAGTCATATTTAAAGTTCCAGAATCCAGTTTGAGAACTCGAGACCCGTTACGATCAAGCACTTCCATCTATTCGAGACCTTAAACGTGACTTACTTGCACAAATAGAAGAAGATGATAGAATTAAATATGTAGTTTGTAAATTAATAAACAGTTTTAAAATTTTAAAACGGACTCTTCCGCACGTAGAACATCTCTATCTCGAAATTGAGTGACCGAGAAAAGATAAACCAACACATAAATACAGAATATCTGTTGTATGCGACAGTTTTACTTTTTTCAAATAGTCCACCCTCGTGGTGTATCATGACCACTGAACAGGGTGGGGTGTGTCCTATCTAACTCAAAACCAGTAGATGTCGTCTGGTAGACGTCCCTGATCAGAATCAGTCTAAGCCCGATCGATCCGACACGATTTAATTGAGTGATCGTGCTAACAAAAACATTTCTCAAATAGTCCAGCGTCGTGCTATCTCATGACCCATGGACAGGGTGGAATGTGTCTCATCCACCTCAAAATCAATATGTATCGCCTGGAAGACGTTCTCGATCAGAAGCAGTTAATACCCGATCGATCCGACCCGATTTATTTGAGTTATCGTATTAACAAAACAAATTTCTCAAATAGTCCACCATCGTGCTCTCATGACTCATGGACAGGGTGGGGTGTGTCCTATCCACCTCAAAATCAATAGGTGTCGTCTGAGAGACGTCCCCAATCAGAATTAGTGAAAAACGATCGATCCGACACGATTTAGTTGAGTTATCGTGCTAACAAAAAAAAATTCTCAAATAGACCCAAGGGGTGGTATATGCTATCCACCTCAAAATCAATAGGTGTCATCTGGGAGATGTCCGCGATCAGGATCAGTCAAATCCCGATCGATCCGACACGATTTAATTGAGTTATCGTGCTAATAATAAATTTTAATTCCGACGACAACGACGACACACACAGCAAAAATTTTTTAAAAACCATTTTTTTGTTTTTAGGTTAAAAGGAAAAATAAACCCAAAAAAAATTGTTTTTTCACTTTTTCTTTACACAATTACATTACTTTTCCGCTAGTATAGTGGATTGAGGAAAAGTAACAATTACCCAACTGCCTTGCCCTTTCATGATGTAACCAAACAAGAGAAAAGTTAAAAGTGAACAATCCGGTAAAAAGTTAAACTGCACTGTTATCATGCAGTTTTATTCACCATTTTAGTAGAAACTGTGTTATAAACGGATCAAATCGATATCGAAATCGCTACAAACGTTACTTGTATATGTTATATATATTACATTTTGCTGCAAATGTTACCAGACAAATCTGAGGAATGTTGTACGTTTTTTGTTGTGCAAGTAATGCGATATTAAATAGATAGAGAGTGATACAAATGAAGCGGTCTTCCACAAAAAAAAAAAACTTAAAAGACAAAATATTTATCCTAAGATATCAAAATAGCAAATTCGGCTAGCCAATAAAAAGAGAGTTTTGGGCAATAGAAGTGTCGATGTTTTAGGATTAAAAAGCCGTATCTCCTTAATCTAACCCTTAAGTACTTATTTAAGTCGTCGTCAGTCGCTGAAAGTTATGTGGCAGAATGTTTGGCTAATAAACTACAAGATATTTCGCATCACCAGCAAGAAGCTCACATCACCAACATCATCCAGCAAATATTTACAAGTTATATTTCTAATAATGTAATGACATAATATCCCACTTGATGAATCTGAATTGAATGAAAAATAAATAAAAATTTAACATCAATTCATATCATATTTCAAGATGATATACAGATGCTTAAACTATTATCTTATCTTTTTTCATTTTCTATATAAAATGTATGCCTTTTCGTCGACATATAATATTCACTTACAGTACATCGTGCACTGTAAATAAAACGAGAAAATTCTGCAGCCACAAAAACTTTGGAGAATAAGAAAAAATTGTATATAATACAAGTCATATAATAGAGGTATTATAAAAATGAATAGTATAATGTAGGTATAATGATTAATATATTAATCAATAATTTTCCGATATTTTTAACTTTAAAAGACCTTTATATCTATAGTGGATTAGCTGCCATTGAATGGACATGTGATGATAAAATCTATAGTTAATATTAATTAGTTAATTATCCTATTAGTTAATATTACATGAGTAGTTATTATGAAAAAATATGTTCAATTTTCACAAAATAAATTCCTATTAAAATATTATTCTCTAAATAATATCCACCTTAGTTCAAGTCAACTGTTACATATGAGGACATTCAAGATGCTGAAATTACAACAAGTCAAAAACATATTTCAAATAATTCAACTTCACTATGAATTTTAATGGTTCCTTCTAGTCTTGATAACACGCAAAACATTATTAAAGCTTTCATCCATTTATGAAATTAACTTGATTAAATTAACGTGTATGACTTCTCATGTCATTTAATTTAATAACTATATCAGAAATATTCTCTGCCATTTAGACAATGACAAATCAGAACTCAGAAGAATTCAGAATATGTCCTGCATTTAAAAAAGGTAACAAGCATGACACCGAAAACCACAATCCGATCCAATATTATGTAATCTCCATCCAATACATGTTAAGTTTTTAGGATCATACTCCTTGATCATATGTCATTCACATTAGAAATATTGTGGTAGCTCGAATAGCATGGTTTTAAAATGAAGATCTACAGTATAGAACTTTGTGTGTAACAACACTGAAGACGAGGGTTACACACAAAGTTCTATACTGTGGATCTTCCTTTCATTGCTGAAGCCTTGTGTAGGAAGAATAAAGTAGTTGTGATCATCACTGGCTATTCCAAAGGATTCAATAAGCTGAACTACGGTCTTATTGAGTAAATTGGAGAAATAAGTATAATTACAGAAAAGCCAAGTTTATTAAATTTATATCTATTTAATCGTGTTCAATTTGTAGATACCGTGATTATTAGTTTAACCAATTTGTTCCAACTTCTAGTGTACGATAAAGTTTTATGTTTTGACCACTTTTGCTTATTTTATTTATTATTGATATAGCTGAAAATCTTGATGTGAACTATTTACTTTATGCAGTTGACTTCAAATCATATTGTTCAAATCAAACATTGACACATCGTGTACATAGAATCGTGTACATTAATAAACCTTTAAGATAAATGTAACTAATATGTATTTCTCACGACATTTTGACTTATTAGATATAAATACTTAGTTCTGTAAAATAGTTGGATGTTATTTTCTAGTTTATTTTCCAAGCACATATGAGAAAAACAACTCTCCCAGATTAGCCAAACATGAGACTGCAGAACATATCCTAAGGAGCTATCCCAAACTCTCAACAAAGATATTAGCAACGTTAAGGAAGTATTGACCCGAAATATTCAATTGACTTGTATAATTGTTTAGCCCAAAAATGTGTTATAAAAAGTATGTCATTTGTCAATAGGAAATGTAAAATGACTTTCAAAGAATGTAAAATATTAACCCTACCTGTTGATTATTGTCTGCATTAATTATTTAATGCCTATATATTTTTGAAAATAAAAATAGATTAAATAAATTGTTATATAGCAAATATGTAATATTATAATTCGAAATCAATATTATATATATATATATATATATATATATATATATATATATATATATATATATATATATTTAATAAAATGAATATTTCCTTAAATTTATTCATTTAATAATACATTGTTTGTATTATTTATCAACAGTTTAATTTGTTCTTTTTTAATAAATCTTTTTTTATATTGCCGAATATTTTAATATCTCAAATACTTAATTCAAAATATATACAAATTATTACATATACATTTATCTAATGAAATATAGGATGTATTTACCGGACTATCTATAACCATGTTTAATTATACTATTAACACCTAGAATTCGTTTAAAAATTAAAATTGTCACATGATGCAGTCGGTAAATAACAAACGTAAATACAAAACACTTTCAGAAATAATTAATATAAGTAAAAAATCTCAGAAATATACATTAACTGATATACAGTGTATTCCAGAATTTATCTTACAGTCTTCATTATTTAATAATTTAGAAAGGAGATAAGAGCAAGTTTGAATGTCATGGAAAATAATTTCTTAATATGCATCTTAATCTTCCACGTTGTTTGCAAGCCCTAAGAAATAACCTTCAACTTTCTTTAATTAAAATGCTAAATATTCAGCTTCAATAATTTTCAGCAAAAAAAAAAAGAAATTAAGGCGCAATTTGAAAAATAAGTTTTGTATGAGATTTCATAGGGCTTGTACGTATGACGTATTAAAATATATAGACACAAAAACTTTTTTATGTTATTTTAACTAGCTTTTACTTCATCTTTCCATCTATTAAAACTGAGATATTGCTTGTAGAGAAAAACCCTAGAGCATATTATACATATATTTCTGTATTCTCCAATTCTTGTATGAACCTTTGTTAAATAATTCCATTTATGATATAACTATATTATTTTTCAACAGCTCGTATCGACTTATACGCCTGAGCCTAAATTTAAAAGCGGTCAAAGATTTCACGAAAATTTAATTGCCTCCCATTAAGCCTAGTTTCAATATTCAGCAGCTAATACGGTTCTTCATCTTTCGCTAGCCATTTCCCTACGAAGTATTAAGTAAATTGCGCGCAGATCCAAAGGCTGAGACATTAATAAAATAAAGTAGGCGATAAATAAAAAGCTGTTCGTGTGGACGTCTAATAACATGAGGAACGCACTCACCTGTACCCTGGCCTCTGTGAGATCTATCTTCATTGCGATCTCCTCCCTGGTGTAGATGTCGGGATAATGCGTCTCCTGAAAGGCGCGTTCCAGTTCCTTGAGCTGGGCGGAAGTGAAGGTGGTTCGTATCCTTCTCTGTTTCCGTTTCTCGGTGAGGACGCCGTCGTGGCCGGGGTACACTTTGTAGGGTAGACCACCTGCAAAAAAAAGACAAAAATTATAAGCTAATAATAGATAACGTTAATAAAAAATATCTGATTAAATTTAGATTCACGATAGACTTCTCAATATTTCAAGAATTATCGATGAATTATCAAGAAGCATATTTAACTAGTCCTCAGAATATCATTGATGCATTTGCCTCTTTCTTCCAATCGACATCCACTCAGTCAGTGGATTATAATTTATCAAATGAGTCTACAAAAATGTTCACATACCTCTTCTATTACTCCCTAACATAAAAGACGAAGACGTTATCAAAGAACTAAAAAAGTACAAATCCAAAATGATAATTAGTCTAGATGGAATTTAGGGTCATGTGGCCCCTAGTACACAATATGTTCCTAAAGTCTGGAAAAAATCTAAGATATATCCAACATTCAAGAAATTTAACAGATACAAAATCGAAAACTACAGACCTATTATGATACTATGTAATTTTAGCAAAGCCTTCGAAATTATACTGTACTATGTAATATTCTGTCACACAAGGTCTCCAATTATTAAGTGCCAACATGAGTTTGTTAAGGATAGATCTACTTTAACGAATTGGGTCTGTATTACACAGTTTGTTCCTTCCGCATTGGATGAAGCTTCCCAGGTAGATGCCATTTACACTGATTTCTATAAAGTTGTCGACAGGCTAGACCATGGTATTTTACTAAAATAGCTAAGCAACTTTTTATTGTCAGTCAGTTTTATTGTTTTTTCAATCATATTTAAATAGTAGATTAACGGTTTAGTATCATAGTAGTTCTGTCGAAATGGTTCAGCATCGGGTGTTCCACAAGAATCTATTTTGGGACCACTTCTATTTATTATGTTTATATATGATATCTGCCAAAGCATAAGTTGAAAATTTTGTTATATGCGGACAACTATGAACTATTTTATCAAATGATATGTATGCGGAACTGCATTTTACTTCGAAATGATATTAATACTTTAGATATATGGTGTGAGACTAATCTGTTACCACTCGATATCAATAAGTGTAATTTAATATATTTTACTCGTAGAGAGTCTCCTATTACTTTTGATTATAATATTAATAACATTAATTTAAACAAAGTTAGTGAATTTAGAGACTTAGGAGTGATCTTGGAATAATTGCAGATTAACTTTTATTAGTCACTTGTTATTACATATTAACCTTCATGTTCGTAAATTCCCTGTACATAACTGTACTGTGTATGTTGTAAGATAAATATTTTTTATCTTACAACTCCTAAAACTATGTACTTTTATTTTCACCAATATAAGAAATATAACTAATTAATCTTGTATACGACACAAAATATGTAAATAATGTGAACTGCAGATTTCTCTTTGATTGCTCAGATTTTATTGTGTAGCTACATTTTCGAAAATGTAGCTACACAAATGAAAACTAGAAAGAAAGCCCTGAAAAGAAATTGTATATTTAAATATACAAAAATGTACATAAACAATAGCGTTGAATATCAACACACTATTTTAACAATTTGCAGGATCAGTTTAAATTAAAATGACTAGTCTTAGGTGGAACAAACTTATATGATGTACAAAATATTATAAATCGTATCACTAGGCTTCTGAAGTAGAAAATAAAAACTTTCTCCGCCCTACCAAAACTGTCACTGGATTATTAAACTTTAAAAATACATTTATTTCCAAAAATATAGAACGTGTCAACAGCATCCTTTGTTCCAAACTGGTCATATTATGAACATGAATTTCTGGTCATAAAAGTATCTGTCATCAGATCACATTCTTAGTCCAATCGTCTTCCTGTCATCAAATAACTATTCATAGATCTATAAAAATTCTTATTAAAATCAACCGTCACACCGCCTGTCTCCCTCATAGTATTCAATTTAGTAATATTATTATCCAATTCCGCTAGATTTGTATGCGAATCAATTCGTCCTGAGGGTACAAGTAGTCAGAGTTCTTGATCTAAAAATTCTCTAACAAACTGCCCTGCGGAAGTCACCTACAATAGACTGCGGAACATTGGCAACAGTTCATCAAACTATATTATAATAAACTCTTATATCATATTGTATTTATAATTTGAATGTATAGAAATTCATAAATTAATAGACTTTTAATATGAGTGTATTTATCTATAATTTACTTCAAACTTCCTTGCCATTTTACCCCTGCGACAAATTAACATTTATTATGCTAATATAAATATTGAATTTCTTAGCCTTGTCTGTCTTCCACATTTTCGTACCTCTTTGTTTCGATCATTTTCTTATAGCACAGCCATTATTTATAATAAATAGTCTAAATGATTATCTAAATTATCTTTCAGCAAACAACATTTTAAAAGTAGAACAATTGTTCATAAATCAACAACTAAATGTTGGTAGCCTTTAAATATTTTTAAACGAAATGTTTTTATCAAGTTTAACAACTTGTATATGTTATCTATTTTCGGTAGATTTGTTTTCTATATTTTATAATATACTTCACCATATACTGTACAGTATACCATACTATTTTCTTTTTTAAACATTGTACATATATTCATTTATTCTATTTATTCTATTTTGTTGGATTTATGCAGTATGGTATTTATCATAAATTTGTATATTCACGATTAAGATGAATAGCCTTTAACAAGACTTATAAAAGAAACCCTTGTAGGAGAGAATTGTTCATATTTTGTTTATTATATACATTTTTTTCACAAAGTCAATTTATTATTATTAGAATTAAATATACATATTCAAAATGGGAATGTAAATAAATTATTGCATTCAGAATATATATGTAATAAATTCAGAAATAATTCCGCAATAATAAAATTTAGTTTTAATGTAAGATTATAATATATAAGATTTAACTATTTAAGTTGTGTTAATATTTAAGATTCCATCAATAGATAATTTCTAACATTTTAAAATTTTAGGCAAAGAATAATCGGTTCGTTTATAACTATTTATTTTAGAAATTCGTAAATGGAGCCAAATAGAAACACGTTGCCTATACATTTCATTATATGCAATATAAGAATGATAAAAGTCAGGAATAGGCGTGCAACTTTGAAAGCTCAGCTCGGGCCGAGGCCAAATATTGGATGTACAAAAGACCATAAAAGATTTATACCGTTTGATATTTGACGCAAAGACAAAGAAATTCGTCTTCCGGGCCATAAAAGAGAGTTCCTCGACCATAAACTTACTCTACATGTTGCGACAGTAAAAAGACGATAAAAATTCAATGCGCATTTCCATCAATTTTCCTCCTCGGTTTATCTCGTTGCTTTCAGATGAAAAACTTCATGCAAAACGCACTCAACGGGAAACTAAGTAATATTTTTCCTCCTACATTGTGAATAAATTCTTGGGTATCTGAAAATGTTACATGGTTCCATAAAGTGTTTCTAAATTTCATCGTTTTATAAAATGACATTATGTACATTTTGATTCAGAATTTTAATAATTAAATAATAGTCTGATCTTAGAAAATTGTATCTAATATTGGTGTTCATACTGAAAATACTGCACTATAAAAGTATGCGTAAATTCACAATACAGTAAAATTCGCAATATATTTACACGTTCAATAGAGTCTCAGTATGTAAATATGGCGGAGATTTTTCAGGAAATCTGCATTGCAAGTAAATATGATTCTAAAACTACAAACACCAATATTGTATTATTTTGTGGTAAATTGAATGTATCATTACACTTGTGAAAGCTGTGAGTTACCGAGTTGTTTTATCGTCTCATGTGCTCTTGCAATTACGAGGGTGAATCAAATATAAACGAGACCTTTTTTTTATTATTTTTTTTTATATGAACTTGGAAAAAAAATAATATAACAGCTCATTTTTCTACATAATCTCCTGATCTCGATAAACATTTTTCCCAACTTGTAGGTAATTTTGTAATGCCCTGCTCGTAGAATAAAGTTGATTGTGTCTCCAGTCAATTTCGCACGTAGGCCTCAACCTTCCAGGTTGCCAGGACCAAAAGTCTCGTTTATATTTAATTCACCCTCGTAGCCTTCTATTTGTTATTTCTCTAAGAATACACTTAAGGTAAACGCTAGATGAAATTTAAATGCCCTTTTACGGTACTGATTATCAGACCACGGAAGTTAACATTTTTCGATTATAGTCATTTATTTTGCCATCTAGCTTACATATCTGGTGGTACATACTTGGTGGAATTTGCGCAATATGTTAGAATTTTTACACGCACTTCTACAAACTATTCACAACAGAAGCGAAAAGCCATTTATTATAATTAGTAACTAATCATCTAATGGTCTGATAATTAATTATAATACGAATAAAAAGCTATTGATATAATGTAACAGTCTCCTGTTCACTGAATGCTTGTCCATACGAAACTAGTAATATCAAGAATATCAATTAGTAGTATCAAGAAGCCTAATACTATCAAAGAATTTCATAGGCAAATAGTGTGAATTAGTGAATAGAGTAAATGGCTCATTTAACTGAATAATCGAAGTACTGTTTTGGTTGAATATGGTGACAGATACGAAGTACTATCAAGACAATATTGGACAAGCTTCACAAGGAGATTTGAAAGCTTAAACTTAAAAAAAATCTTCCCGTTAGGACACGGATCCAAACATACAACGGCATGCCCAACACTGGATCCAGTCCACTACCCCGAACTCGAGTATAAATGACACTGTTGTCATTTGTCGATTGCCATGGCAACAGACCTGAATGTCCGCCTTCTCTGGTAAACTTGTCAGTTACTTAATCAGAAACATTCTAATAGGCTACTCATTCACAACAGTAAATAAACCAGTTACAAAATGTCTAGAATTTCGGAATTAAACATACAAGTGTAATTTAAATTTGAACCTTACAGCTCCTCATCTGAAAAATGAATTACTGATTATAAGACAAGTCAATGTAAATGTTAAAACAGTAATAATGAAACTTAGGGAAGTCGGTTTACACCCGAAATGTCCTGCTAGGATTCCTAGGCTGCCCACGTCACGAAAGCAGACGGTTACAATTTGCAAGAATCCATCCTAATTGGAATGAACATTAATGGAGAAAAGTCCTTTTCACAGACAAAAATAGAAGGTCTGGAGAATATTTTACAGAATGTAATCTTGGCGCATGTAACCTAGCATTGGGGGCGGTTTCGTTATGCTTTAGGGAGGCATTAGTTGGGAGAGTCGCACGGAGTTTGTTAACGTAAATTTAAGAATGAATACTGACTGGTACATACGCAACATCCTTGAAGAGCATGTTTTTTCTTATTCCGGATTCATTGGATACGATAACTTTGTGATATGATTTGAATGCCCGTGCTCATACCGCTAGAACAGTAATCCAGTACTTTGAAAATGTCGGGACTGAGACACTAGAGTGGCCACCAATAAGTCCCGATTCTAATCCCATAGAACATCTAATGGCGCATTCTAAACCGACATGTACCAGCCGAAATCCAGCTCCTAACTCAATTACAGAATTAAGAATTGCTGCAGAGGAAGAATGGAATCAAGTTCCGCAATAAACCATCAAAGATCTTCTGCGGAGCATGCCTAGAAGGATACAGACTATCGCTAGAGTTAGAGGAGGAAATATTAAGTACTAAATTTGTTACATTGCCCTAAAGTATCGTTATATTGTCGTTATTGTTTACTCTTTCTAAATAAGTGTGATAACCAAATTCAGGTTATTTTATTAGTTATTCTACAAATCTGTTGTAAAGCTACAATATGTAATTTATTTGACTATAATATATGTAAAACACTCCAGTTCAGGGTATCTAGTAATAATAAATACAAGATATTTTAAAGGAAAATAATTAAATAAAAATAATGACTTAAAATAAAATATGCTATATTTTTGTCTATGAATGTATAAACAGAAAATGTAATTTTACAAGTAGCTCACTATTGCATTAGTCAATTTTACCTAAATTTAGATTAGACTTTAACATAATTTATGGTGCAAATTTACATTACACCAAGGACAATCATGGAATAAATGTATCCGTACTATATTTGTTCATTTAAAATACATTCGCCATATAGTGAATATTATCACGGCCAGAATGGCACTCACATTGCCAGAATGAGTCAAATAGGTTTCGAAGCTGTGTCGTATGTTGCACTTATATTATTAATTATTACCATAGTGTTTACGAACTTGGTTTTACCACACACCGCATTATTAAATTGCGTAAACTACGTTTCCTACTTGAAAATTCATGAATTCTCGGGTATACGCATGGGGCGTTACTATCATTAGAACACTTAGTTTCGGTTAATATTAGCATTCCGTATAATAGAATGTATACATATATTAATATTTTCTTTATAATTGGAATACACTATAATGAAAATATATTTCATTTTGGACTCTTCATCCTTTCGGCTCAATATTTGTTCACGGTTAAAATCAACTAGATGATATTTAATGTTGAAACGATTGATATACGGCCAAGCTATAAGTTTATTCTAAGAATTAAAAACTACCGTTAACAACCGTTTTTGTAGTTGTCTTAATTTAGTCAGTGATGGACGATAATTCCCACTGGCTGCCCTATTTTCCAGATGTGAAGACATCGACAGTGTTTTTAAATAGAGGACCCCCATATGTTCATATATCTTCAGACAGCCTCTTCTTCAACAATTATAATGATAGAGGACTTAGTGGATGTACAACTTGCGCCTTTTTTCTAATTATTATAATTTTACACATAATTAAATTTCTAACAATATATTTTATTGTATTATGCATTTTATTGCATCAAACACATTGAAACCTCTTCTTTTGTGTCCTACAACATTTTAATTTTATTTTCTAAATCAATAATAATAAGTAAAATCAGTTTGTGAGTGAAAAAGGTAACTTAAGGTCTAATGAAAAATTGTCTTGCTCATAGACAATAGATAAATATTAAAAACTATTCAAACTCTTAAATCTATTCAAGAAGTAATAAAAATATATTAAACCTTATCTCAAAAAAGAGGTATCAGATGATTACAAGGATTAATTATTTTGTTACTGTTACTGTCAAAATCAGGCAGAGTTTTAAAGACTATTTCATGGGCAATAAAATGTGAATACAAATGGATAATTAACTGAACTGGAGATAATTCAAGTGTCATGATGATTGGGCATGTTGACAGATTAAGATCATGACAAGATTAGACAAGCCTCACGCGGGGATTTGGAAACTTAAACTTAAAAACAAGAATTAAGTTTGCACACTACTCTTCCACTTGGAACTCAAATCCAAATTATATACACTAGGCACAAAATATTAAGGGATGTAAAAATCCTAAATTTTTAGATTATTTTCAAAAGACTGTAACTTAGAGAACAATTGTAACAGAGCAATTTTAAATAAACAGTTTTAAGACCTTAAAACGAACTTTTTTGCACGTAGAACATCTCTATCTTGACATTGAGTGGTCGAGAAAAAATAAACCAACACATAAATACAGAATACGTGTTTTATGGCATAGTTTTACTTTCTTCAAATAGTCCACCATCGTGCATTCTCATGACCCATTGACAGGGTGGGGTATGTTCTATCCACCTCAAAATCAATAGATAGCATCTGATAGACGTTCCTAATCAGAATCAGTCGAAACTCGATCGATCCGACACGATTTAATTGAGTGATCGTGCTAACAAAAAGAAAATCTCAAATAGTCGACCATTGTACTTTCTCATGACCCATGTACATGGTAGAGTGTGTTCTATCCACCCAAAATCAATATGTGTCGTCTGGGAGACGTGCCTAACCAGAATCAGTCAAACCCGATCAATCCGACACGATTTATTCTTGTTAGCACGATAACTCTAGTTTTCTTTACACGATTACATTACTTTTCCGCTTATAGTGGAGTGCGGAAAAGTAAAAAAGCAAGAGAAAAATATAGTGTTAATACCTGCCATATATATAGGTAATAGAAGACTTGGATGACATCTATAATAATAGAATGATATATTTTGAAGACGAAGAGAAAATATTTCCTATTTTTGAATAATGCTAGTTCTCATCCTAAAAGCATTCAGATAGGAAACACTCAACTGCTTTTTTACTTCCTAATTGTACGTCAGTTGTTCAACCTTTACACCAATATATTTTTAAAAATTCTAAAATTTTCTACAGAGCAATTTTAGTGAAAAACTTATGATAAAAACAGGAATCTGGAGTTAGTGCTCAAAATCTTACTAAAGTTACAGACGTACTAGAAGCTGCTTACTTTACAAAATCTGCATGACAGAAAGTTATAGAAGATACAATCAGAAATTGTTTCCGTAGAGCTGAAATCATGCATGAGAGTCTCATAAATTATCATTTTTCAAGAGATAACTTACCTTTATCCGTATTAGCTGAAATGTTTCGAAATGGAATTGCCAAAAGGATTTTGATAATGATGACTTGGACTCATTGGTAATTTACTATTATAATATGGTAATGACGAGGATGATAATGACACCACTTCCATTATCATTTTGAAATAAATAGATATTTTACAATTGCCTGAAGACACGGATGAAGATAAATAAATTAGTGGCCAAATAAACATAATAAATTATAATCAAACCGTTGGTTTAGTAAAAGACTTATAATAATTCACGAAAATAAAGGAAATACCACTGCAATGGAGTTATCTGAATTAGAATTACATTTTCAAGAAAACCTATTAGAAATAAAAACGCATTAATTACTTAGCTGATTTTTTCAATAGGTCCTAAATTAGTACTTTATACTGTTATATATGATGCAACCGTTTTTCATATTATACATTGATACTATGAGAATAATAAATGCATATTTCATTCATGTATATATTTATATACATGAAATATGCATTACATATTTTTTTATTTTTCCCATAAAATAAAAAAGTATGTATATAAACTTTGTGTATATATTAAATTTAAGCGAATATGTTTTAATAAGTTTCAAGGTAAGACATATTTTAATAGTCTCCAATTTGTCAGAATTAAAAAATGTATATTTACCTAGAGATTTGCCAGTACAGATTAAAATTGACATTTTAAAAGGTTTCACCACGCCCTGTAAATATTTATGTAGCAGATATTTCAACACCTACAGTTTGACTTGAAATTAGTCAATTAATTGTATACATTTTTCCTCTTAACACTAAATAGCGAACTGTTTTATAAGAATTTGTATTTATTAAACCTTAAAAAGATTCTTGCAGGAGATATATTAATCTATACATATAATACCAAGCACTCGATGATAATACAACATTATCAAACAACTAATTTCTGAAAGACATTATTCAGATCGTAAGGATAAGGCGGACATTTTTCAGTGCGTAAAGAAGGGAGACCGTGCCGCGATCGATATAGGCGTTTCTTCCTGCTTCTAAACTTCCTGCAAACTCCTGCTGTAGCATATAGCGATGGCGGAATCCAAGATTCGAATTAAACTATTTTTGTCTTGTATTTATTCTAAGATAACACATAAAACGTATTTTTTAAAAATGTCTAATTTTTTTAACGATACGTTTCATTAATTTAGTGACTTCCGTATGAAGATATGAAAGTTTTAATATAATCTTCTCATCAAACATATACATGACAGTATGCTTCTGTTTAATATTTATAATTAATTTTGTTCTATATGTAATATGAATTTTATTCAATAATTGACTGAAGAACCGTCCAACCTTCATAATGATCAAATAATATACAATAGGAATCTAATATCCCTCTCCCACTTTTAACTTTGGATCTGAGAAACCTAAAAAACGATAATTGGCATACATACATCAAAGTGGAAAAATAATATTTTAATTATTAAATTTACTTAGACATAATTATCAAAGATGTTGCGGGTAGGTGTTGCGGCACCATTTCGAAAATTATTTTTAAATTATAGTGAGAGCCATATCCAATTTCCACATAATTTACAAGTGTGGGCAGGGGTTTTAGCTAATTGCATAGTTGGGCCTATGTTTTATATCGAAATTTAACGAAGTATTTTGGGTATATTTTGACAGAATGCAATTTGGTCGCTAATTTTGGAAATTATAGAAGATCTTGATGAATTTCGAAGTTTGGAGATAAGTTTTCAATAGGATAGTGCTACTCTACATTATTATAGTGCAATAGAAGTTCTCAATAAACAGTATCCGAATAGGTGAATTGGGATAAATTTATTTTTGTAGAGCTATTTAGAATATAAGGTATGCGCAACGCAACCTGTTAGGATCGAGATTTTGAATCATACTGAAGTAGAAAATTATTGAAAAATATAGGGTAATTTCTACAAACATGTTTGGATAGAAAAGAGGGCTTTAGACGCAAACTGTGTAGTATTGAATCGTTCCAATTTGAAGCAAGATAACACATAACTTTCCCCAGCTCTATTATTTTAGGTATATATTATTTTCAAAATAGCATAAACAACATTCATTTAAAGATAGGAAGGACCTAAAAAGATAAGATAATTTAAAAATAGGCATAGAAACACCCAACTTTCAAACACCACCAACATTTGGATATCCGTAATTATGGTGGATGGTATTTTTCATAAAAGCAGATTTTGTGAAGCCACATCACGTCTCTGTTCGATTGTGTCATCCTTGAGAAAGTAGGTTAACCACCTATCCAACAACTTCTGCAAATTCAGACGTTCCGCTAAAATGCGCACGATTATAATAGAAATTTCTAGTTGGACGAAGTCTCGAGGCCCGTTAGCGTCCTGTCCTCACAGAATTTTGTCACCTGTTCCTTCGCTGTTGTTAAGAAATACACAGAACTATCTAACACTTTTACCCTTTAACTCTTATCATCTAAATGCCACCTTTTATCTACTCACATTTCGTGTTCGCGAAATAATAAGCAGGTTACTATAATGCCGAAGACTTATCACACTATTATCTACGCCAGTGTCCATTCTAAATTAATACATACTTAAGAGGTCATCTTTATACACCCGCAATTTTTTTCAGTAGGCTCTTCTTCAGTATTTGTTATTATGAGAAACTTCATACAACTTGTATAATGGATTTTTGCGCGTGTATCAATTTAGTGACGACGCACTAGATCTACTAATATGTCATAATTACCAGCACGTATGACTAGTGACATGTTTCAATTAACTACGTACGACATAGACAGTTAATAATTTGCCAAACAAAATGCAATTATGAAGTCACGTCTTAGCTTTATTCTATATTTGATTCATTGACGTCTCAATATTTCTGTAATTTTTTCTTTCATTTATTTTGATTAATTTATTTTGTGATGGAAATATCATTTCTATTGAATATTTTTGTGGAGAACCTTTTCATTATTCTGTCATAGATTGACGGATTTGTATTGTACTATTATAACTGTTATCCTAAAATGTGTTTTCGGCACGACTATTCAAAAATGTCAGTTGATTGATTCATACAATTGTTACTTGTAACGCACACGCAAAAAATCATTATACAAACCATACATCATAATATCTATTAGATCATCTATTTGGTATCACTTAAAATATTTGGTCCCCGCATTTCAACTAGTATATGTATAATCAATATAGTTTTTCCATTGTTCATTAATCATTATTATTTTCAAAAAATACTGGGACTATTTTCAGATCAACGTTTCTTTGTAAGTGATATTTTAATAGTTAACCGTTAAATTTTGTTATTGAATAATATTTCTTAAATTTATTTAAACTTTTCACGGCTTAACAATTTTATCGTAAAACGAAAGAGTCGTCCCCTTATAACCACCTAGTCGAAGGGTGTTTCTATAAAGACATCCGACCCAGTGAAAGGCTTGTTACATCAGCTGAAACTCGATGTCATCACCTTATGATTTTATAACGAAGAAGGCCTACGCAAACCCAAACATCACTCACGAAATTATCATCACTCTCTTTCGCTTTCTTTTCCGGGAGAAGGCAAACATTTATTCCGGGAAATAGAAAGAAAATAAAGGGGGAGCGAGGGCGCCCGACTCTTATATTTATGCTGATCGTTCGTCAAACTCTTATATAAGCTATAAAAGTGAATTCCGCGGTTTCTGCCACAACTAACTCGGTGGAGTTCGATGAGTGGCCCTTCCAATTCAAGGCATCAAATCACTAAACTGAATAGGCGATTGTGGCTGATAACCGTATTATTCTTTCAAGTTTCTTTCTTCAAAAAATAATATAGTCATGAATAAATATTGCCCAGCGATGTTTTAAAACAAGTTCATATCCGTATACATATTTTTAAAAATATTTTATCATCTGCCAATATTTTCAAAACTATTGTATAAATATTTAATGTGTGGTGTTACAAAAAGGATAAAGTAAGTTAATTTATAAACAGGTAATGTTCGGCAAGACTTTTAAAACAATATAATTAGCAATTTTTAGATACAGATATCTTTTGATGTATCATAATAATAATCTTTATTTATGTATATAAATATTATGATATATGTATAGGATATCTCATTTGGAACTATAGAATTTGAATTGCGCTCAATTTATGTTCTGTGAAAGATGGGGCATATTAAATTTAACGCCAATCTTCTTCATACTTTTATGAAAGTAGCGATCATTTACAATTACACTAATTGTAAGACAAATTCTCACAAAATTAGGACAAAATGCAACGCCTACAGAGTTAACAGTTCGTAAATTAACCAACGAATTTTAAGAGATAGGTTCTGTTATTGATAATAAAAAAACATATTTAGTTATCATTAATAGTTCCCAAGAAAATTTATATGGCAAATGGGCCTAATTTTTCATGTTTCTAGGTGGATGTATCCCCTTAACACCAAACTATATTTTTCAATATTTGTATGTATGTCTATATGTAGACATATATACAAATGGAAGTGGGTTTATGCGGGTGATACTTATATGAATTTTATTATATATTCTGTTTATTATTATATATTTTGAATGTGAAACAAGTAGATAATTCTACAGTAAATAATTTGCTTAATTCATTAAGCATATTTTTTAAGTACTAGTTAAAATAAGTTTCAGATTTATGTTCAATAATATATCATGTTCAATAAAATATATGAATTAGGTACATATAAAATAAAATATCAATTTATACTGTTAATTTAAGAGATTAGTAAAAATATTAATTATGTATTTAAATAAATGGCGAAGGTGCCACTATCAGTTTGAAATGTTGTGATGTATTGCTGTAATATAAATTGTATTTATTTTTCTCTGCAAAATAAAGTACAACGAAACATCGTTAGCACACCTTGGTATATAAGAAATGAAGATCTCTACTTAAATCTTGGAATAAGAAGTGTTGAGTGGAGGTTAAAAAATTTGCAAGAAGCCGCGAAGGAAAACTTCTACAACACGGGAGTATGGAGGGCATCCAGCTTTTTGATAACTCCAACCAAATAAGAAGACTCAAGAGGATCAAATCCAAGAGTTAGTGCAGTGCTTTGAGTGAAATTGAACACCAATACGTCCTCGTCGTAGTCAGTCAAGTGAAAATATTGTTACAGTGAGAGAAAGTATACGAGAGTATCCAAACACCTTAATTAATTCAACATCGTGCATAAAAATTGAATCTGTCAAGAGCCACCACGCATCAGATTTTAAAGAAAGACCTGAATCTGTCAGCATACAAAATTCAGTTGATATGACAATTAAAAGGTACAGACCATTTACAACGTCATATATTTGTATGAAGGTGAAGTTGATTTTTACAACAAAATTTTGTTCAGCGAAAAAGCACATTTTCATCTTGACGGATACGTCAGAAAATAAAATTGTTGAATTTGGGGTGCTAAAAATCCACATGCTGTTCACGAAAAAGAAATGCATCCAGAGAGATGCACGGTTTGATGCACATTTGGAAGTGGTGGAGTAATTGGACCATACTTTGAAAATGAAGCTATGGAAATGCTATAACAAAAATGTTGACGTCGTATGGTTTGTAGACGTCCTATTCCTGACAGAACACAAATGGCGCGTAATTCAAATCCTATAGTTCCAACTGAGACACCCAATATATAAATAAAATGAAGTTCCGCAAGAGCAAAATTCGCACATGAATAAATATTTCTAAATTAAATATTTATTTACGGACGTGAGTGAGTATGCTATATCATGGGCAATTTGAGATTTGAAGAATAATATTATGGATTCCTGGCGATGTCTTCTTATATAAAACATAAATAACTGTTTTCGCTACATCATCGTCAGTGTCATCGATAACTGTAGTGTTACTGATGCCTGAATACTGACTTCAATGAAAGATATTAATCTTAACATTACATTTAAACACTTCAACATTCACTAAACATTCAACACATTTAAACACTTATCGACATTTCAAGATGTCTTGCACATTCCCTCTTGGGCGAAAAAAAAATTGTGTGAAATGCAATGCAGGATATCTCAAAATTAACTCCTTTTTAACTTCCATTTCACTTGCAATCTGCCCAAGGGCTATAGTTGATGTCTTACTGTTTAGTTTAAGATAACAAGTTGTCTATCAAGTATAGGTTAGCCTATTTACAGTAAAGGCCTAACATTTGAACTAAAGATTCTTTAAATCTACGGGTTTGAGGATCACTTCATAAATAATTAGTTTATTAGCTAAAGACAATTTAGATTTTCTTCCAATTAAACAATATATTAAACATTTTTTCCAATTATATTGTTTTGGCAGTTCTAGTAAAAGTAAAACCCAATTTCTTTCTTTTTATAAGCATATGATGTCTCTAGTTTAGTATTCTATCGAGATGAACACCAAGATATTTGACATATTCTGACTGTGGAAGGTCCTTTATGAATAACACTTCTACGTGTTTCCCCTCTTAGGGTAAACGTTATATGTTATAATTTCACTCCGTTCACTTTTAGTAGCCATTTTCTTCCATATCTGGATGTGTTCTAGAGCTTGTTGAAGTATATAAGATGCATATATTGTACTGCACTCAATGCTATCATTTTTGTCGTAATTCCTGATGTAGGCAGATCAGCAATGAAGATTTGTTAAACAACAGACTCCATGCAGTACCTTGGGGTACTGCCGACTGTATGTATTATATACAGAATATCCACTGTATCAATATTCACTCCAATCCATTCAATTTACACTGTATGGAACGATGAAGTGTCTGTTAGTTAATATATTGTAATACTAGATAGGTGAACGTAGACTTAATTTCAATTTCAATTTCAAGGGTTTATGATACATCTAAAAAAGTAGCAAAACAAAAAAACTTTCTCTTTTCGAATACTGTTTTTTATTTCAGCTACTTTTTTACTTGCTCGATGCTTACATGGCCTTCATGAAAACCGAACTGATGCTTCGACAAATAGCTTAAAGACGATAGGCAATAACGATGTTTCTAGTGGTTTCCCATGGTTATGAATCAAAATGAATTTTTCCGCTTTTCACTGGGATGGCTGGTGTCCAACTCTAACGGTTGAGTACCCTTTCTAAAAGTTTTTTATGACTTTCCCTGTTATAAAATCATATCCTGGGTTTTATTTTGGATTTAAATTTTTATAAATCATAATTTTGACTTCTGATACTTTTATGGCTTTTGTAGGAAGTACCACTTGAGATGGCGTTTCTAGAAATGACGTAATATCTTCTTATTCCTCAGTATTTTCACGTGAGAATGGCTGAAAGATATTAGCTGGGTATTCAGTAAATGTCTCGGCATATTCTTTATGCGTTCTTGCTCATGTTGTGTCTTATTTTCTATTTTTTATTCTTGCTTTAGCTCACCATAAGTAGAGTAGTTTGGATCTTCTATAGGGATGAAGCCTTCTAGATAGTGTTTAATTGTTTAGCATTTCTCATTGTTGAGTAATTCTTTTAGATATTTAGTCATTATTTTTAATCTTGCCTTATCTTACGGGTCTCTGGTTGTCATCCATCCGTTCCTCAAACTCTTTAGAAGTCGCTTATTTTATCAGTCTTATATAGTTTTGAGGGATATTTTGAATACTTACCGAATGGATTATTGTGACCCAATCAGCTACTAATATGACTGTTATTAAAATGTATCTACAACTGACTTCAGCAGTTATTAAATAAATATTAAAACAATTCTCAGTTAGTTTTGTTATTAATAAGAGTTGCTAGTTATTTTTGCTATCACAGGAGCTTATGATTTTCATTGTAGGAAAATAGTCAGAGGAGAGGTCGAGGTTTTGTTTTACGAGGAAGTAACTTCAGAATATACCTTTATATATATATACCCTGAATGTACCCAATTATTAAGTAATAAATTTAATAATGAGGTACATTTTTATTACGTTATTAATACATTAACATTAATTGGATTATAATTTTTGGTTTCAGAAAGGATAATAAATCTGGATAGATAAAAGGCACCTGGATATTAACGAATTTATTAATAAAAATTCGGTGTATGTGTCTTTTACTTTGTGATATTCCATTACATTAAATAACGAGCACGAAGTTTAGTAGTTACTGACTACATTTTCAAGTATAATAAATATGCAAATTAAAGTTGGGAATTTTTATCTTGAATTAGCAGGTAAATGTCTATCGTTATAATATTTAGGTGAATATTCCCTATATCTAACTGATCATTAATAAATACTGTGTTAGGTTTCTCGAATATTTGTATATTTCAATTAATTCTAATATATCTAGTTTTCCTGATTTGCAAAATTTGAATTACATTTTGATTTTCAAATAATTCTTTGTGTTCGTTATATCTGATATTAGATGCTCTTCCCGTTTGACCGATATAAGAGCTATTGTATTCCTCACAGATACATTTTATGGACTGTAAACTACCTATGATTGTATCTTATTACTTTATCTATTATGTTTACCGAAAACCCTTTATTAGTTGCTACTTGTTTTATGATATTTATTTCATTATTTAAGTTTTCTTTGAGAGTTGTATAAAAGTTATTACTTGGTAAGCCAAAAAACATTTACATTAGGATACAATCATAATATTTAATTGTAAATCTCGATAATGCAAGTACTATTTCAAATAAGATAGTTGGGAATTTAATTGCGTTGTTCACAAATATATGAGTAATTTCTAGGCTTGCACTAACACATACATGTAAGATACCTACACAAGTACTTCATTAGTGCAATAAAGAAATTGATGTTGATTTTTTTCAAAGGCGTTTTATTTTCCTTCATTGCACAGTATAGGCAGTAAAATGAGTAATAAAGCTTACACCAAAAGATGGTGAAGTTTACACCAACATGGTGTTAATTTTACTCAATTACTGGTATGAGAATTCACATCAGCGAATGGTAATACTCTGCCACGGGTTTGCGGTGTTCATTTTACACGAAGTTGGTGTGTATCATATCCCTATATGTACGTTGTTTGGTGTGAAATGGTGTCAAATTTTACGCTACATTTCACACAGTATGAAATGAATTGGACATTTCACTTGCTTTAAAATTAAGTTGTACAGAACGCAAGTCTTACGATACATGTATTGCAAAAATAAATAAATAAATAAATAAATAAAGAGGCTCACAGTATATAAAATCATTTTGGCCCATATAACAACCGTGGGGCGGACATGGTGCAATGTCGACTTCGCGAGACATACTGTATAGAATTGGCCGTCCCAGGGCGGCAGGAGTAAAGATAAAACAAAAAGGGAAGAAGAGCCCATTACTCCATTCCGCGCATCGCCACGCAAACGTAAGAATAAGGAATATAAACCTCCTCGGATCCCTCCAAACTAGATTATTCACAATAAACTTTCCCTGCTATTAAATTATTTAATTTAAACGGTAGTGGGGTGCTTCTGTAGTGGAGTTAAGGCCGAAGTATAACCTTGTTAGCGAGCACAACTGAGTTATGGTCTTATAATGCCTCGAATGAGAAAAAGAACCTCTGCAGAACTTCGGCATTCGTCAGTCTTCTCCAAGCGGGCGGTGGAGGTGCTCTTCTCCTGTCCGTCGGAAGTCATACATATTTTTTTTCACTCGCAGTCATTGGCGAGTAATTAACGCGTCGCGACGCGTGTCTATTGCCGATAGATGGCGCACGGGATGCCCCCTTCCGGAGGGGTGGAAGTCTTAGACGGTGGTGACGGTGTTCGTTCAAAGCCGACTTTATTCTTGCTTTAAAATCAAGTGATTTAGTCAATATAGTTTCGTGTGAAACTATATTGTGTGTTATAAATTAGGAGAATATATTTATGTCGATTTAGGATCATACGTCAAGGAAGAAGAGCTAAGAACGTAAGAGTAATTCATCATGCAATACGCTCACACAAGTATGAAGATTCCTTTTTTTGTCTTTACTGAATATGAAGTCATACATAGGAGAATCACACTACGAAAAATTTATTGAAAAAGTATTAAACACCGTAAAAGGTGGTTTTAATAATTAATTTATTATATTGTAGGTTAATTTTCAGGTTTGAAAATATTAACAAAATATCATTTAACACAAACATTTTAGATTAAAATGTAGCATTAAAATATATCACACTAATGGTGCGCCCATACTTTTTTTTTGTATTAACTGATATTCTCAGGAGTTCTATCAAAAAGAACTTTTTTCAAGTAGTCAATTTTCCATGGTTTCAGAAAATCAGTCCTTTTCATACTGTGTTAGTAGTTTGTAGCAAAATAATGGAATCAATAATTATATAATTAGGTACCTTAGATTTTTAATTAGTTAAATATTATTTTTCATAATAATTAAAATTCTTCAGTTTACTATAAATCTTCTTATACTAAAATGCACTTTAAAATAATATATAAATCATTAAATTATTTAAAAATGCAAATTCTAACGAAATAAATAAACTACATCAACTAAACAATCATTAAATACGTTCTTTACGTACACTTTTTGATAATTTAACAGCTAATGAAATACTGATAAAAAAAATTAAAGCTTTGGAAAATCATAATTCACTGGCTAAGAAACGTAATTTTAGAAGGGCGTAATGTGAATATAGCTTATAGTATAATTATTCAAGTACAATAAAGATGAAACTAATCAAAATAATCGTTTTAAAGATATTCAACTAACCTCATACTTAACTTAAAATGTATCTGACGAAGTTGTCAAAGATTTAAAAAAAACAAACAGGATATAAATAGTGTCATGGAATTGATAATATACATTTAATTTATATTACCCGAATTCATAAGAAATGTACTACTTATTTAACAACAATTTTGATGATATACAACGATTGTTAAATTAAGAGGATTTTTAAAAGTGGCTAAGAGTGTGAGAATGACGTCAACGTCAATTTTTGAAAAATATATTGACTGCCATAAATTTTATTTTTTTCAAATTTAATGTTTGAGCTGTGACGTAATCATAGTATTTTTTTAATTGTACCACCCTCTTTTTTAACAAAAATAGATTCAAGTTCTCCAAGTATCCAATATCAGGACTTTTCTGCATAAAAATGTTTTTACAACTATACAGGTATATCTTGTCAGAGATATAGCAGATATTTTAAGTAAACATTAATTTTATTCAGTACACTCATCTCATTTTCAAAATTGAAACAATAAATGATATCAGTTGAAAACTAAAAACAATTAATATGTAATAACATATTGTTGCTTATAGACAAGAAAGCAACAAAAAAATTCTACATCAAAACTGCCGAAGAAATCTCAGCTGATCAATGTCAAATTATTAATGAGGGACATTTTGAATAATTTTGAAACTCCTGCCAAAAATAAAATCGTGTTTGTTTTATTTGATGTTTTTCCTCTATCTTATAGGAAATGCCAAATATTAGACACCGTTATACACAGAAAACTTTAAGGAATTCATTTTCGTTAAAAAAATTAGGGGTTACAATTTAAAGGAACTACGTTACATAAAACATGAAAACAATTAATTTTTGCGTCAGCGCCATCTTATAAAAAAATAATATTAACGTGTTGAATTAAAGAAAACATTTATTACAAAATTATTAATATTGTACCTAACTTCATCACCACGCTGTATATTAATAATCAAGTTTAGCAATCACAATTAATCGATCACTTCAGAGATCATATTTTTAAAATATCGCAGTAAATTCGTGTAATTTTTACTTGACTAAAATAATGCTATTAACATTAATAATTCTAGATTTTAATTCTGTTTTCACATGTTTAAATAAAACTATACAGCAACATATATATTTGTTTAGGAAAATATTCGGTTTTCAATATTTTCGAAAATTTAAAATAACCAAGTAAAGCCAAAAGTTATATATTTATAAGTTAAGTTATATAAGCTATGTTACATATTTCTAAATATGCCGTAAATAAACCACTTTTTCAATAATTACTATCCACATATTTTTACTTTTCTTAAAAACACAAGTAGAAAAATTATTTTAATTCCAATTTGTTCATAATTTCTTTAATTTGGGGTATATTGTACCCTAATTATTTGCATATATCATAAAAATGTAAAATAATGAAATAAGTAAAAAAGTAAGTGTTTATTCATTATAAGATTTCCAAAGTAATTGAGGAAAACATTTAATTTAAGCTGTGGTCTTCACTTTCATATTCTCCATCTGATTAAGATAACTAGAGAAAACAACTACAATTATTACTTAGAGTGTGAAAAATAGAGAAAAGTGGTCTATTTTAAGAGAATATTTAGTTTGTGTCAGATAATTATAATAAATAATATAACAATGACAAAATAATTCTAATTTTTTAAGGCTATACCTATGGACTCACTCTTAATAATATTCATACTATGTTAAAATTGATTAACGTCTGTAATGTAGAACTATGACCGATAGAAAAAATAAATAGCGTATTTACACTATTTTGGTTATAAAGCTAGTTATTTTAACTTTCATAAAAGTTTACCTGTATTATATTTAAGTAAATCCTATAAAACTTATCTTTTCTTTTACTTTTTTATTATGCCTATGTATCCCTAATTTCTATTTCCATAAATAAATGAACGTTATTTCCATTTTTCGAACTATATAGAAATTACATATAGAAAAACATGTTAATGAAAATAACTTCACGCCAATATTATGCTCAGCATAACATGATAACAAGATGTAATATAATACAAGAGTAATGGGATGAATAGTATATGTACCATTTTTAAAAGAATCTATTTAGTATTAAATATTTGCATTTTATATGATCTTTAAACAAAAGTGGATATTGAGAATGATTAATTATAAAGTGATTTAAAGAATGAAGTAAATATTTAATAAATCTCTATAGTTTGAGTTATAATATAACAATCCTTAAATAGCTTAAAATAAATAGCTTCTGTATATTTAAAACTAAAGAAATTTTTTATAGTTGTAGAAGTATCAACCATCCGTTCGTTTAACATAACATATCTGCGTAGCTATTTCCAGGTGTTCTTTAACCGACGCTTCCAAAAGCGCATTCTATTTTATTAATTCTCCTATCAAAAATCAAGTCAAAATACAAAATGCAAAAACGGTAAAGTAAAGTAATTGCATATTTACTTTTGTATAATAACACTTACAACATTTTATTGCATTTTTTGTTAATTAAGTTGTTATTATTGCACGATAACTTGCAAGTTTTTGCATTATACTTTGCATTAGTTATTTTAATCAGTTCCATCAAGATAGAATTAGATGAAGTTATGGTATTTTTTCTTATACATTCATAAATTAATTTGGGCTCATGGTTTTCTACCTCTGTATTCGTACTATTCATTTCATCGCTATTTGCCAAATAAAAACTCTTTTATTTTTCCGATAAACAGACCAGTCTACCTGAGCCTAGCTATAAAAACAAGCAACGGTATGAGATAAGAGCCGTTTGGGATTTTTTATTTGTCAAATAGCGGTGAAATAAACTATACAAAATTTATTATATTTAATATGTACTTGATACATCAAGGTTACATAACAGTGGTACTTGGATACGTATTGACAGAAGATTTATCTACTTTGCAGTTCTCTTTGCGCTGGGTCCTACCACACCACTCAACGGTACTTACTTTGCAAGTTCATGGAGGAGGGAAACATAGTAGCTCTGTGAACGTCCTGCACGTGGGGTCTGGCCCCCATAACGGCACACTGGGAACTCGCCGAGGCCGGATGGTGCACCCCCATGGGCCCCGAGGCCGCCGGATTGTAGGACCTGGCCATGGAGGCGGCGGCGGCGGTATAGCGATACGCGGCCTGAGACATTTGGCTGCAGGACGTCAGGTCGCCGTAGGAGCACGGCATATTGCCCAGTCCTGTGGGGTCCATGGTGGTGCCCTGCAGACAGCTCGAATCGAAGCTCGCCTGGTTCAGATAGGAGTAGTCCATTTCGCCACGAAAATCGAGACTTTGATTGCGAAACAACTTGTAGATTTTCCCTTGACGTGTCTATTTCGATTTGCCCCAGTCGACACGCGAAAGATGATAACTTAAACTTATTCGATGTAATTGAATCAAAGTTTGATATTAAATTATAGCGATTACGGCCAGAGCCACGAGAGTTTTTTAAGAACAACACAGAAGAGAGCGCGTGAGTCTCGACTGTATGACTGAAATCAAATGATAAGCCTAATTCAATAACGAGCAACGTTAGGGGAGGATCGGAAAAACCGGCGACGAGGAAAACGGGGATGAATCCGCGAAAACTGGCCAGGGATGCTGCGAGCGGGGGCGTGTCCACCACCATGACGACTCGCCCGGCCAATGGGCGTCCAGCCCGCTTCGAGCCCTCGCCGAGGGTTGGAGGACGCGCGTGACGTCACCGGTCGCTGTAGCACGCGACCGAGGGTGATTCTGTGACGGAGTCGGGAACATATGAAGGGAATATTAAAATGCTATACTTGAATTAAATTTGCATCGCGATCTTATCTGTTTTCCTTTTAGTGTTTATACATCAACACTCAACAGTTGCGCGGAGACAAATGGGGTGCGTGATTTTTTGATCGGCGGACCTTCGGATATATCCACAATGGAAAACGCTTGGATTGCAGGTAGCGACTCCTTCAAGAATTCGAATGTTCCCCACGTAGTTGGAATATCCCAAGATAAATATTTTTCTTCGTGGCATTTCGCGTTTTACGGCTAGGCAGTCGATAAGGTACCTACATGTCGTACAATTTAGAAGTTTTTCTTAGATATAATATTGTTTTGATATCACTAATGATAATGAGTGTCACTGTTTCTTTGGGCAGATTTAAGGTATTTACAAACATGGGGATTGCTCTATCATGTAAACTTTTTAATAAATCACCCGCAACTTTTTATTAACTAATCTAAAATAAGTTTAAAAACAGCTTTACTTCATAGTGGTAGCAAGTATCCTTCCATACCTGCAGTTTTCTCATTGTGAAATAAATTTTTGACTGTAGGAAATCATTTAAGACTTTTGTGTTTTAAAGTTTATGCTGACTTAAAAGTATTGCAGAGAAACTATTGCCAGTCCATCAGATACCATCTAATGGTTGTTTCAGGTCGTATATTGCGCACCAACGAGACATTCTGAAAAACTGATCATCTGAAAAATATCATATCTCACTATATTGGGCCGATATGACAGAAGATATGAAACGAATATTTTAGAATCTTATTTAGAATTTTATGGCGATAATACAATTTCCTCAAAAATTATCTTATCTAATATAACCTTTGTAAAATAGTGACCTATGGCATGCATTATTATTCGATTTGATGAAAAAATACAATTAGTAAAAAACCTTATCATATACTTATACAAACCATATATCAACACTTTTGATATATGGTTGACAAATTCCAATTCAAGTCTCTTTAGACTTGAACTGGAATGTATCCAAGACTATAAAAAAATAAGTTTAAATTAAATTTAAAAGTTATATTATCTATTAAGCTATCATCATTATTTTTCATCCACAGCGGCATTGACAACTATGGTTACTGGCCACTACCCTCCTTGCTATTTATATAGATTTGGTCAACAAGGGGACACACGTTTGACGCCGCAGATGATTATTTTTGTTTTACAGATCACAGGAAAGTTCTTACAGACAAATAAAATAATACAGAAAAAATTAATGCAAAGATAAGAAAAATTTTTAATATTATAGAATATTCTTCTATTTTTGCATTATTACTAAATTTATATATTGTATTTTATTTCACTATATATTATTTTGCTAATGTTTTATATTTTAGTAAATATATCAATGGTTTTTAAAAAATTTATTAGTTCTTTTAATTTCTTTTCATATTTACTCAGAATGAATTGTATGTCATTTATATGAACTTCATTTCATTGTTGAGGTTAGGACGTTCCATTAAAATATATAAATGTATTTTATAATAATAGTTATAATGCGGTTATATTTTTGACACAGGCTGCATTTCTTCTGTGAGTATATATGAGGACGTGAGGGAAGTGCACCTTAGTCTCATATAATAACAGCTTACTCGCGTCTTTTAAAAGTTATTTGTTACGCCCAATGTAATAATATTTCATGCTTAATGAATTTTAAGTGAGTTGCACATGTGTTCCACTCCTTTTGTTCCGCTTTCCAAACCCGCTTCGTTTCTTTACGTAGAACATTAAGATCATTTGGTCTAATTTAAATATCATCTATGTGATCTGTGTTGTTAATTTTGCTGTTTTGTCCTCAGTTTTATTCCCAGTTATTCCAATATGCCTTGAGCTCCTAAGCACCATACAAATAAATATCACATATTTGTCTTCAGTACACTGTTAAATAGTAATAAAATTTCCTCAATTAGGATATCTGTACTATATGTATTACTAATTGCCTTGAGTAAGCTAAAGGCAAATATCATATTCTTCCATAAATCGAAGTGCACGCCAGGTAGCATATAACTTCGCTGTACAGGTCATCAATGATAGGAAAAAGTGTGAGATTGAGTGAAACAGACATCTATGTGTGCATAGAAGAAAGACTGAGGGCAGCATTCATCAATTTACAGTTCATCAATAATAGGAAAGAGCATGATTTTCTATGCATGCGTAGAAGAAAGAGTGATGCAACATTCCGAGGGTAAAGGATGCACTTTATGTGCGACCAGATCGAACTATGTGTACATTTTCATTGCACATAACTCTGCAAGGGTCTCAGTGCGATCGAGTAAAGGCGAGACTATTTACTGCGCACCTCGTGGGTGGTTCGATATCGCAGTTGTGAGACTAGTTCCTATTCTTGACAACCTGTATATATCGATGTAATTACACAGTAATGTTCTTGGCTACTAAAGGAACTTCCTACACAGTAGTATGTTTTAGAACTATCAGTGTATATTATATTTGGCTCGGGATATTGACTAATGAAATTGTGAAATTAATTTTTAAACAAACTCGGATTAGCTTCATCTTTTCCATATCGTGATCATTCTAAATGTCTTTTTTTAAGATTATTTCTAAAGTGAAGTTTTGCAGATGTCTAAGGTAATCTAATTCATCATTCCCAATTGTGTAATTTTGCAGTATCACTAGACATCACAAAATTTCTGAGTGGCATATTTGCAAACACGTATAATCTGTGGACCTGGACTCTCAACATTTGTATAATTTATTTTAGTTGCCCTGTATAGTATTTTTTTCAAAGTTCTGCCTCAATGTAGAAATAACTATTAAAAGTAATTAAAACTATTAAATTTAAGTGCTTGATTCCTAATTCAAATCCGAATTGATATGGATATTTATAGATATGGGCAAATTTTCTGAGGGTAATATATACGGTAATTGCCTCGCAGAAGAAGATCTCTAAGTTCCCTGAACTGATGCGCGGTAACGATGCCAATCGCTTGAACTTAGTCTAGATTGCCTGCTTGGAGCAATTCGCATGGAACGTGAGTTCGATTCCCACATGAGTTGGCTAGGTATGTCTGTTTGTTTGACTGTCGGGGGTTAAGTGGAAGAATAGCTCTAATTAGACCTAGTCTCCGTAAAAATAAATGAAAAAATCGTATTGAAAAACATATGTAGTATTCATGATGCAAACAGATTTTTTGTCTGCTCCACCATTTGTTGTTCAATCCAACAAACATCCGATTGATAAAACTAGAATGAACTTTATTAGATTCAGCGGAATTTTGCATATTCAAATGAGATGAACCGCGACCTCATAACGTTATTCACTACACTTGTTGCATCCAAATTCGACTCTACCGAAATTATCTCCTGTCCATTAATGACGAATCTAATAGTCGGCATTATTTAAAACGGGCAATTTAATTCCGTTATGTGTGGCGCATGTTTGTGGTTTCCGTCGACTCGGCATCGTCTGTCGGGGGCCATGCTGGAAGGAAATTCTGCGCAATGGAGGAGAAAACTCAAGTTGTAACGATAAACAGATGAAGAGGACGACGCTTAATCGACGCGACGCAACGCATTTAATCAGCTGTATTATTTCATTATTTTGTCTACTTGGTTCTACATCATCTCGGCCCGCGATTTTCACAGATAATGTGTTGGTACAGATGCTCACGTGGCGTCGTAGTATGACGTTCGCTAAAACTTTTTCAGTGCTTTTTTAACTTGGACAGTGTAAGGCTTGAGATAAATTAGTTTAAAATCGAGGTATTTTTTGCCCGGATAAACGTAAGTCGTCAATTTTTTATTTCAGTACAATTTTAAACTAAATTTCATTTGTAGCGAATTGGCAAAATTTAAGATTTTATAGGAAATCTCGTTAACTATTCAACGTATGGTAAAATGGCTTCCTCATTCTCGATTTCTTTTTTCGATGGAAACTCGTTGATCAATCTAAAATTAGCTCTCTGTTGTTTTCGTATTATAAACCAAAATTATTTTCTTTTTTTTTGTTTTTTTTTTTCGATATATTTCGATAACTCTGAAGCTGTAATAACTGTAGAATTAGAGAAAAGTTATTTCCACATTTTCAAGACATTTTTTTAAAGATTTTTTAAAGATATTAAAGTTCTATCAAAGACATAAAAAATTACCTAAAAATGTGTAAGTAACTTTTGTTTATTTTATTTTATTTAAGTATGTCATAGTTAGTAAGTATTTTCCATAAAAAGAGAAAAAATTCTCTTTTCAACCAATATTACTATTAATAAACTCCTGAACCAAATTAACGAACCAGTGAAACTTCACATTATTACTTTTAGTTTTATAATATTTAAATAATAGTACCTACGTGATATGACTAAATGGTTTCACTTAATGTTTAACAAATTAGAATTGTATTATCGGAAGAAACACGAATAAATAATAAAGAAAAACCAGGTGAAATTAATTCATAAGAATTTTCATCCAGTATCGTATAGATCCTCCTCTAACTTTCATCATTGCTTCCATTCATCTGGGCATGCTATTGATCAAGCGGTGAATGGTTTTCTGAGGAATTTTCTCCCACTCGATAAGAACAAATTGTTCGATTTCCCTAAGAGTCATTTTGACAGGTATGTGGCGCTTAACTTGTCATTTTAGTGCATCCAATAGATAATTTTCATATCTGAGCTTCATGGTGGCCACTCTTACTGTCCACATGGTTCGAATATTCATAAAGACAGTCCAGTAGCTCTCTAGCAAGGAGGGGCCAAGCATTATCCTGAATAAAAATGAATTTGTCACCAACAAATGGGGTAAATGACATCAGATGTACTTCTACTATGTTTTCTACATAGAAATGTGCATTCATGGATCTCCCCCATTTAGAAACCAAATATATATGACCATCGAAACATATTCCTCTCCAAACTATTATCGATGCACCAAAAAACGGGATCCTCGGAGAGAATTTGCAGGCAGCAAGCCTCTACCAGACTCGTTGATGTCCATCTAGTGAATTAAGACTTCCTCTTGTTTCGTCTGAAAACAAAACTCACTTCCAGTCGTCAATGGTGCAATTTATGTGTTCTACATAACCAACAAACATAGTCTAGCAACTTTATGGTCTCTGATGGGCAGTGGTGCAATATCTGGTCTTCTACTGTCCAATCCTCCTTCATGAAGCCTTCTTCTTACCCTTCATCCAGGAATTGTTACATTTTGAGCTGCTTCTTGGGCTCTGTTTAGCTCTAAACAGAGCTCTAAAAATTATAAATATTAATAAAAAGTTTTGCTGAGGCGTTAATTTTGTCTGGGAATGTGAACTTCTGTAGTGTGAACATACATCATGAAAACATATTTGCGTAGTCGAATGTCATCTTAAGAAATAATTTCAGTTTGTAATTCAAACCATTATGCCATACCTAACCGGAGGTCTGACTGGTGTCAAGGGAGATCGCCGAGCAATATCTCTTTAAACTTAGCACATTAGAAATAGGTCGCATACTAAACATCTTATTTTACATCGTCGTAAGTTCATAAATTCTCTAAATTTCCTTTACAATGTCCGCAAATGATCTTTTGTTCGCTCTACGTACATTAGATAATTATTATTATAATTACGCACAATAATGCACCAATTAACAAAGTGCAAAAAAAAAGATACACAATAATTACTAATTAAGCAATAATCAAGAAGCGTTCGAGCTATATCGAAGAGGGATATTGACTGCAGATAGATCCAGGGGCAATTCTGCCGTAATATAGGAAAACCTAGTAAGTCAAATATTTGATATTTTCAGGAAACGCATTTTATCGATTTTCTTTCAGCCTTTTGTCTTCTTAACATTTATTAAGAATTTCTAAACGGTGATATGGGTTTTTTCATATGCTGATTCGAAATATGAACTTAAAATCGGTCTAAAGTTAATACAAAAGGAAAAAATAATACTTACTATATTTTGCTGAATTAAACAACTTGAAATAAATTTAATTCTAATATTCTAAAATATAGTTATATAACTAGAGTTATTAGATTTTGATGAAGACTCAGTTTATTAAGTATAGCTACTGGTTTAGTTCCAAAAAATAGTAACAATATTTGCTAGGTTTTACAAAAAGTGTATTTTCAAATTAACATGCAGATATAAATTAAGCAACTCGACTCACTTTATTTTAACTAGGTTTAGAAATGTAGAAATGTAAGTAAATTATGGATAAAAAAAAACTGGCATATCTACTTACTAAAATTAAAACCAAAATAGGAGAAAGTAACTTTATTAATTACAAACTTTAACGCAAAAGAGCTAAATGTACCTATAATTATTAACATAAGAAAATAGGTATGACCTATTTTGTCAAGAACCACAAAACAAATAAAATGAACAAATATAATTCACATGCTAATTTATAAAGGAAATCAACGTTTCGAAACGTTACACAAATCTGGTGCATTACCATTTGTCGGTAAGAATTGCCAAAACAGTTTGCGTCGTTGATCTTGAAAAACTGGGCATAATGACTGCAATATTCTTTCTTTTTTAGAAGTGTTTACTCCCTGAGGTACAGAAAACGGCGGAAGCAGAAGGACTTTCTGCATATCCACGCTGTATATCTTTTGATGATCATCCAAATTTGAATCTTTATCAGACTGATAATCCTTTCTGGCGATCGTGTATTTAATTTTGCGTTGTTATTTTGATGCAAATCTCACAATCTTTAGTAGAACATGTTTTGTCATATGATAGGTGACCTTCATACTTTAGACAAGTATCACATTCATCCTGCGAAGGGCGATTAAACCCAATATTTTGTTTTTCGAATATTTTTCTGTAAGGATCATATGAAATTTTATCATATGTGCCACAATAGTCTATCCATAAATATTTTATCGTCAGTTCTGAAGGAAGATAGTACCTATTAGGTGAATTAAGCAAATTATAATGTGACACAACTGGATGGAATTTTTCAATGTGGGATGTTACTAGCTTTTCTGTATCTTCTTCTTTGCTTTGAAGTAATCCTATTGCAATCAATCCTCTTTCGTCTTCTACTTTGGTAAACCCATCATTACTATTTATTTTTGAACTAAAATGGCTTGTAATCATACCATCAGTTTTTAATCCTAAAGTGTGCAAAAACATTGTCTTGCATACTTGTAGTTTATGTTCATTATTATCACAATTCGATGGTAAAAGATAATGCAAAGAAAACTCTTTAAAATTTATGGCCTTCTGACTTCTGTACTTTATTTTATTTTGCGTTATGTATGCTTCTAGAAAAAGCTTTCTTCCTCCAAAATTGAATTTCCAAAAGTTTTTTTTTAATTTCTTCTCTTGAAACGTCATCAATTTTTTGATAATACTTTTGTCTACACTTATTAGTACAAGGAGGTAGCAAGCCATGTTTTCTATTATTATTTAACGATTTCTTTTTGAGTTCTCCTTTTCCTATTAATTCCTTTATAACATTGACTATCATTTCTTTTAGCAATGAGCTACAAATGTTATTTATTTTTTCATGGTTAGAATCATGAAAGTCTTATAACTGTCTAAACTTTTTTTTTATGTTTCAATAGGGGTATAATCTGAATCTTTATCACTATCGTCAAAGTCAGAATAAATTTTATTATCACCATCTGAAGGTAAATTATCATGAACGGGAGTCGATACCCTTAAAATATAAATAAATTATCTATCATATACGTGATGTTATTATAACTTTATTTTTAATGACATACAACTAAACAAACTAAACAACAATATAACTAATATACTTTTAACATTATTTTACCAGACCTATTTAGGCACATTTGCACTATTTTTCTTGACCGACATTCCGTAATATTAAAACTAACATAATAACTTTTACACGCGTGCACCCCACTCAGTGGTCTAAACTCAACTGAGAATAATAAAGTAAAATATAATAACTCCGACATACTATATAAATCTGTTAACGAAAAATAGAAATAAATAACAAAAAAATATGTGTAAATCCTAGTAACTTGACTTACTGAATTTTAAAGAAGTAAAATGCTCTATTTCTTATACTTACTAGAAAAGAGCATGCACAAATAGCCTCTATTTACAATGATAGTAGCGCGGAAACAATTCTTATAGGGTAATTTTGGCGCGCCAAATTCAAAAATTGATAATAATTCAAAACCTAGTAACTCGACTTACTAGGTTTTACTATAACACGGCAGAATTGGAGGCCGTCGAAAACTGCCAGCGCGATGAGCTCGGTCGGCGCCATTGCAATCCAGATCAAAATTAGCCGCTTTAATTACTATATCTAGCTAATTAACTTAAGGTCAAGTAAACGTGTCTTCTTATCCGAAATAGATTATTTTTTTAGTGTAGGACTTTGGGCTTTCGCTCTGATATTTTGAATAATAATTTCAGAAACACTCTGTATATTAAACTACTTTGAATTACCCCAAAAATATATGCATTATCAATTAATCAAAGGCGTATATTTGAGATGTTTTACAGACTTTGTCATTTATTTGGAAAAGAAGTATAACCAACATGTTTTTCATTCTGTTGCAGAAAATAAATACGATTTTCGAAACCATTACGCTTCCAGGACCTCCCCTTAATGGAATTGGAAAGTGAATATGCAAACTGCGTGCATATCAGGAGACTCTTTCATTAGCATAAAAGAAAAAAGGGAGAAAGCAGCGTCGTTTGATAAAACGAAATAACAAAACACATAATTCATTTAATATAAGAGCTTATTGCTCAATTTGCGTTCCCTAAACAATCAGGAAACAGAAAAGCCCAGCGTACGAAAGGGAACGCTACTGGGTGAACTGTTTTAACAAGGGATAAAGTATACAATTTAAGGAGTGAATATTTTATACTGAGTGCGGCGAAATAAAATACCTGTTTGAAACTTCAGAAAAAAGTTGAACAACACATGAATAACAAAACGCATCCATGCATATTGTTAATTGTTCTCCTCCTACTTCATAAATCTCACATATTATCTTCGGACTCGAAATCTATAAAGGGGAAGGGTGGACTGAGTCCACGTGAATTCAGGCCATATCAGCGCACTTATTATGCTACCTTCATCAGCAGCCATTTTGTCAACCACACCGATCCCGTTCAGTCAGATGGCCTATTACATGGACGCATTGAAGAAGAATGCTCGGTAGACGACATAAATCGGAATTGTACGAATAATAATTCTCCAGTGTAATTCTTGGTGCTGCTGAGGATAGGGACAGCTCTTTAGAATTAGAACAGCACAATCTATCATTACACTAACATAATATCATCCTTAAGATTGCATCCTCGACATGTAGAACTAACCCATAACATAACGATACTTATTTAGTCTGCATTGGGGTAAGGGTTGCGATCCTCGTTATATTATTCACATATTTGTAGAAATGGCACACCGTACAGTATTTTGGAAGAATGGATAACTTTTTGATGAAGTTCATGGCGTTCTCCTTGGGCTAAATAAGCAATAAAGAGATGATTACAGGATGTAGGTTTTCATAACTGCCTTTTAATTTGCTGGTCTTGCCACAGTTGGTCAGCTTGTTTGGATATTTTGCTGACAATGCCTTCAGTTTCTTCAGAAGTGATCAACAGAGCTAAAAAATAAAGTAAAGTACCAATAGAAGATCAGTTAATATAGATTTCCAAGCGAATATGATGATACTGATGACGATTACCAATTAGAATTCATATTCTGCCAATGCAAATCATTAACCCTATGTTATCCATATCATATTTCCTGAACTAAGCCATCTTATTATTTGAATTAAATTTAATAAGTGTAATATGTTACAATAATCTAAAATCTGCGATACTTCAGGCATTTTGACAACACTTAACGGTCATAGCGGAATCTTCAAACCTCGCTCTTTCCGTTAAACATCTTACTGCATGAAGATATGATTAATTATCACATTTTAATTCAGTCAATTAAAGCATAAATCACTTTTCTTTGTTATTAATTAAATAAGATACATAAAGGTAATAGATTTTACCCATTTAAAAAAAATATACAAAGCTTACCGTGGCTTATTTTTATGGCTAGATTCAGGTAAACTGTTCCATTTATCGGCAAGATAAGAGAGTTTTTTATTTTGCAAATAGCGATGAAATGAATAGCACATATAATGTAATTTATAACATTGTTTATTGCTGTTATTAAACTTTGCTAAAACACTTCAAAAACATTCATACGATTACATCTTAAAAGTTATCATAAATATCTTAAGTATTCTATCTGTGTGGTGTCAGGTTTTCGTGAAACACGCTGTAAGGGTGACACGACATGGAGAAAAACGCAGCCCTCGCGACTACAATCCAGACTAATAGAGAGAATGAAAACGGTCTAGAAATGAGTCTCAACTCTGCACAGGAGCAGATTCCAGCCAGACAAATATCTCCGTGGAAATAAGAACAGGGGTGACTGATTGTCCTCATTGCCTCAAGACAGGAGTCCATCTCGACTTTAGGATTGCTATTGGAGGCCCCGTCTCATCGTGTATTCCACCGAGGAAAATCTAAATAATATACAAATTAGCAAATTACATACACACATTGAACCATATGGGGTAGTGTGAAAAGTAATGAAAAAAGTATGTAAAGGATGTAGGGGATACACGTGTGCTTCTCTAATTTTTCAGTTAAGAAAGCCAATACGTAAAATTGTATCCGATGATCTGAATATACGCGAAAATTGTATTATTTTTATACCACAAATTATACAACCATGTACTGTTGTAGCAACTCCAAATATTCTTGAATATTTTAAACACCGTCAATAAAAATGGTCCCAATAATTCTTGACCATATTGGCAAGAAAAGAGACACAACTCAAAAATTTACTATTTTGGCTTAACACCTAGTCCCTAGACTATCTCCCAGGGTTCGGAAAAGTGATATAAGGCTTAGTTGATAATTGACGCCATGTGAAAACACTAGTATCTTTTTGACTCAGTCGTTTCTCCCTCTTGCGGGCAAGAAAGTTCGTTTATTTTTAGGCTCTGAAAAATTATGTTTCTGGAGTGGTATCACCTTGCTTTCTAATAAGCGATATTTTAAAACAGTATGTTTGTCTATCATCCAATGAGGGTTTTTAGGTGTCTAATACCTGCAATTCTGCCTTTTATCTAACCTATTTAAATAAAAAAAGGTCTTGTCAGAGGAAACACCTTGATTTGGGAATTAGGGATCATTACTACATTGCTATATTGATAACTCAACAAAAAATCTATTCTGTTGTCGAAATCAATTTTGGGAGCTCATAAAACAAGTGCACTATATATACATTGCAAGCTCTGTTACCAGTGACGGCGCTAGCATTATTTTGCGGTTGGGCGAAAATAGGCAGGAAATATCTAGGGTGGGTGAGGGCGTTAAATATATTATTTTATGTGCGAATGTGATACAGTGGTGTTATAAGAGGTTGGGCAACTGGTTGGGCGAAAACGATTTTACCTGGGCACTCGCCCACCCTTGCCCACCCCTGTCGCAGCCACTCTGTTACGTTAGATTTTCCTGCACAGGTAGTAATAGATCAAACTATTTATTTTCCAGAACAGTAGGACGATCTTTAGTTTAGTATAACCGTCTCTCATAGTACAAAAATTCCTAAATTTTGCTTCTATTTTATTTCGTAGTTGAGTATGTAAATAACTAGATGGAAAAATATAAAATAGGTCGTTCAGGTTACTTACTATCAAATAACCGACACACTTCAGCTTGCGTACGAGACCTGTCTCCATAGACAATCATCATAAAAATTTTAACTCGCCATGTTTCACTTAAATGCACCATATTTCGAGAGCTTGTGGCAGTAGATATATAAAATTGTTGTACAATGTAATAAGTAACGTAAGTAACCAAGTAACGTAACCACAGTACAAAATGTTAGAAAGAATAGAACGAGTAAATGAAAAGAAAGAAAGTGTAGAGGATTAAAGATGTATATCCCGACTTACATATATCCTTGATATAAATCGAAAGTTTAATAGTGTATTTTAACTTGTACTTAAAGATCATTTTTATATTATTTTATACACATATTTATAATATATATTTCTATGTGTATATGTGTAAGTTAAAAGTGATATAATTATCTTTACGTTATATTAATACTTAAGTACTTGCGTTTTATATTTTATTGTTTTAATTTGTCTTGTTGTATTTAACATATTGTTTTATGTATTTTTTTTGCACCATAGCTCAATACTCGTATAGTTTATATAAAATTAAGAAATGCGGGACTTATTGCAATATTTCTTCGGTCACACTATAGGAAAATACCAAAGCATTTGAATTAGAGATGAATCGCCATTATTTTTCTTCGTTTCATCGTGTGCATTCGTACTGCGCTTTAACCGTGGCGGAAATGTAGACGCAGTTTATCCTGGTCCCTATCTCGGATCCCGGATCTCCGCTGCCGGCAATTTGTCCAAGAAGCCGGCCGGCAGGCGCTCCTCCTCTAAGATTCATCCTGTGCTCCCCCGGGACCTGCCTAACTATGGCCGTCCCGCACCCGCCCAGCTCTATAATAAACATCTATCACTCTGTTTACTTTTCACTTCTTATGGTCCTAGTCGGTCCCTTTTTCCCGACGCAGTTCCGCGGATATTGAAAGTGCACCTCGATATTCATATCGACTTTCATAGAAATTAGCTGTACTATTAAGTATTCTGTGTACCGTATCGAACTCCACAGCTCAGAAATTAACTGTAGACTTCAATATGGCAACAGAAAAATTTATTGTTCGACTAAAAACGAGACAACATTAAAAACAAGCAAGAAGCAAGAAACATTAAAAAATATAATAATAATAATAATAAGACAGACCTACAAATTTTTACATTTTGAATGTTGATTTAGGTTTGATAAGTGATTGTTTACGCTGATTTCGTATCTACCTTCCATTTTTGCCCCTCGCGTAAGGTTTTTGATCAACTGAATAATCAGAATAAATTAAAACTAAAGGAAAAATTACATCTTAATAAACATTATATTTAATAGGCATTAAAAACATAGTAAAAAGCAACAACAGAATTAGTTTTGAGTCTCTAGCTCCTTTCCTCTTATACCAATTGCTTACAAGGACTTAATTAAATGCTAATTCTTAATGCTATTTATATATTTTTAACTTGGCCATGTTTATTATCATAGATATAGCATATTATTGTTGAATATCCACCATATCCTCCCAAAGGTATTTGGATGGCAGTTTCTCGCAGAATAATAGATGTTTTGGGCTGTTTTCTTTTTTCGAGTTCACCATATCAATACAACCCGATACAGAGAGAATATTTTGACTGAATTAATTAAAAAACTATCCTATGATAAACGTCAGCGTAGCTATCTTCAGGAAGATGATACAAGAGTACATACGACAGTAAATTTTTAAAATTTTCAAATTCAAATTTAAACTATAACTTTTCTCGGTGATTTTTTTCATGACTGGTTGATAAGTCTGTATACACATGTTAAGTTTCCTCTGAGATATTCATGTTTGATCATACTGGACTATTCCGTTACTTAAGAAATAGGATTTTCAGAAATCTTATACCTAATTTGCTGGAAAAAATAATGTGCCTCCTATAATGGTAGTTGCGTTTTTAATAGCACGAGGCGGCGGGTAAACTTTTTACATCAAACAAGGGATGTTTAGAGTAGATATTTTGACTGATAGTGTCTTTAGTAAAAAAAGTCAATCTTTGAATTTGAATTTTCAAACTTGTAGTTCTTTATTATTTTATGTTTAGAATTAATAACAACTCCGTTTCCTGACCACGCTTGGACAAAATAATTTTTGAGATCCCGGTATAATGCTCAAAAGTGATTGTAAGTGGACGTTGGGCCATCTGTCATCACCAGATGCAATCAGCACATATTTTCTACCGCCATATTTAGCATAAGGGTTCAAAGTGGCCGCTACGATGTCTTGTCTTGTGTCCATTCGAAAATTATTGTGTGATTAATCAAGGAAATTTGCATTCCAATATTATAATTTGAAAGAAATTTAGGTTTTAGTGCATATTTCGCTGGACAAAAAGCATTTACATCGGTATGATCTACGGTAGACTTAAGATGTTTCTATCTTCTATCATAAAGCCTACTGGAAATAATTTGTTTTGCTTCCATGTCAAAAATAATTATAAACATACCTAACTACTTTTATAATATCGTATACTAGATGACATCTATATTATAAAATGAAGTAAACCATAAATAATGAAATCAGTCAGATTAACTATATGTTAAACTACCAAGGTTTGCTGCCAACTTCCTTGGGGCAGTATTTAGTACACACTGATAGAAATAGGTAGACAGCAGTTCATTTAAGGCTTTTATTTTTAATGTTCATATTTTTTAGACATAGAGACGAGAGTAAATACGCTATGCTCACGAAGAGGTGCTAAACTGTCCCCTTTAGGACACGAACACACGAACACATAGACATAAAGAAACACCACCCAATATTGAATTTGGTCCACTATTCTGGACGACAGTACGAATGATATTATTGTAAACACCTTTATGGAAGAATATTATATGTTACCTATCCATATAGTGGTTACGAAGCACAGTACTGCCCCTTTATAAGCTCTGCATCGGGTAACTAATTAGAGTGCCCATCGTATATTATCCATTGTTATTTCAATAGATTTAAAACCATTAATTCGTACAATCTTTACATCAAATTAACTCATTCCCATCAGTTTAATGAAAACTTACATCTTCTATTTTATCCGTGTTTTCTATTAAAATCACACAATAGAAATTAGTATCTAGTTCACAAAAAATTGCATAATTTTTATATATACTTTTGGATATACGGATATTTTGATAGAAAATTTTAAGTAGTTATATTTTTATATTAGCTATGGAGTTATATTCTACGGTTGTGTCAATGATTATTATTTTAGTGGTAAATAAATTATGTATAGTTAGCTATGAATTAAACCATTTGGGTAATTTCATTATATGATGGAATGCAGATTGTTTTTATATATATATGTAAATATTTGTAAACAGCAATGTGTACCATATAATGGGGATTAAAACACAATTACATACAATAATATTATTCAAGTCACTTTTATTTTTAGCCAGTTTGACATTTCACAAAATAAAAATTATTCTACAAGGGAATATACCCTACCGCTCCTAGTCATTCTCTTAATTTTTTTATTCCTATTTCGTTGCCTACTGGAAAATCTCGCCGTCCTATTAACTTCGTCATCGACCTTAACGCTTTCCTCGTCTAACTGCTTAAGAAAGCTTCGCCTACTTCTCTTATCATTAGGCCTCGTTATGCTATCGTCCAACTTCAAAGGAGTATGGACGATCTTCACCTCGTCTATTTTATCCTCATCCTTATCGTTCTTATCGAAAGCGTTGTTGTTGTAAATAATATTACAATAATTTTTCTTCTGGTCCCTTCGAGGTTCGTCAAGAACATTCTCAGCAGCTTTAGAAAAACTTATATGAAAACTTTTATTTGGCAAAAGAACACATGGATTTAAATTGTGGAGGGATTCGTAGGACTGTTTTGCGATCTTGTACATTGCATCCGTGCATTTCTTCCTACAAGCTCTGGCGTTTCTCAAGAACCAGGAGTTGTTTTTGGAGCGACGGCTACAAAATCACTAATTAATATAGTCTATAACAAAAAGTTACAACAGTACTCACTGTATAGTTAGACGAGATGAACTTCGACCTGTGTGCCTTGGACGTCCCTGGCCGATCCTAACTAGGGTTCCTTTTCTCAAATGGTTATATAAGTAATAAACGGCTCCGGAAAACAAGAAAAGTGCCGTCGTATTCGGTGCTATGCTGGTTTGAATGGCGGATGGCTAAAATGATTTTATTAATGCAATTAGGTTACTGACTAGATAGTTGCTTACTGTGCGTCCGGTGAATGAGTCCATGAACCTGCGAAACATGACAGTACATAATGCCAACGATAAACTTACAGTAATCATTTCGAAATAGAATTTTGATATATGTTATTACTTATATTTGCAATTTTGACTTTTTATCATAATGCTACAAATATTGATTTTATTGTCACAAACATTCTGTCAAATATGACAACCGATGGCGTATGATAATTTTAGTCAGAGCCACCCTGTGGTATTAGAAGGCTAGTTTAAAAGAATATACTATATTTATAACGTAATCAAAGTCCATAATATCCATAATCATTAGCATACATTAGTAAGGCTGTGGAAAATGGACTGCGCGTCACAGACGTACGCATCGTAACAATATATTAATAAAAAATAAACAGTTTTAAAACCTTAAAACGGACATTTCCGCACGTAGAGTATCTCTATCTCGAAATTGAGTGGCCGAGAAAAAATAAACCAACACATAAATGCAGAATATGTGTTTTATACGACAGTTTTACTTTTTTCAATTTGCTCAAATAATCCACCATCGTGCTTTCTCATGACCCATGGACAGGATGGGGTGTATCTTATCCACCTCAAAATCAATAGATGTCGTCTGGTAGACGTCCCCAATCAGAATCAGTAGAAACCCGATCGATCCGACACGATTTAATTGAGTTATCGTACTAACAAAAACAATTTCTCAAATAGTCCACCATTGTGCTTTCTCATGACACATGAACATGGTAGAGTGTGTTCTATCGACCTTAAAATCAATAGGTCTGGTCTGGAAGACGTCCCCGATCAGATCAGTCACAACCCGATCGATCCAACACGATTTAGTTGAGTTATCGTGTTAACAAAAAAAATCTCAAATATATAGTCCACCATCGTGTTTTCGCATGACCCATGGACAGAGTGAGGTGTGTCCTAGTGTGTTCTATCCACCTCAAAATCAATAGATGTCGTCTGGGAGACATACCCCATCAGAATCAGTCAAAACCCGATCGATCTGACACGATTTAGTTACGTTATCATGTTTACAAGAATAAATTCCGACGACAACGAAAACGATGACAACGACACATACACACCAAATGGTTTAAAAACCATTTTTTTAATGAAAAATAAAGCCCTAGAAAAAAAATTGTTTATACCATTACATTAATTTTGCGGCGGATAGTGGAGTTCGGAAAAGTAATAAATATGGTACCAAATTCTATTCTGATTATTTCCATTATTTTCCGTTCACTTTCTGTGGTCTCTTGTGTGTGAATGAGTCTCTTATATCCAATGACGATTTGTCATTCCAACATATTTTAGTTTGATTCTTTAGGCTACCATTAAATGTAGCTTCTTCTAAAAAAGTGTATTGCATAAAAAGCTTTGCTCATGTTCGTGTTCGACACTGTTTCAGAAATTTCCAGTCTTCTGTCGGTAAGAGTTGCTGATAAGGGGTTGTAAACAACCACTGGAGTGTTATTTTGAAAATAAAGGAGTCTCCAGACAATTTCTTCAAAAATTATTCATTGTAATTTGATAACTACTCAAGACTTTAGTTCTTTCTATATATTTTCTTCAACTACCAGTCTTATTTAAAGAACGGAACAGTAATAGTCCATGACAAAAACTACCATTAAAAAATCCGAAAGAGGTTGCTGTCACTTAAAACTGGACTTTCATAAGGCAAAGTACTAAATATTTCTTATCTTAAATGAATACTATTGAAGGCATTATACCTTTTTAAGAAAACATTTCCAACCAGTATACCTTTTTAAGATCTGCCACTCCTATTACAATATCCAAGGAATTGATTTATTTCAGAACACTGTGTAGAATATTTTCCCTACATTAATATTACTTCGTACAGTTTATTTAATCGACGACCGAACTAATCGTTTAGTTAATTGATCTTCCGACTAGAGTCTATTAAAAATGTAGGCACCAAACGTAATAATTCACCCAAATATGGCGATGTGCTGTTTTTCTATTATCATTATCCAATGAACTATGCTTGGTGCGAGGGGAAATGGGCTGCCAAATGCTCATCTAACGACACGTGCCCGACTCCCGCTGAATCTTCGATCAAGTGAAGTGGAAGTTCGCTCACCACAAGCCGACTGATACAAGCAAAAAGGGCCTACATCTGGCTCTAACCAGGGCCCAGTTTTATGGGGTGAATGGCTTTTATTGCTGGGTAACGACACTACATTAATTCCGAATAATAACACTTGTCATTCATGTACGAACACCTCGTGTATCATCTAGTTCCATTTAGTATTTATCGTTATATTTTTCATTTATTATATATGGCAATTCTAAATTCTGGTAAAATTTTTGGTAATAGAAAAAGTTACAACCAAAAATAAACCTGGAATTGTTAAAACAAAATAGACTAGTTTTCCACAAAGCGTTAAAGTATTATACACCACTCAACGAGCGTATTGCCAACCAAGTTGGCGTCATTAGGAGGTGTAAGTTGGTTGGCCATACGTGGACGAGTTCGGTGCTTTGTGACAAACCGATCTGCTATTTTTCATTACTACATTAGAAGGTTCTAAGCCGCCTCTCCCAGGATGAAAAGGGTTAGACTTGAGAGAATTCAAAGTATCACTACATAGAAATTTTTTCTCATAATTTTCATTTATAGATGTCCATACAATATTGTCATACCTACACAAAACATTTTCGTTAACTATAAAGAGGAATGTAAACTTTGTAAAAAGAAATGTAGAAAAACATTAAGAATTGCACGCCCATTATATGAAAAACGAAATCACAACTATTCATAAACTACTTGTCCATATGCCTGACATAGTAAAACATATATTTCTGCTGATTGCCAGTTATCATAAGAAGAATAAGGATCTAATAATAAAGAAATAAAAAAAAGAAAATAAGAGAAAGACATGGCAAAAACTTTCTGATAATATTGTAATGGAATATGTCATGAACATTCTTATTACTTCAGATTCGTTTATCAACGACCTTAGAAGACAAGTAACGAAATTTTTAAAAAAGTGTCAACTGATATTATTAAAACTACCTACTACACCTATAAATAGTGGCAGTTCTGATGATACTGACATGAGGATGATTTCCGCAAAACTTGTCTTAAACATTTGACTGAATAATGATAAGAAAATTGTCTCTTCATCTGCCAGACTTCCGTCAACATTTATCAAATTAATCGAACTTTTTGAGCAAAGTTGTCAGCCTTGTTGAACATCCAGGTTTGAATACGATCCCGAGACAAAACTGCAATAGCACGAGTATTAAACTTCCACTTTACTCTGCCAAAAGAAAGCACAGATGAACAAATTTAGAGTCAAATCAATGATGATCGTGTTTTTGACTTAAACACTATTGTTCACAAGAAGTTTATAATCAAAAGATGCCCTACTTTTAGTCAAACATTTTATTTGCGACTTTTTGATCTAAAAATATATTCCACAGCCACCCTATAATGCCAACATAGCTATCTGTGATTTATATTCTTCCCCAAGATAGAATCTCGTTTGGGGACCATTCCTAACATCTAATGGGCTATGATGACTACTCTGAAGCAACCTTACAAAAACGACTTCTAGCACTACCACGTCGAAATGAAAAGCCGTTAAGAGCATTCTATTGTTTTACAAGAAAGTTACTTTGAAGGCAACAATATTGAATTATAAATTGTATGATTAAAAGTATTTTTTAAAAAATTCATCTCGTTACTTTTTGGGACATACCTCGTACAATGTCTCGAATGGTACACACATATTATGTTTTGAACAGTCAAACACCAATGTTATTGATCGACGAGGTATAGTATATATTGAGTAGATAAGAGGTAACAAATAAATAAAGAAGGGAATAGAGAAGAAACGAGTCATATTGACGACGGTATAATAAATGCTGATGAAATTAGAATCCATGATTGTAGAGAGCATTAAGAAGCGAAGTGGAGTTTTAAGAGCGGAATTTAATTAGGATGTAAAAGCGAATTACTCGGTTAATGTGGCTCTTCATGGCTCCTAATAAGATAAGAAGCAATTTGAGACGGTAATACCGTTAATATCTGAAGCCTCATTTCATAAACATCGATTAAAGGGTTGCCGTTAGGCCGGCAAACTCGGAATGTTATTAAAAACGAGATCCCCCTTAATGGAAAACGGACAGAGGCAGTCTACTATCTGGCTAGATTTTTATCATGAAAAGACGATTTTTTATAAAGGATAAATAAAGGAAACGATAAATAAAGGAAATTCAAGCAGCTTTTCATTGTACAATTAATTCGTTTATTTATTTTTATTTATTGCTTCTATTATAACTTATTGTTTATATGTAACAAGTATAATTAGAATTATTAATTTGGACATTTAATACAAGATAGATAATGAATTTTATATTCAATAATATGATTTTAAATAGTTAACCTATGTATTACTAGTTGCTATATGTCAAAGGTGGTTAAAGTACTTAAAATGCCTTCTGCTGTATACTTTCATTTTTTAAGATTTTAGTGAACACTAATTTATCATTATTGAAAAAGTCTAACTAAGTGAATTGTGAGGTAAACTACTAATAAATTCAGTATCAGAAAATAAATCATCATCATTAGGTCATCAGTCCTAAGACTGGTTGGACGCTAACCTCCAGCTTCTCCTATCTTGTGCTAACCTACGCATTTCGCTAATTGTGCTACAACCTACATCCCTTACTATTTGCGAGCAGTAGTCTAATCTAGGCCTACCTCTGCCTTTCTTCACTCCTATTTCTGCCTCCAAAATATCGCGGACTATTCCCCCATGTCTCAGCAAGTGGCCTACCATTCTATCTCTTCTCTTCTTTAAGTTTTTCCACATACTTCTTTTCTCGCCGACTTTCTCCAATACTTCTTCGTTTCTAACCCTATCAGTCCATGGTATTTTCATCATTCTTCGGTAACACCACATCTCAAAAGCTTCTAATTTCTTCCTACTTGCTTCCCCTACCGTCCAGGTTTCGCAGCCGTATAGTGCCGTGCTCCATACATATGTTTTCAAGAATCTCTTCCTTGTTTCTAAGTTTATTACCCCCGAGCATAAAAGTGCTTTCTTTTTGTTAAAAGCTACTCGACCCTGCGCTATTCTTTGTTTTATGTCTTTATCGCTTCTTCCATCCCAATTTATTTTACTTCCTAAATAAGTGAAGTCTTTAACTTCCTCCAACCTTTCATTATTAATCTGTACTTTCGTTTTTGCTCTGCTCTCGCGCCCTCTGCACACTAACACTTTAGTTTTGTTTTTATTCACCCTCATTCCGTATTCCTCTGTCAACACTGCCTCCATTTCGTTCAATGCTGATTCTAATTCCTCCTTACTAGATGCTAATACTGCTATATCATCCGCGAATCTCAGCCTTTTTAGTTTCTGTCCCTGTACTTTAATCCCGAAATCCACTCTATCTTTTACCACATTAATCGCCTCTTCGATGTACAGATTAAAAATTAGTGGTGATAGCGTACATCCTTGTCTTACTCCTTTCCTAACATCTACTTCCCTTTTTTCCCCTTCTACTTCTATAACAGCAGTTTGCTCTTTGTATAGATTGTGTACTACTCTCCTATCTCTATACTTCATTCCCGCGCTCTTTAGTATCTCGAACATTTTTTCCCATCTTACGTTATCAAAAGCTTTTTCTAAATCTACAAATCCTATATAAGCGTTCTTTCCTTTTTCTATTGTTTTCTCTAACATTACTCTTAGCGCCAGAATAGCTTCTCGAGTTCCCCTATTTCGCCTAAAGCCAAATTGGTCTTCTCCTAGTATTTCCTCCGCTCTATTTTCCATCCTCTTCTGCACTATTCTAGTTAAGATTTTTGACGCATGGGAAGTTAGGCTAATCGTTCTAAAGTTCTCGCATTTGTCGGCTCCTCTCTTTTTCGGTATAGTAACGATAATGTTCCTCTTATAATCCTCCGGCATCTCGCCCGTTTCATATATGTATTTTACCAGTTCAAACATCCTATTTACTACTTTCTGTCCCGCACATTTCAAAATTTCCGCCTGTATTTTATCTACACCCGGCGCTCTATTATTTTTTAGCCCCCTTAGTGCTATTTCAAATTCCTCTCTCAATATAGGTTTTCCTACATCTTCCCTATCGATGCTAGATTCTTCCTCTAATATCTCTCCTAATTCCTGACCCTCGTATAAATTTCCTAAGTACTGCTTCCATCTATCCGCTTTCTCCTCTCTTCCGATCAGTATGTCCCCCGATTGACTCCTAACGTTTCTACTTATTGTTCCTATATCCCTGAAGTTCCTCTTAATTATTTTGTAAGCCTCATCGGTCTTACCTACTTGCAACTTATCTTCTACTTCTTTACATTTATCCTCTATCCATTGTTGTTTCGCTTTTCTACATTTTCTAATGATTTCCCACTTTATTGACTTATAAGTTTTCAGTCCTTCTTCGTCTCGTCTGTTTTTGTAGCCTCGTCTCTTTTGCATTAAGTTTAAGATTTCGTCCGTTATCCAGGGCTTCCTAGCTTCCCTTTTATCGTGTCCTAAAACGTCCGTAGCCGCGGAAGCTAGACTATTCTTGATACCCTCCCACTCAGTTTCTGCGTTCTTGATTTCGTCCTTACTCGTTTTATTTATTAATTGATCTGTTTTATCCTGGAACTTATCTTTCATATTCTGATCCCTCAAGAAAATAAATAGTTCACATTTATTGGCGACTCAAGAAAATATTTTCATAATTTACGTTAGAATATAATTGGATAAAATGTTGTCTATTATATTAGAAAGAGCGTATGTATTAAATGCAGTGCTGCAGGGGTCTGTACTGGGGCCTATTTTTCTTCTCAGATAGTAATACCGCACACAGTTGGACATTACCAAAGTCAACTAGCAAATACACTGCTGAATATATACTTTATGTATGTGGCCTAGGATATTCTCTATCACTACTGATAAACAATTGCAATTATTTGACACATGTAAAGAAACATTTTGCAATTGTTTTTTAATACACTTAACGCTGTTTACAGTGATTTGAATAAGGCAATATAGTCAGTTACGCTAGTTTTGTTTTTAATTTAATATAATCAAGTGAATGAAACATTTTGTCCAGCACTCTGAGAATAGAAGAAATAAATCGTTCACGCAAGTTAAGAGAAAATGAAGTAGTGATAGCGGTAACTCTGGTTAACGATGGACGTAGCCAGCGATATGTGTCTAATTTGTTAGTAGTCAGACAATAATCAATAATTTCAATAAACTTTGAAGTTACTGTAAAATCCCAAGACAAGTTCGAAATAAATCCTAAAGATGTGAGAGATGAGCAATGTCTTATACAAGTCGCCTTAAGAAACAGATGTTCTACCAGTATAGAGCTAATTGTAAGTAGAGCCCTAGCAGCAACTCGAAATGTACCAATTTCTGAACGAACGTCCAGGAGAAGTCTTAATGAAGGAGGATTGGACAACAGAAGACCATGTATTTCACCACTGCTCACAATAGAGCATTACTAGACTGAATTTTGCAAGAAAACACATAAACTAGAGCATTGATGATTGTTGGTTTGTTTTCATACGAAATAAAAGTAAGCCTTAATTCGTCATATGGAAGCCAACGAGTCTGTCGAAGGCCAGGAGAGGGGTTTTCTGCCTGCAATATCTTCTCTGAAGATACTGTTCTTTGATAGATCAATAATATTCTGGGGAGGAATTTGTTTCAATGGTAGCACGGATTTGGTTCCTATACGCAGGAGATCCATGAATGCACATGTGGCCCTACGTATAAAATATCGAAAAAGAGCATGAGAAGCTATTTTCTCCGTTTGTCGGAGATAATTTCATTTTTATGCAGGATAACGCTCGGTCTCACGTTGCTACAAAGGTAATGGACCCCCTCGCTTTTTAAATATTCCTACTATGGGTTGGTCACCAAGAAGCCCAGATATGGACACCATAAATTATCTATGGGATGCACTAAAACGGTCGGTTAGGCGCTACAGACCTTCCCCTATAACTCTCAGGGAACTCGAACAAGTCGTTCTTGTCGACTTGGAGAATATTTCTCAGGAAACCATTCACCACTTTTATCAATAGCGTACTCAGACGAATGGAAGCAGTGATAAGAGCTAGAGGAGAATCTGTACGCTACTAAAATCAAATCCGTACTATTTCATTTCACCTCCAATTGTTTTCTAAAGTTTTCATTAACACGTAAAGTTTCACTGATTCGTTAATTTTGTCCAGGAGTTTATTACGATAGGAATTACCATATAAATAAATAAACCAGATATTAAAAAATATAAACTAAAAATATAATAATCCCTTATTTGCTCATTTCTTATTGATGAAGCAATCAGTCTCAGCTCTATTTCGTGAGGAGTACAATGCAACTAATGACCAAGAAAGCTTCATTTGAAAAATATATTATTGTGAATATTTTTTTGCATTAATTTATAGTTTTTTCTCTTAACTTCATTTTTCCCGCATGAAAAGGGACCTGCGATCTGAGGCGTCCCCGGCGTCCCACGAAATATCAAAAGGTTTTACGCGCCGACTGAATTCATCCGGCGCGGCCCTTTGGGACAAGTGTGACCGGATCGAGGAGGTCCTTCCCATCGTAAACATTCCGCGAACAACCGAGTGCGCCGCAGGTCCTGCACCAGCTCGCATTGACATTGCAATCTCCTGGGGAATTTCACCCTCGTCCTTACACGCCAATATCAAACGTGGAACACAGAAAAGTCTAATTCAATATTCTGCCACGTAAGATTTATGTGAGAAGGAGTTTGGAAGGCTGCAATTTATTATCTGCCGGAGTGCCTGGGACAATCGATCTATAATTATGAGAAATATGCCGGAATTCGAGTTATTAAGCGATCTAAAATTTGGCAGGTGATGCCTGAGACTTACTTGGTACGTATTGAGCTCAGGGGGCAGCGAAGGGATAACGCAGATTCGTTAGACGTTCGACAGAGATTAGAATATCTTAGATAAAAAGGAAATAAACTTAATTAGTTAGAAATAATTGGAAAGTAACATAATTAAAGGTTCTGATATGACAGAAGGGGAAATTGACACTTTTTTATTGTTTGGCAAGAAGATAAGATTATTTTTACAAAATATATAGAATGCCTTTACAATCGTAACCGTGCATTTTGTCAAAATAATTAAAATATACGCTATTTCTGGTTTCCGCTATTTAACTGATGTACTATTAATTTCATCGCTATTTGCTAAATAAAAAATTCTCTTATCTTGCCGATAAACGCAACAGTCTACCTGAGTCTAGCCATAAAAACAAGCCACAATATGAGATAAGAGCCATTTGGGATTTTTTATTTGGCAGATAGAGATGAAATAAACTATAAGTACACTTTAAAACCTTTTTAAAGACACTTTTTAAGTTTTTAACTGTGTGTAAATTCTATTTTCAAAGTATAAAAACTATCAAACTAAAAATATACGAGCCCAGGCTCATAATAGTTCAGCCAGGCAGAATTTTACAGCTAATATATTTAAATAAAAGTAATAACACTCACAAAACTATCTCAATAAGGAAAAATATTGGTAATAGAAATAAAGTATAAACTTTTAACTTACATACGACGAAATATTACTACGTTAGGATGTGTCAGTGACAAGTTTATTAATAAATAACATTAAGATTCGCGATTCACAATAGTTCTGTCGCTTCGTTACAACTGTGTTACAGCACCTTTATTAATAGTAACGGTTTTAATTCTGATATGCATTGTATCTACCAGCTTAGCACACCCTTCAGGAAGCATGCTGTCCTAAATGTCTTGCAATTTGGTGCGTAGATCGTTAACTGAACGGGCTGGATATTTGCGCAACAGTTTTTTCATTTTATGCCACAATGTTTCTATTGGCGAGAGGTCTGGACTGCTAAAGGGCCATTCCATAACAGAGACATTATGTTCTGTAAACCAAGCTTTGGCTGCGTGACACGTAGCACCATCCTGCTGGAAAATGTACTGCACGTCAGTGCCTTGATATATTGGAATTAATGGCAATAAACAGTCTCTCAACATTTGTTTATATTTTTCTGCTGTCATAGTACCATCTACGAAATGCAATTTTCCTACTCCCAAACCATAAGAGACACCCCTAGAACATAAGAGACATACACATAAGGGGTTCTTAGCACACATTTTCTGGTATCACCCAAACAAATTCGAAATTTGGATTCGTCACTCCAAATTACATTATGCCCATTGTTGTAAAAAGTCCAGTGCATATATTCTCTGCCCAACGTAACCGATTGATTCTCTATCGTTTAGTTAATAATGGCTTTCCTTTTGCCTGAAGGACTAAACCGATTCAAAAGTAAAATGTAAAGAATCAAACTTTGTCTTGTAAAATTTGTATCCTATTTTCTTTATTGAGGGTTTAGTGTTGATATAGGAATATTTTTTGCACTAGCTTGCCTCCATAGTACCTTTTTTTTGCACTTGATCAGCGGTTTGTTGTTACAATCCTCCTCAGAGCATATTCATTTAAGCGTGAAATTTAGGATGGTCGGCCAGTTATCTTCCTTTGGGTTGTGTATTAAATTTTTTTATACAGGCTGATAATACCTTATACTGTAGATTAGGGTTGCGAATACGTATCAAATATTTTCCGAGCCGAAATTCCCTGTTTATGAGTATTAACAATTGATTTTTGCATATCGTCACTTAATGACACGACACCACATGTCATTTTTTTTTAACTTTAGCAGACGCGTCCAAAACACACATTATAATGTCCGTTTCACTTGGTGAAAACTCTGAAACAAATCATTAACATTAACTGACATGAGTAAGAGTTTATCTTTTGTCTTAGATCTTGTGTTTAAGCTGTAATGTCATCGTAATTTTTTTAACTAAAGTTAATTGCTTAATGTTCCATAATTAAAACAAATTAATACATTTGTAGGTTAGTCAACGTTTTAATAAAATATGTTAACGTGTTTTAGAGTGGTTCAAAAAATCGTTTAATATCAATATTATTAATAACGTATGAAATTCCATCCCCACAATGTTTCATAAAAAATATGAAATGCTTTATAAAGAAACGGAATAATACATTTTCCAAATCTACACCCGCAATGCAAATTATTACAAAAATTTATAATTCCAAAATAATTCATAAACCTTTTTTCAAGAATTTCAAAGCTGTGTCCACAATAGAAATTATAGAGATCAGTCTAAAGCTTAAAACATCATCAACAAGTATTATAAATTAAATTATCTCAATTTCTTGTAACATTTATTTATTAGGAATAGGCCGCATTTGTTTTTCTTCTAACCAGTGGCAGCTGGTCAGGGGTGGCAGGGTGGGCAGTGCCCACCCAGTAGTTTCCTAGAAGAGGAACACAGTTCGTTATTTATCGTTTATAGAAATTACTGAAGATATAATTATGTAATATGTAATTAATTAAATACATTATATATTACATAACAACAATAATACAATGAAAATTTCTGATTATATATACTAATACTAACAGCGCAACCGTGGTGGAATAAATAAGTATCTACCAAGATTAGTTTTAAAATTAATATTGATGTTATTGACATAGGTATACTTTCAACATCCCTTGAAAGTTTAAATTGTTTCACAATAATATAGAAACATTGGAATCTGGAATATAAAATTAAATAAACAGTAAACACATGAATAGAGTCAATTAATTAAAAAATTAAGAATGATTTGATTGACTTGAAGACATAAAAACCAAATTATACGCGTGTAAACTACATGAAACAATTTGAAACACGGGAATGTTGCTCGAGTCTCGAGTAAGCTGTGACACAGGTGGGCTAGACCACCCTGCTGAAGAAGCCTTCGGCAAAGCGGGGAAGGAATCGAGAATCTCCGATGAGTCAGATTTCCGAGTTCAGTTTTCAGAGACGTAGAACGTTGTTTATCTCAGCGAGGTCTGTACTCTGTAGGTTAGGGTTTTCAAAATTTTAACGGTTCTTTAACAATAATTACAGTAAATTAGTGCCGCAGTCTGTCTGTGGAAGTTGGTACTTTACATTTGTGTTTGTTTAGTATTGTATTTATTTAGTATTTATACCATGGCGAACGTGAGAGAAATAGTAAATACTAATACTGATATTGTTAACTTTTTGTTAGAACGTGAATTTCTGTGTAGCATTTATAAGAGTCTGTACTAGTTTTATCCAATTTTAGTGCTATGCATTTCCAACTTGAAAGCTGAAAGAATTTTAAATCTTAACATTAACATACTTGTACAGTGACTAACATAGAGTTATGAGTTAAAGTTTTTTTTTTACTATATTTTACTTCATTATTTTGCACTATATAACCTACTAATAAGTAGTTGTTGCCCACCCATGACAAATCACCACGAGCCGCCACTGCTTCTAACTTAATTTTGATTTTTTTTTATTAGTATATCTCTAATTACAAATAAATTTCCAGACACCTAACCACCATAAGCGTACTTTAGAAATGGACAGTAATGGCACAAAATGGAAACACGACAATAACTTATTTATTCAATGAATACATTTTTCTGAAATGTATAAAATTAAAATGTATTTTTAGTTCTACTATTTTTACTCTTGTTATTGGTAACATAAAAAATACCCATAAGCGTCATCGGGTGTTATTTCACCATCATTGGTTAGTGGAAAACAACATAGGTCGTTTTATCATCTATATATTTGTTTTCCATTTCTATGACAAATCCCGTAGGTATCTGTTATACACCAAGTCCTATAGAAGCAAGTTAGATAGATCTAATAAGACATGTCCACTGAAATTTTACAAACCTTTTATAGATATATAAAAAGTAGATAAAACACACAATTTGCTGAGTGCGTTACAAATGAGTTAGAGTTTTCAAGAAAATTAAATCTCTGCAATATAGTGTCGATAAGAATAATTGATAAGTTTTCCAGATAACCTTTAAAATTAGATCTAAACAACCCACGCTACAAATGAAAACAAAAACAGTTGCTGTATGATTTATATCTTGGTATAAAAATAAACACGTATTACTGCTGACTAATTTTATAACAAAATATTAAGATATAGTCCTTTAGAATTACTTATGGCCTTAGAAGGATAGATACGATGTCAAATAAATATTCATTACCACCAAACAGTGACAGGGAATATGGCACAGAAAATATGTAAAGTAGAAGTATATTGTCTCTAATATTCTTGTATGATTAGTGAATTTAGAACTTATTGAAATAATTGTAATGTCTACTTAAATTCTTTTTTGCAAAAGTCTTTAACAAAGACATTTTCTCAAAATATCAAAGGATATCACAAAAATCTTCTGTTATCGAACTTTCCTTTGTTTATATTTTTGGTTTTAACGATATTTAAAATAAGAAAAAAATAATAAAATATGTGTGATGTAAGAAGCAAAAATAAAGGGTGGTCCAACCATAATGCGCGATGTTAATTGTGAGTCACACCTTAACGTCAAGTTTTTTGCCCAACTTAATTTGACATTTTTTTGTTTCAGTGTTTGACAAATTCAACCATGGAGAGGTACACAATTGAGCAGCGCGTTAAGATTGTTGAAGCCTTTTACGAAAATGGGCGTTCAAATCAAAATGCATTTCGTGCACTTCGTAACTTTTTTGGTCAGCATAATCGACCAAATGTGTCCACAATCGGGAGAATTGTGCGCAAATTTCAGCAAACCGGGTCTGTATGAAATGTGAAAACACCTGTGCATGCTCGCCCAGTTCGTTCTGCGGAAAACATTGCTGTTGTTCGCGATAGTGTAGCAGAAGAGCCGTCAAGCAATTACCGTGAATGGTGTTCGCTATCGCGAGATGATAATGGACTTCTTGTGGCGAGAAATTGAGGATATGGACCTGGACGATATGTGGTTCCAACAGGATGGTGCCCCTTGCCACACATCCAACGAAACAATGGCACTTTTGCGCGAGAAATTCAATGGCCGTGTTATCTCACGTCGTTGAGATGTTAATTGGCCGCCACGATCATGTGATATGACACCGTTGGACTTCTTTCTTTGGGGATAAAAGAAAAAGTGTACGTTAATAAGCCAAGAACAATTCAAGAGCTAAAGGATGAGATAATTCGGCACATTAACGACATTGAACGTCAATTATGTCTCAGAGTCATTGAAAATATGGACCATCGGATAGAGGTATGCCACCGAAGCCGTGGCGAGCATTTGGCCGATATTTTGTTTCACACATAATTGTCATAGATCCTTCTATCATAACAAAGAATATTAAGATAATCCTCTGAAAACTTTTTGTTTTATTTACAATTAACATCGTGCATTTTGGTTCGACCACCTTTTACAATAATAATATTAAATAATAGAGTATGATAAAAGATTTCTAGAATTATCATAAAATAGAGGCATCACAAGGATCTTATCAAAAATCTAAGTTGCTACAACTGAGACAGGAACTAACAGCGGGTAGTTATTACGTAATTTGTATTAGATATACTCGTACAACACATTCTATTTAGGATAATTTTAAACTAGAACATCCTTATATAGTTCCCACTTCCTACTAGAACCATATAGTTTTATTATTTCTAAGTAACTTTTGAAATTTTGAAATATTGAACAGTACTTACTCATCATGAAGGACACTGTTATCTTACCTACCACACAGGTAGAGGAGACCTCTGAACATGTGCTATGCCAATGCCCTGCTGTTGTATGGCGTAGGCACCTCGAGTTTGGCCTCTTTTTCTTGGACCCAAGCGAGCTGAGAAAGATCAATCTGGAGCCAAATCCGTACTCTAGTGCTGACTTCTTTGGCTGAATGGGCGGTAGCCTAAGTATTGTAGAAGTTCGCAACACCGCCCCCTTTAGAACCCTGTTGCAACCCCCTCCCCCCCCCCTCCGAAAACTAAACCTAACCTGCTCATTACGAAGTAAATTTACGAAGTAAATAGTATTACTTATATCTCACTTATCAGTTTTTAGAACGTTGAAGCAGTTATTCTTACTTTACCCGATCATTTAAAGTTATCAACTACATAATAGCATAGATTTAGGCATAAGTTTTGTCGGCAAGTAGTTTGTACTTCTCTGTGTATACACTTTGTCAAAATGATGAATGGTAAAGAGAAAGCAACGTGGCTATCTTTCACGGCAGTTATACAAAACTTCTTTGGCAACAAAGAAGCTCCTAACTATGAAGTTCTGATTATTACAATGCTGTTGACGTTTCGAAATCTTGGTTGCAATATGAGCCATAAGCTCCATTTCCCGTACAGTCACCTCAATCAATCCAGAGAACTTTGGCGCTGTATGTGACAGAGAGGGAGAGCGTTTCCATCAAGACCCCTTGATGATGGAAATACACTACCAAGAGCATTGGAACCAGCATACGATGGTAGACTATTGCTGGGACATCAAACGAAATTGCCAAGAGAAAGTCTACAAGCGCAAGAGCTACAAGCGTAATTTTTTCCCGAATAAAAGTATTTAAATTTTCATCCACATCAATTGTTACAAATCATCTACTCTCTATCGCATTTAAGTTGAAATGTTAAAATATGTATACGTTAATTTAAAGTAAAAATCGTTTGTATCTACCCATATTTGAATATACATGTATTTTATTTTGCGCAACTGATTTTGTTGCCATCGTGTCGTTATGTGAAGCCTCAAATTTGACGAAAAAGAAAATGTCGAATTGCAAATAATCTAGAGCTCATAGAGCAAGACTACGTACAGATTTTAACTCAGTGCCTTCTAATTAGGTAGAAACAAGGACTGTAATAAATTCAGATTTATTTTTATAAAATACAAAATTATGGCAAAAGCGTTGTTGACTAGGTTGGCGCCATTCGTCCATGAGCCGTTCTTGAATGTAACCAACCGATAGCAAAAATTAAATGTAAATAAAAGAAAAGGATGTGACTGATTACAATTACTAATGTTATTGAAAATTATATATAATATATGGTTTAAATAATTATTTTAATATTAGTATCTATTAATACAAGAGATTTTGAATTTATGCAGTTTTTAATTTATTTTTGGACGAGTATTGATAGAGTATTGATACAGTATTGATAGAGTTGAGTATTGATAGAGATAGTACGAGTATTGATAGAGTGGATATAAAAGAAGCAGGTATATCATTAAATGTTCTAATTACTTTATAACTAAAACACCTTTCAAACTTAGCATAATTATGTTTATGCTTGAAGTTTCAGATAAACCCACAATATCTAATCAGTTATCTATAAAAAAAATCCTAAAATACATCAATCCCTGTGAAAACTGATTCAATGTTTAAATGTGAAAAATTTATATTTATATTATTAATCATATTTATATATCTAATTAGTTACGGTACAAATAACTTAAAAATACAAAAAATGAAAACCAATACAGATACAATAAGACAGAATAAAGTAACTAATTCTATAAAATTAACTTCGGGCAAAAACTTAACTGGATTAAATAAACACAAAGAGTAGGTCTTCCTCGAAGATCTTAAACTTAAAGAAGTAGGTCTTCCTCGCACAACATTAGACGTCTTTTCTCCTTTTAATCACACCACACATAAAAATTACCATTTGATGATTATGCCTTTTTAGAACCTAGATTTTTCGTCTCAACATTGAGCAAATCAAATGCTTCTTAGTAAGATCCTCAAAGATTAAAAACAGTACCATTTTTTAATAATTTCTTTCTTTCATAATTTTCAGACGTTTATTTATGTTAATAAAATTTATTACAATTGTTCGTGGTTTATTTTTGGTGTCATTGAATTTACCAATACGATAAACACTAATAAATTCCTCTTTACTACAGATGACTCCAAATCGAGATGAAGAGGAATTAATCACCTTTTTAGAAAGTGCATATTTTCTCCTTCCTCAGTTAATCCGTAAATTCTTTGTTTGTGGGTTGCTTTTGGTGGCTTGTTCTAGTGCATCAATTTTGTTATTTGAGATTAAGATACTATTCTCATTGTCGGTTACTGTTTTACTTACATTTTTAATGGAATAGTGCGATCATTTAACTTCATGGAATATAGAAAACATTTTATCTATGGGACTTTTTATCTATTCTTTCCATAAATTTTTTACAATCTCTTATTATTAGCTCTTCAATCGAAAGTTTACTTTGTATTTTTGTTTTATTTCTCGTACTCATCCTTGTAGATTTTAATTATTATGGTCGGACTAGATTCTAGGATTATAACCTAATACCTGCGTCAACTAATCAGCTGCAGTTATATGCACTTAGTATTATTTACATGAATTTACACTTGCACTATTTAACTCTTAGGTTTATGTGTAACTTTATATTTTAATTTACAGTTTTTCACTATTTGTATCAGTTTAAAATTAATAGAATGAAGGAGTACCAAAATCGGTGTCTACTCACAATCAGTAACAGCCATCTTCACTACATGAACTTTGTGTTTTAAAATCATACAAAAAATCACGTCTTACAGTTTGTCTACGCATTTGATTAACTATACTGATATAATTAATGGTGTTAATAAGGATGAAATATCCTGTATAGTTTATATAGTTTATATAATTAAAAACAATACGAATTATATTCGTTTATTATATATGTTTTTCTTCGTGTCACTCGTTGCCAAAGGAAAACAAATCAGTAGCAGTTATCCTCCCGATAATCAATGGGCTAGTAAATGAGATTAAATATCAATTTGACTGTTGAGCGAGTGCAGAAGTAAGCGCGTAGCCACGTGCGAACCAAAGGATCTGCTTGTGAGCCACGCGACTCTCGATGAGATCATATCTGATAATCCATTGTAATCCTGCGAACTTCAGAGTGGTTGATTACTATGCTTTTATGGATCTGTAGTGGGCTCGCGTGTGCACCAAACACCAGTCTAATATTTTATATCTAATTGTTTCCCCTCATCGTCGTTACCAACACGTGATAGTATGCTAGATGGCTTGATAGAGTTGGAAAAATACCTACGAGACAAATGCAAAGGTACCAAAGTAAATTACAAATTAAAAACATTATTCTACTTGTGAATGTATTTATGTACCTACTTGTAAATATTTGTCTCTTTTGTGGTCATTTTGAAAAATGAATTTATTATATTACTATATCGGTTTATAACGTCCTTCGCCGTCTTCCGATTCCTAATCTGCATTTCTCTCTGTTTCTCCACATGTCCTCGTCCAGACCTCTCCCCCGAACTTATCAACACATTATCAATGCCCTCTCTCCAACTTTTTCGTGGTCTTCCTCGCCTTCTTCTTCCTTGTGGTTTCCAGTTTAGAATTTTTTTGGGTATTCTGTCATTTGGCATTCGCTGAACATGCCCTTACCATACGAGTTGTTTGGTTCTTATATCATCTACAATGCCATGTGTTATTCCCATCATATTTCTTATTCTCTCATTTGTTACCCTTTCTCTCTTTGATTTTCCAACTGACCTCCTCCAAAAGTCCATTTCTGTGGTTCTTATCATTCTTTCTGTTCTTTCTTTTATTGGCCATACTTCACAACTATAGGTTACTATACTTTTAATTATTGAATTATATATTCTTCTTTTATTTTCTTTTGTTATTTGCTTTTTGTTTGAATTTATTATTGCCTATATATTATATTGCAGACGGAAGTATCGAAAATGCCTCATTATACAAGGTGCCCTGAAATGTGTTCCTCATTTGTTTCTTGAGGAGTTTGTTGAACATGATTAATTAGAACACATGGTTTCAGCAAGATGAAGGTATAGCCCATACTATAAATTGATCAATGGAAATCGTTAGAGCGATGTTCCTTGAAAAAGTGATCTCTAAGTGGAGGAACATTAATTGGCCGCCCAGATGTCCCAATTTAACACCGATGGATTTTTCTTATGAGGTTGTTTGAAATCTAAGGTGTACACTGATGCTCCTAGGACTCGCTTAACCCCTTGTCGCCCGACGGGATTTAAAAGTCCCACGCTTTTACAATTATTATAACATTGTGACTATTAGATTTAAATGCATTTAGTCCTGACGGAACTTTTCACTAAATATTTTGCATTATTTTAGAATAATTGAAAACATAAACCCTAAATTTAGGTTTACTAATCAACATTTTATAGGCAAGCACGCAGTGTCTGTTAATTTTCTGGAAGGTAAGTTTATTTGATTTTTAAAATAATGTTTGATTGTTAGTGTTATTGAAAACATGCTTTATATATTACCTTTTTTTATTTTATCCAATATATTTTAAATTTTCTTAGCGTTAGAGGATGTTGAATTCTGAGAAATAAAAACTACACCAAGGGAAAAATTTAATTTGACGCAAGTAAATAAAACTAAAATCCCACTTTATATTTTTATATTAAACCCTAATTAAATTTTTTTGTAACTTGTAACTTTTATAACACAATAGTAATGTATAATACGCATATTGAATAATTTCTATTCACTGTACAAAGCCTAATACATAAAATCCCATAACGATTGTGGGCCATCTATAGGTCAGTAGAGGTGTTAATTTATATTCGGTACCTTCAGAAAACAACATTGGCAGAAACCTAACCAAGCTAAAGTCACAGTTGTAAATTCACATAGAGAAGACTGTTCTTTTCCGAGCAAAATTGAACCACCAACGACTGAAGTTCGGCGATTTAACAATTAGTGACGTTATTAACAAGAGAAACGTAACCAATCAGAGGGCTTTCCGACAAGGAAATGAAGCTTGATCGATTTTGTTTATTGTTGTGAGAAAACGAGTTGTAAGAAACTGTGGTTTGACAACAGACGTAATACGAAGCGAGGGGTGGTGTGCGGTGGATGTAAACATTGCGGCGAACGCATCGTACGGAAATGTTGCATCAAAAAACAGCTGATCGAGGGATTTGCTGTTTTTAGCTAAAATTACAAATGAACGGTTTCAGTACAGGTGAAGAAGATTCGAGGGGCCCCACTGATCAAATTTGTTGTTTAATCGACAACGGCGAACGTTGTACGAAACCAGCTGGTAACGCGTCGTACAGCAAGAGGATTCAGAAAACTGTCACACAAAGGAGGCTGAATTTAGGAATAGACAACTCTGTAAGTACCCCATTTTTTAAGTGAATTGTGTTACCTAATTCCTTTTCCGGTACCGGTGCAGGCAGTGTTATTGTCGCACGTGCATATAAACACGTAATACGTACACGTTTTTTAGACGGCTTGTTTGCAGTTCAATACGGCGGCATCGAGGGGGTTTTCTTTGTTTACAACGCATTACTTAAAAGCAAATGAACAAGTCCTTCATAATAATAGGCAGCATTAAAATTTTACAGGGTTATTTAGTTAACATTCAAAAATGTGCAGTTTGCCTAACCTAGCATTTCTAAAAAGGTCACCTAATAATAATAAACCAAGTTTAAAATGAAAGAAATGGATGTTTTATTCATTTCTAGACTTAATTCAAGGAAATTGTGTGTGATATAGACAAATGTAAGTGTTCTATTTATTACAATTTTATGGCTCACCGCATTCCAACACCAAACTATTCGATAAGATGATACAAAATATGCGTATTAATTTATATGCAAGTAAAAATCTTACCTAAAAAATTGAAAATTTAAATTAGCAAAATATTCTAAATAATAGTTTTCTGTGTAAAATACAGGTTTTTATTACTTTCCTATTTGTTTTATCTCCACCTCGTCCTACCATTTTATTCTAAAACATACGATTTACTTACGAATGTATCATATTTTTAATTTGACAACTGTTGTGAAATAGTTATTTACACAATAACACCAAAAAGTGACTTGTCAAGCTAAGCATCTCAGCATTCATTGGAAGGCAACAATCCCAATAAAATTATTTTCTGATTGTATTACGTACCATATTTTTTTCAATTGCTTTTATTAAGAGCAAAATTAAGTGTACTTACACTTTAACTCAACGTCTAACAAAGAAAAAGATAGTGGATTGGTACTGCCTTTTCCCTTTCATTATCTCAGAAGAGATTGATAGTATATTGAAGATTGACCAAAACCAAATTACAAAATTATTTTCATGTCAAAAAAACTATTTTCACAAGAGTTTTTTCCATCATACTCGTATATAATACTCATCACTCATGAGTATGGACTTGACTCTCCATAAAATGTTATACCATGTTTGAAGACTTACGAATTGTTCTCAGGCTCGGCATATTTATATCTGCGACTTCCACAAAATGATCATTCAGTGTGCGAGGACGAAAAGACGACGAAAGGATTCAGAAGACGACTCGAATGAGACTGACACAGATGTGCCAGAAGTCGACTTGTACCAACTACAGGTTAACACACTCAGGAGGTATAAGAGGCATTATAAAGTACCAATGAGGCAGGGCCTAAATAAAGCTCAATTAGCTGATGTAAGTTGACTACATTGCAAATTATTTATTATAATTTTTGCAAACAAATTTATTATAATTGTTAATTATGTCAATATAATTAACAGTATATTGGAAACTGATCTTCAAAATAAAGAAAACATTTTTATGTGCTGTTTTTTAAGAAATACTTTATTAAAAAATGGCATTGAAAATTATTTGTATTGATCATTCATCTCATATTTGCAAAGTGACTTTTACATTTATTTTTGTAACGTGTATGGTGTTTTGACATAAAAACTATTTTGATTATGTATCAAAATTTATTATGAAGCCTGAAAATGTTAGTTATATATTTTTTTATAGTTCAATTTATCGCAAATATAAATTTCTAGCCCTGTAGATATCTACAAGCTTCACAAATAAACAGTAAAATAGGAATTTGAAAAAATGTTACATCTTATTCAAAAAATTACTATACAGAGTACAACAATCCAAAAACAACAAAATAACTACAAGAAACCAAGAATCACGTGGTTTGTGAACATCAATGAAAACACTGTACCTTGAGAATTTTTTTAATACAGACATATACAGTGGATCACATGGATATTCGTATAGTTAACTTATTTGATATAAAATGTGATAAAATAGAAAATCAGGGAAATAAAATATGGTGTATTATAATTTTCTATTATAACAACAGTACAAATAATGTAGTTTTCAGTCAATAATGTTCTAATGATATTTATTACTGTTTTAATGAAACAAAATACAAACTAACAATTGTATCTCATACTGATATTCGTACACATGAATGAAAACTAAGTAAAAATAATACAGAATGAGATCTAATATTTTGTTGGGTATATTTTGAGTTAGTACAACACGCAAACGTCTTGGCATCGAAGATACCAGTTTGGCACACAGGCACTGGGGAATATTATTCCATTCTTCTTTAAGCGTTTCCTTTAAGCTGTTAATGTTGTGTGTTTACGAATGCGGATTTCGAGCTCATGCCATGAATGCTCGACCAGATTAAGGTCTGGGGCATGTACAGGTGTTTTTACAACTTTTGGGCATATATACAGAACCTATTGACGTACCCGGAGCGCCGTGTGCTTAGGGTCGTTGTCTTGGTAAAATTGAAACTGACGCTCGATTCCCCATTTAACTGCGTTTTGCACCAAATTGTTTTTTAAAATATCTAAGTAGACGTGCTGGTCCAGTATATAGTCCAGAATGCTAATTTCCAACGCCGTGACGAGACATGCAATCCCAGACCATAACCGACCCACCGTCGTACTTCACAGTGGGAATAAAATTTTTTATATTAAACTCATTTTTCTCCACATAATTGTGTTACATTCTGGTCCGAATAGATTAAATTTGCTTTCGTTGTGAAAAATTACATTGCCCCAGTAATCAGATTGCTGTAAGCATTCACATGGGAACTGTACTCGCGCTTTCCTATTTCGCTCATTAATGACAGGTTTTTTCTCGCCCGACGTCCATAGTAATATTATGCCTTCACAATACCCTCCGAATTGTTTCTGGATGCACTTTCTTTCCACAATGATTTTCCACTAATGTCACTAACTTGGGTGTAATTATAGTAGGATATTTTTTAACTTGCAATAGAATGTACCATAATACTTGTGTACTTGACTTAATATAAATTTTGGCCCTTCCTTCACTTTATCTTCGACACAATTCTCTTTCTTATACCTTTGTATGATATACTGTATGGTAGAATGGCTTTTCTGAACCATTTCTCCTATTATTCTGTAACTGTTGCCTTTTTCATACATTGAAATTAGTTTTCCTCAAGTCCACTAATGTATTTTTTGATTTGCGTCCCATTTCGATCGTGTTAACGTTTTTATTTAAACAAAGGACATAAACTACGGAAGTGGCAAGCAACTACTGAAGTTCCTACTCTAATCAGCGCGGTCCGCTAATTCCCTACAAGTACATATTTTGACAGGTTTATAAGCTTGTACGAATATCCGTGTGACCGCGAATGCGAGCCAGGCTGGAATCAACTGATTACAGTTTATTTTATATCATTAGTATCTTAACCAAATTACAAACTTATACTTATTTACACATGAAATTCGTATATAAAATTGTATAAAAACATACACATGCCTACATTATCGCAATATCAATATTTAGAAACAGTTGAACATGTACGAATATCCATGTGACCCACTTGTATACCTACTCATATAGTCTTTTAGTCATATAGTCCTTGTTAATATAGTCGTATTAACAAGGGTTAATAATCAACCCTTGTTAATATGACTATATTATACACTAGGCACAAAGCAAAAAAAGGATGTAAAGAAATCCTAAGTTTTTAGGTGATTTTCAAAAATAGTCGCAAAGCAATTTTAAAAAAAGCAAATTGAAGCTCCAAATCTCTAATCAGATATTGCGACAAAAACAAAAATGTGAACTTTGAAAAAGCTTTTCAGCGGTTCTCTAATGGTTACTCAAAAACTGCTGACGGTAAAAAAATGTTGAACAAGAAATCTGGAAACTAGAAACTTGGAGCTTCAATTTGCTTTTGTTAAAATTGTTCTGCAACTATTTTTCTCCAAGTTACAGCCCTTTGAAAATCACCTAAAAATGTAGGATCTTTCTTGCATCCCTTAATTTTTGTACCAAGTATATATGTATGTAGAATTATTTTATGAAGACTAAGTCGGCAAAAGTGCACAAAGACAGATGCATGTCTGACTTTCTTCCATACCAATCCAATCTGAATAAGAGACACAAACCTGCCTATAAATCATGACCTATATAAGTAAAATCCTTTTACTGCATTCGCGTGGGAGAAGGCAAGCTATACATTGCTCTTTGTCGCACGGTTTATTGCAGACTTTCATCATAAAAATTTCTACTATATATGACTTTTCTTTTTGTGCTTGATCATTGCCAGTTTTTGAGTTTTTTTTTTAATATATTTATAAGTATACTTTTAACATAAGGTAGTTTGAAGACAGTTACAAACAGGTTCCAAGTATAGTCCGGTATACTTACACTGATGATTCCTAATTGTTATTCCTTTTCCATGATGCAGATTTGCTTGTAATATGATATTATTGTTTTAGACCCTCATGAAACACTTCAAGACAATACCAGTTAAGGAGAAAGAAGTGCTCACGTTTTTCATCTACACCGTTAAGACGAACGCGAACAAACTCGACCAAAAGAACGGCATCAACAATGACACAAACTAGGGTGTGCAATGACCTGTTTAGTTATAAGTATATAATACTTAAAATGATTTTTGTTTTTATATTTGATCATTGCTAGTTTTTGAGTTTTTTTTTATTATAATTATAAGTTTTATAATAAAACAATATTTAATGTTAGATCTTTATTTTCTTCTTCTTCTTCTTCTTCTTGTTGGTTTTTCTATCAGCATTTAGAATTACCACTACATCTTCCTCGCTGTCGCTGTCTAAAATGTCCACGGTATCCACTAAAAATAAAATACAAAGAATTAATATTTTGAACAGTAACCAGGTAAGGGCTAGTAAAATATCACTAGCTAATAAATCTGTTATTTATGTGTCTTAAGGAATACTCAAATATCTTACCGACTGGTTGAGGATTTTCCACTACCATGACAGCTTCATCATCCTCACTATCGGTCGTTTGCCATGCAGCAGTATTACCATCGCTAGTTTCTCGGGGCACTAAAACTGCTGATCCTAAACCTGCCAATTATTTAAATTAATGTTATTCATAAAACATATTTATATATTTAAGTTACTCTCAATACATACTAAATTAAGCTCTAAAGCATTTATTTTTGCATACAGGATGTCAGGATAGTTTCTGGCATAATTTTTGCAGGATAATTACACTACTACAGACCTAAATATTAAATTGCAAGACAAAAAACCTTATCCCTTAGGACGGATTGCCACTGAATCAGGTCAATTGTTAGATTCAGGGTGAATACCGCTAACACAGTTGATGGTACATAATTATCTCACTATCCAGAACAATTTGACATGTGGAAGCTACAATTTTAAGCTAGTGTCCTATGTTGATAGTACTTGCCCAGTTAGGGTGCCCACATTAGAACGAAATATACGTGTTATTTCCACAGTTATTTGCAAACACAGGATTGAGACTGTTAACTTCCAATTGCTAACATGTTTACAAATGGTTAAGGGCTTGTATTTTTGACCTTGGTGAAATATTTTAATCAATTAATTTAATTGATGTTAAGACTGTATAAACTGTCTAAATAAACGAATAACATAAACCAAACATCATTTAAACCAGCTCAAGAATAAAACTAGTCCTAGAAATCTTATTGCATATTTGATATTACCGTCGTGTAGCTACATGACATTCATAACATGGACCATAAACTAACAGCATATTTGCGTATTTTTAGTGAGTAAAGTCTGCTAGTTTTATTACTACTAAATTTAATTTAAGTTGTTATAACAACACGTGTGTCCGTACAGATGTGATTTACCAGGCAAAGTAAGGTCACTAAACTCGCTGTTTTCGGCATTGGACATCAAATGACACTCCCACCGTATATACCAATTTCACCCCTGCTCCTGTAGTGTGCAAGCAGGGAAATCAACATTACTAAATTTCCCATTATGACCTACCATGCCCTACTCTATGTGATGTTGACTATATTACCATGAACATTACCATTACTGTAGAGAAGAGGCAAAAGGGTGTTTAATGACAACTTTTTTATTTATTTCATGGGGCTATTTAGTTTTGTTTCATATTGCTTAGTATTTGTAGATACCAATAATGCTTAGTACAATGTATACATAAAGTTATGCCAGGAACTATCCTGAAATCCTGTATAGATAATATATGGGTCTACTAATATCTTTGTAGTTTTAAAAGTACAGAGCTATTTATTTCCAGACGGTGCTTTATTAAAATAAACTGTTGCCTGAAATTCTGCACTCATTAAATTCTTTAACATACTCTATTCATAAAAGCTTTTAGCTCATAATTACAGCTGCTGAGAGTGCATTTGTGGTGCTACACTCGAGTAATTCCATGGAAGCTAATATCTTGTCGCGTAGACCTGATCAGTAAATCAATGTAGGTACATAAGTATTCAATTTAGCTTTGCCACAATATTTAATTAAGGCTGTTAATACTAATAAAGGTGATGTAACCCGATATTAAATGCCAACTGAACTATTATAACCTCTCAGTTTCAGGATCAGATTTTTTGTTATACTGTATCTATCACTCGTTATCTGTATTGAATAAAATTTTCACTTTTTATGAGTGAAGTCTGCATTTTAAAACAGACAGTTAAATTAATTTTACAGAAATTTCTCTATCTCCATCATCATCTCCACAAATGCTACAGTTTTTTAAGACATCTAAATGAAAATGTTCGACAGTCAAACTAATGTAAACCTAGGCTGATAAATCTGAATAAAACATTTTGATGGATCCCTTTTTACAGTGATATTCAAAGCATATTACACTTTTTGCAGAATGATTTTATTAATCAGCAAATACCATTCTTCATTTTTTATTAGTCTTTTTACATATACCGACCATGGCACAAAATAAATATACACATTTTATTTACAGAATAAATATTCTTCTGCTGCTGATTTTATATAACTGGATCGAATTACATTCACTGATTTCTGATGATGAAGGAAGAATATTTCACTACCCAAGCTAAATTGTATAAAAACTACTAATATGGAATAATTATTTATTATAACTTTTATTACCACTACCTGATAAGATATTGTAAACACTTACCTACTGCTTCGATATCTGCAATATAGGTATTACTTTTAACACTTTCTTCCACAACAAGCATATCTGCATCCTTAGATATTCTAGTAATATGCTCTTCTACTTTCTCCTCTACAAAAACCACACTGTCATCTCCAGATACTTTACTTTCTGTTTTCTTCTTGCTTTTCTTCCCTTTAACTGACCACTGATCCAAACAAAAACTCAACTCTTCCGCTGGTTCCTTTTCACTTTCATCTGCTATACTTTTGTGAAAACCTAACTCTATTTTGTCTTGCCTACCGATAAACAAATAGTAGAATTGATTATCAGAGAAAGAATTACATAACTTACCTCTTGGTATTGTCTTCTTCGACAGCATCTTTAATCAACTGTACAACAATATCTGCTCTAGCAGCAGCCTTATTGACAGTGTTTAAAATAACATCAACACTCAAATCAGCCTTACCGCCCAAGTGGAGGCCACACAGCTCCTTGTAAGAGTTTAAACCAACAGAGAGAAATGCATCTGCAACATTTTCTTCTAAAAGGGTTGGATCAGCCAGTATGTACTCTCTGAAATTACAATTTGCATACATGTACTTAACAATAAATAAGTATATGCTATATTGTTTGAATAAGAATATTTAAATATGCAACAATTAACAAAAATGTATTAGTAATGATTAATGATTAGTTACAATTAATTACTGTAATTACTTACCCTCCATTAAACACAGAGTATGTAACACATACAGGGTAATGGTGGATAACCATTGGAATGGGATCTCTTTGTTTATAACTGTGGATAACAAATTCTTCGCCATCACATGTCACATCAGGCTTTCTGAAATGGGCTAAAGCCGCCAGACCTGCTATTGATGCACAATCTAGTATATTGCCTTCATGGTTAAGAACATTTATATCCAGTCTCAACGCCCACACCTTGAATCACACATTTGCTTATTGAAATATATAAATATTCAATTATAAACCTTTTCGTTCATCTTTATACAAAGAGACTCCAGATCGACAGCTTTGGAATCCTTTAAACATTTTTCTAATAACCTATTTAGCTGAACCGATAAATCAGATTGCCTTCCAGACTCAAAATGTGGTGCTGCTATTGTATTTAATTCAATATTTATATTTAAAATTCCCTCGCTTGGTCTGCTAGATTTTGGTTGCTGAATTTCACAGGACACTTGAGCTAAAACTCTTAAGACAATTTAGAGAAATACAACTTTATTAGGTAGTATTTAATACTTCGTTTTGCCTAAGGATGTATAACAGCATCCCCAGTCCTTGCCAAATTCAATGTGGATTTTCCTGAATTCATCAAATGCCCTGCCGTCCAGTCTCTAAAATATTTTAATAACAAGGAGACTAATAGGCAGGCCAATGATAAATACTTACAGTCCATTCCGATAAGTTCTTTATTAAAAATTTCTTTTCACAATTCGAAACTATAGTTTTCCTTACACTTGCCATAACGAAAATGTAAGGTTAGGGCTGAAGCGTTTTCAGCGGCATGTATAAAATGTTTGGCATAAATATAAAATAAATACGTTCCCCTTGAAAAAATTAATAGATCAGAGATGGCAGCACAGTAGCCTATTAGCTTCTAAATATTATTCAAAACTATCTATAACTATAGTGTTAGCGTATAATTTGGGTTGAAGCGGGATTCAGCGGAGTCAGCGGCCTTGGGAGTCCAGAGCGAGGCCGTGGGTCTCCTCGTGCCCTCAAATAAGCTGAATCAGCGATCAGCGGCCAACCATATTGTTTATAAATAAAATATATACATATACTAGATACGGGCACTTCGGCAGACTAGATTAGAACGGAATAAGATACGCGTTGGCATACATATATCTTTTCCTTTATTTTGTTATTCTTTATTTTACTATAATTAAAAGTTTACATCAGATCTACAGTGTGATTATTTTAAAAGTGATCTAACAATAGGGTTTATAATAGGGTTTAAATAATTTTCTCTCTATAAGAAAAGCATAAAAGATTGTTTGATTTAGAAAGAATCCGTTTAACACTACGAGCAAAATGCTCGTAGGTTTAACATCAACTGCTTAGCATAGAACTTGTACATTAGTGGATCTATGATGAAAATTACTTCATGTAAAATACCAAATAAATGTAGCCAGCTTCCGACAGATGTCACTCCGAGATGATGTATTTCTTATATTCAGCTTATCTTTGATCCATTAAGTCAACAAATTATAAAATCGTATTTTATTTAAATGTTCACTTAATATACGTAATTTATTTGTGTAAGTAGGTATCTGTTGCTTTTTATATACATATTTTGCAGATTTTCTTTATTATTTCCGAATTCATGTTGGAGAACGCTTTTTTGAATCAATATTTTAAATTATCCTATCTTTTTACAATATACACTGTGTAAATTTAAAAATTACAAGAAACTACACGATTTTTTTAAAACATTTATTGTCACCTTATTAATATACAATTTGTACACTCTGAACATTCCACGATACATTCTGCTTCTTTTAAATACTCTTTTTCTATGATAAAGTTATGACCACATCTACAGACATAATGTGGTACACCTTCTTCATCAACATTTAAATCTGTTTTTTCTAATTCTGCATATATTAATGAATTTTCGTTAAGGCAATTACCTAAAAGAGATGCATCATATTCTTTCCTCAAATCTTCATCTTTCAATGTTTTGTACGCCTTATCTATTAACACAAATCTATCGCTATTGCTAGCAAAGTTGACCTGTTTATCCGGATGGAATTTTTTTATTAATTCCGTATATTTCTGTTTCAATTCACCGAATGAAGCCTTCTCCCTACAACCAAGGATTTCGTAATAGTTTTCTTTAGTTTCCTTTTGTTTTTCGTTATTTTTCAACATTTCATCGCCCATGAGGTGAAATAAGGTAAGATGAAATTTGCGATAACACTTTTGGTGTATAAAATAAAAGCACAAATTCAATATGAAATGTTTCACAATAGTAAGGTTAGGTTATATCAATAATTGTCAGGTACGTTTTAGCGAATCGCCTGCCTAACCAAGAAATATCTATCCACGTATTACGTCATTACGGATGCATTCTTGGTCTTTAGTAATGGACGAAATAGTTCTAAGAATTCCCGCTGTTTTTACAATTTCTAATAATACTACCTTTGTAACTGAATAACAACTTAATAACTTGATAATATTATTTATAGATTGAATCGGCTTGCTTCTAATATGGACACACGTATCATCTTTCTCTTCGTTGGAACAAGTATATGCAATGCAACTATACCAGTTGTTGTTAATACTTGGAACTTTCAACATGCCACTCAAAAAGGTGTTATACTATTTTAGTTATATTGAGGAATTTCTAATCCGATTTTTTACTGTAGCATGGGAAGTTTTAAAAAGTGATTCAAGCAACGATAATGCATTAGATGCTTTAACTCTTGGCTGCAAAGTGTGTCAAGATGAGCAGTGCGATCATACTGTGGGTTTCGGAGGATCCCCCGATGAAAATGGCGAGTCAACCCTAGATGCATTAATTTTTGATGGGTTAGTAGTACATATTTGAAGCTCCAAACTTTAAAACGTATTTAATATATTCTAGATTCTAGAGTAAATATATTCCTAATTTGCTTTTGATAGTGTTATAAAGTTAAAAAAAAAAATGTCATTGGAACAGGGACACGATGGACATGGGCGCCATTGCAGGCATACGAAGGGTAAAAGATGTAATGGCGGTGGCTAGGCATGTGTTAGAAAAAACGGAACATTCCATATTAGTTGGTAGCTTGGCATCAGAATTTGCATTTAAATTTAATTTTCCAGATGAATCCCTCCAAACAAATTTTTCCATTAACTTATGGGAGAACTGGAAAGCAAACAACTGCCAGCCGAATTTCTGGAAAGTGAGTTTATTAGAATTAAAAAGTAGTAGTTTTTTTTAATGTAAAACTGTTTAATTAATCAATATACATACATACTTTTTTATGAATCACTGAAACAAAAAAGACTGATATAGTATTGCGGTTTTATTTTTTTTTTTTTAGAACGTTGTACCTGACCCTAAGATACAATGTGGACCCTATAAGGTATTATCTACCAACGGAGAACTTCTAACAAACGATATTCCTCCAGTTGGTCCTAGCAAATACAATTCGCAGAATCATGATACCATAGGAATGATTGTAATTTCTGAAAGTGGACATATAGTAGCTGGAACCTCAACAAATGGCGCATCGTATAAAATACCTGGGTAAATTGATGTTTAGATAATTATTTCATGCGATATTTGATAATATTATAAAGCTTATATACGTGAATAACAGTTATTACTTTTATAGGCGCGTCGGGGATTCCCCCATACCAGGCGCGGGAGCGTATGCTGACAGCGAGTTTGGAGCAGCCGTTGCTACAGGAGATGGTGACGTCATGATGCGGTTTTTACCCAGGTTAATTTTTGACAGTATTTTTTCTGATCTGATACACAAATAAATAGACTTGTAGCAATTCAATAAAGTGATATTATATGTGATTAAGGAAGTACTTCAGATTGAGAACGCATAATCAAAGTAGTTGTAACAGTTAGTGAAATATTATTTGATATAATTGTTTATAATCTTGAACATTTCGATGGCACCTCTGTATTAAACTAATGACTAATAAGAACATTTCCCATTCTTGACAAAGTAGGACTATAAGTTTAAAATAGGTTATCCATGAAGAAATGAATTCGTTCATTTAAATACCTTCCTTTCGTAATATAACATCTTGAATATCTGTCGAGATTTACAGAAAATAATAACCGTTTCCGCCCACTGTTCTCTGACGTCATATGAATAGGAGGAGTTAAAATTCGGATAAACATAAACCTTGCCTTACTTAATCTACACAATGATGAAGTAATATAATTTCTTTCAGTTTTTTGGCTGTCGAGCAGCTGAGGCTTGGCGCATCTCCCGCAAAAGCTGCTAAAATTGCCATCACCAGAATTGCTGTCAAATTCCCATCATTCTTCGGAGGAGTTGTTGTCGTTGACAAAAAAGGAGAAGTTGGGGCAGCTTGTAATGGAATGGATCGATTTCCTTTCACTATAGCCAGTGAAGACTATCCAGATACAATTATAAAATATGTCACTTGTAATTCTAACGACAAGAGAAAATAAAAATGAAATACGTTAATATTACTTATTGTTAATTCTTATTTTATAAGTATTTCTTACTTTATGATCTCTGTGACCTCGAATAAAATAGTAGACTTTCGGTTATCAGAAAATCATGATTAAATCATGGGCATGGTATAAAATAAATCATGGAAAGTAATAACTTTACCATGTTTATTTAATGATGATTAGTAATTTCATTGAATTAAATCCGTAGAGATTTATATTAATTATATTATCTTATCAGACGTAAATCGTTGCAAAGGTGTTGTTAACAGCTTTAGTCCGTAGCCATGTCGTCCGTTACAATTATACAAACACTAACGGTTTGCTTTGCTTTCTTACATTTCAAAATATGTTCAGCTAACATACCGCTCGTTGTTAACACCTGGAATTTTCCAAATGCAAGTCGAAAAGGTAACAACGATGTTCATATAATGATTTTAGGTTAATTTTACGTTTATTTTAGCTTGGGAAGTGTTGACGGACAATACCACGGGAAGCGATAATGCCCTGGATGCTCTCACTCTTGGCTGTAATGTCTGCGAACATGCAGGATGCAGTACTAGCGTTGGTTTTGGAGGAAGCCCTGATGAAAATGGAGAAACCACACTGGACGCTTTAGTTTACGATGGGTGAGAGAGAAGGGGCGCGGAACTCTAAAACAATATAATAATTCCATGTCTACAATTTCGTAGGGATACTATGGACATGGGTGCCGTTGGTGGTCTAAGGAGAGTGAAGGACGCTATTGGTCTCGCTAGAATTGTATTGGATTACACCGAACACTCGTTCATAGTCGGAGATTTGGCGACAGAATTTGCGCACGTATTCAATTATACTGAGGAGTCCCTACAAACTAACTTTTCAGCAACTGTGTGGGAAACCTGGAGGAGTAGGAATTGCCAGCCAAACTTCTGGAAGGTAAGTGTATGTCTGTGGAAGACGTAATGACCAAATTCCACGTCCAGAATTATCATGTCCATTAGGAAAGAATGCAATAAGACACTTTTCGCTCATGGTTGTAATAAGACGCGCTATCCTGGAATATGAGCAGTAATGAATTTATTTTAGAGCTAATTATTTTCTTAATCTACAGAGAGCACTATCACTTTGTGATAAAAAGCGTACACTGGGTGACAATGAATTCGTTTTACGAGGAGCTTTTTAATAGTCTCTGTTACAAATTCAAAATTTGCATTGAAGATGTAGCAGATTGAGACTGATATTTTTCGTTATCAGTCGTCAGGAATTTTAGAGGAACTTCGTATGTTTTTTTTACAAAATTTCATATAACTTAAAATATCCTTTTCAACTACATATCAAAAGTTATATTTTTTCTAAATAGCAGCGTAGGACTATTTCTTGCCAATTTAATATAGCGGCAATATTCAACAGCATCTAAGTTGCTCAAACTGATTGTGGACTAGAACTACCAATGGACAACTATTACGTGATTTATACTAAATATATAACATTACAATTAAAATCACTGTAAACAAGAATATTGTAGTCATTATATGTATAGATCTTCCCACTGCCTATTGGAGCCATATAGTTTTCTTTCTTCTAAGTAAGTTTTCTTATTTGTAAGTTGGTACTTACAGCTTGTTAAGAATGGAAAATAGGATAAGATTATCTGTGTATGCGTAGAAGAAAGAGTGAGGTAGCATTCGGAGCGAAAAGGATACATTTTACGTATGGCCAGATCGAATTCTGTATACATTCACATTCAAAACTATTTCATCTCGACTGAGCAGCAATACATCATATGCTTTTGCAATTTACACTTAATCCACCTCTTTCACTGACTGCACACTCGATATTCACTCTGCAACGGTCTCAATACGAATGAGTAAAGACCAGGCTATTTACTGTATACCTCGTGGGCGGTCCGATATCGCAGACTGAGACTTCTTCCTATTCTTGACAAGCTGTACGCTGTGACTTACTTCTCAATTGGAAGTTTTTAGAAATTTGAAGTAGTGCCAAAGCAGAAGTTACGTCGTAGAGATTTTATCTGATTCTTTAAAATTATCAACTATGCTTTAGTGATTTAGAGCAAATATTACATTTGCATGACCCATGAATAATTCTTCAAAGTGGCTGTCACTAATCACCGAACCCAAAATAACTATAAAGTCATTTTCTAAATATACGTCATCTTACAAAACAATGAATGTCATTTTCTTAAACTCTTAATATTAAATATATGATAACTGTTAAAAATAATATTGGATACTCAGCACCAGCAAAATATGAAATTAATGAGAACCATCATTAGTACAATTAATGAGTCGCCATTTAATGGTCTAGGAAAAATACAGGTCCAATGATATGAAGTTATATTACGCCAAACCAAACCTTCACTCCAAAGCATATTTTATAATTAGTCGCTGATTTTGCTAGCCCAGTAACGAGTATTATTCCTGTTAAACATTCCTGAAGCGACGGGATAGGTAAAACCTTCCCCTTGGACAAATACACTACCGCACTCCAGGCCGAGCTAGTTGGAATTACATACGGTGTTCTGGGGGCCTGCCAAAATCGGACCCAGGAGAAGGTATGTACCTGCTCGGATAGCAGGGCGGCGTTGACAGCCCTGAATTCAGCAACGACAAAGTCGAAGCTGGTCTACAATTGCTATGAACCATTGAACCACTTGGCAGGGAGGGACCGGTCGAACTCTTATGGATACCTTGGCATAATGGCATTAAGGGAAATCTAATTGCAGATGAGCTTGCCAGACTAGGGACCAGGGAAAACCTCTATGGACCAGAACCTGCAGTGGGAATAAGTCAAAATCTGATCAGAGACCGCATCAATGGCTGTGCAAGAGACCAGCACAATAAAAGATGGAGAGGAGTAACGGGTTGTCGAATAACTAAACTCTTCATCGAATATTCGGAGATTGACAAATGAGCCTAAGAATTCGTTAAATTGAACAGGCAGAACCCTGTTGGGAATCATAACGGGCCACCATAGTAGCCTGAATGCATATAAGCACAAGCTGAGGCTGACTGACAGCCCGGCCTGCAGATACTGTAAAGAAGACGAGGAAACCTCGATTCATATTCTTTACACCTGTCCCACACTGGAGGAGAAGAGGTATCTTATATTAGGGACCCCTGTTATCCTAGAGGAGGCGAGGCTTAATACGGGGGACGTGCCTAAATTGCTCCTTTTATGGGATAGCATTTTTGGATAATGACCCGAATAAGAGAGGATCGCCAAGGGACTACCCATGCGATCAGTGGCTGATGAGGCCCAAACCTATATAATATAATAATAATTCCTCAACTAGTGAACTTAGATTCTTTCGTAAAAATAGTTATATAATTAAACGCTGCTTTTATTAATATTGTCTAAAAACAGTTGTAATAATTAAATCGTTTCTGAAAACCTTTTTCGTATAGGTGATCATAAATTCGGTACTTAAGTTATTTCAATCCTTCTTTTTGTATTTTTCCGGCATTTTCACGGGAAGTATTGCAGTGCATACCTAATTCGCGAACGCAAGCAGTACAATTATCTTCTATGTACAGTAGATATAACATATACAGTGAGTCGGAAAAGTAATGTATAAATTCGATAAAATCGGTAGTATTTTTTTTTAAATCACTCAGACATTAAAAGATGTATTTGAAATTCCACATTGAAAGTTACCCTTTAATTTTTTCGGGTCATATTTTTAGAAGTTATGACATCATCGATATTTTGTTTATGGAAAGCCCGATTTTGGTTATGCTATTTGAAAGAACTCTTTTTCTCGTAGAGCAAAGTAAATTAATAGATTGGATACGTAAACATTTTTTTAAGTAATAAATGAACAAATAAAATATAAATTTAATGGTTACTGAAATTTAAGACAAGAAAATTAATTAAACAAAATAATTTCTTAATAAAATTAATAGTTCATATGGTAGCAGTGTCCAACATCAAATGTGAATGAAGGATTTTATTTTATTTCAGTAACTGTAATAATGCTTCTATGTCGTTAAGCAATAATTATTTTCCACGTAAAAAAGAATTATTTGAAATTATGCATACATATTTATATATGGATGCATAATGAAATATATGAATAATATGAAAAGCCCTATTTATATAGGGCTTTTCATTTAAAACATAATACCAATAACCCCATAACTTTCAAAAATATTATTCGAAAGAATTCAAAGGTAGCTCTCAAAGTGGCGCTTCAATAACATATTTTGACATGACACTGTAGTTAAAATGCTTAATGAGAAACTACAATTATTATTATAATATCTCTAAATGTAATAATGAAACAGTATACTGTATTTTGTTATTTTTTGCTGAACTTCATGTTGTTCACTTGTCAATTGACGCAATATTATACGATACATTGTTATTATGTGATTAAGTATAAATAAAAAACTTGTAGATCTTCACAAAAGTACGCGACATGTTGAGATGTTACATGTAATAAAAAATCAATGATCATTCTTTTTATTTTATAGCTTATGGTCGCCGCATATGATCACTTAAATTAAAATGTGTCTACTATCAAAAATAAATTTCGAAGTATATAAACATCCTATATAACATGTAAAATACCATTTTATGAATACAATAAAGTATATGTGTAGAGATATAAAGTAAAAGATAATTGTTGTCATTACAAGCTAATATATTTAAATATATATTTTGTGAATGAATCACAAAATGAACTTAAGCATGTTATTTTTTAATGCATTATTACGAGGAGCTAGCTCCCCATTATCCCAAACACAATATGACCATTCCATTTTAAATATATAATTGTTTGGTTCAGAAATATTTAGTATGGTCGTTATTATTATAAGAAGTATTTACTCTTCATTGTGTTCATTGTTATTCAGGGAATATTTTTTTGAATAATTGCTGCAGCATACCTACTTATCACTTTCATTAGTAAATATTTATTGACACGTTATCTGTCTATATTATTCTTCAGGACACTTAAATTAAAAAAAGCTATGTTTTTTATTTATGTGTCCTGAATATTTGATTTGTACAAAGCGAATTATAACATTATTAGGTCAATATTATGAGTTTACTGACAAGATCATTTATTTATTTATCTCAAGGATTAGAAGATAAATCTGTGCTATATTCGTCTCATAAATACTATTTTAAATAATATATATGTGGCAATAACGATAATAACTATAGTTATGTTTATTGCTTTTAATCAGAAATATATCTTAGAAATTATTAAATTAATCTCATGTTACATGTATACCGGGTGTCTAAGAAGTCTGGAAACGGTCAAATATCTCGAGATATACACATTAGATCCATAAAAGAAACAACAGTGCCTTAATAATTTTAAAAGCACTCTCCAATGACACCAAATGCAACCCCCCACCCCCTCTCCTTGTGATGGGGCGGGAGACTTTAAAATCTAACACTGACTTAGTTTTCCACAAAACACCAAAACATTATACTCGTACACTACACTCAATGCGCGTTTCGCCAACAAAGTTGGCATCATCTGGAGATGATTAAAAATGTTGTACTAAGAGTTTTACCAAACGGTGCCACGAACGATGATAATAGTTTGAAAGTTTGTGTAAGCGTTGTTGAAAACGTCCATACGTCTGTTAGAATGGTTGCGCAACAAACGGTCATAAGCAAATCAAGTGTGAATAACATATTGAGATGAGATGAGAATCTTCATTGGATGAGAGATTCCCATACACAATATCTACAAAAACTGAATATTTGAGCTGGGATATTGTGCAACCGAATTGTCGGGCCGTTTTTCATCGATGGTAATTTGACAGGTGAAAAGTACGTCGATTTATTTGAACATCTCATTCAGTAGTTGGCTTTGCCATTATAGCCTTAGCGGCGAAAAGCAAGGGGACTTGCCTAAAACAAGCATCTTGATGGTGAGAGGCAAAGGGACTCACCTAATACAAACACTCCGATGGTGAGGCAAATTACGAAAAAAAAAATGTGTTTGCGATTACAGCGCCATCTGTCACGAATCGAAAAAAACGTTTCAGACAAACTTGATGTACTCATTGCCGTAAAATCCGATTCTGTAATAAAAAACTAGGAGTTTCTATTTAAGATTTTAAAGTATCCCCCCCCCCCCGGCCCCCTCAAAGGGTGGTGGTGAGGGGTTGCGTTTGATATCATTGGATAGCGCTATTAAAATTATTAAGGAAGTGTTTTCTACTTTTTGGATCCAATGTGTATTTCTCGAGATATTTGACCGTTTCCAGACTTTTTGGACACCCGGTATATAATATAACATTATAAATATACGTTAGAGGAAAATGTTTATAAGAAAAACATTAAACGTTTACATAAGAATACTCTTTATATAGAATCATTTAGAAGTAAAAATATTATGGTTACACGTGAGAACGTAGTTCTCACGCTTCGTTATAGAATATAACGAAGTATACAAGTATAGAACGCTTCGAACAAGTATAGAACGCTTCGTTAAAATATGTTTTCCAGTATATTAAGTACCAAAGGTTACATCATTTTAGCGTAACATTCATGATTTACCGACATAGGAACAAATTAAAATCAGAAAATCATAAACAGGCATTATATTCATGAGAAATATTTTTACTGGTTAAAAACGTATATATTTGTTATAAAATATACCTAGATTGTGGTCCTCATGTAAAAGAGAAATATGATTTTACCGATTCAAATATTACATGTTATTCGACACCATATTACATGTTACTCGACGTTATGTGTGATTATATGTTATTCGAAATATTACATGTTATTCGACGTGTTTCGCTAACCATATTGGCATCATCAGGATATGATTAAAACTGTTTTGGCGATAGCAAGGATAAAAGTGCATATGCCTTGACCGGGAATCTAACCCGGCTCTCCCAATTGCCGGTTGGTTGCTCTGACCGCTGAGCTATCGAGGCACACTCATTATCCTTGCTAATGCGCCAGTTTAACGCGTCGCTACACTGTTTTTATGATCTCCTGATAATGCCAACTTGGTTAGCGAAACGCGTGTCGACTAACATATTTCGATTACCAAGTCTTTTCGAGAAGCTTTCTAGAGGTATGGCTAACATTTTTCGACAATTCCAGTTCTTGCAAATTAGGTGCATTTGTTCTGAAAATCCTTTTAAGTAAGGGAAGATAAAACAACGGTCAAACTAGAAGACCTCGGAGGAAATGCAAGTTGTGTATGCATAATGCATGGCATTATTTCTTCCCACAATTTAAAAATGCACCATCACGTTTCACCAGGACACGTTTTGTTATCTCGGTAGTAAAAAACATAGTAGTTTACTAATTTGTCTTTACACAATGAATTATAACATAACAATGGCTTGTTCTGCAAACTTTTTCCTGTATATGTAAAAGGCATAATAATTGGCTTTAATTGATCTATACATCTAAAGAATAATGTCAGGAAATGAAACAAGCTGCTCCTAGGCTGAATGGGATATAAATTGACATTACTCACGTATTAAATTCACCCTTTATTAATGGCGATAGTAAATGCATAAGGAATTAATCCTCTTTAAACCATCGGGCACTTTTTTTAGAATGTTGAGCCTGATCCTAATGGTTCATGTGGACCGTACAGTCCCTACACAGCATCCGGCACACCGTTGGACAGCAATTCCGAACCCATCGTAATTGGCGTAGACAATCACGACACCATCGGTATGATTGTGATCTCTGGGTCTGGACATGCAGTCGCGGGAACATCCACAAACGGACTGACTTACAAAATTCCTGGGTACGATATTCTTACGCTTTATTATTTGTGTTTTTAACTAACGTTTTTCGTATGGTTTTCAGTCGAGTGGGGGATTCCCCTATAGCCGGAGCAGGTGCCTATGCTGATAGTGAGCATGGAGCTGCTGTGGCGACTGGAAATGGTGATATCATGATGAGGTTTTTGCCAAGGTTAATATTTTTATCTAGACATACAGCAGTGTATAATATTACAGGAGCCATTCCGAGCTACTTTCGAGCCCCCATAACTCAAAAACTATTACTTAGACCTACACACATGCATATCTAATAAGGCCCCCTTGAATACCTAGAATCCCAAATTTCATTAATAAACCTATTATAGTTCTCGAGTTATTGTGGATGCTGAAGTTCAAGCTTCCAGAAGGGGCCGACATCTGGCACATAAATTGTGCCGTGTACACTGCCGCCGAAAGCTTCTCTCATATGGAGAGGGCGAACAACTCTTCCTCTCAGCGAGAGAGAGAGCGGAGTGGCGTGTACGGAAGATGGAGGCGAAGATCCAGTCGGCAAGACAACAGGTTTCCCGTATCCAATGTGTGATGGACTATATGGCGGCCAATAGGCCTTTTACGCAAAAATTACGGCGAATCGCCGCCAATTTAAGACGCGTCCATCACACACTTAATGAGGTAGTTCTGCGTATCACCAAACAGCACTGCCTTGATAGTATACGGTTGATGTTAGTGACGTGCAAAAAGTCACTAATGAGGCGGGCGCGAAGGCTGGCGGAAAATAATTTGTTTCGCCAAAATCCATCGCGCTTATACGAACCGTCTCAACCTGTTGTCGAAAATCCGCCAACTGTAAATCAGGTGGAAAACTTTTGGAAGGCGCTGTACGAGCAGAAGCTCCCGCTCCAAAGAGACACTCCAGCCCTGGCACACTTTGAAGACTTTTGCGAAGGTCTTCAGCGACCAGAACAAGTGTGCCATCCACTTTGACAGCATGCACTTTGTGACTACTCTATTCATTCAACTATTAGAGAATCCATTTTGAGAACATAGACGAAATAGATGATGACGTCATCATCTATTTCGTACGAGTAGAATGGTTGACGACTTGAGAATGAGCATGTAGGATCTTCAGAGCATTACCTTTTCGAGAAAGATACACAAGGGGCCCAATAGAGCCTAAGTACTGCCTAGTAGGCCTAAGCCACTGAACGAAAAGAAATTAATTTAATGAATTAATGGCTTTACAAAAAAAAATAAAATTACTCTTGATAAAATGTCATCAAACTCAGAGGGGTTTGCCTTTTTCAATGAAGTAAAAACATTCTAAACTTCACGTACTGAAACTTGCTTACGGTTTCTGAAACTTGTGATGTCAGTACAATCTTCCAAAAGCAATGTTGGGTAGTGGATAACGATAGGAGGCATATATTTTCTATCAACATTTGATTTGTTATTTAATACTTATATTTATTATTCGTATTTATAAAAAATATATTAACTAATATAAGTATATTAGTTATGAAAGCTGAAGAATCATATTCAAATTTATTATTCATAATAATTTCATTAATAACAGTATTTCTTCACAGAACTATTTTCGTTCAGTAAAAACATTGTTATTATGTAACATTCTTTACATTTTAAGTACTTTTCTGTAAACTGTTTTATGTTTTTTTTTTTTATTTTCATATACCATTATCTAATAATTTTAATATACTAAGTTTCTGAGTGCTGAAAGAATATTTTATCCCTTCGTTAACCAAGGCGTGTTATTTTTATCGGAATTGACTTTAATTTTTTATAAGAAAACCTAACATTAATATAAATTGGTAAAGTGCTTGATGTGTACTTACATATACGGTACGGGATGAGTCACGGGAAATGAACGTTTTTCAACAAAGAATAACTCTTGCAATTATATCTAATAAATGACGGCCATTTTCACGTATACACAGCTGAAGTTGTTTTCGAAAGTTTGATTCTACGTTCCGCAACGTATCTAGGTTAATTTCTGCAATTTTTTCACATATTGCTGTCTTCAGGTCCTCTAATGTACGGGGTTTACGCTCATATGCCCTTGATTTTAAATACCCCCAAAGATAAAAATCACAAATGGAAAGATCGGGCGAGCGCGGCGGCCAAGAAAGGTCTCCGAAGCGTGAAATGAGGTGATTAGGAAATGCAAGCTGTGTAGCGGTCTCTCATGTAATCCCCGAGGATTATCTGCAGCCCAATATCGACAGTTTTGTTTATTAACCGCCCCTTCTAGGTGAAAATGGGCTTCGTCGCTCATTATGATAATCAGATTTTCATTTTCTTCGTATAGGTGAAGCATTGCTTGACAAAAAGTCATTCGTTGCTGATAGTCTCTCTCATTTAGCTTCTGAACCATCATAATTTTATATGGATGAAATGCAAAGTCTTTGTGTAAAATTCTCTGCATCGTGGATTGACTTATTTGCAGTTCCCTAGAATGTCGTCTAGCAGATCGAGTGGGGCTTCGGTTCATGGCTTCCCTTACTCGATCCACATTTTCAGCTGTTCGGGCCGTTCGAACTGGGCCGGGTGGTTTCCTTTTAAACAGTGACCCTGTCGTTCACAATGAATTAACCCATCTAAGAATGGTATTCCGCTGAGGGAGGGCGCCATGACGGCCGATGTTGAAACACCGTCTGAAAAGACGTTGCACTATTGTCACTGAACCTCCACTTTTTACAAACTCGTAAACAAACACGAGGTGTTCCCTTGTCAACAACGGCATGATGGATACGAAATGGCAACTCAAGGAGTGTTGACTATCATTTCTCCCACTTACATACGCCTGACACAAGCTGTGTACTATTCGTTCTAAAAACGTCCGTTTCCCATGACTCACCAATGTACTATAATGCTTAATGTTTATTCTATTTCACACCGCATTCTGAAATCTGAAAGTACAGCCACCAACTTAACAGTAATTTTTGATGGTTAATTATGTATCTAAAGAAAATGTCTCCAAATGTCTCTAAATGTATGTACATGTCTCTAAACGTCACTAAATGATACAGATTAACTTTTAGTTCTTCACACTCGAATTATGAGAAATCCTTACTATTAGTACTACGTATTCATATATAGGTAAACTTTCACATTAGCACTATTCAATAAGTACAAAAATAAATATATTGACCGACTTGAGTTTAACCTAATCTAACATAAGCAATCTTTAGACTGGTCCACGTTCTTAATGCACGAGCCGCCACTGTAAACAACTCTAAATGATATGTACGAGGGGGTACCCAAAATAAACCGAACTGACATTGTGGTGGATAGAGTTTTTGTAGTACCGAGTTCTGCCGCTAGGAGCGTATAGAGCTACTATTCTCGAGTCAGTAAGCCAAGCGTCGTTAAAATGGTTCCGTTCATGTTGTGTCAATTTTTCGTGAAAGTTGTTTTGTGTTTTCATCGTTTTTTGATTCGCGTGGACATCGCCTGGTCGTAATGTTTTCGTTCTTGCTCGGAAAATTGGGCACATAAACTCTTGAAATGTTAAGAACGGCCTACAAAAATGATGCCATTGGGAAAACTCAAGTGCTTTAGTGGTTTTCCTGTTTCAAAAGATGTGAAATGTCAATTGATGATAAACCTCGCTCTGGTCGTCCTTCCACGGCTCAAACCCATGAAAATATTGAAAAAATTAGCGAAATCATTCTGGAAAATCGACGATGGACCATTGATGAAGTTGTAGAAGTTTTTGGTCAATAATTGGTGCACAAACAGGGCTGTGTAAGCAGAGACGCTATCCTGGTGGAAAACCAGTCACCCGACTACCAGAAATCAGGCCTCTTCCACCGCAGACTGTTGTGCAATCTTTTCAAAACTGGTTACTTGTCTGATCCTGTGAAACAAACTCTGAATGGACAACTCCACTCACATCGGAAAGACAATAAAATTACGACCACACAACTCTCACTAAAAATTTCATACAATCCGAACGGAACCTTCTTTAGCGATGACGCTTGTCTTACTGACCCGGATCTGGTAGCTCTATACCCTTCTAGCGGCAGAACGCGGTACTACAAAAAACTCCGTCCACCACAACATCAGTTCAGTTTCTTTTCGGTATCCCCTCGTATATCCGAAATATTTATTGATATCAAAATTTATTTTTCAGCTTTTTGGCCGTCGAACAACTTAGACAGGGTTCGTCCCCTACTCGAGCTGCCTACGTTGCCATATCCAGGATATCGAATAAGTACCCCACATTTTCAGGGGCCATTATTGTTGCGGATAAGGAGGGTAACGTAGCGGCCGCATGTAATGGAATGGCCACATTTCCGTTCATTGTCACCAACAACGAATTTCCTGATGGGGATTTGCGTTACGTAAACTGCAGTTCTCTCGATCCAGGTGCCGGAAGTAGATTGAGCTCATTTTCTCTTAGGTTTTACGTTTCAGTGTTTCTAATACTCGCATGTTACTTTTCATAAAGTCGTAGATTTTTAGTATATTTATAATGCCTTGTTAAAGTTATAATTAAATGTAAAAGATTCTGGTTGATAATAAACGTGAAGAAACGATGTTTTCCAGGATACAATTAAAATAATTCATGCTTAACTTTTAAAGTTACGTGACATGAAAGACGTACGTCATTGAAATTTTATTAAACTTCATAATATCAATAAATAAATGCATGCTCTCTTTTCCCAACAAAAGCTCCCAATTACAGTGCAATAACACCAATAGAAAGAGGTACTGTGTACACCGAGACAATAATTTATTTATTATTAATGAATTACGTTTATGATAAATAAATCCTGACCCTGGATATAGTGGATATAAACAAACATAAGTTTCTCTGAAACAAATAATAACTTTTTTTCAAAAAATAAAACCCGCCACAGGTAGGATTCGACATTTGTCCCGGATTGGAACCGAACGACATACAGCTGTTTCGAACTTATTAGTTCTCATCAGTGCCGTACACGGTACGCCGATTCAGAACAAATGCCGAATGAACTTTATGGCGTATACATCTTTATCGATACTATTTCTGTCAGTAATATGTAAGTCGGAAATCGAGAAAGGAACCACCAAACCGCCAAGCAGTTATCAAGGTAGTTCCCAAATAGCAAAGCTATTACATAATCCCTTTAGGAAACAACTACTCCTCGGGCTAAAGCCCCGCCAGGCATTGAATTATACCCAGAAGCGATCCTCGACCCCTTTCTCGTGTTTCTGCACGATCAGATAAGGTTTCAAAAAATAATGGGGTCGAGGATCACTTCTGGGTATAATTCAATGCCTGGCGGGGCTTTAGCCCGAGGAGTAGTTGTTTCATAGAGCGATTATGTAATAGCTTTGCTATTCGGGAACTATCTTGATAACTGCTTTGCGGTTTGGTGGTTCCTTTCTCGATTTCCGACTTATATGTTACAAATAATAACTTGTACAAATAATTACCAAATCCTGACCTTTGCGTAGATATTAAATAGGAATTAATCTCATGTATTAGAAAAGAACATATTTCTTGTGTGAAGTAAATATTCATTTGGAAATAAAACTTGGTTAATATTTAACATATTAGGTAATGCTGCCTAATAAATTTATTTATGTGAAATAACTGCTGTCTTTAGGACAAGATATTTTGATTAATTCAAAATAAATGTTTGCTCCCTTATTTCTGTGAGGGCGAGGTTTAGCTTAATGCCAGTCTCCTACTTAACCATCGGATGTTCACATGGATCCACACTAACATACCCAGCCGACTGATGTAGAAATCGATCCCATGGCAAGATTACTCCGAATCGGCCAGCTCTAACGGACTGCCATTATTACCACAATTCCATCCAGGGAATTTATAGGCCTTCTACGAAGTAATCATGAATAATTTACCCTCAGAAGATCTGGCCATACCTATAAATATCCATGCCAATTTGGATTCTATTCATGCCAGTTCGGAATTTAAATATTCCTGTCGTTGAAGGGCACAAAATAAAAAGAAAAGCTTTTAAAGAAAGATTTGTGCTTGCCAAATTATATTCTGCTAACAATGATACGTACTGATCGTCAAGAATAGGAAGAAGTGTGAGATTCTTCTCTAGGTATGCGTAGAAGAAAGAGTGAGCATTCGGAGAGCAGCATTCGGAGGGAAAAGGATGCACTTTACGTGCGGCAACATCGAACTCTGTGGACATTCACATTCAATATATGTATATTTATCGATATTCACTTTGCAAAGGTGAATATCGATAAATAATCGACTGGGTAAAGACCAGGCTATTTATTGCGCACCTCTTGGGATGCCCAATATCGCAGTTGTGAGACTTGTTCCTTCTTGTTGAGCTGTAATGCATTATTCCTAATTAGTTTTCTACATAATCATACTGAAAATAGATAAGAAGCTATCTGGGGTAACCGGGGTGATATTTACAAAGTCAGGTAATCTGTATAATCCACAAGTTCGACTGCTTACTTTCATCGAATACTATAGCTCTCGCACAGCCGTGGCTATACCGGTATGCTATCATTTCATGCCAGCGCAGTATTAATGCGTCGCCTTTCATAACGTATTTCAATTATCTGATGAGAAACTCAGCGCAATTGGTATTGAAGTACAGATACCTCTTTTAAATTAAAATGAATTATCGCTTTAATATACAAGAGACGAAGACAGATGAATAGTAAAACCAAATTAGTGTCAAACTGATTTATTAACTGTACAATTGTATTTTCATTTTTTTGTAATAATTATTTTCTATTAATAGATTCGTGCAACATTAAAAAAATTATCGTCTTTTATAATAGACTGACAAATACATAAAGACGAGAGAATATATGGGAGAATATATATTGTTGCTTGTAGCAGTTTTATTTTTACTGTGGACAATAATCAACAATTTTTTACCTGATCCAAAAGAAACTGTAAATTCGTCACTTGAAAATTCAATGAACAAATAACTCATTCTAAGGGTTTTACATTTTCACCCTTTTCAATATATTACTTCATAGTCACCAGTCATTATTTTCAGTAGAGACTATTCATTTTACATATTCACTTATGGCAATATACAGCAGGGGGCAGGCGAATCCTTGGTGAATACTAGGTGAATCCTTGGATATGATTTTACTTTGTTTTATTCTTCTCTATTCCACAAGCCAATATTCTACCACTCTACATGACGTCACCCACTTTATTACTTTCATCCGTTACACACCCATCTTCGGTTTATATTTATCCGAGGAGTTCACTCGGTAGTAATCCGCTTAGAACCTTGCCGCTTTCTATGTATAATTCCAATATATTATTTCCATTTTCTAGTATATAGACAGGTTTTTTCTCTTTACACCACTGGCTGTTTATCAGTCGCATTCCACACAACGATATTCTATTAATTTTAGTCTAACAGGCTATTTTGAGGAAAATTAAAATAATTTTATTATACTAAAAATAAGTGTCATTAATGAAAAATATTGGTGAAGTATTATTTTTATAACAGTTTTTAAATAGTTTCCTGCTATTGTGTTAATTATTTAACTGGAACAATATCACCAAATAGGTCGCAACCACCCCAGCGAGCTAAAAAATATATACGTGTTACAACAAATGACTTGAAAAATATGGTACCGAATATATTACCGAAGTCATTATAGGTCTGTTGATTTTAAATAATCCACAACATGAAAATCTCAATTTTTTCTGTGCTAGCTGCATTGTAAATATTTCAAGCTGAAAATGAGAGAAGACAATTTTAGATCATCCTACATTTCATTTACTGAACTATTGTATACCAGGTTTTACATAGAGACTGACAATTTTAGTCAAATCCAGGTGTGAATATAAATATTGGGGTATATTTAGAAAATTAACGTTCTACGTCTAAAGTGTGGACACAGAAAAATCGACTTCCCTCCCCTAACACATCAGGCTATGAAGGGGAAGGTTACACATACAAAGACAAATACACTTATACCCAGGAAGAGACGGGAACACCCCCATTCAAACTCAAACCCAAACATACAATACACTCCAATATTAATGCAACAAAATTACGTGCCCTTCAGTCAGCTCCACAGGTTTATAAACATATGGCATTAATCTCTCTATTCTAAATAACCTTTTTCAATATTAGTAGAGTAAAGTTGTGTTTATCAAAATTTCTTAGAAAGCTGACAATATTATGTTGTACAAATGCCCTAACACTTGCCTAAATGTGGGTTGTTCCAATTAAATGGTTGGCCCGATTGCATTCCTTCAACATTAGTACAAAGATATAATCGGGGTACATTTTTCCAAATTCCTATAGTAAGGGTGAGTTAGATAAAGTGTTATTTATTTTAAAAGATTCAATTAAGTAACATTTAAAAGATTTAATTATGTAAGATGTTTGAGGAAACACAAATTCATCAGATAAAATTATATTAGATAGGAAGTTAATTGAAGTACAGAAAATAATTAATACTGTAGTGTTTAATAGAATACCCGCCGATTGGTCCATGCTGAATTTTTGTCGCGTTTCTCTCTCTGTATAAGAACAGGCAAGGACCAATCATAAACTGATCATGTAAACATCGTGACACGTAACGGAATACAAGGGCAGATACTATAATACATGGAGGATGGGGGGAGGAAAAGGCGATGGTTAGAGAAGAGGCAATGAATGAATGAAGCAGAAGGTGGAGAGAGTGCGCTCATGCGGAATGGGCTAGATGGATAGTTAGGGACCTGTAGAGATGATATAGCAGAAGCGAGGGCGAGATGGATTATTATCTCTCTCAGCTGTTGACCGGACACCGAAGTTTCGGGACATATACCAAGAGGATCGAAAAAACGATAGACGATAGATGCCACCACTACGGCGAGATGGACGACCCGAGGCATACTATCGCGTGCGTAAGATGGAGTCGGGAAAAACAGAGACTGGATAGTGAATGCGGCGCGATAGTTAGGGAAGAGAACCTCCAGGATTTTATGTTAAGTGAAAAAGAACCATGGAAGGTGGTTAAAAAATTCGCGCGATAAGTTTTTATAAGCAAAGAGGAGGAAGAAAGAGCAAGACAAAGGGAGGACGGTGGGTAATCGTAGCCGGAGCAGTACATGGAGTAGATAGAGTAAAAATTAAAGTAGAAGTAGAAATATAATATAGTAGACTATCTTAAAAAAACAGGAGAGAACCTAAAAGTAATGCCAAAAGGTGAGTACCTAGGTAGAAAGGCTGGAGTTTTTAGTCGATAAACGTGAAGCAGCAGATGCGCATCACGAATCCGACACTACCTGGACTTTCAGATATATTTTATTCAAGATGAAGGATCCAAGGTAACGGACCAATATTCAACCGTCATATTGGATACGCCATCTTGAATTATACAAATCTGAGCTCAAATTCAGATTCAGAAAGCTTAAAAACTTTGAACACCAAACTCTTATCAATAGAATAACAATTTTCTACGTAATGTTGGAATCCTTTTCCCGTCAACTTATCGTTTTTCAGTATAAGACTAGAATGATCAATGTGTCGTATCTCAGATTGGTTCAGGATAATCCTAAATGAAAATAAAATGTAAAAATAAGTTCTAAAGGATGCCATAAGCGGTTTTAAGGAAACAATTCCAAGCTCGTGTTATATACATTTATAACAATGCAACTATGCATATTAAAGTAAACGAAACAACCAAAACAAATAAAATCAAGTTGGAAAGGGGTGTCAGACAGGGTGACAGTATTTCTCCGAAATCATTTATGTTAGCGCTGGAAGACGTCTTGAAGAACCTAAAATGGGAAAATAAAGGCATAAACATTGACAGATCGCGCCTGAATCATTTAAGGTTTGCTGATGACATAATTCTAATAGCCAACAATATCCAGGAGCTTGAGGAAATGCTTAAACAACTAAACTACGAGTCCAACAAAATTGGATGAAATTAAAAATCAATCAGTCCAAGACAAAGATAATGACCAACGTTGATACAAATATAACGCTGGAAGGACAACCTATTGAAAAGACGAATGAGTATATATACTTAGGACACTCCATTAAACTAGAAAAAGAAAATCAACATGCTGAAATCAGCAAAAGAATTAGACTGTTCTAGGCAGCTTTTGGAAAGGTACAATATATACTCAAAAACCACGAAGTCCCAATCAACCTTAAAAAAAGAGTATACAACACATGTATACTTCCAGTCGCCACTTATGGATTGGAAACAATATCTATGACAAAAGTCTACGCTAACAAACTAAGAACATCACAGAGAGCAATGGAAAGAGCCATGATCGGAATTTCCTTATGAGACAAAATTAGAAATACGGAAATCAGGAAACGGGCCCTAATAAAAGACATCATAGAAGAAATAGTAACAATGAAATGGCGATAGGCAGGATATATAGCTAGACAAGACGACACCAGATGATCACGCAAAGTCACAGAATGGCGCCCAAGAGAAACGAGTAGGAGTATAGGGCGACTCCAGAGACGATGGGTGGATGATATAAGGGCGATAGCAGGAAGGAAATGGATACAATGTGCACAAAGCAGGGAGAAATGGAGAGAATTTGGAGAGACCTTCGTCCAGGAGTGGATGGATATGGGTTGAGGAAGAAGTTATATAGTGGCCATTTTTGGATTCCAAGGAATTAGTATTTAGAACATAAAAATCCATGATACAGCGAGCCAGGTCTTTGGCTACAACATTTGTCAGCATGTGTAATGGTTGTACAGAAAATCTTTGTATCATCTCCATCTCCCTCTGACATTTCGGTAATATAGGTCATTTAATATTAAACTACTTACGATTTTTCTGTCCCCATCTTCCATATTATGTAGGGCCAATAAATCACAGACTAAATGCAACGTACGTCGACTCTAAAATATAAAACATAATGACGTATGTTTTTCCGAGATATGCCGTCATCAAACTCCTCTTGATGTTATACCATCATGACGTCTATGACAGCCACGACATACCCCGGAATTACTAAAAAAATTATGTCTCTATTTTGATATTATTTTTCTTGAGTGGTTTCTTTATACATGTTTTCAGTTGACTTTCTATAAAATTATACAAATCTATATACCTCCTTAAGGCACAGGTGACAGGGCTCGACAATAATCAAAAGAAGGAAAACGTGTGTCGCTATCCACGAAACTTGTAGGCAAATAAATACTCCATTTCCGGTATTTGATGTGATCTCTTTTACGAAGAAATATGGCGTCACTATCAAATGGTCGAGGCAGCTCAATATTATTAACTGAAAACAATATAATGGGTGTTTAAAGCGTTTGCAGTGTATATGAATTGTTAAATTTTTAGATTTCACTAGAGCAGAAGTAAATACAGATAGTTAACACAAAGGATTTCATTAATTATATATGGAATCTCTACATTTTACGTCTATATTTTTAGTTTTATACCATGTGTGTCATTGAAAATGAAGACATCCGGATATTTTAATCATTTTTTTTATATGGAATTATGGGATGCAATTACAAATCTTCCACTTAATGTGCGACAGATGTTTTTCCAGTTAGCTGGTGGGTCAATCCATAATTATTATTCATCAGTGCTTGACGAACATTTTTCAATGTATTGGATAGGAAGAAATTGTCCTTTTGAACTGTATCCTCCTAGGTCCCCCAATATTACACCATTCGATTTTTATTTCTGGGGAAGAGCGATGAATAAAGTTTACAAAACAAGGCCCAGAAATCGAGAAGAACTTTGCAATAAAATAAGACGAGCCGGTGGGGAAATCAGCATTCCAGAGCTCAGAAAAACAGCCAATCATAATCGTAAGAAAATTAAAAAATATATTCAAATTGAGGGAGGATTAGTTGGGAAAGAACTACATACGATAATTAATTAAACTTTTTATTTATGTGTAAACTAGATAAGCTATAAGAGTTCCCGACCAAAATCCCACGTAATTTCTTGTGAAGATTCATCGTGATCTTTTCAAGGCCATCCCTCACTTGCAGCTAACTTCGCGCCACTTACGGACCGATAGATGGAGGGCGAAGCGGAGCCCGCTGCTGTGGAGGCTCTTGATAACCTCGATCACGAAGTTAGCTGCGAGTGAGGGATGGTCTTGAGAAGACCACGATGAACCTTCATAAGAAATTACATGGGATTTTGATCGTGAACTTTTATAGCTTATCTACTGTGTAATGAGTGATTATCTCAAAAACTGATTGTTAGTTAATGAGAAGCTCAGTACATGATGCGATTATCGATGGTAGTAATGACAATGCTGTTATTATTTTTTGATATTTTATATTAGCATTTCACAAAAATGAGTTACATAGAAGTAAAAACTTTTTAAATATATTAAAATTTAGTGAATTATAAAACGTAATTAAAATGAACTTCCTCCAAGACCACAGAACACGCATCTTTGTAATCTTTATTAATATTTACATTTAGTATATAAAATAATAATAATTCTTAAATTGATAAGATAGTTTGAAATAGTGATATTATTGTCTCTATTATAAATCATATGTTTAATTCGATTTAACTCAATTTTAACCAACCTTAGATATCATATCATGAGCTACCATGACATCTAAAAATATTTAACGAGGTAGCCATGTAATTAACTAAGTGCTCCAAAACACTCAAAAATGTTTGTGGGGGTACTCCAACCTGTTGCCAAATTATTTCATTAAGTCCCACAGCAGAACATCGACTCTAAAATATGTCCTACCTCTGAAAGAGTTCTTTGAAAAAAAAAATTGAATAAAAATCAATTTGTTGTATGGGTAAATGGTTTTTAGAATTATATATTTTGTTAGAGGGTATTACCGCAGTCTATGTGGGTACAAGTGAGAACGATGAGTCAGCGAATCAGCATCTCCGCTCGATCGATCTACTTTCGATCCATGACTGAAAGAGAGCATTCATTTGAAACAAATAATATTTGTTCGATTTAAAGAATCATTTTTCTCTGTGTATCTATTCAGACTTTGCTATAGTTATATTTAAAATAAAATACAGATGCAATCCTTCAATTCTTGTATTAAACTGTAGGGTGTAGCTCCAAAAATAACGACTTGGAAAAGGTGAATTTTGCGTTTACTTTTTTATGTGTTATTCTTTATCACTTTTGACTTGTCTGTTGTTGGAACGTTGCTGTAATTAACACACAGAATTATTCTCAAATAGTGTTGCAGTACTGATCAGATAATCAGTTTTTATTATTGTGTATTTTATTTCCTTCATTTCATTTACACAAAAATTGTATATGGTTTCTTATTTTCCTTATGTGGAAACGTTTTATTGTACTGAAAGTTACTCTTGCTTCTACTTAGAAGCCGATAATAGTAATAAGGGTGTTATATTAGAGGAAGAGGAGTATTTCGAAAGATTTACGAACTAAATCGAAAATGGCACTTACTGAAAATTTTACCTACAAAGCTTTTGCCAAAAATTATTTCTGAAGTGAAGAAATCACTAAAGGTGATCTCTTCACTTCGTGTACAATTATAAAACGCTGTAGTGCCTAGATTATATAGGTATTATCTGTCGAAAATATATAAGCCAAAAATATGGATGCGACCAATTTTCTCGGCAATTATTCATTCGTAACTTATAGTTTGTCAAAATGGTTAATAAAACAGGTCGATAATTTTTCCATTCAGTCAGTCAGACCACTTTATCAGTGGTGAATTTCACGAATCTCATTAATAAGATCAATGACATTCAATTGTAACAAGGCAAAAATTTGGTCTTTTTTATTTATTTTATAGTTGGTAGGACATCTTGTTTAACAGATGACTCCCAATCTCGTTTGCTAGCGTGGTCTAACTTTGTTGAAAGTAAATATAATAACATTCCACCCCAACTGTCAACGGGCTGACAAAGAAGAATTTCAATGTTTTCCTAGAGTGTGATTCATACATGTGGATGATATTTTTGCGGTTTTGAGATACTAGAAAAATAGATATAGGTAGTTCTGTTCCTAGTCATCAATAAATTTCACATGTTGAAAACAATGAACAGCTTGACATGTACCATTTGTTGACGTATTTATTAGAAATAGGGGAAATAGATTAGATTAATGACTCTCATCATTGTTATCGACATGAAATGGCAAATTTAATATGTCCATCCCATCGTTTGCAATGCTTTCCGCTTAATCACGATATATTTGAAAAAGATAAGATTATTAGCGATGTAGTTAGAAATAATACACTAAGACAATTTTTCTTTCTACAATGTTTCTAGAAAATTCAAAAAATCGCAAAATTCTGCTGATTCTATACGAAACATTATTTACTAGAGAACTCAAAATAGTTTTCAAAGATTTGGGGATGACAGTGCACTCCTCTGGAATCAACTTTTAGGAATTGCAACAACTTTTAGGAAATCGCAGATACAATTGAAGACATCGAACGGTCCGAGATTTATAAAAAATTGCCAAGATTATATCCAAAGGTGTTGGGTGGACGAAGAAACAATTGTAACCAAGTTCAAGGTGCACAGGGCTCGTTTAAAGTATGTTAACTGTTCACTAACCATCAAGAAAAATAGTTACAATGTGTAAGTTCTCAAAACACGGTATTGACAATGGTTTACTGAACTTGAAAAAAGTTAGGTATAAACAGGACTAGCAATAGTTTAGATATTACGTTTAGTCACATCCTGATGATGTTAATTTGGTTGGCGAAACGCGAACCGTGTATCGAATAACGTGTAGTACTTCTATGTCCCCGAAGAATTGTCCCCTGTTCTTATTTATTTTTTGTTTGATTTTCCATACCTACTTAAAAATAACAATTTGTTTTGTAACAAATCTGTTTGCAATTTATTCGAGTAAAATTCAAATAAGTATGGATTAATATTCAACAAAATATGTTATTCTGTGAGCGATACTGTTATTGTTATGGTTTATTTTATTAAAATAGTTGCGGTTATCATTATTTGTCTAAACAAGGAACAAAAACATTTAATTTTGATAATCGTTGGGTATGGAGATAAAACCAGTACATATAAAAAAGTTTGTTTATTAATAAATATGCCGTCAGAGAATAAATAAATTAGTCTATACTTCGTCTATACGTTATACAATAGGATAAGGATATTTCTAGAACTGATCGTTGAAAAAAATATCATTTGAGGAAAATGGAACTTCCACTATCACTAGTTAGTTAAATAATAAATAAAGTAATTAGAGGAGAGAGAATCAGTGTTCTTTTAAAATTTAGTAATTCCAATTTCCATAGTTTGAAAATCCAGATTTTCCAACTGTGAAGTACTCGAATATATTTATCATATAATGCGTTTTTACCTCCATCCGCCTATACTTTATTTAAACATTAATATAAATATATCAAATCATCAATCACTTGGAAATCAAATATCAAACTATTAGTCACTGGGAAACCCTCATAGGTTTCGAAAAATGTATGTTCCATATCAATAAAATGTAAGCATATGCACTGGAATTGTAGGAGATAAAATCATAGCTAATCGGCATATTATTAAAGTAGCCCTGAACTGAAGTTCTCGAAAATCTGGACTTTTTTGACTATACGAGCAGGGGCGGCTGGTGTATAGGTGCTGCAGAGCTGCAGAACTGCCAAGAAAATTAGATATTTGTATATTTTCGCGACATAATAATTACTAAAATTTATTAATAAAATAATTTGGTTAGTTGGTGCAGCTAACCAAATTATTGAGTTAAAATCGCATTCTGCCCGCCGTCCTCTATTGAGTAGTAGACCAGATGAATTATCTGGGTCTCTACGCGAGCGCGTCGCGGTACATTGAACTGGGCCACACGAGGTAGTTCTCAGCACGGCTCGGCACACACGTCCTCCCCCTCAACTCCCGCGACAATCCACACTTGACGCTCGTAAACGCGCAAATTTACACGGTCAGTGAGCTGTATTTTTTCCAGCTAAGGCAACATCAGTGAATGTTTACTCCTTCCTACTCGGCCGGGCGTAAATCGTACCTATTTCGTATTTCGTGTTAATTTGGGTAGTGATTTATTGTACTAATTATTAATATTTATATACTGTGATAGTGACAATGGATTTAGTTTATAATTTAGTTCATGTGAAGCGATTTTTTAAATACTCTTATGAAGAAAAAATTGATTTAAAAAACAATGGTAGGCCATTGCCCGATATTGTTATTGAGACTGCAGGTGTTAGCCGCGGAAAAGCATATAAACGTCAATTTAATAGAGACATTTATTCGAAGAACAATTGGATTTGTGGGTGCAACAAAAAAAAAGCATGGACGGAGGCAGGGGTGACGGATTTGGTGCACTTAACTGAAAAAATAAAAAAGCACGACAACTCCAAAAGCCATCTACATAATACAATAGAATTAGCTTTATTAGGAACAACTAATATTAAAGCGCAGCTAGATTCAGCTTATTGGATAAATGTGCAAAAGCATAATGATAATGTGACAAAAAAGAGATACGTTTTGTCAAGAATTATAAACTGCATAAAGTTTTGTGAGGCCTTTGAACTGGCGCTGCGAGGACATGACGAAGCTGAAACCTCTCAAAACCCGGGGATATTTCGTGGTTTGATAAATTTTTCTGCTGAGCTTGATGTAACTTTAAGCGAGCATCTACAAAATGCTTCAGTATTTAAAGGAACCTCTAAAGAAGTACAAAATGATCTTTTAGACTGTATATTAAAAGTATGTCATGAAGAAATAATTAAAGAAATTAACAAACCTTCATTTTTGGCAGTTATGGCAGACGAAACAACTGATGTATCTGCAAGAACTCAGTTAGTGGTAGTTTTAAGATATATTCTCGATGGTGAACCGATTGGACGTTTTTGGACATACCTGAAACCTACAAAATGTGACGCTGAAACCCTTTCGGAAAATATTTTAAGTGTTATAGACCCTCTAGTAGAAAATTCACCTTACAAGCCTTTTCTCTTAACCAAAGAATATGACGGCAAACATGAATGTTCTTCAAAAAGGCATTAAATTCCAAAAATTTTTCTTGTGAAAGTCTATATTTTTGTATAAACGGATTTTACATAAAAATTCTGAAGTATCAGGAAAACGCGTGACCTTGAAAATTTTCCCCTATGGTGCCAGTAGCTTGGATACGTTTGAAATTTACACGCGGGCGGCCAATACCCTAGGGTCGACCCTGTGCAGAACACCCGTTTCATTTCATCACGAGCCGCCACTGTATATGAATATATATAAGTATAAATATCCCATATAAAATGGAAAGACTACAGAATTCGTAGAAAACTAATTATCATTGTTCCTTATCACTGATTCCTGTATGAAACAACTTCTTTAAAAAGTTCCAAAGAATCAAATGGCATTAAAGAAATCGTGAGATGTATTAAGTGTCTATTTGGACCTTCCATCCAAATAGACACTCAATCTATTAATTTACTAGGAAATGTATTCCTATCTTATTCTAAAACTCATGGTAATTATGTCTGTAATTTTGGAATAAATCGAGATAGTCACTTAGAATAAAGCGAATATCTAGTGTTGCACCCAATGATAATTTTATTGAGGAAAAATACACTTTCACCCAATAACCAAGTAGTTATTGCAACCACAGCTAACTTGACCCTATATTTTGGATATACAGTGAATTTAAAAAATAATTTATTAATTCGATATAATTGGTATTATTTTTCTTTTTGAAAATTATTCAGACATATCAAAAGATATATATTTAACTACCAAAGGACCACTTTTGGAATCAGTCTTTAATTTTTTCGAGCCATATTTATGTCGTCAGCAATATTTTCTTGAATAGAAAGTCCTATTTTAGATTGCTATTTTGGGAAAACTTTTTTTTACGTACAATAAGGTAAAGTAAAAGATTGGTTACATAAAACTGTGTTACATAAAACTGAAATTTAGCTAGTGATTATTGAAATTTAAAACAAGGAAATGAATTTACACTAAATATTTTAAATTGGCTCCTTGTTCGTATACACAAAGATTCTTATGTAACCAATCCCTTATTTAACTGTGCTGTACGGAAAAAATAGTTCTTCCAAATGGAGCAACAAAAAATGGTTCTGTCCATTAATACAAATTCCGAACCGGAATGAGGAAAACAAAATTTATTCCTCCATGGAATTGCAGAAACATGACTTTGCAAAGAACATCTTGTTCATTCACAGTTTTAGCAGCTGTGATACAACCTCTGCAATTTTCCGAAAAGGCAAGTCATCAATTGCAAAATTATTCATGACGAACAGCAGCCTGTATTCCATCTCCCACGTCTTTTACACAAACACTTCAACACACAAGGAAGTCGCAGTCGCAGGGGAACATATGTTCCTAGCAATATACAACGCTAGAGTAACAGACCTGGACAAACAGCGCTACTTAGCCTTCCACAAGGGTGAAGCCAGACCTCCCTCTCTACCATCAACTAAAGACTCTGCACTGCAACATTCATACAGAGTCTATTTGCAAGTTTAGGAATGACTGGGCAACAAGCTGCCACCTATTGGTTGGGGTTGGATAAGAGGGGCAGATGGAGATCTTCAACCCTTGTCTACCTTGCATCACGCTGTCCCAGCTGCTATTCTATCAACAATATTCTGCAGCTGCACCAAAGGTGGTGGTACACGCTGTGGATTCCTTAAGGTAGGCATTCATTGCTCTTCAATATGCGGTTGTGAGAGGGCGTGCACCAATGACCCTCCAGTTGATGATGGGAATTCAGTATATGAGAACGACCCTGAAGCCCCCTTGACACCCTATAATGAACTGTTTGACCCAATACATTCGATTTACTTACTGGCTACAATTAAATTTGCTCATAATGTAATTTAAATCATCAATATTAATGTACAAGACAATTGTGGATTGTAATTTGGTTATAAATGCGAATAAAGCACAATTTTTGAAATGATGTTACTTTTGTCAGCCCTGTAACACTTAACAGGTTAGTTCTAGAACAAAAATGCGTAAGACCATTTTTGTATGAAATTTTGTCATCTTCAATTTAGTATATATAGTATTTTTCTGTAGGAGTAATAGTTTCCGAGATACAAAAAAGGAACATTTAAACCCCTCCCCCTCCTCGAGCTCATCCCCCACTCTAGGGGACTTTTTACACACGTTAACCCAAGTTTAAAGGAAGCGTTTAAGACCATTTCCATAACTCTAGGATTTTTTTCCACCGATCTGTCTAATTTGACCGGGGTACTGTATATTAAAAAAAAGTTATCAGCATATTGGGCTTCTTATTTTGTAATAAAATAAAAATGTCTTAATCTAATGAAACAAGATATAATAAAACCACAATATTTTTAATATTCAGTAATCAACTAGTGATCAAGATGACCGTTCTATTCAAAATATCTGCTATCGACAATTATATTAACTATATCTATTACTGGTTATCATATTAAAAGCTGAAATAAAGAACTTACCACTGTCCCGTTGGCAAGAGAACTGTTTATAGATTCGACAGAGCTGCTTATATCTTTGTACAACTTTGCTAAGGTATTTATTCTTTCAGCTAAAAACACAACAAAGACATGTAGGTACTTATATCGTTCCCCAGTTTTGTTAATTTTTGAAAATAAAAAAAAGTGCATGAGACATAAAGATACATAAATGTTCACCACTCATTAATCTGTTTATATAATTGATTACGTATATAATCTTACTTAACTTATAGTATGTTTCAAAACAAAAGTGGTTTCAGGTAATAGTTTAATTTTCATCCTTCAAAACCATTTAAAATATTATTTATGACTATAGCTATGTTTCTTTTATCTGAAATTGCATCTCATTTTAGTTATTATCTACGCTAATTGTTCATTACAGATGAACTAGCCAATCAGTACTAGGAGAACTAACATGAGAAAAGATGTCAAACAAAGAAAACAGTTTATTTTACCATAATCTCCGAAACATTTCATGTATCATTGCGAAAACGATGTTATATATACTGTATATAACCTAAATGAGGTGAGTTGCAAGTAGATAGGTCTACTACATACATTAATAGAGTTTTATATAACATATTAATAATTATTTCCCTGTTATATCACACTGTCATATTATATCACGAATTTTTTGAAATTATCAAGTAAACTGGTTCAATATCCACATATATTCTAAAGTCATCCTACATAATCAGCAAATAAATTGCTTATTCGGCAATGCATTCTGCTTCCTGGGCAATTAATTCTAGTTTACAGGTATTGCATAAGCATATGTTGCAATACATTGCAGAAGGAACCTATTAGACAATGTAATACAAAAATATTTTCGATTTAAAAAAAAGCACAATAACGGATTCATACTATGATTAGTATGTCTTAAATAGTTTTAAATTTAATAACCATTAGTCTCCTTAAAGCAATGAGTGCAAATTTTGCACACTACAGGTTCTCGTACAAATAATTAGTAGATACTATTTTATTTTAATTGCCTTCCTCTTTCACTATGTGCACGCCACTGGTTTAATTCAATAAGTTAATTAAAAGTAAACGTGTTTTATAAATCAAAAACATTCAATAAATTGGTTCTAATGGTCAAGATCAAAACTGACACTGATTCAGATAGTAGTAACATATCACATTTCGTATACATTTCTTTTTCCTAATTAAACATTTACAGTAATTACTATAATTAAATTCATTTTGAGATTCTTGCCAGTCAATAAAATTTTTTGTGAATTAAAGTGTTTACATTTCCATTTATAATTTCTCATAAATCATATCATATGAACTTTAATATCCCAAAGAAAAAAATTTAAATATTTTTATTTTTTATCTGATTACCAGTAACAATACATGTTTTCTTTTCGCGTCATGAAGTAAACGTATAACATTTCGATGATATTTCTGAAATTTGAGTTAAAAGCGTCGTATCTTTTTCAGCACAAAGATTATGTATGAAGTATGTGCTCCACTGCAACAGTGTCATCATGCAATTCGAAATGTGTTAATATTATATCCTAAGACCAACTATCGAATGTACTGTGGTTGTTAGACCAATGCTAATATACGGATCAATTATCTGATAGCTTAGAGTTATATAGCATATAGATATATGATATAGTTGCCTGTTGGCATACCCTGAGTTGGTCCGCCCTGTTTTGTGTTAGGGTTATAGTCTCGAGGCCGTAGGTCATGACAGATAAGATGCAGGCGTCGAATACTTTCCGGTTCAGGTTGATGGGCATGTTCTGTTTTCTGAGATTGTGATTAAGCTTTCCAAAAGCCGCTCACGTCAGATCAATTCGCCTGATGATTTATGCGGTCTGGTTGTCGTTGTTAAGCTTGATGTTGTGGCTGAGGCACACATTCTCTTCAACAACTTCAAGTGTGTGGTTGTCGAGTGTGATCTGGATGTTATCTCGACTAATGACCTTGGTTTTTAGGAGGTTTTTCCTCAGGCCCACAGACTCCGAAGCTTCTTTCAGCTCACTTAGCACGAGTCTAAGTTCGTCGGCATTGCTGCTCAGGATCACGTCGTCAACGAAGCGTAGGCAGGATCTTCCCGTCGATATTGACTCCTTTCCCCTCCTATGTCAGTTTTTTAGTCCTGCAGCGTGAACAGTTTTGGCGAGATAGTGTCACTTTGGTTGACTACTCTCCCTGATAGACATCCTCCCGGTGACTAAGTTTTCTCTGACTTTAACGCGAAGAGTGGAATGTTCATATATATCTCTGTTGAAATTCGAATTTCTCGAGTGAATCCTCGCAGTGTCCATCGCAAGATCTGCCCAGATCTCCACAGAGTCGAAAGCCTTCTGGTAATCAACAAACACCAGTGACTGCCAGATGGACTGAGTTGTACTCAGTGTATTACTCGATCAGGGTGCAAACCTCTGAATCTTGCTGAATCCAGCTTGCTCTACAGATTGGTAGAAGTCGAGCTTGTTGGTGAGATGGTCGGTGATTATGTTGGTAAGGAGCTTGTATAACCGTAGTTTCAAAGACTAGCTTTTACTAACTTTAACTAAGACTGGCTTAGACTTTAACTACTAACTAGTGCGATGAAAAGCATACCCACAGGGCCTTGGCAGTTATCTTGGGAGTAACACCTGTTAATTTCAAGAAGTCGAAGATGAATGGGTGGTCTACGAGACAGGCGTGCATCTTGAAGAAATTAAGTAAGCCACTATCTCAAATCTGTCGAGTTGCATTTAATCGATGACTCCCAGAAACCGGACTTTTCGGTCTACACTGATCACTTATGCTAGTAAGATCTGGATATGGTATTTTCTCTGCAGATCTAAACCTCCGAATCAATAAGTCAGTGAGCGCCCATTAAGACCACGTTGATGGCCTTAGGCACTTGCAGGACTGACTCCGGTCTCATTCTGTAATATGGATAGTTATTGAATGTACTAAGGTAACGAAACGAGGTCACTTTATGTTGGGTGAAGGGACAGATAGGAAATCGTGGAAACGAGAAGGTGGATACTGTGACAGATTGAGATTTTAGGGAGTTTCTGTTCTGTTAGGAACGGACCCCGCAACAGCGCTCAGAAAAGCCACGCGAAATTTCATCATAAAAATTGTACATTGCATGTTCTTCAGTTTAGGTAATAAAAATATTCTACAATAATTTTTATGAAATGAATTCAATTATTTGTCGTATGCGACCCTTATGACAACACAAATGTGACCCACATGTGATCCTCGGGGGATCTTCACTTTAATATGTCTGATGTAAAGGATATAATATGAAGGATAAGACAACGAAACATTTCCTAAAGAACTGTCCCGCGCTCTCAACAAAACGAATAGTTTGAGGAACTATTGACCGGAAATGACCGATCTTTGTCCACTACCACTTGTTCAATACATTGGCGCAGTGGAGTGGCTGAGGGAGTGAGGTCGGTGTTTAGCAACAAATTGGCAGTTCTGATGGAGACAGCACAATAGGCCCAATATGATGGTCTGAAGACATGTGGATTCTGTATACCCTCCCCCTTAAAGAATCCGAATCTACTATACCAATATACCTTTGTTATATATACTACAATAATACTTACTAAAACCTATGTCAGTGGTTTTTCCTAAAAAGGATCTCTTCCTGAATACCGACCTAGTTTCCTTATGCGTGTTGTTGTATGTACTAAGATTATCCAAATAGAAATTAACCAAATTTATATTTCTCAGTGGTTTATTCTGATTTTCATCAAGCATCAAGTATTCATTAAGAAGCGATATCCTTATTTTTACGAAAAAGATTAAATGCCAAAAGAATATTTCTTGTATGACTATTATGTAGTACAACAGATAAAATCCACAGTAGTCTCTCAAATAGCTCAAGCGTCCTACGTGTTCTGATGAATTACTCCAAACGATAATGTCGAAAATTTCTATCGAAGTAAACAGAGTTAGTACGATGGATATGAAGATGATCGACTTAATCCTATGTCTATTTGAATTTGTTAAGGGTATAATGTTGTCGATCTAAAAAAAACATTTATAAAAATTCAGTTATTCGGTAATATGTTTATATAAATTATAATTGAAATAAATACACATATATGAAAACATTCCATTGTCATTACCATTCATTTAAAAAAATTTTAATAATAACATTAGTATGATAATTTTAACAGTTAAGACAACAAAATGGTAGGCCCAGCATAGTGCTGAAGGAATCTAAAATGGTGGGAAAAAATATGTTAAAACATCAAGTACCTATATTATCACTTATCAAGATATAACCACTTTAAATTTTTGTCAACTGATTGTTGAATATCTATATTAACGTACACATTTTTGAGAAGAGAATATGCAGAATGAATCTAACGTTTTTCATTCTGGTGTGTTGAATTACATATACTAAGGACATGCAGTCAAAAAGTTCAAGACCAACTAGCACGCTAATCTAGGTTTCTGATACTTATGTTATTATGATCATTATTATTCCATTAGATAGTAGTAAACATAGGCCAGAAGTAAATAACGAAGAAGAACTATAAAAGTGTATAAATAAATTTAATATACCATATATTAAGTGTTCTTGTTCTAACAAAGATGGAGGTATAAAAAGGAATTATTATAGAAGACAAGATAATGTAAATATGTTTGCATTATATATAATCTTAACAACGTACCTAACTGGTTATAGATATCATATGATATATAAAAGAAACTATACTGCTACAGTATTTAGTAAAGTTATTAGAAAATATATTTTTCAAGAAGTTGAAAATTAATTATTGTAGTAAAGTTATGCTACAGTTGAGGATGAGGCAGTGTACTCCGTTGGTGGCAACTGGGCCAAATACTGGGCACGTTGTCTGCGTGAGTTCGATTCTCACTAGAGGGAACTTGGCACTTCCCTCAGGGCTGGGTGTTTGTCCGCGTTTATACGTATAACCTTCCCCTACTCAAGCCTGCCTGTAGGCTTCTGGGGAAGGAAGTCTAGTAAATATTTAAAAATATAAATTAAACAGTATTGTAAATGGAACTAAAAATAACTACGAGGAAAATGGTGTAATTAGTAACCATTATATGACTATAGGTTATGGAATAAAAAAGCTACAAGTAAATTAAAACTTGTTCATTGGCCAAATATTGACCAGTATATATAAATGTACAATATGATCTCAACATGATTGATTATTTTAGTCAATACACAGAAATATTTGTATTGCGAAAGAAAAATATTTATATAAGAATAACGGAATTGTATATTGAATATCAATTTCAACATTGAACATTTGTTTAAAATAGAGCAGGTGTTTTCAGTATTCTGTACTGTCTTACAGAATACTAACAGAAATCTTGTAAATAATTAGAAAACCAATCCCATACAAAAAACTTAATGATGGCACTAAGTAAAACCGCCACCAAGTCATAACATAGCACATATGACTAAACTGCCAACTTTTCCACCATTTGCAGTAGCGTTACCCTATGTAATTACTGGATTTTTCAGTAGCATTGTATTAGGCTCCTGGAAAACGATTGTACCAAGATTGGTTGCAGCTTGACCTCTCACCTTATTAACCTCACCGAAATGTAAGAGTTTATCAAAGTGTTTTTCACAAATTTTAATGAAAGAAGGTCTTATATAAATTTATCTTATACATTTAAATACGTGGGTTCAATCGTGATTTGATTTTACTTGAAATTAAGAAAATACAATTGTTTATTACACTACACTTGCCTCCACTGCTACACTGCCAGGCATTGAATTATACCTAACAGCGATCCTCGATGCCTTTCTCGTGTCTGCACAATCAGACAAGGTTTCAGAAAGGAAAACCTACCTGATAGCGGTTCCTGAAAGGAAAACATGTCGAAAAGAAGAGAAGGATCCGCTGTTAGGTATAATTCGATGCCTGGAGGGGCCTTGGCCCTAGGAGTAGTTGTTTCCTATAGCAAGTATGTAATAGCCTTGCTATTCGAGAACTACTTCATAACTACTTTGCGGTTTTGTGGTTCTTTTCCCGATTCCCGACTTATAAATTGCTGACTCTTTTACAAGTTAAGAACAAGTTAATTGTTAATATATTAATGCCTACGTACCCGATTGCAGCAACACAATAGTCTCCAAAACACTCCCATTCTACAAGACGTGCTTGAGATGCAGAATATCGCAATAACTATGACAATACTGATATCGCTACCCATGATAATTTTACTTTTTCTATCTTTCATACGGTGAGACACCTCGTTCATACACATATCGTTGACCAGTCCGAAAAATGTGATCAAAACTGAAAATAGATATAGTTACAAATCAAATACATTGCAGAAACATAATTGATTATCATATTTGATTTTAGTCTATATTAAATGACTGAACAAGACGTCAAGAATTCGGGATTCATTGGAAACAAAGAGTGCATTGTATTGCCAATTAACAACCACCTAAAAGTTGCTCGCTTCAAATTTTAGAGATAGCATTACAGTACATTGAAAGGTATATTAGTGTCAAGGTATGAGAGTAATGTAGCTCCCCCTTCCCTCCTCTGAGAAGGCACCTTTCACATTTTACCTCCAACAGTGTACATCTAGCAGTAGCTATAGCAATTTTTTTTTGTAAAGGCTTTATGTTTATAGTCGTTTTTTAACGCCCCGATAGCGTTGCACTTTTGTAACTAAATTAAATCTATCTAATAATTGTTTTCCTAATATCTAGACTTGGTGTTCAGTAGATGTAGATGAGCCTCCAGCAACATACTTCTAGAAGTTCTAGACACCTTCACTGTCAGTACACTAATTCCAACTATTTTAGTTTCTTTGGCCGTCGAATAAGTCCGTTCCTGTCAAGTAACGATATTTCTTCGACATTTCTGTAGTTTTCTAATCCCTTCTGATGTTTACCTGCAAACCTCTTGATCTCATCGTCAACCATAGGCATATCAGGTCGCGATAGATGTCTTTATTGTGGATGTACCATGGTGTATTTACAATGCTACGAAGTATTTTGCTCTGAAGCGTTTCAATGACTAATATGTTATATTTATTCTTGCATCTCCGGAGTTGGATGGCATAAGTCCACAGGGGCTTCAGAATTTGTTTGTAGAGTAGCAATTTTATATTGACAATTCAGAATAACGATCTAAGAGCCAATACATTTGTCTGGCATTAAGGTTAAGTTGCTCACGTTTCTTCTTCACATATGTTTTATATTGTAGCTTTGCATCTAGAGTCATACCTAAATACTTTGCTTCGTTGACATGCGGGATTGTTTTCGTGTGGATTATCACTGGTGTGTAGTCGTATTCCTTGTTGGTGAAATTAACGTGAATCGACTTCACCTGATTTAATTTGATGCGTCATTTCTTAGACCAATTGGTGGCATTGTTGGTCTGTAACGCAGAGCGATGTCGTCAGCGAATGTTGTCATGACTCTTTGACTTAGTTTGTATACAGCAAGTAGACAATAGGTCCAAGGCTGCTACCCTGAGCTACTCCAGCACCAACATAAAGTCATTATAAATGAGTTTTAAAGCAAAAGTCACATCGAAATTCTGGTAATAAATGGCGACGGAGATGATAAGTCACTATGATGATGAATATACAGTATATTTCATATGTTTGTAATTTACTTAGAACTAGTTTCAATTAAATAAACGAAGATGTACAATTATACGTGTACCTGAAATTGTGTCAGTATTCAACGGACATTTCTCTTCCCTTCACAGTCATTCTACTGTGATCAATATTGCAGGGAGTAAACTGAAAATAAACTGCAAAGATGCCCACATTATTTATATGAAATTTTCAAAAATTTATTCTCGTAATTATTAAGCAGTAATAATAGAAGATGCATATAGAAAAATCAATCACGATATACTAGGAATGTAAATTTTGGAGTTATCACTCCAAATATACTCGGAAACATGGAAGACTGTTGACACCGTAGTTATTTATATGAATTTGAACGCCGAAAAGTATGTAGATATTGCCCTGCTCGTACTTACTGGATAATATGTTTCTTCGATTTTCTCAACGATATAGAATATTGGTTATGGAGAGAGGGCACCTCGATCTTCAGATCTTATCCTGTTAGTTTTTTCTTATGTGATTTTTTTAGAACCTTAGGTGCATATTTACAGACCAGAGAAAATAAGCAAAAAATTAATAATATAAACTGAATTCGCTTTTCATCTAACTCACTGTTAAATAATAAATATAATAGTTTGATGTTAAGTTAATCTTCCTGCCTTATTTAATTTTATAATTTGAAATAATGAAAACGTTTATATACAGCATGATAATACACTTTCGCACAATATTTTTGGATTTCACCTTGTGGAGTTGCTTAAAATCTAGGGTCTATTTTAATAGGCCAAACAATTTATAGGATATAAAGCAACGAATTCTAATCTAAAGTGGAAAATATCAACAGAAAGTATTGAACGTTCGATACAAAATGTTTATATGCATACCAACCAGTGTAAAATTATTAGTGGAAGATATTTAGTCAAAAATAAAATCGTATTTGCTTTATCTCTATTTTTATCAAAAATATCTCCTTCTAAACAGGACACTATTAATATGGGGTACCTTTGTACTGAAAAACTTTGAGGAATTTATTTTTGTTAAAAAAATGAGAGCGTTGCAATTTAAAATAGACCATGATAACGTCACAGCGTAAACAGAAAATCTAAAAAAATATAACTTTTCACTTTGTAGCTATATATAAAATAGAATGTAACAAAATAATAAACAAATATAAAATAAAGTAATTTCGTTTTGTTCATTTATCGATTTTAAAAGTTTCAACTATATTTATATTCATCACTTATGCATTCTACTAGTTTTTTATATTATTCCGAAAAATACGAGAAATACGAGTATCTTTGCCAGGATTTGTCCATGTTATTCAATTGAATAGAACAGTAGTCGATAATCAAGACATGTAAACTTGAACGCATTAGTCAGAAATGTCAGAATTATAAATGATTCATAGGATTATAGAGTCTTTCAATAAGGACGCTCGATTTTTAAACGTAAATAAAATAAGTTGTGTGAGAGATATCCACTCATTTTTTTTTATTTGAAGGTTGTTTTATGGCAATAAGTATGGAATATAACGTCGTTCCAATGTCCACCATGACTTTGCTTGATGGCACGTATTAGGAAGGTTTAATTTTCAATGACTTTGTCGCATAAGTCTGGCTGAATTTGCTGGATGGCGTTCGTTATGTTGACATTGAGGGCATCAATTGTGCGCGGCTTATTCGCATAGTTCTGCGATTTAAGATAGCCCCAAAGGAATAAATTTAAAGGCGTTAAATTGCACGATCCCGGTAGCCAGTTCACGTCGCCTCTGCGCGAGAAAACCACGTCCTCAAATCGCTTGTGCAAAATGTCCATCGTGGCATGCGCTGTGTGGCACGTAACGCCACCCTGTTGAAACCACATGCCGTCGATATCTATATCATCCAGTTTAGGTCACAAGAAGTTGCTTATCATCGATCTGTAGCGTTCGTCGTTGACGGTTGTGGCAATGCCAGTTTCGTTTTGGAAGAAGTATGGACCGATGATTTCGCCAGACCAAAATCAGCACCAATCAGTAACTTTCTCGAAATGGATTTGGTGCTGGTGTATCTCGTGTGAACTGGTATCGTCCCAAATCCGACAATTTTGCTTGTTCACATATTCAGTCATTCAAAAATGGGCCTCGTCGCTAAAGGTAATTTTTTTGGCGAAATTTGGGTCCAGTTCCAACTACTCTAGAGCTTAATCAACGAATACACGGCGTTGTCTATGGTCGTTTACCTTAAGTTCCTGGGTCAGTTTGATTTTATATGGGTGCAGACTCACGTCCCGGCGCAAAATTCGCCAAGTTAAAGTCGCAGAAAGGCGAAGTTCTTGTGGACGACGAGAAATTGATTGCGTCTTGTTTTCCCGTACACTCTCACGCACAGCAGCGATGTTTTCAGCAGACCTCGCATTTCAGTGCTGTACGGGTGTTGGCTGATTATTTGTCAAACCAGTTGACTCCAATTTGGCAAGCAAACGTCAAGTAGTCGACTCGGGGGGGGGGGGCCGATTGTGGCGAGGATCACGTAATCGTAATGAGCGGAACGTTTCTCGAACGGAGCACTGATTTTGAAAATAAAATTTGATAATTTACGCACGTTGCTGAACGCTTTAACCTTCCATGGTGATTTGCAATACACTACTCAATAATTCACAATAAATTTTGCGTTGCTTTAACAACGCGGCCGTTATAACCTAATAAATTTCGAGCGTCCCTATTGAAAAACACTATATTTGAAAACAGTTTTGAATTTATATAAAACTAAAAAAAAGTAACAGAGTAAAGAAACATGGTTTCATTTTCTCTCACCTATTCTTTCTTAGAACTTAATTATATACTTACTGGCACTAACAATAATCAAGCAACTATATCCTGCGTACAATAATGACCATTGTAATATATACGACGACGTTCCATTTTTTGTGTAATATACAGGGCACAATCCAAAAATCCTTGCAGTTACTAACAGTGGCTGAATTATATTAAAATTTTCGATGGAAATGTTTATTGTATTAAAGACTTTGCGTTTTCTCTCAACTGATTGTTTCATTTTCATCGATACACCAACAAATACTGGGATGTATGAAAGCGTTTCATTCGATATTGTTTTTATGCATATTTCACTGAAATCTAGATCGAAACTTTGTATTTTAATATACTTTCCTGTATTGTAAAATCAACATAGAGGTAAAGTAAACTTATGTACATTAGATTCATATCGATGCTGACAAATAAATAAAAAGCGTTTTCAATATATTCCTATCATATAATAGATCAAAAAACATTAGTTTTACTTCACGTGACAGTATATTTAGAATAAAGAGAAAGTGTTAATATTGGAGTTAATTTGTCACTTTGGAATTAAAACTTATTGCGAAACTTCCAATTTATATTCAATAGTAATCATATGTAGCATTTTCTATGTCACAAATAGATAGTAAAAAATCTAGTAACATTCGAGAAGAAAATGTATTCATTTTCGGAAAGATGCGTTTTGTTAGTTCAAGAAAGTAACTGAATATAGGCTTCCCTTTTAATGCTGTGAAAATTATGTAATATTTACAGTTCCTAATAACATAATTTCTGACTAACCAATGTATGTTCAAATATGTATGTCAAGGTTATTAAAAGTATATAGATTAAAAAGTGTATTGAATTTTAAATAGAGCACTTAAGGATTTCCTTTAATTGGTATGTACAAGGTGGGCCAAAAGTAGGTAACACATTTATTTTTCAAATATTGTATTTAATAGTTCAATATACCTAATATATTTTCAAACGATAATAAAAGGTATATTCCTTGGAGATTTATTTGTGAAAACGTCTCGTAGGTGATCGACTTCTTCTTCTTCTTCACACAGTCTTGCTCTAACCGCTACATTTGCAATCACTAACATCAAAATTTTTATTGGTATGACCCGAATATCGTTCTAATATTGTTTTTCGGTGTCAGAAGTGTCCGCGGTTTATTATTGTATAATCTATCTTTTAGATAGCCTAAGAGAAAGAAATCGAAGCTGTTAAGTAGGGCAGTCTTAAAGGCCAGTTCAGGTCGCAATTTAGACAAAGTACTCTATTAGAAAACACAGTTCTTAAAAGGGCAATACTCTGCCTAATAGTCTAGCATGTGGCACCGTCCTATGTAAACCATAAACTCTCGGAGTTTTGTAAAGTTGGAAATAAAAATTCTCAAACCATTATCTAGTGTCGCCCTGCATTGACCATCATTGCGTGGCCTTATCCTCAAAAAAATATGGCCTGATCGCTTTAGTTGAAGTTATTCCACACCAAACAATTACACGAATTAGATACAGCTCTTTCCCTTCAATTATTCGAGAATTTTCAGTGGCCCCGGATCGCATATTCTGTTTATTAACATGTTCGTTCAGATGAAAGTGTACCCCTCGTCTCTCATAATTAATTGATAAATGAAATTATAATTTTCTACAGCTAATTGTTCAAGAGCTACGCTAAACTTTGTTGTTTATCTCGAGGCTTAATTTTAGGAACTATCGGTATTTTGTAAGGAAAAAGTCGAAATCAAGTTTCAATACTCGTTTCAGGCTAGCTCTGGTCAATTCCACTTCATTTCATCGTCTTCTGGTTGAACTTGAGGGGTTATTTACCCTCTTCCTTACTTGCTCGATATTCTCCAGATTTCTAGGAGTTGAACCTGATCTACCTGTTTTAGAGAGATTTTTCACACTTCCCGTTTCTCCAAACAAAGCAACAACATTACAAGTTTTTTAATGGGCGCATTGCTGCATCACGTTTTGTTAAAATAATGGAGTTTTGATTTGAAAAATGAAATTCGGCACTTTTTTTACGTTGGGAAATAGAGAACCTAACAGAGGTTCTCTATTATGAAGGTCCCAAGTTTTCTTTACAATTCTAAAACAAAATAGAAACAACTAAAAGATATAAAAAAGTAGAAGCTATTTTTTGGCCCACCCTTTATTTGTGCTGTGTATTTTACAATAATGTAAGTAAATAAATAAAGTAACGAAAACGCATATTTTATGTCATTTTTTCTTTATTCATTTATTAATAATACCAAAAATATACCCAATTATTGAATAATTGAATATGTGAGTACATCATTATAGCTAAATTAGAATTGTACTAATTTATTTGTGTTACTTTCATAAAAAATTAAACCACATCTTTGCAAGAGAAATATTAGTAGTTGTTAACCGCTAAAACCTGAAGCATTTTTCCTCTTCAGTCAGTGATTTCTAACTAATCAGCCGGATGATTAGCTAGTCTAAGTAACTAACATTAAAAGCGATTAAAATATTTATGCGTGAAGATTTATATATAAAGTAATTACCAAAATGGTTGAAAAATATGTTGTCAGTAGAAGATTTTATTGAATTGGTATGTACCTATTTATGTCTCATGACAATGAAGTAAATAAAGCAACTTAAACTCATATTTTATATCTACCATTTCTCTTTTATTGTCGATGTATCGATAATAATATGGTAATAATATCAATAACCGGCCCAGTTATAATCAATTATGTGCAAGGTATATCGTTACTACTACATTAAAATTGTATGAAAACCTTGCACACGTAGAAGTCCACCTCCTTCTATTTAAGCCTTGGGCTGCAGAGAATAAAGTTACACATATAGATGAGGACAAAACGATGAAGATTATAAAGATAAACTCCCCGGATGGCACTCGAACCCAAATATAAAGTGATGCCCTGTTTCAATGAATATTGGTTCTGGATATCAACGAAGTATTTCGGAGTACTATCATTTATTTTCAGCTACACCTAACGGAGGATCTCAAATTCCTCTCAAAGGAAGAATTTGAGAGGAAGGGAAAATTCAGAGACAGTACTTGATTTTGTAAACAGTAGTCTACAAATATGGAATAACAATTTAGAAAACAATAAAAGACGTGTGTTACTCCACCCAACCAACCAATACAACCAATATAGTATATTACCTGCAGTAGTAGAGTGTAGACACACAGATATTATCAGTATATTGCATGTAACATATTTAAGATATGAACTCCATCGTCGTAGCTTAGTGTCAAAACTATTAGCGACTGCTATCCCATAATTGCCAAGAAGCGCTGCACAGTGGACGAAAACGCCGAAAAGCTGGCCAAAATTCAGAAAATGAAGGTTCCAGTTTAGGAATTTTTTGTCTCGCAATGTTTAGTAGAGTATCCTAGGTATAATAAAAACCGATTCCGAGGGGTCACCGACGGCCCTACACTTACACTTTGTATTTGTAAGGGCATTCTGAATTTGACCATTGCAGTAAGCGCTTCGTGTATTTCGCATCGCACGTTTCGTAAGCCTTTGTGAAAAGTACAATAAAAAGTGAGCTATAAGCGCTAGAGCAGTTTTGCAAACTGGATTCTCCTCTGCAAGGTATGTATAATTATCAGGCGAAATCCGAATTTGTTAATTCTTAATATAAAAAAAAATATTAACAATGCAATGGAGACGGTTTTTTTGAAAAAAAAAATTAGTTTTCTTTAGCATATCGTGAAAAAAGTTTATCACTCGTTCACACTCGTTTAATAATCTTTATTTTGTGATACACCCTAAATGTTTATCTTACAAAAAATTGAAGAACTGGCTGCGGCCATCTGCGGCTGTGCCTGTAATGATACTTATTATTACGCGGTATCAAATGTAGCAACCCGTAAAATTCGATTTATAACATTGATTTCACACATATTCATTATTAAATTCCATTACGTTATACAAATAAACAATTTTCTTTTGTTATTAACAATTTTACATAAAACAATCAATTTCTTTATGAAATAAAATAAATTTTTTTATGATATTTATTGCAAGTAAATAGCGATGATTTTTATTTCTGCTTTTATCAACATTCATATTATTCGAAAAATAATGTGTTCGCACATATTTCCTCTGTTTCAGATGTTGTGAGCAGTGGTGAAGCAATTTCTATAATGAGAAAGGAACTGTTTTTCTTATTGAAAACACATTTGAATGATGAGTTGTATATTACAATAGACATAATGTCATAATAATGAGTTTTAGGCCGATTAAAAAATGTTTCTGCCTTCAATATTGTATATTTTCTATATTTTTATAATTGTATGTAATAAAATGTAGACTTTAATGAATGCTATTTTATTTTTCTCCCACTATACCTCCGATAACAAATTGTCAGTAGTGACGATCAATTTTTTTATTTTGTGGTCTCCATATTTGAGTTGTCATTTTGTTTCTTGAATAATAGTTATCATATTGGTACTCAGCAACCTCTAAAACCCCCAAGTACCAATTTTTACTAAGAATAATAAGCTTTTGAATAATTTAGATCGCCATATTGAAGCCGCCATTTTGTTTTCTGAAAAATCATTAGCAAATTCGTACTTAGCGACCTCGAAAACCCTCGAGTATCAATTTTCATTAAGAATAATAAGCTTTCTAATAATTTCGGTCGCCATATTGGAGCCGCCATTTTGTTTTCTGAAAAACAATTATCAAATTCGCACTCACCGACCACGAAAACCCCAGAGTATCAATTTTCATTAAGAATAGTAAGTCCTTTAATAATATCGGTCGCCATATTGAAGCCGCCATTTTATTTTATGAAGAATCGTTGTCAAATCCGTAGTCAGCGACCTCGAAAACCCTCGCAGTACTAATTTTTACTAAGAGTAAAGAGATTTTCAATAATTTCGGTCGCCATATTAGAGCCGCCATTTTATTTTTTGATAAACCATTACCAGATTCGTAATCAATGACCTCGAAAACCCAAGAGTACCAATTTTTGATTGGATTACATGAATTTTCTAATTTTGGTCAGCTTTTCACCGTTTTCGTCCACTCTGCGCTATCACGAAGAAAATCATTTTAAGACGAATTGCCGAATACGCCAGGACCACAACCTTACCTTAACGCACCTGCTATATTTGATCTGCACCAGTCTCGTTTTCAGTTAACAGGACTTTCTGTTAAGTGAACGCATGAAAACTAAGTTGGAAACAGTTTTATAATATAATCTCGGATTTCATACATTGTATGTAGACTTTTCTCCGCCATAGAATATGCTCCCGTTACATCTGTGGACGTTGAATGGGATTTTTCAGGGAAATAAATGGGAATATAATAGGACGTTGAGTGATAGGCATCAAGGTTTGACTCCTGAATACATAGAATAGATTTTGCTAATATACTGGAACTCTAAAAATGATTAGTGTGCAATGTTGTGTTGTATCTGCAATGACATGTTGTTTTAGATACTACAAAATCGGAATTAAAAGGGAATATATTGTTTATCATTTGCATATGTCAACGCGGTGGTCCTGGATCCGCCCCTGACTTACGTCACGTACGATGTAACCTCACGGTCATGTCATCAGATCACTAAAGACAGCGAGGATCTTTAGTGATATCCGATAAGGTAAAGAGGTAGACTTTTCTCCTCATTAGAATATGCTCCCGGTTTATTCATTAGAGTATGCGCCGCCCCTGACTTACGTACGATTTAACGTTGCGGTCATGCCATCAGATCACTAAAGACCGCGAAAGTCTTTAGTGATAACTGATGACGTAAAAATAATATACATACATGAACCAAAAAATACACATTTAAAAATAATATACTTGAATGAGCAATTATTCGAATTTGTTCCTACCGTTAGGTGTTCACTGTATACACATATACGAGTTTGGTATGAAATGTTAACCGCGTATCGAAAAATATGTGTTCTTAATATTTAAGTACTTTTGAGTTCATGATTTATTTGTGCATAAAGGTTTTCAATTCATGTAAAAATAAGTCACAAAAAAATTTAAATTTCTGTCTAATTACTTACATTAAAGTTACATTAATAAATCGTTTGTGTGTACAAACCTATTATTATTATTGATTTTACTATTAATTATTGTTATTGATTGTAATATTGTCCCTTTGCTATAAATAGAACACAACATTATCATATCGTAAGTTCTTTATCTTTATTTCAACCTTTCATCAGATCCGGTGATCTACTTAGAATCCTGCAAACGTTAGCGAGCCTCCACATTATAGGTGGACCTAAAAGCGAATGATGGTACGAATTCCATGAGATATATGCGCGACGATCCTAATTGCAGAATACCCAATTGCAGTGGTGTACGCCAATTGTATATTTTTAATTTCCCCGTGTTTTGCTAGATACCATACAGTCGGATAGAGAACGGGAGAAACGTCGACTTTGCACCCGCGGTTGAACTCCACTATATATCTATATATACAAAACAAAATAAATACTACTTAAAATCACTATAACACCGCGAGACACCGTAACAGTCAATTTTTTTCAACTTTTGGCGCCCATCAAAACTCAAGTGCTCATAATAATAAATTTTTGAAGACGATTTGTTGTTGTTTTCATATTTTTAAGTTGTTTTTACCGGTAAATATTTATTAGAATTAGTGAGCGATTTTGGAATAATTTCTATCTGACCTACGGTACCAGGTAAGTTTGTATACATTTATTTTATCCCTGCGAGGCAATTGAACTAATTCGAATTTGTTATTAACTGCATTAGCCGTTTAAGAACATCTTATTAGTTCATTTGTGAACGCTGATTATTTCAGTTACATGTAGAACATATCTGGAAGTGTAGTTAAGAGTAAACAAATGTCTGTTTACATTTATATTTATTTTTAAATTCATTTATAAACTGCATTGTAGTTCAAATGTAGTAGATACGACGTATTAAATCAAAAAGTAGTTGCTGATCCTGCTTTAAATAGTTTATATTCTACGGTCTCGATATTACACTAGAGTATTTGAAATTATTTCATTATTAATGCACATGAATATATTGATGGCAATAAATATATTTTTTTGGCAAGGTATATGCCAAAAATATATTTTAAAAACTAAATAAAAAACACGTTTTATATGAATCGTTTAAAAATTACATCAAATTTGCCAATGATGATACACTTTGATTTTTATTTGTTTCGTTTTATTATACAATGCTTTCGTAAAACATTGAATAAATTCGATTAGAATTCAAAGAACAACTTTTGGAAAAAACTCGTCACCTTTTATTTTTTTATGTACATCTTTTAAAATATAATTAATACATACAGAGTGTTTCGTGTAGAAGGTATAACGTAATTGATATATTTCTATATTGATATATATGTGAAAGAGAATGTTTTTTACATACGCTAAGGTAATAATTGTTTATAACATATAGAAAAATGATTTTGCAATTTAAAAATACTAACTTTAAAAATTAAAAAATACTAAATTTAAAAAATCCTCAAAATTAAATGTTTATATTGTGCACCATTGGTGTTCTTTTTATTGTCATTAAATTTAGTATTGTGAAACTGGAAAATCATTTTTCTTAATTTTTTTTTATCTAACCTATACTCAAGTTGATGTAATGATTACGCGTACCAGGTATGTAAATCTGAAACGCGAATTTTTTGTATAGAAAATACACGTTTATTATATGAAAATGATAAAAAATATTTTATTCGAAGTATTGCCCATTGCTAGCTATACATTTTTCCCATTTCTCTGATAATTTGTGGATTCCATGCCAAAGAAATTATTGCTCTTCTGAGGCAAACCAGTCATCGAGCCATTTTCAAATATTTTCGTAAGAAGTGAAGCCCTGCTCAGCAAGTACGTGTCCCATCGATGCAAATAAGTAGTAATCTGACGGAGACAAGTCTAGTGAGTAAGCCGGATGCTATAGTATTTCCCAACTAAATACCTCAATCGTTTCCTTGACCGGTTTTGCTGTGGGTGATGGCGCATTATTATGAAATAAAATCACTTTCCTTGTGTTAACTTTTTTGATATTCTTGTTGTTTTTCACGCAAAGCTTGATTCAAATCGATCATTTATTGTCATTAGCGTTCAGTGTTAACGATTTGGAAAGGTTTTAGCAGCTCATAATAGATCACACCCTTCTGATCCCACCAAACACAGAGCATTGTCTTCCGTCCATAGCGATTTGGCCTTGCAGTCGATGCCGATGGTTCGCCTGGAGTTACCCATGATCTTTTATGCTCAGGATTCTCGAAATATATCCACTTTTCATCGTCAGTCACAGTTCGATAGAGAAATGACTTTCTTTTATACCTGGCGAGCAGCATTTCGCAAATGGTTTTTCGGTTTTCCTGCTGTCGTTCATTCAGTTCATGTGGAACCCATTTTCCCATCTTCTGGATCCTTAGCATGGCTTTTAAACGTATGGAGACGGCTTCTCGGGTCACATGTAATTGATCCGCGAATTCTTGTTGCGGTTGAGCGTTATTCTCAGCCAACAATGCTTGAAATTCGCTATATTCAAACTTTTTCGGTGGTCTTCTACATTCTTCGTTTGTCACGTCAATATTGCCACTTTTGAATTTTTTAAACCACTCAAAGCACTGTGATTTACCAAGGGCATACTCACCGTAGGCTTCGACAAGCATTCGATGCGATTCTGCAGCAGTTTTCTTCAAATGGTAACAGAAAATCAATGATGTCCGCAAATCGTAGTTTCCAGGCCCAAAATTCGCCATGTTCGACGTTTTTAAAAGCGATTTTGTTGTATGAAATTTGTATCGTTGTGAGATAAAATTTTTTTATCAATGTCAAAATAAGAAAATGGCGCCAATGATGCGGTATGACGGTAACTACATTAGCAGCTAAGCCATCTATGGGCAAATTCCGGCTTCATATTTACACACCTGGTGTATAGAAAAATGTTCTGTTTCATATTCCGCAGTAAAATAGTGGGTTAATATTATAAAACAATATCGATAACGTCATACCTCCTACACGAATCACCCTGTATACATTAATTATATTTAAAAAAATGCACATACTAAAAATAAAATTTGACGAATTTTCCCACAATTTATTCCTTGAATTTTTAATAAATTGATTCATTACGAAAGCGCTGTTACTTATATTACACCGGATACCAAGAATATTTTCACTATCACTGAAGTAATTATGATTATTTTGTCACTGAGGTTATTTATTAGTCACTGGTGAATCTATGGAAAGTAAAAAGCCGTTATGTTGCTATTGTTGCTATACAACAAAACCGTGTAGTGGCCCCGCATATTAATCCTTAATCAGAACTACCGCTAAAGAATTTAATAACGGATTTATCGCTATCTACTTCCCGTTTTTAAATAAGTAGCGCGCTGTACTGAATTGCATTCTCGACATTTTCCTGTAAGGAAGCCTTCAATATATTGCCCATGTGACAAAATCAACTAATACGAATTCGGGTTTATATCATTTAACCTATGATATGATGTGAGATGTACATATCGTCACATTTTTCTCAAATATATGCGTTACTCTTTGAGCACCCTGTATGATTAAATTAATCAGTTGGCTACGGTTACAAATCTTTAAGTAATGACGGTTTCCGCATGGAAGAAATAATAAACTGAAAGTACGGCAAAATCTGAGACGGGTTTTTTCTTTGTCTTTGTTTTACAGGTAACTAATTATAGCAATATAAGGTATACAACTTATTTAAATAAAACAATCTTTAGACAAGGTGTTTAAAAATATTGTAAATTTATATTACATCGACTTTTTACTAGTTTTACAAACATGTGAACCAATAAAATACAATTAAGAAATTTGGCGCAAAATTTCTTAATTGTATTTTATTGGCAAACAAATACATTGATCAGCTGGTATTTAACTACTTAATTGACTGATGTCCTACACAATATTTCGATAATAATAATCATCTGATAATAGTATTTTTCTCATTTTCTGTCTATCAACTATCACAAAATGGTCCGTTCCTATTCCATTGTGGTACGTTTAACGTTTCATGAATATAAAAACTTTACTTTCGTTTAATTCAGGGACAGCCTTCAAAATATCAATAAAAACTGTTCGTTTTTTATAAAATATAACAATAACAAACGCTCTTTTCCTAACTACTAGTTCTCCGTTTCCTTTCAATGAACGGTTTATTTATTTAAATTGGAAATATTTGTTATAATTTTTAAAGAAAAGGTATAACAAATACAGTCCTTAATAGACGACAAATTATATTTCAATTAAAAATATATTAAAAGTAAGTATTAAACTTGGAATGCGATAATGAAGGACAGGTTGTAAAATTAATTAACCTATATTGTTTTATGATTTATCTGACGGCCTTATGCCTGGAGACATTAGTGATCACTCTATTTGCCTTTTTCGATCATAGTCACTGTTACACTTTAAATTATTAGAGTGAAGACACTGAAAATTTTCTATCTAGAGTAGTCTTCTCTTTATTATCTTGTTTTAAACATTATTTGAACTAAAAACATGTCGCGTACATATATTTATCAAATATCTAGTCCATATTTCCCTATAACCTTGTAAACAGCAAACGCTTGAAATGTATTAGCATTCTTGTTTGCAAAGTATGTATTTGGTATTTATCTGCACCACTAAATATGCAGAAAAAAAAAGTAAACTATGATAGAAAGTAGTTATGGATACTGTTACCTTGGAAGTAGGAAAAATTAGTACTGGCGATAATTATCTACTGCAGGAAGAGGTTACACGATTGCTTTTGTTATTGAGCATTTCTAATAATTTGCTCAGCTCTCAAATAAGTTCTGCAAATAAAATATGATATAATTATTCTAATTTCGGTTCGATGGACCTTGATATGTATACACATCGTCATATTTGTCGCAGGTACCTAGCTATTTTAAAACAATTACGTATACAGTTATAATATAGAACACTAGGATTGGAAAAAAATATTTTGTAATCAAGCAGATAGTCGTGGTTATCTATTTATTTTTCTTTTACACATATAAAAATTTTGTTTTCGTCGAACATTATATAGACTTGTATGACGTCTAATGACAATTGAAACTTTGACCCGGTATCAAAAAATGGACTATATGGTTGGCACGTTCCACGGTCTATTTTACGTCAAACTACGAAAGTAGGCTGGGTCCAGATTAGATAATATTTTGTTTATCTCCGTGTGGACTTTCAGTGGCGGAGCAATCGTTTTACGTGTATGGGTTCGTGTATGTAGAAAAATACCCAACTTGATTTTATTTAGGATTAATGGATTAACATTAATTTTAAATGGCTTAACTTGTAATTTTAAGATGATAATTTAGATCTATTTATAAGATCCATAATTTTATAATGGCCAAAATTTACAGGTATGGTAGATCCTTATTTATTTTATTTTTTTATTAATGCAATAGACAATAGACAGTTATAGAATACATCATATCTAATACTAGGTAATAAAAAACATACTTCAATACATATTCAAGACGAAAAATTAAATAAAGGTGTGAACTTAAAATAAAACATGGTTGTTTTTTGTACAAGGTATTGAAATATTTATTGATTTATAATGTAGATATTTGGGGATTGGGTATGGAACAACACATCCGGCAGTGGCGGCTGGTCAGGGGCGGCAGGGTGGGCAGTGCCCACCCAGCTATTTCCTAAAAGAAGAGGAACACACAGTTCCAAAGGTTGTTATTTATCGTTTATAGAAATTAGTGAAGATATACTTATGTAATATGTAATTAATTAAATACACTATATATTACATAACAACAATAATACAATGAAAGTTCTGATTATCTATACTCGTACTAATACTAACAGCGCAACCGTGGTGGAAAATTGCAGTAAGTGCAGCAATTCACTCTTCTAAACCGTGGAATAATTACCGTAGTTGCCTAGCGTGGTGGGTGCAGAGACATAGGTCGGGTGAGCAGCCACGTCTTTTGCTTTCCTGGTTTTGTAAGTACATACGAGACAGCGCCTCGCACAAATAAATAATTATATTTATTGCTTTAATAAACAAATACAAGTAAATAAGTGTCTACCAAGATTAGTTTTAAAATTAATATTGATATTATTGACATAGGTATACTTTCAACGTCCCTTGAAAGTTTAAATTATTTCACAATAATATAGAAACATGGGAATCTGGAATATAAAATTAAATAAACAGTGAACACATGAATAGAATTAATTAATTAATAGAATTACGAATGACTTGAAGACATAAACACAAAATTATACACGTGTAAACTACATGAAACTATTTGAAACACGGACACAGCTTACTCGAGTCTGGAGTAAGCTGTAACACGGGTGGGCTAGACCACCCTGCTGAAGAAGCCTTCGGCATAGCGGCGAATGAATCGAGAATCTCCGTATTTCCGAGTTCAGTTTTCAGAGACGTTGTAGAACGTTGTATCTCAGGAGGCCTGTACTCTGTAGATTAGGATTTTCAAAATTTTAACGGTTCTTTAACAATAATTACAATAAATTAGTGCGTCGCGGCGATCTGCCTGTGGAAGTTAGTACTTTTAATTTGTGTTTGTTTAGTATTGTATTTATTTAGTATTTATACCATGGCGAACGTGAGAGAGTTTCTCTATAACAATATTTGTTATATTATTAAGTAAAATTATTTTGGTTTTTAATGTTTTAGAAAATGTATAAATATAAAAATTGTGTAGCATTCATAAGAGTCTGTATTAGTTTTATGCAATTTTAGTGCTACGTATTTTCAACTTGAAAGCTGAAAGAATTTTAAATCTTAACGTATACTTGTACAGTAACTAACATAGAGTGATGAGTCAAAGTTTTTTTTTACTATATTTTACTTCATTATTTTGTACTATATAACCTACTAATAGTAAATTGTTGCCCACCCATGACAAATCACCACGAGCCACCACTGACATCCGGAAGCTACGGCTTTGGTGGCACACTAGTACGGCGGTATTTCGTTGCACAACGTCCAACCTCTGCCTTCAATGCTTGGGTGGTCGTAGACTAGTTGGTGTAAACTTGAGACTTCAGAAAACCCCATAGAAAAGAAAGTCCATAGATGTTAAATGGCAAGCTCGTGGCGGGCAATTATGGTCGCCAAAACGAGTGATACAAACGGGAAAAAACTCGTGCAAGACCGTCAATGTTTCAGGAGTGGTATGAAAAATAGCACCATCCTACTGAAACCACACATCTTTAAGAGTAATATCTTCCAATTAAGGCACAAAAAACTAGATTATCATGTCATGATATAGCTCGCCATTTACTTTGCCATTAATGCATTGCGTGTCTCGTTTTCAAAAAAAAAAAAAATGGTCAAATAATTCCTTCAAACCTCAATGCATACCAAACAGTGGTACGTTTTGGATATTCATGTTTCGAATCACAACAGACAAAATGGCGCACAAATCAAATCTTGCGCTCTTATTGTAATACTCTTTACATACGTTTTGAGGATATAGAAATATAAATACAAATAAATAATTAAGAATAAATATATATTATATGCAAATAATCATAATAAACAAGAACATGGTGAGTTATTCGATGATAGCATTGCTCTTGTTGGTGTCGTTCACAAAACTCGAGTTATGTTTAAACAAACAGCTCTTTGTATTTGGCCAAGTTTCAAAGTTTCAAGTAGCCATATAACAAATTTGTGGTGCATTACCCAGGTTTTTCCTGTTATTTTAGGCACTCCTCATAGGAAGTGTGTTAAAGGTTTCAAGTTAGTTTAGTGTTAAACGCAAATTTGTAGAGCTTTTTTGAAACCGTGTTTGAGAACTAGTCACTAATGATCAGAGGAATATTCTAGTCTGTAAGTCCTGACTAAATCTTTGGAAAAGTGGTTTTATCAAACATGCCTTCTATGTCGATACATACATTCAAGGTAAGCTCTTTCTATAAATTATTTTCTAAATATTTATCGATTCAACTAGTAATTAGATAAATGCTGCTATCGGACAATTTCCCTGGGGTATATACAGGTTGATTGGGATTTAACAAGACCCCGTCTTTTATTATCTTCCTAAGGTATCAAGCCATCCTACCTGTTTTTCGGTTGAATACTTCTTATATGCTTGATGAGGTAGTTTCTATTCTCGCTGTACCTTTGAGATATATCATTGTGCTGAGCATAGCTTGAAATGTACCAACCAGGTGGAGTAATAGTTTTTCCTAGACCTCCTCTGTAGTAGAGTGGAATATATAGCGTCTGTGGTTATGATTTGAAGAGAGAGTAGGGCACTGTCTGGTTCGTTAGTTATGATAGTTTCGTGTCAACTGTATCATACCATTCCTTCTGTTCCATGATTACAGATTCTGGGAAATGAGTCTGTGTAAGCAGATCTAGACTTTCCGGTAGATTGGTACAGATTTTTATTAATAGGCCTAAATCGTTGTCTCTGTCTTTGGCGAAAATTTTACGTAGTTTTATTCTTCTCTTTATATTTATCTGACTAAAATTTAAACTATTTCAGGTGGGTTTTATGTAACTTCTAATCTGATTCACGTCTGGTCATGTTTGCTTTATTAAATGGTGTCTTTGTCATCTTCCTGAGATGATTTAGTTCCTGTTGGCGATCTCATTGTTGTGAAACTTTTACTATAATATAGTATTTTTCAAAAACTTTCTTTATAGCTACTTATGAGACTTCTAAGGGAACACGATTATTCTATTTCACTAGTGTGTTGGGACGTCCAACATGGTCATGAACATGGTCCTAATCAATTTATAGGCGTCAGAATAGACCACAGCAAGTTAAGGTATAAATTGCTAAAAAAGAACCATATAAGGGACAATTATTATAATATAATTTAAAGTTATTTATTTATTTCTAAATATTTAATTATTTAATGATCCTCTTACCCAATTTTCTGATAGGAATCGGGTATTATAACACATTTTCTCATCCCATATAATCTTGGCTGGTTGTGTTGCTTTTTCTCAACAGTAGGTATCCATACTTAAATAACCTTCATGATTAAATAATATTTTTTTCTTATTTTTCAACAAATTATTGGCACATTTGAGGTTTCTATACTATTACTCATATTTACTTGACTATTTTACATAGGTATACATAGGTATTAACACATTGATCATATTGGTACACCTGTACCAAGTCCGAATCCCTCTACGCTCTGGCCATCTTCAAATCATTGCCCTCCTAGAGCTTCTTTAAATGGCCCAGACAAATGAAATGTTCAGAGGATGTTCAAGCAGAGCTGCAGTATGGGGCCTGGCGTTGTCGTGAAGGAGGATTGCCTCTCGAATCCGTTGGTTTCGTCTTTTGTGGCGATATGTAGCCCTTACCTGGTTCAATAGCTCGCAGTAGTAAGCAGCATTGATTGTGCATCACTCATGCAAAAAAAAATCAATGAGCAAAATGCCTCGCTGGTCGAAAGAACCCATTTTTTAAACAAACGTAGTCAATTTAGCTAAAATGAAGATATAATATGAAATTAGGGCCCCCGAGTACTCAGAAACTGATCTTAAACTTGTGGTAACATAAAAATGTTTGTTTGTTCCCCAGTGTTATCGTGAAAGTTATCGTGAATGCCGAATACACGAATACATAACTCAAAATAATGAAATATAACAACAACGTATATCCAATATTCAGATACTGAGATGAACATTAGGAGAAATTAAATGAATTTCCACGCAAAGATGTTCCACAACAATCAGAAGGAATACCTTAATTATAATAAAGCACAAATATTTCTCATCAAATTTAAACCGAAATAAAATATGAGCAAAATGGCTTTTTCAATTTTGATATCATACTATACATAGGATTTATATTTTAACGCCAATGTTTCGTCAATTATTTGATAACAATACTTATTAGTATTATAAATTAAACTCGTTAATGCAATTTGTACACAACTTCCTTTAAATATATTGCATCCACGACTGATAAGTAACTATATATCTTCCGGGACTTTAACCTTAGATCAAAAAAATTACTTCACGTCTGTAACGTAAAACAACATCATTAGATTAATTATACAAATATTTACACATTTATAAGTTTGTTTTGCAATGCGGACGATCAACTGATTAAAAACTGAGCTACTGTTTTGTCTACGTACGTGCTATGTATGTATAGTCACAGACAATAATAATTACCACGCAATTTATTTTCTATGATTTGATATTAGGAACATACTCCTAATTTTGTATGAAATATATTTTGCAAATTCAAAAACACGTCATATTGAATCTATTGTAAAATCTATTTGGTAGTAATTATTAGAGCCGCTCGTTTCGTCAGCTTGCCAGAGGCGTCACCATCCCGTCTTCGTTAAAATCCAATAAGACAAAATAAGAAATGCTAAGTAATAAAATCATAATAAGCACTTGGTTATACGTTATAATTTATATAATACTGTAAAAAAATTACCCTTCTAAACAGCGTTATCCACTGGATTAGCTCGGATAGACAGCACTAGATACGTTCTACAGTTGTTTCAGTAAACGATGGTCGTCATGGTACGTGATGAAAAAATGTTCCTATATGATGAGGACGACCGTTCGACATCTTATGATGTAATATTAGCATAAGTAAAACAATCGTTGTAATTATGTAACGGATGTGTAGACGCAAAAACGTTATACATTTGTTTTAATCTGACAATATTTGAATCTTTTTTTAAAACGGTGTCAAGCCTTGCTATAACAATATCATTTTTACGTCTCTTGAACCATGTATTTGTAAGTACACAGTAATTTTCATACTTTCTCCAGTGTTATGAATAGTCTGTAAATCTGCTTCAATTTGATGATCTTGAAATATCATTTGCCTTTCCATGATATCAGCTGCATCTGTAGGATAGGATTCCAATACTATAGACTTACTACTACTTAAGCTGCGTACACACAGTTTTGTGGCGAACCTCCCTTTAATACTGTGTGACTCGGCATGGAAAGCGAACAGGATCTACAGTTTTCATTTTGTCCAGACCTGTTTGTGTTCTGACAGAACTAGACCGTACTGATTGCACTTGTTATGCCATTTCTCTAAATGTCTTCTCAACAAGAAACTTGCTGTGATAGTATCTAGCAAGTGGTGTACCTATGAGGATGGCCAATTCAAATAAGAAAAAACCTCATCGGTAGTGGCGCACTGAGTTGCACAAAAAACGGAGTGGGTCTGAGTTAATGCTGGATATGCAGTTTCAGTGCGTTAGTGGGCATAATAAAAATTTGACAAGGATGTTACCTACTGATTTTGAAAACCTACCGAGTAAAGTATATCTTAAAATTTCAAAGGAGGGAGCATGTCTTCGCTTTCTTCTCTCAGATCCCGTAAAACAGAATGTAACCGATACGTTTCGATTAGCGTAATCACATCTTCTTCCAATCAGGCCACCATGATTTGGCTCATCAGAACCTCTCAAATACCTTACACACGTCCACCCGCAGTTCAGTGACACTGCGCGATCCTTTATGCACATTCGAAAAGCCGATGAAAGACGAATGAGAGCGAGCAGCTTGGCCAATCTACGCTCAGAACCCCATCCACATTGGGGTTCTAGCTCTTTAAGCAACTCATGAGCCGCTAAGCTCACAAGTGTGTACGCGGCTTTAGACACATTCTTAAGGACTCTCATCATGATTATCAACATGAAATATCCAGTTTAAATTTTCTAGTCCATCGATTGCTTAATAGCGGTAGATTCGAAAAAGAAAAAAAAAAAGGTCATTAACGATATATCTCGAAGAAACGGGTATCCTACTTACATATTAAATAAATGAATTGGAAAACGTAGACGTCGTAAATTAGAAAGTCATCGAGTTAACAAGAGTTGCCCTATTTTCTTAACTCCACGACTTTTCGAAGAGATTGTCGAAGAAAATTGAAAAATCGTGTCATATGAATCATGATTTACCAAAGGACTCAATAAAATGTTTAAAGACTTAGAAATGCCATTAGTATTTTCTCTTGGAAACAGATTGCGACAAGTTTTAGGAAATCTCAAAGATAAAATTGAAAATGACGAAAGATCTGGGATTTATGAGATCAGTTGCTAAGATCAGTTAAAGGTATATTAAACAGATAAAGAGAACAGTTAAACTCAGATTAAGGAGCACATGACTCCCTTAAAGTATGAACATTAAAAAAATATTAAAATAGTTAAATGTAATAATAGCATAAACAAAGACAAGGGTCCTAACAGCCCAAAGAACCCAACGGACCTAAACAGTCCGTTGTTTTAGTTGATACGGTAAATGAGGATATCGCTCAGTGAACTAAAATGTTTACCTCATTGCGTTGACCATGAATGGAAATAATTATTAGAAAGAAATTCACGAACGATGAATATTTTCATTGAATTGAGTTTATTATTATGAACAGTGAACTAAACCGGAAAGTATTCGTAACGGTTTACTGAACCTGAGGTATAAATAGAGATTAGAGGTTCTTTAACAGTTAGTATAACCATCTCCTGATGATGTCAATTTGGTTGGCAAAACGGAAGTAAAGTAACTTATAATCTTTCGGTGTTCGTGGAAAGTTGGTCTCCAGTTTCTATTTAAGAATGAAAATGAAAACGTGACCCGATAATAAATGGCACTAGTTTTAAGGAGGTTCGGCCTTTAGCGGGGTCAAAAAATGCTTTTTTAGTTTTTTGGTATAAAACTTAAGTTGATTTTTTGATAAGAAAGTCTATTTTCACAATAGACTTACATAGTAGAATAATGGGGATAGCCCCGCCTTTTGTGCAATTCGCGGCTCATAAGATTTTAAAACATCTCTACACCCCTCTATTTCTAATAAATTAATGTTGTTTAATAAATTTCTCAAATTTCAGGTTTCCCACATCTGTGATATTTTTACTTAGCCACTGAATACTCTGAAAATGTCGATGGCATTAAGGCAACGCGTCACACCATTAGTACAAAACTTTCAAAGCGGCATATTATCGGCGCTACCAGTTGGTACGAGTAACACCCAACGGCAATATTCCAACCAATCTCCTCGTAGCAAAGAACTTCTGAGAACTAAAAGACTGATTGAAAATGTTAGACGTTCGAGTACTGGAGTCGTTAAGAGTCCTTTCGGTGCCTCTCGGACTATTCCCAACGAAAATCTCGTGGAGTATATCTTTAAGAAGATGGACGACTGGATAGAGGATCCCGCAATGGTATGTTATGTACATTGGCAATTATCTAAACTGTTCTAACTACTATCCTAACTTAACTAACATTGAAATATCAAAAATCAAGGTCTTAATGACTAGTGTGCCTTAGCGTCTGATAACTTAATTGCGCTAAAATTAATGTATAACACGACATGCCGCACAAAATTCTCGTTTTACACTGGCACAAACATTTCACTAACTCAAAGGGCTTGATCCTCTTGAGTCTGGTTGTCAAGTTGGTGTTATCGAAGAGCTTAACGTTCACATGCTGATGGAGTCTATTCGTGGCTCTTACAAATCTGGTAATTGCTTGACCTACAGTATCCATCTGAAGATGTTGATGGAGGTCACTGTTTCTGATATACCAAGGAGTATTAACAGTGTTCATATTGACATATCTGTATGTTGGAAATGAATAGTTCTATTCCTCATCTAACTGTTCTGCTGTTCTTAATGGAACTGAAAGACGGATTTTTCATTTTCATTGCATTTTCTGTATAGTCCAGTCTGAAGCTTTACCAGTTCTCCTGTTTATTAACTGTTTATTAATCTAGAAGCACTTTCTTATTATTATTAGATAATGGTATCGCTAAGAGTGGGAAGAATAAGGGAGACTAGTTCACATCCCATGCCTCATCCGCTTGGATATAATATACTGAGATATTTCTTACTACAAAGATATCTATTAAGTCCGGTATTTTATTCCTAACTCTGGGACGATAGGTTGGCCTGCCAGTTGAGTGAAACTTTTACTGTTAGTTGTAGTTAGTCTTGAACTCCAGTATGTATGCATTGCATTGTCACCTACGATAATAAATCTTGACTGTCTAGAAATAGACCTCTAATGATAGATCTTGACTATTTAGAAAGTCTATGTTTATACCTATTCTTCTTTATTGATGACATGTCCTGGGGGAACAACATATAGAAGTGATCTCATGATAAGTTTTAATATTGACCGTAACCCAAGAATTAACAAAAATTCTGAGGTGGAGAATTCATTTGTGGGTATACGTAATCTCATATATACGTATTGCTAGCCGTCATATTAGTAAAGATTTTTTTGTCATTTTTGTATATTGCATTAGTATTCTAAGAATAACGGTGATTCTTTGAAAATGGGAGGCAATAGATTATATTATTTATTGAAATGATCATCTAAAGCAATCATGTTACATCCTACAGGTTAAAGTGGATCACTGGGTTGACAAATGTGGTGCATCTAGTAGCACTAAGAGGATATTTCCATTTTGGGGTAGTTATAAGTCAGTCTGCTTTACGCACCCCGTAAACATTACGTATTATTTCCATTCCTAGCTTGATTTTTATTTGTTTAAAATAAACTGCCATACATAAAATCCATCTTATTTGTTATTTGACACTACATCCCTAAGCCTACTAAATAATGATTCTACCATTTTTATGAGAAGTAAAACTATATCTTCCTTAAACAACGATGTGACTGTTGCTTATTATCTCATTTGAAACCTCTCATAGAAAATTCTAACTAATTATAGTTCCACATGTGTTTGTAGACTTGTGCTGCAACTGGAAGGAGCTACTCTTACGGAATGCTGCGGATGTTAATCAACAGATGTGCACAAGCGCTTTTGGGCCACTGCGGAATGAAGCCCAGAGAAGTCGTCGGTTTGTTACTGCCCAACATACCTGAATACGCGATCGTATGCTTTGGAGCTATCGAAGCGGGTCTAGCCGTAACCTTCGTAAATCCTCTTTACACTCCTGGTGAGTCAAAAGTCAGAAGGCTTAACTTCACCACTGAAATGTATAATATAATCAATTGTTATGATCAAATGTTACAGATGAGATTAAAAGGCAATTTGAAAACGCCGGAGTCAAGATGATAATAACTGTACCGTTACTATTGGAAGTAGCCACTACCATCGGCCCCAGACTCCAAGGCTACAGATCTACCATATGCATTGGTGGTGAAGACGATATCTCGAAAAATGTTCACGGACTGGAAAGTTTATTGACAGGTAAACTTGATATGATATTCCTTTCTCGAGACGAATTTGGTTTGACAAATTTAGTGACATCGGTAAAACTTTTAAATTTTGTTCCAGCTGGTCATGAAAGTGAACTGCCAGGCATAAATCCAAGAGAACTAGCCTTACTGCCCTACTCGAGTGGTACGACAGGTCTCCCCAAAGGCGTAATGTTGTCTCACCATAATCTTGTTGCTAACCTCGTACAAGGAGATCACCCTGCCCTCATAGACCCAATATCAAAGAGTGAGTGCAGCAAAACTTATTACAATTGGAATACAATGAAAATTTTATCCAATATATAGTAAAAAAAATAATATATAGTTGAGCCAACTGGTCTATTCAAACACGTATTCAATACAAATCAACGGCAATACTTTTAAAATTATAGTAGCATCAATAAAGACTAGAAAAGAAGCCATTTACATGCAATAATATGGTTTTATTTCAAGAACAATTTGTTCAATTTCAACTCAATATCTTCTAGTACTTACCTTCTCATTTCTCTCTATTGAAATAACGAATATTAATGGCAATTTAATTATTTTTAATACGCCAGTCTCCTTGAAATATTAATTTTCATTTACAAAACAATGTTCATCATTTGATATAAATCCAACGAAGCTATTATTTGTCTCGTACCTAAATTCAGTGTCCCAGAATCTGATCAAGATCTACGTCCTATTAGTTTACTCCCCATATAATAATATTATAACAATAGTATTTTAAATAGAAAATTTATTTCTTCAAAAATAATCCTAAAATAACCACACATTATATTTACAGCTTGCAGAGCTACCAACAGAAAGCGTAGGCTCTCTTCCAAAACCAATCAAGTACAAGAATATTTAATAATTCTGTTTTCCAATGTAGTGACAACATTTATGTTTATCATAGAACATAACCTTTATATGTACAGCACGATATTATGTTATTTTATTTGAAACCTAACTACAAGGATTTTCGCAAATAAAGTATTGTATATATAAAGTAAATAGACTGAACTTATTTTAAAGTTAATTATGCTGTTGGTATAGGGTCTTCCAATAGGAACGCTCGCAATTTGTTAAGTTATATCGTTCAGCAATATGTGCAAATTATCAAATTTTATTTTCAAAATCAGTACTCTATTCGAGAAACATTTAGCGCATTATGTGAAATTTATCCTCGCCACAACCGTCTCGCCGAGTCGAATATTCGACGTTTGGTAGCTAAAATCGAGTCAACCGGTTTAATAAATAATTATTTATCAAAGCCAACACACGTGCGTCACCGAAATGCAAGATCTGTTGAAAACATCACTGCTGTACCTGAGAGTGTACGGGAAAACCAGAGGCAGTCAATTTTTCGCCGTTCACAACAAGAACTTGCCCTTTCTGCGACTTCAACTTGGCCAATTTTGCGTCTGGACTTGGGTCTGCACCCGTATAAAATCCCACTTTTCCATGAACTTAAGGCAAATGACCATAGATTATGCGATGTGTTCGTTGATTGGGCTCTGGAGCAGTTGGAAGTGGACCCAAATTTTGCCAAAAAAATCACCTTAAGCGACGAGGCCCATTTTTGGATGAATGGATATTTGAACAAGCAAAATTGTCAGATTTTGTGGGCGATACCAATCCACACAAGATACACCAACACCAAAGGCATCCCCAGAAAATCACTGTTTGGTGCGCATTTTGGTCTGACGGAATCATCGGCCCGTACTCCTTCCAAAACGAAACTGGTATTGTCATAACCGTCAACGGCGAACGCTACAGATCGATGATAAACAACTTCTTGTGGCTTAAGCTAGATGATATGGATACCGACGATATGTGGTTCCAATAGGATGGCGCTACATAGCGCATGCCACAATGGATATTCTGTACGAGCGATTTGAGGGCATGGTTATCTCGCGCAGCGGGGAATTGAACTGGCCACCGATATGACGCCTTTAGACTTCTTCCTTTGGGGCTATCTTAAGTCGCAGGTCTATGCGAATAAACCGCAAACAATTCATGCCCTCAAAGTCAACATAACGAACGCCATCCAGTAAATTCAGCCAGATTTATAGGACAAGGTCAACGAAAATTAGATCTGCCGAATACGTGCCATCATGCACAATGCCGGCGGACATTTGATGACGTTATATTCCATACTTAATGTCATAAAATATACTTTCAAATAAAAAAAAAATTAGATTAGATATTTCACATGCAAATTGTTTTATTTATTTTTAAAAATCGAGCGTTTTTACTGAAAGACTCTTAGAACCTATTAAGGCAGTCATACTCTACATTAATAAAACGTATAACTAATTTAAAAATTATATCAGTATTGCCTATATTTCAAGGAAACGTATCGAACGTGTCTCATCATATTATTTCTTGTCGCCACGTATTTTTCAACAATTCTCTTGATTTGTAAAGTAATTTTCTTAAAAGAATTTTTATTAAAGATGTTTTTTTTACACCTTACTTGTCTGTACTCATTTTTTCCTTCTCTTCTCAATGTGCTCGTGACCTGTACGAAAAGAATTCTTGGTTCAACTAAAGAAAAAATAGGTTAATACTGAACGCTAACAATAAACTAAAACGTCCATATTGCAGGCGGAGAAAGACACAAGCCCCTTACAGTTCTCCCATTCTTCCATATCTACGGTTTCAACGGCATCATGACCAACTGTCTCAGAGACGGTTGCCATATAATCACCATTCCCAGATTCACACCAGAAGACTACATCAAAGCGCTCATCACGTATCAACCAACAATGTTGTTCGTCGTGCCTTCACTACTCTTATTTTTGGCCACACATCCGGCAATTACCGCTGAACACTTGTCGTCAATAGAGCAAGTCCAATCTGGAGCGGCGCCTCTGACCGAAGGTTTGTTGCAGAAATTCAAGCAAAAGCTGAATAGGCCGGACGTGCTAATTAGACAAGGTAAATTATCATATCATTTCTAGTGCAAATGATTTTAAATGGCGCCCAACGTGGGGCTTCTAAAATAATGCAAGCCAACCGAGAAAATATATTTTTTTAATTCTATCTACAGGTTACGGGATGACAGAAACAGCCCCGGTTACCTTCTGCATGCCCAGATTGACTCCACCATCTAAAATAGGCACGATAGGCATTCCTTATCCAGGAACGGAAGCTAGGGTTATTAGTTTAAAAACAGGGGAACCCCTCGGCACACATCAATCTGGAGAATTACTAGTACGAGGACCACAAGTAGGTTTTAATTAATAATGATTAATTATTATACAGAGTGAGACAAAAAAGTGGGTAGCTACTTCGGTAAAGTATTCTACTCATCAAAATAAAGAAAAAGTAAAAAATGATATGGTTATTCCCATGATAGTATATATTTGGATTATTGTACACATACATAGGTATTGTACTCGGTACTCCAATAACTGCTCCCAATCCATCCGATAAAGGAATAAAACATTATTCTCCTTTAACGTTTTAATCTCTTCTTCGTTTCCAACTTTACAAAACCCCAAAACAAATTAATATAAAACTGTAGGTACAGATGAACCAGCTGATAATAAAGAGGGGATGTCTAAAGTGAATAAAAAGAGGATTAGATATGCGAATCATGTAAAAAGCCTGCTTGAATTAGTTCATAAATTTGTGTTAAACCTTATTCTCTCCTTTTGCATTAGTAGAGAATGTCATCAAGACCATTGGATTGTCATAATGTTGACGTTACTTGTCATTATTTCGATATATAATTAGTTCACAGCTTAATGTTAAAAATTATTCAAATTTAGAAATAGCATACATAGATTTGATGTATGGTCTTCAGAATTGTAATTGGGGACATTTCGTAGAACATTTTCCCAATTGCACAATTTTCTATGTTGCACAACTTCCAATCGACAACTGCCTAGAGAAGAAATATTAAAAAAAAAGGCTGTGACTAGAGTCCCGCCTCGGGACCCAGGTCAAGCCCCGAATAACGTCATTAAATGACGTCATAGGTATCGTTTCGGGACTGATATTCCTTACCGACTCGGGACCCTCATCCGGTCCTGAATTTATTAAGAGAACCGTACCTTTGCTAGAAACATTTATACCTATATATGGTGTCCGAGTTTTAAAAATCCAAACTTCATGGACATGTAGACAATCTCATTCTGAGTAAAAAAGTTCCTATAAACATACCTATTACCTGGCTTTCTAAGGGAGATACAGGATGTTAAATTTCAACTATTTTTTTAATATTCATTAATATTTTCCATTTTCAAATTTTTGCGTATCTAAAATTCCTTCATAAAGGGAGAACATAATAAAAATGTTTGTAGATCTTTGCCTAAATGTAGTAGATACACTTAGAGTATACTCGGATACTCAAACTGTTATTTCTTCAAAAATTGTGCCTTCAAAGAAACCTATTTGGATTCCTAAGGGAAACTAGAAAGTCAACTTATTTTTCTTACAATTACGCATTTTAAGCTCACATTTTGCATCAATTTTTGACTTTAAGTGTATCTAAAATGTTTTAAAAACATTTTGCTCGCATTTTTGTTCTATGTGCAAAAATTTGCAGCATGCGCAAAGAAATTGGAATATCTCGAAAACCGTTCGAGATATTACAAACTTACAACAGAAAAAAATATTGCGAATATAGCATGCTTTAAAAGTAGTGTACGCCACACGTCAGTGGCGTACGACGAGAAAGTTCTAGTGTTTGAAATCTTGCCCGGACCTTAGAAAATGAACATCCAGAATATCACTGACCCCGAAAACAATAGAATACATTAGTCTTGCTTCCGTAAATAAGTGTACAAAATTTGAAAACTGTATCTCCATCTTTTCGGAAAGCATTATTGAAAATTAAAAAAAATGTCGAATTTCAACACCCTGTATCACTCTTAGGAAGCCAGGTAATAGGTATATTAATAGGAACTTTTTTACTCAGATTGAGATTGTCTACATGTCTGTGAAGTTTGGATGTTTAATACTCGGACACCATATATGTAAATGTCTGTAACTGACGAAGGTGTGGTTCTCCTTATAAATTCGGGACCTGATAAGGGTCACGCGTCGGGGCGGAATATAAGTCCCGAAACGCTACCTATGACGTCATTTGATGACATTCGGGACTTGACTTGGATCCCGAGGTGGGACTCTAGTCACAGCCAAAAAACAAACATACGTGACTAAGCGAATTGGCTTCTTTTAAAACTGAAATATTGAATCGTGGTATACACCAACCACAACTTCTGCATAGAAGAAACATGTTCTTAATCGAATAGAACAAAATCCCAATGAACTTTGCTTCAGGAAGGCTTGCTTACCTACCTATCTTAAAATAATACGAGTTATATCGGTACCACCTCCAACGTGTTCAGGCACTTAATTTGTAGAAGATTTTACACTAACGGTAGAATTCTCTACTTGGTTTTTGAATAGATGTAGAAATGGCTCTAATTTCCCCGTTATTATTTTATTTACCGATGAAGATTTTACCAGAGATGGAAAGATTATTTTTAACTTTGGCAGGATGAAAGTCCACATGCTGTTATGCCACAGAGGCAGCAGCAACAATTGTTTCTAAATATTCAGGGTGAATAATAAATGATTTTATGATAGGTCCGTACTTTGTATCAGGACAACAGACGCCATCCGCAAGCAATTTTGGAAAAACGATTTATTCTTTTTTATTAAAGATGTTCTAAAAATTCGAGGAACTATGTGATGGTGATAGTTCGATGGTGCACCGACGTATTTCGGACAATTCTTATCCTGCATGTTAGATAGAACGCGGAAGACCTGTTAAATTGTCTACCAGGCGCCCTCATATGCAACACTCCGGGAATTTGTGGAAATGCAAGAAGATCACTACGAAAACGTGCAGAGTTGTATTTGGCAGGGGCTGTGACTTTGTTTTCTTGTTGACTGTGAATTTCTCTTGTTTCATGATTTTTTTCTAATTGTTTTAAACCAATGTGAAAATAAAAGTAGATAAAATACTAATTAATCATTAATTGCTTTAGTGTCTATATAAATATGACTTAAATGAAAATATAAATCATTTTTATGAGTAGAATACGCCACTTTTAGTTGACCACATTCTTATTATATTCTATATATCTAGTTTATTCGTTCTTTTATGTTGCAGATAATGATGGGATACCTAAATAATGAAAAAGCGACTACAGATATCCTCGACGAGGATGGTTGGTTGCACACAGGGGACGTTGGATATTATGATGAAGACTGTTACTTTTACATAGTTGATAGGTGTAAAGAACTTATAAAAGTCAAAGGAAATCAAGTAAGTATATCACTATATCAATAATTTTCAATTTGTAGGAAAAGGTCAGAGCAGAAGGGATTATTAATTAATTACATAACACATTGAGTTATGTGGATCGATCACATATAGTAGAATGGTAGAATCCTGACAGAGATTCTTTCAGGTTCTTACGCACATATCTAACTGTTCATACATAGTTATACTAGTAAATCCAATGGCAATACGTGTTTTTATCTGAAATACAGCGAAATGCAAAAACAACATTTATTTATCTAAAATTCGTATTTACGATTTTGGATATTTATAGAAACAGCCTTATGTCTGCGTATTATTTAACTGTATTGAATCGAGCTGAGGCCACAATAATGATTTATTTTAATTTACTTTTCCGGTACTATGCTTAAAGATCAAAGTATGAAAAATATATCTGTTTTGCATACATATTATCCAATTTATTAGTAAAGCGTATTCCACAAGATTAGATGATAACTAAAAGATGACTTTTATTATTGGCTGTGGCTAGAGTCTCGCTTCGGGACCCAGGTCAAGTCCCGAATGACGTCATTAAATGACGTCATAGGTATCGTTTCGGGACTGATATTTCTTACCGACTCGGGACTAGCATCCGGTCCCGAATAACGTCATCAGTAGCTTTATCGGAACTTTATTCCGCCCCGAAGCAGGACCCTCATCCGGTCCTGAATTTATTAAGAGAACCGTACCTTTGCTAGCAACATTTATATATATATGGTGTCCGAGTTTTAAACATCCAAACTTCACGGACATATAGACAATCTCATTCTGAGTAAAAAAGTTCCTATAAACATACCTATTACCTGGCTTCCTAAGAGAGATTTATTTTTTTAATATTCATTAATATTTTCCATTTTCAAATTTTTTCGTATCTCTTTAAAATTCCTTCATGAAGGGAGAACATAATAAAAATGTTTGTAGATCTTTGCCTAGATGTAGTAGATACACTTAGAGTATACTCAGATACTCAAACTCAAAAGTTTAGGACTGGGAGCTGGGACTCTAGTCACAGCCTTTATTATTTGACAGACTCCGGAATAAGACGTAAAAATAAGAATTTTATATTTTTCAATTACTCATTATATGTCAATAATGCCTAGAATACGAGACAACTGCATAAGAACCCGGGCATTACAGCGGGCGTTATATCCATAATGCCCTCGATAATGCCTTGGATTATAAATTAAATTACCTACTCAGTTACTTATAAATTTATTCAACTTAGCGATATAACTTATAACTGAACCATAAAAAGAGGAAATTCGTATTATAATTACTCTGCAAAATCTTTTCCAAAGTTAAACTGGCCGTTGTGGAATGATCCCGGAAAATACGCAACTGGATTTCTGACGTTTATTACAGCATCGCACACAACCGAATCTTCAGAGGGCGACTGAACATGAAAGTCCATGGAAGTGTTGACTAATTCTTCTTGATTTTGACAGTTTGATGAAACTCACAGAACTTGAAATCATTTGAGCTATTCGATTTTTGAGATTTACACTTTCTGCTATATATCCCTCAGCTACAGTTGTACTTTTCCATTTACCATGTAATTTTAAAGTTTCAAATGAAGCGTCTGTCTCAACCAGAAGCGTAGACGACGTTCGCCGTAAACAGTGACCGGTATATTCCTTGGCATTATCTAATTTCAGATATCTAGCAATTATTGTAGGTACACTGCAAAAGTCTCACTGGCTGTACTGTGCAGTGATTATTTCTATATGTCAGAAAGAACCTACGCTCCTTCATTCCCCCAGGTCTCAATGCCGCATATTGACGAATTAACTTCAAAGCACCAGTTTATGCCTCCGCCACAATAGCAAAGCCTTTAGACTCACCCGTCTTAGTTTCGGGAATTTTCACCAGCATAACAGGTCCTTTATCTTCTATATCGTCGATAGTTAATTTAACCATTTCATCCCTTCTTAAAGCACCAAAGAAAAAATAACCTTCATAAAAACAAGTTCTACCTACAAATAATTTTTGGCTATCTACCTTATGCAACAAAAACGTTTCATTAGGAGCATGTTTTATAAATGCCAAAACCTGATCTCCAGTCAAAACTTTCGACTTCTTTAGATCCTTTAGATCTTTGTTTTAAAAATGAAAATAAACGCTTGTATTTGGAAATGTCAGTATTTTCATTTATGTCCAAAGTCGTTTTTAAAATCGAATACTTAGTCCATAAAGAATTAGCAGCATACTTTTCCGACTAAAATAAATATAAAGATAATTATTAATAGAGTAGCACATATAAATAAGGTAAAATTCTAACTCTACATACCAGTTCCTGGAAGTAAACCAACATGACCACCTCGTTTAGACCAGTCACCGAATTTTCTGCTTTCCAGTTAACAAATATTTTATACTCTTTGTCATATACCGCTCTTGCGGTATATGACAAAGCACCAAACAGTGACTTTCTCGGGATGCATTTGGTGCTGGTGTATCTCGTGTGGATTGGTATCGTCTCAAATCCGACAATTCTGTTTGTTCACGTATCCATTCATCCAAAAGTGGGCCTCGTTGTGAAAGATAATTTTTGGCGAAATTTAGATCAACTTCCACCTGCCCCAGAGCCTAACCAGCGAACACACGGCGTTGTCTATGATCGTTTGCCTTAAGTTCCTGGGTCAGTGGGATTTTAAACGGGTGCAAACCCAAGTCCCAACGCAAAATTAGCCAAGTTGAAGTCGCAGAGAGGCCAAGTTCTTGTGAACAAGAAATTGACTGCCTCGGGTTTTCCCGTACACTCTCGTACACAGCAGCGATGTTTTCAGCAGACCTTGCGTTTCGGTGACGTACGGGTGTTGGCTGATTATTTATCAAACCGGTTGACTCGAATTTAGCCACCAAACGTCGAATAGTCGATTCGACGGGACGGTTGTGGCGAAGATAATAATCACGTAATGCGCGGAACATTTCATGAACGGAACACTGATTTTGAAAATAAAATTTGATGATTTACACACGTTGTTGAACGCTATAGTGTTTTACCATACACTACTGAACAATTCACAACAAATTTGTTGTGAATTGTTCAGTGAACGCTTTAACAACATGGCCGCTATAACCTACCAAATTTCGAGCGTCCCTATTTAAAGAACCTATATTTACTGTAACCCTAATAAACACACTGCCATGAACTAATATAAACATTAACAATACGACTCCACTTTTTTTCCCAAGGAATTTATGCTGTCATTCACAAGTTGAATGCAATTTCATGAGAACTAAAAATCGTATAAAACTACAAAATAAAGTAATTTAATTTCTATAGCTTTATATCGGTATTTACTATTTATATAATATAACCAAGAAGACTAGAGAATCGAACAAGTGATGAGCTTTGAATACCTGGGGATAATAGCTTCAAGCAGCCGAAATACATATGACGAAGTGAAAGCACAAGTAAATAAAGCAGCAAGAGTGTCTGGCTGTCTACATAATACTATTTGGAAAAACAAACACATGTCGATAACCAGCAAGGCCAGAATCTACAGAACAGCAGTGAGGCCCATCCTCACCTACGCAAGGAAACGAGAGCAGACACCAACCGGACGAAAAGAGCACTACGAACGACCGACATGAGGGCCCTACAAGCGATCGCTGGCGTCACACTGAGGGACAGGCAGCGAAGCAATGAGATCCGGGAGCGATGCGATAGGATGCCAGATGTTGTTAGATGGTCACGAGGAAGAAGAACAGAATGGAGAGAACATGTCGACAGGATGGGAAACGATAGACTTGCCAAGGCCGTATACAAGGAAAAACCGAACACGACCAGACCCTTAGGAAGACCACCAAAAAGATGGGCCGATTCCTGGACTTCATCGTCACAGGACATCGAATAAAAAGTTGGAAAAAACAGGACATGGTCCTATCAAAAGGAAGAAGAAGACTAGAGAGGAAGGAGACAGCTCCTCGAAAAATCAGTGGTGGGGGTGGCACGAAAAACGTCGGCAATGTGGCAGACTCGCGTAGAAGCGCGCGGGATCTGCGCATGCCGTTTATCCTCGTCTATCGCGGTTTCTCTCTCACACTATCAAAATGTCGGGTTCCATTGAGCCACGATCAGGGCTTTTGCTGAAACAATTCGCAACGCAACAATATCTCGTCGCTTTCGACATATTCAACAGAAAAACTGGAAACGCTCAAAACATAGCAAACAAAAATACCTTCGCTCAGTTCTACACAATGACCGCCATGATGAAGCACACCACGTAATCACAGTGAGGACGCTTTTCGTGCTACCCCCACGGCTCGAGTTATGTCTCCTGTTCTCCAGTCTTCTTGAATATAACAAAATAATGCATTAGTTCTATGTATGTCCTCTGGTGATTTTTGTCACTATATCTTACACCAAATTTCTCCGGATTCGTTCACTTGAAAAGGGTCAGATCAGGTCCGCCCATCTCTAGTCCAGTAACGTAATTAACTAGTCTAGTTTATGGGAAGCTGCATTAGGTCAGTAGAGGCATAAATAAAACAAAACATTTTAGGCACATCGATTTCATTGAAAACTCTGTACATATTTGCTAAAATATAATAAATACTTTGCATTACTTTGCAATGTAAAAGTAAAAAATTCTTGAACACCATGCGGAAACAACTCGGTGCAGAATAAAGCTCTCCTCGAACTCCAACTCTAACCATCTGGCCTAAGTAAAAACACACTTAATACTTATGATAAAATAAATCTCCTGGCATGGCCCCGGTTACAAGTAGACAAAAGAAAATCTATCCAATAGACGAGTAAAAATTTAATTCAGTTCTGTATACATACAAATCGCACTATAAAATACCTATTAAACTTATGGTAATGCAAGACCACTTACAAACTACCGAGGGGGATGTCTTAAAATTATAAAACAAAAATGAAGGCGGCGCCAGAAGGCTAAAGAGCCATGTCACATCTTCCAGTCATAAATACAAAAAAACTAATGCATCGATACTTAAATAAAAAACCGAAGAAGGTAGATAAGATTATATTATAAAGTAGTGGCATCGGACGTGGAAGTAGGCTCGTCTGTTTCTTGCTCATCTTTTTTCTTTTCTTCTGCCTCATTAATGACATCAACATCCATCGGAGTCACATTACTATCTGTTTTACATTCCAATTCACTACTGACCGGGGTTTCCACTGCAGGTTCGTTCTCCGCTTTGTCTCTTTCTTCAGGAACAGAACTTTTCTCGACAGATTCTTCTATCGATTTGTTCAAATGTGTATTCTCATCTAGATTCTTATTCTCACTTAAATCTTCGTCTTCAGTGTCTGCAACCTGATCTAGGGGAATCCCATCCAGGTCTTGGTCTCTCAAATCTTCGTCAGTCTCCTCTGTAACAACACTGTCTGGCTCTTGTTGAAGTAACGGGTCTTTCTCTTCCTCCGTCCATTTGTTTGTGTCTAATTCCTTTGCTTCCGTCGGTTGTTCAGGAGAGGGCTCAGATTTCTCGGTCTTCTCTGGCTGGATCTTTTCCTGTTCCGAGGTTGTATCGATCTGCAAAGCTTCTGGAGACGAGGAACTGTTTTCCGGAGATATGTTCTCTATACCTAATTCTTCTTGGCCGGCCAGAGCCGATTCTTCTGAATGCATCACAATTTTTGTTTCTGTCGCCGATTCTCCTATAGGTTCTGGACACAGTACAGTGGAAGAAATCTCCTCTTTTGGCGAAGAGACCTCTTCTTCTTTTTTCGGAGATTTTTCCTCTGTGATTTCTGGCTGCAAAGAAAAACTGGAATATATAATCGGTTTTCATAAATTTACTTATAATATACCTTCGCTACCGAGTCTTTGGATACACTTTCAGAGCTCCCTACTCTCTCTACACTGTTCCTCCTTTGCTGAACACCAGCGGGAACGGCAGTTATGGTCACAGAAGAATCGGCTTGATTTTCTTGGGCAGCCTCTTGATGAGATGTTCCACAAGTATTTAGTGGGACAGGTTCTATAGAAACATAGGGTGCTTCATCTATGCTTCTGCAGGTAATAACGGTGTCCTGTTGGTCTGGTATTTGAGGTTGGGAGCTATGGGCAGTACTTGTACTACTTGAGGGCACTTCTAAAAACAAAAATCATGTTTGACTTGACATTTTTAATGCTCCAAATTCAGACTACATTAGAAAGTATTTGCTTTATTCTGATATAGGATATATATAATTTCCAATTCTCAATTTTTGTTAAAACGAAAAGTCAAACAAAATAGTATATGAAGATTACTATATTATTTAAAGGATGTAACAATTGTCTTTTCATTAAAATTATGGAATTGTGAAATATACTAGATTTAAGCAGAATTACCCAAAAATATTGCTAAAATAGGTATACAAAGATATTTACATAATGGCCTTTCAACATTTACTATTAATATGTTAAGTTGTAATTCTTACTACTTGCAACAATTCAGATAAATGATCTATAAATATAGTATAAACATTATTGTCCTGAAGATAATAAAATTCCGCAACTATCTGATAAATGTAATGTAAACAAATACCATTAAACACTAACCATTAACTATTACAATAACGTGTCCATTCTCACTTACCTAATTTTGTATCTTCACTATTCTCAAAGGTCTCCTGAAGTGGCATTTGTTGTACTTCAGTGGAGACTTGACTCTCGCTGTTTTCAAATAATACTGGTGCCACCTGCGCTACTCGCGGCCAAGTTGGAGAATCATCCATTTCCTCTACGTTAATATCATGACTAGAATTACTCGATTCCGGCAAATGTTCAGACTCTATACCATTCATTATGCCCTCTCCGTTTTCGGTGGACCTTCGACCAGGTTCTGTAGTACTTACAACTAAAATGTTTTTCTCTAGAGCCCTCATGTATTTGTCTATTCTATTATATTCCTTCCTTGGGGTGGTTAAGAGTTCGCATATTCTCTGAACGGTAAAGGGTGCAGCAGCAAACGTATCCAATTTTTCCAGTATGAAATTCTTCATAAGATCATAGTTGAACATTTCTACGTTAGGGCATGGTGGAATGTCAACTGAAGGACATGATTCGTAAAAATCCGTAATAACACTAAGTAGTTTTTCGCGGAAAAGACTCTTTACGATGGGCCACTGGTAAACTGGGTTACCTGTTTTTGCAACAAAGCAAAGGTATTCTTCCAATTCCCGCGGTATATCCTTTGGTTTCACCTTTGAAAATTCCTCTAGACTATGTAGTACCTCTTCAGGATTTTCCATAATGTATACTTTATAGTCACTTCCTTACCCTAAACCAAACAAAACACAGAAATGAATACGTGATTCAAGCTGTAACAATAGTGAAGTTTGCCCCGTTACTTGACATCTACGAGCAAAAAGACACTTTGCTCGTAGCTTGACATTAAATGACGTTGCGTTGCCAACCTAATATTGGACTTTGCTCAAGTGTAGTTAAACCTTGAAATTATGAACACAACATTATCACTAACAGTATATTAATACTCTACACTGTGTCGCGATAAATGACTGTAAATCCTTTTTTATTTTAGGTATCTCCGACAGAATTAGAAAATTTAATATTAGAAATAGAAGGAATTATGGATGCTGCTGTAGTAGGAATTCCCGACACATTAGCAGGCGAAGTTCCAAGAGCGTATGTAGTTCGACAACCAGGATTAAATATAAATGAAGAGGACATACAGCGTTTAGTGAATTCAAAAGTTACACACTATAAGAAATTAGTTGGCGGAGTAAAGTTTATTGAATCTATACCAAGGAATCCTAGTGGAAAAATTCTTAGAAATGAACTAAAACTTCAGTAATGAGATAGATATTTAAGAATAATTTAAGATTAATTGTTTATAAAAGTACGATATTTTGTTTTTATTTAATTAATTACGTTTTGTTAATATAGTTTCGCATAATAGGGTTTGCATAATATCGTAAGTCGTATTGTACCAGTTTTTATTGTATGTAAAACCGTATTATTTTGCAATATATATTATTTTTGTATTGATGACGTCTTTATTTAGAAAAAGACACGACTGTTTTATAATGAATTAATTTTTTGGATGTAGTATATAAAAATATTTAGTACGAATATTTTGATATGATTCAGGATCTTTATATACTATCTAATACTGTTTTTTACTCCTTAAGTGATAAACGAACAAAGCATTGGAAAGTCTATGTGCAGCTAACTTCACTCGTAAAGCAATAAGGAAGGGCGGGAAGGGAATATGGTATAGACAACTACATATACACATGATGGCTCAGACGGTTTTCTAGATTTCTTTAAAAAATAAGCTAGGTGAACTATCATACTAGTTCCATCCCACGTTTACACCTTTGTATTTTTGTATTTTTTTTTTTGGTAAATGACGCACTAAAAGATTAGCTTGTCAACAAATAATACGCAATTTTCTATATTCTTATCAACACCACACTATTAATAGAACTATTTCCCTAGTAATAAATCAATAGGTAACTTAATAAATTATGTATTACCATTACCTATCTACTTCCTCAGATAACTTAATTACACTTCTCTCCTATTTTGTTCTAAAATTAAAAGTTACGACTAATTCTTTAATTTGGTAACATTTTTATTTTATAATTATAATTGAGCTATTGCGATATAAAAGAATATGTTTATACAAATACTTAAACTGAAAAGAATCACAATATACAGGGAGTGCCATTTTAAACTATTAAGTATGTAAATATGAAACCGGAATTTGCCCATAGATGGTATAGATGCTAATATACTTACCGTCATACTGCGTCATTGGCGCCATTTGCTTGTTTTAACATCTGATTTTTTTTCTGGTTTGATCTGAAGATTTTATCTCACAAAAATACAAGTTTCATGCAACAACGTCGTTTTTAATAGTATTGAATATGTCGAATTTTGTGCCTGGAAACTACGATTTACGGACAGCATTCATTTTCTGTTACCATTTGAAGAAAACTGCTGCAGAAGGCTTGTCGAAGGCTACGGTGAGCATGCTCTTGATAAATCACAGTGCTTTGAGTGGCTTAAAAAATTAAAAAGTGGCAGTCTGACGTAAGAAGGGAAGAATATGGAAGACCACCGAAAAATTGGAAGATAGCGAATTGCAAGCATTGTTGGATGAGAATTGCGCTCAAACGCAACAAGAACTCGCGGATCAATTAAATGTGACACGAGAAAACGTCTCCATACGTTTGAAAGCCATGGGAAAGATCTAGAAGATGGGAAAATGAGTTTCACATGAATTGAATGAAAGACAGCAGCAAAATCGAAAAACCATCTGCGAAATAGTGATCGCCAGGTACAAAAGAAAGTCATTTTTCTATCGAATTGTGACCGGAGATAAAAAGTGGATATATTTTGAGAATCCTAAGCGTAGAAGATCAGGAGTAACTCCAGGTGAACCATCGACATCGACTGCAAAGTCTGCTGTGTATTTGGTGGGATCAGAAGGGTATGATATATTATGAGCTGCTAAAACCTGGCCAAACCGTTAATACTGAATGCTACGAACAATGAATGATCGATTTGAATCAAGCTTTGCGCGAAAAATGACCAGAATATCAAAAAAGGCAACACAAAGTGATTTTGCTTCATGATAATGCACCATACACAGCAGAACCGGTCGAGGAAACGATTGAGGCATTTAGTCGCGAAATACTTTCGCATGTGGCTTACTCACCAGACTTGGCTCCATCCGATTACTACTTATTTGCATTGATGGGACACGTACTTGCTGAACAGGGCTTCACTTCTTACGAAAATGTACGAAAATTGCTCGATGACCGGTCTGCCTCAAAAGAGCAAAAATTTTTTTTGGCATAGAATCCACAAATTGTCAGAGAGATGGATGTATATGCAATGGACAATACTTCGAATACAATAGTTTTTATTATTTTCATACAATAGACGTGTACTTTCTATACAAAAAATTCCTGTATCATATTTACATACCTGGTATACACCCTGAATAACTGTTAAACGTGAACAGAATCCTTGTACATTGTAAGTATGTAAAAAGATTCCTTGTAAAAACAAAATATTTTAACAGTTTATTCCGAGTGTTTCACATTAAATGGAACACCCGGTATACTTACGTGAAAGTTTATTTTGGCAAATAAAATTTGTTAATTATACATACATATCCTTTTACCACTTGTAAACTATTAACGGATTTTGTAAACGCCGTTGCGCTGTTCTCGACTTTTAATCGAGTTTAAAAAATACTACACTTAACATTTATATAGGTAAAATACGATTTACAGTTTTTCTCTAATAAAGTTCTGGAATGACCATGTGACATGAGGTAACCTCACGTGAGTATAAATGTAAGTATGCTAATTAAATACGTACAATGTATACAATACATCATGAAACGTATTTTAAGGATTCTAAATAATCTAGTTTACTTATAACAAGATATACGAGTATGTATATCTACTCTAGGTATGAGATTTACTATAATCTGAAAGTTATAAACGGAGGTATTAAAGCTATTTTTAATGCTATTTTTTGCAACATTTCTACAGCTTCACTTTGTTATCCATTCACTATAATACAAACTAATATAACAGTATACATATATTTATATTCTGTGAAATAATGCGTATATAAAACATCAAAAATATTCCAAAATATTACAAGAAGTACGCTTTTAATATTAGTAGAATTTCATTACGTTTTAAGACGAATTAAAAACTACCTCAGCATTACTCAAACTGCTAGACTGTATGTACTTGATTTTAACATGATTAAAGTGCTTTTTTTTTTTTGTAAAAACCGAACAACAATGGTCAAATAATCAGAATGTAACAGTCGTAGACAAAATCGATTTCGTGGCAATGACAATGACTATGTGGGGACCGACTGCATGAAAACAAAATATCAATATGCTTTTCAATCCGGTGATTTTGTTGGGTAAGCATTTGGCCTTGTCTGATTATAAATGTGAGTGTATCTGTATTATAAAAGGTGTAATGACCAGCGTCGGACGACAATTATACTTTAAAGGGTTTAATGATACGATTCTTAGAAGAACGTAATTTTGGTAGTGATACATTCTTGTTTCTTTTTACTTTTGAAGTTAGCCCGGATTGCATATTTATGCTTGCAGCTTTGACGTCCACGATAATGTAACACACTAAAACATGAATGTTACGTACAGGCAATATAGGAATATGAAGGTTAATTTGTGATAGCAAGTGTGGACAGTCAATACAGTTATTTAATGTATACAAAAACATTACACCTAAATACTTTCTTCGAGTTTCTAAGAGTTGAATTTTAAATCAACAAACTATCATCACAACAAAAACTGACGTTTTTTAAAAATTGTTGAAAACTCACTAAATTCAATAACTCTGTTTAAATTGATGTTAAAATTACAATCAAATGTAATAGGAGACTATTTACGAGTAAAATATATTAAATTACACTTACTAATATTGAGTTGTAACAGATTAATCTCACACCATGCATTTAAATTGTTAAATCATTTTGAAGCAAAATACAGTCCCGCACATTACCTGAAGAAAGAGCTTACAGTCGTCTGCATACAGAAAAGTTTTCGATTCTGTCGTCTGTACGACCCTGTCAGATATCATTTATAAACACGCTAAATCTGATCTGTCTGATCGTACCCTGTCAGATATCATTTATAAATACGCTAAATAGAAGAGGCTCCAAAATAGATCCTTCTGGAAAACCCGATGTTGCCAGTAATTCGACAGAACTAGAACCATGATATTAAACCGTTAGTCTTCTAAAATCTACATATGATTAAAAAGAAAACAATAAAACTGTCTCCAATCCAAAGTTACTTAGATTTTTGAGTACAATGAAATAGATACGGATAAACGAAAATGGGGATTACAACCATAATTGGACATACAATGAATACCTCTAATACACACACATATATATATATATATATATATATATATATATATATATATATATATATATATATATATATATATATATATATATATATGAATGAATGGCCCTTCCTTCCTCTGTACATTCAGTGGTTATCTTTAAATGTACATCCACTGTAAATATTCAGACTAGTTATGGACATGCAATTGGTGTGAATCAAGTTAATATGTTCTTTATGCTCGTATATTATAACAGAAAATGTTACATTTTCGTTTACCAATTTTTTTTCATGCCTTTGCTTCTAATAAAGTAAGTTACACATCACAGTAAAATAACACCAATTATCCACATAATATAACGACGAAAAAACCAATTACAATAACGTGTACTATAGTATTACTAACGATACTAAAGATTAATATACTTCATACTAATGTGCGTTTCTCTAATAAAAATGGCATTATCGGGAGTTAGTGAAAACTGGAAGACTTACAATTAGTTAAATAAACTATTTTTATCGTCCTAAGTTCAGTATATTTTTTCGTTTTCTATTTTTATGGTGAAAGTTCCAACGGATTTCCCGAAGAGAACACAATGTCAACGGTGAAGAAGAACGGATCCAAGAAAAAAAGACCAATGATAATATAAGTAAAAGCCGGTCAACCATTCTTAATATATTAATAATTATTATTTCAATTTTCGTTTTCTTCAACGACTTCATTATATATTTTGTTGGTGCCATACCGTCGAATATCAATTTAAAAACCAATTAAACGCAGAAATAAGCCTTGGAAGCAGAAATAACGGTGGTAATATCAAATTTGAATTCGGCAATAAATAGGTCAATGTGAGACATATCCATAATATACCTATGTAATAAATAAAACATTTAATTTGGCATTTCCTTATTTAAATTATGTTTGTTTTTAAGATCGTTGACTTTGGAAACTACTTTGGTTAAATAGCTTAAATTATCGTTTTTGTTTAAACTTCATATTTATTATTTATTTATATTTATCAACATACAATGAATTGGTATTATATCTATGTATATGGTCCGATGATAAATTGTTAGGCATGCTTCCGTCAAAGCAATGTTATTTGCTAAAAAGGAGTATGTTAATAACAAAAGTCAAAAATATTTATAGCAACATGAATTATGCAAAACTAAGTTTCATACAATTATAATACAGAGTGTCCCAAATCTCATAGGTCAAACTTCACTAGATGACACTACTTCTGAAAATTTGTTGAGACAGTTCCTATAAATATAAGTCAATAAATTAATGCTTAATATCTAAAGTATTGGATGTCGAAATTAAGGTTTCTGAAAATTTTTAATAAATATCTTCGACACATTAATAAATCTCTTCGAAAAATAAATAAATGAAGATTTATACAGTTTTTTACGTTTATTTATTTATTTATTTTTTTAAATAAACAGAGTAATTGCATGTTTATACTTTATAAAACAAAACCACAAATTTATTTTAAGATGCGTAAAACTGAAGAGAAGTTGTATGAATAATGGTTTTTATTTTGGTAAAAAATTTCTATATATTTCTATATAAATACAGAACTAATTAATTTCTATATGCCCGAAACACTACAATTTAAAATATTGCTATTGTAGTGACGCATTAAACTGGCGCATTAGCAAGGATAATGAGTGTGCCTCGATAGCTCAGCGGTCAGAGCAACCAACCGGAAATTGGGAGAGCCGGGTTCGATTCCCGGTCAAGACATAAGCACTCTTTATCCTTGCTATCGCCAAAGTGGTGACTCCGACGTGATGTGATTCGTTCCAGTACATCCAACCTCCCTTATATCTTAAATTCGCGGACTCGATTCCCGTCCTATCCATCACCCTACAGTCCGGGGGTTACCGAACAACGGTTCGTAAGAATGGCGAACGCGGTCACATTCCGTTAAATTGTATCGAGACAAACCATATCTCTACGGAGGGAGTACTGTAGTGACGCATTAAACTGGCGCATTAGCAAGGATAATGAGTGTGCCTCGATAGCTCAGCGGTCAGAGCAACCAACCGGAAATTGGGAGAGCCGGGTTCGATTTCCGGTCAAGGCATAAGCACTCTTTATCCTTGCTATCGCCAAACTATAAAATGTATACTGCAATTTTTTACTAAAAGAAAAAAATATGACCCACCGCTAGAAAATGAAAATATTAGTATATAATGACGCAATGTCTGGAGAAGATATGGCAGATGGATGAGAAGAAAAATGATATTTTTTTTAAACATTAATTCATTACTTAATTTATTTGCTAGGGGCCGATATTTTGAATATCTCCATTATTATATTATATAGTTTCAACCAGAATTTCATTTTAACACATGAGAAAATATTTCCTTTGGAAATGGTGGAAAGATATAATAGAATGATAATAAAAATCAAGAGAGTTATTGCTAGTCAATAATAGGAACAAGTCTCATAACTGCGATATCGGACCGCCGACGAAGTGCGCAGTAAATAGCCTTGTCTTTACTCAGTCGAATTGAGAAATTTGCAGAGTGAATATCGATGAATATATATCGAATGTGAATGTACACAGATTTCGATCTGGCCGCATATAAATAACATCCTTTTTCCTCTCAATGCTGTCTCACTCTTTCTTCTACGCATACATGAGAATCTCACGCTTTTTCCCATTTTTGACGAGCAGTACCTAACTAGAATCCTTTCGTGGGCTAATTGAAAATCAAAAGTAATATTTGTTCACGTGTTCATAAATTTTAACGTAACCTTTTCTAAATAATAAACTGATCGATAAAGTGAAAATAGAAGATTAATCATGATCAATATAGATCAATATACTTACATCATAAACTGGAAAATTCAACGACTGGTTCGATGAATTGAAACTGGGCGTTAATGTTTCGTCATTCATTGCAGATGACTTCGCATGGCAATTCTCTTCCCCAGCACAAAATCCAAGTACGTAGTTTTCACTGATTTGTTTTATTTATAAGGAAGTGTGAATTACTTTCATCAACATTCCAAGAATTACGAAGATCCTTAAATGAATCATTTATATTAGCGACTGGCTGTAACGCTACAATCATTCCATTTAGTTTTGCTAACGAACATTTTACCCATTATTGAGAATTTTATTTCCTGTGGGGTGAACATTTCTGCACTTTCTGACATCTGTTTGCGCAGCTTATACGTAACAACATATTATATAGACATTACCAACTTATATATGCCAGCTTTCAGTTCTCCAGTGGTCTGAATTGCCAATGGACTATAACGATATGGGAACCATTAGTAAAATATTTATTAAATTAGATTATACTTTTGGGATTATTTAAAATTAAAATTGTATTCTCAAGAACTTGAAAATTGAAAGAAGTAATTTGACAATATAGAACCTTATTGTCAATAACGGAGATAAAATTAGAAGTGGCATATATTCAGTGGTTTTTAGTCAAAGATATAAAGCCATTCCTAATGTATAATAAATCGTTTTTAATACCCTCATAAAACAACTTAACCTAGGAGGCAGGTTAATCTTCGGAAGAAAAAATTAAATACTAGTTCAGGTGTACATTCTTTTTCAATCGAAGATATGATAATAAGATTAAGTAAAGTAAAAATATAATGGTCAATGTACCGCATTTGATTATATATATTTATTATAATAAATAAAAATGTTTTGATAGAACACTTGAATATAAAACAAAACAATATTATTCTAAATAAATAAATATACTCAAATGTAAAAAATATATATGGTCGCATTATATGAAATAGAAATGTCATAATATGATATTTTGATTATGAACGCACTTAAATAGGCATTATTAGTGCGTTGTATCCATAAGTTGTTTCTGTAGGAAGTTTAACAGTTAAATTGCACAAATATTGTCATTTCCAGTACTAGTAAGTGATTTCAATTGGTGCATAATTTCAAAGGTGAATTGAGCAGATTAGCTGCAATTTGTTGATTTCGTACACTTATGGTATTGTTCTACCACATCGTTTTAATGGTGACCACAAAATTTCAAATTATTATAGCGCAAGTCAATGATTATACCAATGACATTTTGAATGGAAATATAAAGTCTAAAAAATAGACTAGTAAATAAATAAATGCTAAAGAATAGGCGCAAGTATACTCATATTCCAGGACCTTTAAAAGACATGGGAAATAGTTAGTTGCGTTCGCTAGTGGAATAAAAAAAAACTTCAGAACTTCGAAGCAAAAAAGTGGTCATTAACAACTCCCTTAAGCGAGTGATTTTATCGATACGGTACGCATATCGATATAAATAAGCGGCCTTAGATGTGAAAATGCTTTTATTAGTTTTGTCCCTCTTAAATCGCCAATTTGCATTCATTATTTATAAGTGTTCGTCGTTCGGTACCTTTCCTAGACTATGAAAAAAAGCCCATATCACCGCCACACGACAAAAAAATAAAATACACGATATTAACCCCAATAGTTTTCCCTCTACTTTTTTTATGGATTAAAAACATTTGTATAATTAAAATTCAATTCCATGGATAACTAATGACGTTTTTTAATTCACAACATATATTTCTTACTGACTCTGATTCGAGATTATTGTTAAAAAATAGCGTCTATAATTTAAAATATTTACATCATTAGCTTGTTCTATAATGTGAATTGAAAGTAAACTATATTTGCCGGTTACCATTTACCAATCAACCCATAAGTAAGTAAATCTTAATGTTATGCGAAATTATTTTGATTATACAGGGTGTTTCCTGAATACGTCCTTTTTTCGGTGGGTAATTCCTTATCAAAAAGTAAGATTTTCCCCAGCAGCAATTTTAGACGTCACTCTACGTACCACTTGAAAATATTTGTTCCTAGTCAGGGGCACGAAAATGTCACGGTTTAATTGCGAGGACATTCAAATGAGGAATAATGTTTACTTACATAGCTGTTACGTTACGCCATTCCTAAAGTACATTCCTCTACTTTAATTAATTTTTTTTGGACTATGCTGTAGCCATCTTTCTTGTCATTTCCATTTAAAAAGTATTTTACTGTCATTTTCTATGTGTGTGAATGCGACTCAATTTCTCTGTGAAATATTGTAATAATAGATGGAAGAATAACGAAATGGTGGCTCAATGCGTATTTTTCTTCAATAATGTTTTCCCTAAAAACTACAAAAAGGTATGTACAAATACATAAAACTTATAGAAACGGTATTTTAAATTTTAAATATTGTCATTAATTAAATAAATATAACTACGTATTAATTTTATATTTTAGTTGTGCTTACAATAGTACACAATATTACTTGTGACAGTTAGTAACATATAAGTCGGAAATCGAGAAAGGACCACCGCGAAGCGGTTATCGAAGTAGTTCCTGAATAGCAAAGCTATTACATAATCGCTCTAGGAAACAACTACTCCTCGGGCTAAAGCCCCGCCAGGCATTGAATTATACCCAGAAGCGATCCTCGACCCCTTTCTCGTGTTTCTGCACGATCAGATAAAGTTTCAAAAAATAAAACCCGCCACAAGTAGGATTCGACATTTGTCCCGGATGGGAACCGAACGACATACAGCTGTTTCGAACTTATTAGTTCTCATCAGTGCCGTACACTGTACACCGATTCAGGACAAATGCCGAATGAACTTTATGACGTATACATCTTCATCGATACGATCTCTGTCAGTAACATATAAGAAAGGGGTCGAGGATCGCTTCTGGGTATAATTCAATGCCTGGCGGGGCTTTAGCTCGAGGAGTAGTTGTTTCCTAGAGCGATTATGTAATAGCTTTGCTATTCGGGAACTACTGCGATAACCGCTTAGCGGTTTGGTGGTTCCTTTCTCGATTTCCGACTTATATGTTACTGACAGAGATCGTATCGATGAAGATGTGTACGCCATAAAGTTCATTCGGCATTTGTCCTGAATCGGCGTACCGTGTACGGCACTGATGAGAACTAATAAGTTCGAAACAGCTGTATGTCATTCGGTTCCGATCCGGGACAAATGTCGAATCCTACCTGTGGCGGGTTTTATTTTTTGAAAACTTATGACAGTGATCAGAAATTTCATTGAACTTAATGGCGTCCAAAATTTGCAAGTAAGTATGGCGTATATTTAGATAATGACTTCATAGTTATTTGGTGAAAATCACTTGAAGAATTGTTTGTGCAAATGTAATATACACTTTAAATTATTGTACTACTGTACGAGTATAGTTGGCATCTTTGAAAGATCAGATAAAGTCCCAACAACATGCAACGTAACTGCTAATTTGGAACTATCAAAATTCTAAAAACTTTTAGGTGATAAACGAGTAACACCACACGGTTGTTGGCACTAGTGCATCCTACTTTATTGTTGTAATAACTTTAAAGTAATTCGACTTTGTGAGATATGCCATTCAATATATTTCAGGAGTTACTTAAAGGTAATAATGCTATATGGTTCCAATAGTCAGTGAAAAGAATACAATAGAATTACAGTAGAATACAATTTTCTGGTTTAACATTATTTTAATTGTAATGTCGTATATTCAGTACAAATGAAGTAATAACTATTTACTGGTAGATTCGGTCTCAGTTGAAGTAACTTAGATACTGCTGAAGGTTATTCCTATTAATCTAAAATCCCCAATCTCTCATTCCATTGATAGGAGTTCCAAAAAAGTGGCATTTGAGCTCGATTTTTTTTACTAGTATATGAATGTGTAATATGATTCACAGAGAAATTTGGTGGACCTGATTTAGTACAGTGTAGGTTTTTAAAAAATTTTTATTAACGTTAAACATGCATTGAAATTTGAAAAGGGTACACTTAACTGCTGTATGTTTATTAGAACTTTTTCTGTGGTTGAAATTGACAATTTAAACATATGTATTTGTATAGAGAAACCTAGTTTATTAGATTTTTTCTTCAAAGTTAATAGTTTGAAGTGATGAAATGAAACATCTCGTTATCTATGCAATAAATATGATATTACATTTAATATAAAACATCGTTCGATACTTATCAAATAAACATCTAATAGGCTGAAATCATTTTCAGTTTCTTATTTGTTTTTTCTCTGACTATATTTTTCTGTTGTATATTTAGTAAATATTACTTCTTCGCACTCAACTATACTAGCGGAAAAGTAATGTAATCGTGTAAAGAAAAATAGAAAAATATATATTTTTTTCGTTTATTTTTCGTTTTTTGGCCAAAAAAACCAAAAAAAAAATGGTTTTTAAAATATTTTGTCTGTGTGTGTCGTTGTCTTCGGCATTAAAATTTCTTGTTAGCATGATAACTCAATTAAATCGTATCGGATCGACCGGGTTTTGACTGACTCTGATCGGGAACGTCTCCCAGACGACACCTATTGATTTTGAGGTGGATAGGACACACCCCACCCTGTCCATGAGTCATGAGAAAGCACGACGGTGGACTATTTACTTTTCCGTACTCCACTATACGCAGAACAGCAATGTAATCGTGTAAAGAGAAAATGAAGAAAAATTTTTTTGAGTTTATTTTTCGTTTTTCGGCCTAAAAAAAGGTTTTTGAAAAATTTTTGATGTGTGTGTGTCGTCGTTGTCGTTGTTGGCATCGTTGTCGTCGGAATTTATTCCTGTTAGCACGATAACTCAACTAAATCGTGTCGGATCGATCGGGTTTTGACTGATTCTGATTGGGGACATCTCCCAGACGACACCTATTGATTTTGAGGTGGATAGAGCACACTCTACCATGTACATGGATCATGAGAAAGTACAATGGTTAACTATTTGAGATTTTCTTTTTTAGCACGATCACTCAATTAAATCGTGTCGAATCGATCGGGTTTCGACTGATTCTGATTAGGGACGTCTACCAGATGACATCTATTGATTTTGTGGTGGATAGGACACAGCCCACCCTGTCCATGGGTCATGAGAAAGCACGATGGTGGACTATTTGAGAAAAATTGAAAAAAGTAAAACTGTCGCATAAAACACATATTCTGCATTTTTGTGTTGGTTTATTGTTTTTCGGCCACTCAATTTCGAGATAGAGACGTTCTACGTGCGGAAAAGTCCGTTTTAAGGTTTTAAAACTGTTTATTTTTAATATAAGTTATAACAAAAAAGGAGTTAGTTTTACACTTCTCAAATATTAACGAAGGTTTAAAAAATGTTCTTAAAAGCCATGTAAATTAAAGAAGATTCACCTAATTGGCATTGAAGAGTGACTTACATCGATGACATGTTCTTAAGGAAGTAAGATAGATGTATATTTCAAAAAAATATTAGAATTGCCCTGATTCCTGACAAAAAAAATACAAGGGCTTATACACCAAAATAATGGTACGTACAGTTAAATCAAGATAAAAGTAAAAAATTGAGGTAGAATAAAGAGTGGGATCGACCCTATCGATCAACTCGGTCGATTAATATCGAGCACGAGCACAGATGGCTTTGTGTTTTCCAAGCCTGTCCCTATGTTATGATTTTTATAAGTGTGTTATTGTTATTTGTTATTATTTACCCAGCTTGTACTGATGACAATGATATTTGGTGATGAAATGAATTTAATCTTTCCTAATTCATTTAATTTTTATTATAAATATTTTGCTGTAACCTCTTTTTTAAATATTGTTTTCTTAATTGATAAACATCTTAGGCTATTGAAATGAACGTTTGTTAGTATTTTTTAATCTTTTTTGCATTTTGGTTCTTTCTATTATATTATTTACACTTTTATTAGTGTAATGTCTGCTATGATACAACACTTTCTGGAATAAGTAGGGTTTAGTACCAGTATTCAAAAAGCTTTTGAAAGATTTCAAATTTTATAATTGCTCTTATATACCATTTTATTTCAATAAGTGTGACATGTAAAATTTTAACACATAAGGTTGACAAGTTATATGATACTTTCGCAATTAAGATTTAAAAATAGGTTAAAAAACTGATTTTTAATCACTAACGAAGTGTTGTTTAAGAGGTGTGAGAAATTATTGTAAAGAAAAGCTGCTCAGAAAACTGTAAATATAATAACATTGCAAGAAATACTGAGGAAGATTGCATAATGTCATGTTTTCATGTTTCTCCATATGCTGTAAAAAATATATTAAAGTAGGTATGCTACAAAAAAATAATACATACTTACGAAAGGAAAAAAGTTTAATTATGCCGATAACTTTAAAATCTTGCGCTCGACAACTCCTAGACGAAATTAACGCATCAGCGAAACTTCACTACTCTACTTTTATTTTTTCGAAGATTTAAATAATATTACCTACGTGATATTAAATTAAATGATTTCAACTAATGTTTAGCAAATCAGAATGTTATTATTGGGAAAAAATAACATGAATAAATAACAGAAAAGAAAATAATAATGTCAAATGGAATGAAAGCGGTGTTTATGAAAACCTTTAGAAAATAAATTGGAGGTGAAAATAAATCGTAAAGCGACTATCGAAGTAAATAATTCCTCCTCAGAACATTATTAATCCACCAAAAGAATGGAATTCTTGGAGATATATTGCAAGCAGCAAACCTCTCTCCTTTCTCTCTCTCTCTCTCTCTCTCTCTCTCTCTCTCTCTCTCTCTCGCCTCGTAGCTCTATATTCTCTGGTGAATAGTGGTGCAATAGCTGGCCTTCTACTGTCCAATCTTCCTTCATTAAGCCTTCTCCTGACCGTTCATCCAGAAATTGCTACATTTCGAGCTGCTGTTATCTAGGGCTCTGCTTAGCTCTAAACTTGTAGAATACCTGTAACTTAAGGCGACTTGCATAATATATCGCTCACCTCTTGCATCTATAAACTTTTTAAGACCTTGTTTTCAGGATCTACAGTAACTTCCAAGTTCATTGAAGCGTTTACTTGTTCGACTAATTGTTGACTGTCTAACTCCTAACAAATTAGGCACATGTCGCTGGCTACGTCCCTTTTTAATCAGAGTTACTGCTTTCACTGCTTCATCTTCTCTTAAATTGCGTGGACAATTCATTTCTTGTACTCTAAGTGTACTGGCACTAGCGTAAATGAATTTCTTGCCTTTTGCAAATCACTTTAAACAGCGCTAAATGTGTTATTAACAAACAATTACAAGATGTTACTTTACATCTGTTAAACAATTGCAAATTTTTTATCAATATTAGTAGTAACAGAGGATATCCTAGGCTACCTACATAATAACCCGGACGTAGCGTTCGCTACGGCGGGTGCAGCAGCAAAAGTGGTGCGATCGATTGTCTCTGATAAGGAAACACTCAGCAACCACAAAATCCTATTTAAGATATGGGATGGTGCGGGTCAGACGCTTAGCGTGACCAGGAATAGAGGCTGGAAACTGAACAGCTGGGACAGGGCTAGTTTCTGTGGAGTCATGGACGACCAAAGAGAAAATGGGAGGATCAGGGATCCTAAATCTTTGGTTGAAAGTGTCAAGAGGGCGTGTGACGCATCCATGGCCAGAAAAGGGAGAAGCAGGCAGTCCCCGAGGATATATTTGTGGACAGAGGAGATCTCTACCCAAAGGAAGAAGTGAGTCACTACACGAAGGCAATATATCAGGGACAGGGCCAGACGAACCTGGAACCCTAATGAACAGGGAGAGGCGGAAGTAGCGTACAAGGCTGAAAATAAAAAGCTGAGGGATGCTATCAAGGCAGAGAAGAGGAGAAAGTGGGACGAGTTGTGCGCCGACCTAGATAGAAATGTCTGGGGTAACGGGTACAAACTTGTGGTGAAGAGGACGAACAGTCACCAGCAGGAAATTCCTCTAGAAAAGATGATAGAGGCGGTGGACGCGCTCTTCTCCGAGAAACCGGTGGAAGAATGGGAACGCCAACCACGAGCAGTTTTTGACCCACTTACGGAGGAGGAACTGCTAAGGGCTTGTGTCAAGATCAAAAATGGCAAGGCGCCTGGTCCGGATGGTATCCCCCCTGAGATCCGAAAGGCCGTGGTGGAGCAATATCCTGCGGAGGTGCTGCGAATCATGAACAATGTCATGAGGAGCGGTGACTTCCGCGAGGTATGGAAGATGGCCAGGCTTGTTCTAATCCTCAAGGAGAACAAGCCGGTGGAGGACCCCACATCTTTCAGGCCGATATATCTGATCGATGTGCTCGGGAACTCTTGGAACATCTCATCCTAGGGAGTCTCCTAACAGAGCTGGAGAGAAAGGGAGGCCTTGCGGAGAACCAGTACGGGTTCAGGGCGGGGAGATCTACGGTAGACGCTGTCATGGTCATAAAAACCATTGCACAGGAAACGTGGGAGTCCAAGAATCTTTGCGCGTTGATCACTTTGGACGTGAAAAGCGCGTTCATGCGCGACAGAGGTCGGTCATGGGTCTTACCCTATGGAACAATATGTTTGATGGAGTATTTAGACTCAGAGTGCCCGAAGGAGTGAGGGTCTTGGGCTACGCTGATGATGTTGCGGTGGTCGTTACCGGAAGAAGTAGTATTGACGTGAGGGAAAACGCCAACCTCACTGTAGAGAGGATCAGGAGATGGATTGATGATAGGGAACTGACTCTGGCTTTGGACAAAACGGAGGCAGTCCTCTTGGCAAGGAGGGAAAATCTTCCGTGCATCACGTTTCGAGTAGGGAATACAGATGTCGTGCCGAAGCAGAGTATTAAGTACCTGGGAGTCTGGATTCACAGTTCCCTCTCGTTTAGGGAACATATCAAACAGGCGCTGGAAGAGGCTGGTAAAATTGCGGCATACAGTCGATCTTACTGTATGCCGCCCCGGTGTGGGTGGATATATTGAGAAGGGACAAGTAGAGGAGAGAGAAGAGCAGCGCTAAGGGTTTGTAGTGCATACAGGACCGTATCGGCAGCGGCAACGCTGGTGATAGCCTGTATACCACCCACTGACCTTATAGCAAGGGAGAGACGGGAGGTGTACGGAGAAGCTGACAGAGGTGCAGCAAGGGAGAGCCTATGGGAACACTGGCAGTAGAGATGGGAGGCGCAGCCTCGAGGGAGATGGACGAGGGTGCTAATCCCGAACATAAGGCCATGGTGCACATGGCGATGTCGGGTATTATTTAACCCAGGTCCTTACTGGGCACGGCTGTTTCGAGGACTACCTATTGGATATAGGCAAACGCGAGAGCAGAGAGGTTGACGATGCCGGCCACACAGTGTTCAGCTGCAGAAGGTGGATAGGAGAAAGGAGAGCTGCGGAGCAAAAGATAGGACATGCTATCATTGTAGATAACATGATCCCAATCGAGAGCAGGGAAAGATGGACAGTGGTGGAGCAGATGGTAACGGCCATCATGAAGGAAAAAGAGAAGGAGGAAAGGGAAGTAGGAAATTAATAAGTATCCTGATTGATATGCCGAAGAGAAGTAAAGCGAGAGCGGTTCGTCTTCGGCATTACACTGATAGGATAGCGGGGGGTTTTTAATCAGTAGGCGTATACGAATCCGACACTACCTGGCCAAATAATAACAGAACACCACAGGCCAGGTGTCTTTTGAAGATTTTCCCCTCGAGAAAAAAAAAGGCTACCTACATAAAATGTTTAAGGATTTAAAACTTCGTAAAATTATAAAAAATAATTAACAGTTTTGCTGATGCGTTAATTTTGTCTAAGAGTGTATATACCAACAAATAAATATAATAAAATACAAGTATTTTCAAAATGATTGGTGTTGTTTGAAGTTTGCATTAATGGCTAGACATTTATAAGAGTAAATAGCTGTTATAATGATTCAAGCTGTTCTTTTTTGTATAAACTTTGAAACCAGCGATTCTAATCTGTAGATTACAATAAAATTTAGTTATTATAATGTAAGAAATTGCAGTAATTGGAACCCAAAATTTATTGCGATTTCCAAGCTTCATGGTTCAATGTAGAACAGTAAAATCGGAAAATCACATCAAATAACACAAATCGGCAACGCAGACTGCGGAGTAAAAACAATCACAATAAAAATACCACCTGCGCTGAAGCAGGCGCTGGCTGATATTCTGTAAAATCGGACTTGTCTTTCATGAATCAGTTTCAAGCGAGACGGTGTGTCGTTAGCAGCGTGCGCGTAGCGAACGACGTTCATAGGAAAAGTGTTTTCCCCAGATCCACTTTTCAGTGTGAAAAATAGTTGTTTGATTTCAGTGCCGTACTTACAATGGGGAATGAAACTCGACATGCTGATGTACGTTAATAATATTTGGGTAATTTTACGGCAAGCCGGCAGTAAATTTCATATACAGGGTGTTATATTAGTGACGTTAACAACCACGTATTTAAAGTGTGTTTATTTTAAAGTTTTTATACCGCTATCATTGATTTTTATATTACTAATTAATGTAACGGAAATGTAAATATAAAAGAAAATAAAACGATGCTATCAAAACTTTCTAAATTGCTGTGTTGTAGTTGGCAATGAATAATAAAAATATTTCAGGAAAACAAGAGACCAAGGCTATTTGCAATTTATTTATACCTTTCTTTAGAGCAAATTAAGCATCTAGTCAAGAGCTTTTCTCGCAATCTTACTATATTCTCTGATTAGTCACGTAGTTACTGACCTATTATACCTGATAATTTTGAAACAAAGCTGGGGATTATCACATTAACTTGACTTATGATTGTGGAATGTTAAGAACGTGTTATTTTCTACCATTTTAAATAAACATTCTATATAACAATCCTTTAATTTTATATAAATGTTAGCATAAATAATCACATAAATAAATGGTTAATTAAATCTCTTACCGATATATTTTCCGATGAATATTACTCAATCCAAACACGATTTAATTTTTTTTCCGCTGTTTTTATACTAATTTTTTTCTTATTTTTTAACGCACATAAGACATTTAATAATATGACCTATTTTTTATTCTATAATCTTATTTTTGATCAATGATAATTATTTACTGTTATGTTTGTGATTAAAGAAATATTAAATTGTTATTAATGATACAACAAATTACACAACTGTCAAAATATAGGGTGACTATTGTCATCAGGATAACCCGTAGATATTTAGTTTTTTTTAGATTAATATTTAGCTTTTAATAGGCTATAATCAGCTTTAGTTCTAAGCATATTAATATGGGAACGAGTTTTATTATTGTTTTATAATTATGAAAAGCAATTAATTGTTTAATTTAACCGTATATTTTAATGGGAATATCGCCATTTACCTATGACAATTTTAATTTTATGTTTAATGGGACATATACATATATCTACAGATTTTTCCTGAATTAATTACCTTATTATTATTATTATTAAACCGGATTATCTTAAGATGCCGGCTATGTTATTAAGAGCCTGTTACGTTTTGTAACATATTTATAACCGATATTTGTATGCCATTACAGTACTGATCAGTTTGAAGAAGCATTCAATCATATCTTCCTCTCGTGTCATGGCATTTTAAATAAAATATTTTAATTAAAAAGGAAGCATGAGTGTAATTCAAAATAGCCCAGGTCTCGCCCAGCAATGCCAAATCACAAAACTATTTTTTTATAGTTTTACAATGACATAATTTATTTTCCACTCAATATAAAGTAAACAATTATCCAATATACAAAGAATTTGTACATTGTAGACATACTCCCGTTACCCTACGTATGTCTATGCTATTTACTGCTGGCATTAAGTCTAAAATAAGAATATAAACGAATTGGTTAATAGGTAGTAATTGTGAAATGTTAAAGACCAATAGGTCTCTTCACTGAACTGTAAACATGCGTGTTAAAAGGTTGCTGTTAGTTATTAAGAACTGTATAAGTAATAATTACATGTCCGCATAATTTTACTGTTAATAGTGGTGAATTAGAGGTTATTACACATAATACTTTTAATTTCTGCTTCATTAAAATTAAAAAACTGATTTGTCATGCTCTGTGGTACATGTTTCATATTCATTTCAATCATAATTTTGTCCACAATCCCAGTCAACAATCAACATTAATGTGTACATGTGTATGTATTCTCTTTTTGTAATTTTTATGGCAATGTAAAAAATCAGGACAATACAAACTAGTAGGTATTTCTTTTATGTCATTAAATAAGATTATTCCAGGAAGATTGGAAATGTTTGTGTATGGAAATATTCAGGAAACGTGGTTGTTCATCGTCAGAATTAAGTTTTTAAACTACTATCAAATTTAAACAAATTAATCGTCTGTTTATTTAATTAAACTTCACAGGAATTACTTAAATACCGTTTTTGTTGAAACTATCGTGTAAACAAAGAGAAACTTTTAATCCCGCAATGTGTAACGATTTATTTTCCGAAGGGGAAAAACCGTTGGACAATTTTGATGTGAATTTCTATGAGATTTTTCTTTCGAATCAACGAACAACCTGCTTTAATTCCAAACATATACACATAGGAAATAGTTTTAATATTGTTTTATATTCATGGAAAACAACAAATTTAATTGTTTTATTTAAAAGGATATTTTAATCAAAATATCATTTACCAGTCAGAATTTTATGTTATAATTAATGAGACTTGTCTGCCCCTACGAATTTTTCTCGGTAAAATTGTTGTAAAGAGTGAAATTTAGAATACTTTAGAATTTTACTATAATATAGCTAATCTACGTGACTAGATAAAGGTTTAGTTTAGGTAATGAAGTTTCTGATCATATGGAAATAAAATACAGACGTAGCTTATATATAATGCTTTCGGAAAATAATGAATAAATTCGTTAAAAACTCAAGGAATAACTTCAGTAACAAAATAATCATAATTATTTCAGTGATAGTGAAAATATGCTTAGTATGCGGTGTAATATAAGTAACAGTGCTTTCGTAATGAATAAATTTGTTAAAAATTCAAAGAATAAATTATGGGAAAATTCGTCAAATTTTATATTTAGTTGTGCATTTTCTTAAATATTATTAATATATACTGGGCGATTCGTGTAGGAGGTATGACGTCATCGATATTTGTTTAAGAGCAACCCACTTTTTTTATTAGGGAATGCGAAAGAGCACATTTTTCTACATACACTACAGTAACAATTACATTATCGTGAGTATAAATTAGATGAAAAAATTCAGAAAAACCATTATTAAATTTCAAAATACTAAATATAATAATGACAATGATTATTTAAAAATTCAACTAAATCAAATTTTAAAACTGTGCATCGTTGGCTGCCTGTAGCGACCGAAAATGTTTTTATTGCTGTGTTAAATATTATTTTTGGATTTAAACTAATACACTTCTTATTTTTTGTTTTGCAAAACAGTGTGTTCGAAGTGTTTATTGGTTAGTAACGTTGTCATTTTGTAAAAAATGGTTAAAGTAACTGAGCGAGAAAGAATTGAAATTCTTTGTATGATCGAATTTGAAGACAAGATATCCATGTAAAAAATGTGCCCCTTGAAATTCCGTGATAAATAACGAGGTTGCCATTAAAAAATATCAATGACGTCATATCTCCTACACCAATCACCCTGTATGTATTGATTATATTTAAAAAAATGCAGAACTAAAAATACAATTTGACGGGCCCGAGACTTTCCCCAAACGTTATTGATCCAATTTTTAACTAATTTATTAATTGTTTTACGATGGTATTGCATGAACCTCCGTGTAAATGAAGTATAAGCTCTGTGGCATAGACTGTTTATCTTAGGATAAAGAGCATAATTATTAACGCTAAAATTAATTAATTATTTATTTATTTATTTATTTATTTCCAACAGGTCAAGAACCCAAATATAATAAACCAAGTTAAAATTGAAGTAATAAATCACTGATATATTGTACAAATTCATATATACACATATATAAATAAATATGTAATTAATGCGGTAAATAAACAAAGTAATCATTTCCATATCTAACATATTAATAATTCAGTTATTAGTGTTATGTGGTAGATACATTTACGGTAATATTTTTCGCTTAGATATAATAAGAAACTACAACTACATATATAAATATTACTTTAATTATAAGGACCCTACCTAATTTAACTAATCTCAATCAGATGAGTACAACTGTCAATGTGTTTAATGGTGTCAGTAAATAATCCACAGACTGAAGCCATTTTATTGGCATTAACATATATGATATTAATTAGAGATCTATTTAATATATGGGTTCGCGACTAACGAGGATAAAAAAAAATAGTTGTTGATCTAATTTCTACTCTGGGGATTAAAAAAATTAAGCTACTTAGCAATAAAGGCAAATGAATGTTATTTTATTATAATATACATGAATTTTATAGATTTTATGCCATTATTATTTATAGAAATACGCCAAATTCGCCGAATGTCATATCGATTAAATTAATGTAAATGCCCCTTTAGGATTTTATGTCCTGTTCTATTTATAAAAATTTATAGAATTGCGATTTATGTGAATCATGATGATATATTACGTATCCATATTCCAATCTGGATGCACATAAGCATATTTGCACATAGGCAGAGTATAAAATTTTCATGCTATTTAGCATGAAAATCATATATTTATATGATAAATATGTTTACAACTACTAATAATCAGACCCGATATTTTAAAAGCATTGAGCACTCTATAATCTACGAGTATATGTGGTGTTTATTAGTAAAGATAATTTATTAACAAACAAAATACCAAAGTGTAATTTCTGTCGAATAGATTAACACCTATTTGATACTGACGCTCTATGAAATCTCTTTTCCTAGACAATGCCATAATCACATACTGGATACTTTCAAGCATAAGCTGTTCCTAGAAGACGGGTCCTTTACTGTTATAATATCCTTTTAAAGATCAATCTGTCATTGTTGAAATGCTAAAGATCGTCCGAAACATCAAAATATGGCTTTGAATAAAATAAGTCAAATCGTTTATAAAAATTAGAAACAGTAAGCGACCCAAGTTTTAGCCTTGAGGCATTCCATATGTTGTTCGGTATAGTTCAGCTTTGGCGCTTTGATATTTTACATACATTATTGATTATATTATAGCCTAAAATCGAAATGGAGGTCAAAAAATACAGCACAAAAGTTAAACTTCACATTTCAGACTACGGTATTCTACGCATTGTTTCTGGTTACCCAATTTCGGTAATGCAGTCTTCTCGAGACCACCTATGACACGAAATTTGTCTAAGTTTCTTTTATTAAATTTTATGTATTTTATTCCTAGACATAATTTATGACCTGAAACTTCTTCATTGCTTAATTTGAACCTTTATTAGCTAGATAAATCGGCTAATATAGGAAAATGAGTTTTTGCATATTCAGAATGCCCCTCATTAAAATCTGTGTGAAATTAAATCCTAATTTAAAGTTGAGGAAGAAAGTAATGAGACACTTTCAATACGTTCCCATGAAATATAGGCAGTAGTGGATTAATTTTAGAATTAATTATGCTTTTGGTCAACAGAGGACGTGGCTATTTTAAGATGAATAGCATAAATAATTTTAATTCTTTAATAAATACATAAACTTAATTCATTATTTCCTATATTTCACGGAGAAGTGTTGAATAGCTTTTATTACTTTCTTTCTTGATTATACGTAATGAATAGACCGAAAAGAATTTTTAAGTATTATTTATTCGCGGTTTTTAACCGGTTTATTTTTGTTGCCACCGGTTTACAGAAAATACAATTACAAAACAAGTTCGGAGATACAACAAATGAAGCTGTTTATAAAGCAATATCCTATTTTTCGCTAGAAAAATACACCATATAATACAGAAACACATAAAGCCTTGATCAGTCACAGATATAAACTTTTATTGTATATTGTTTTTATTTTTTTTAAAACCTATCATATAATGATAATAAACATTAAAAAAGGATCATATTACATTATAAATAATATCTTATAATTTCTTAGTTCTTTCGCAAAATTTCAAATGATTTATATCGTCAAATAGGCTAATTTTATTTGATACTACACACTGTGTATAAACGTGCTATCTGATAATAAAAGTATATTAATTCTAGACATTGGTAAGTTAAAAACATTAATAACTAGATGTATTCTTGATATTCAGAAGAAAATAATACATTTATCGGAATATAACTGCGCACTCTATTCATATATTTTTGTGAATAAATAATTTATATATAAACATTAATATGTATATTGTATGAATTAATTTATAGCGCCAATTGAGACTACATAAAACATGACTGATCCTGTAAAGGGTATACTTGAAATGTATCAAGCGATAATTAATGATAAAAACCTTGTTTTGGATGAAACCCATAAATTTTATAATGGCACAGCTTCACGAGTTTTCTTTGTGCAGCTTTCGCGTATAAATTGTCAAATTATTTTAATACGGGCACCAGGTAACTGAAGCATATTCTAAATTTTATCGTAAGAATGAATAATAAATTAGCATTAGTGTTTTAATATTGTATATGTATCTGCATTGGCAAACAGTTTTATTTATATGTAGATTAAATGAAAGTTTGACCCTACTAAAAAATACACCCAAATATTTTATGACTTCACAATGAGTTAACCGTTTATTGTTTATTTTCTATTCGAATTCGATTACTTCGTTTTAGGAAAGAACTGATTGTTTTACAATTTAGAATATTTAATTTAATTCGATTTGTTGTACACCATATTTCAATTTTTTGTAATTGACCTTGGACAAATATGCAATCGTCAGTGGTGTCAACATGATAAATGATAAATTTGCAAATAATCATCAAATAAAATAATTACAATCTAATCTAGACTACAAAATTACAGCGGAATGCGATTGGTAATGTCATTTATAACTAATATAAATAACAATGTTCCTAGATTAGACCCTTGTGGAACTCCAGCCGTAGTACAGAATTATTTTGAACTAAAACCATTATATGATGCATACTGCTGACTATTATAAAGGTATGAACAGTGTTAAGAGTTACCAAAGCTGATGTTTTTCAACTTCCACCCAATTAATCTCTGATCTATCCTATCAAACGATGAAAACACTTTATTTTTATCGGCTTTACAAATGTCGATGTATATATATATACTACGTTAACTTGAATGGTTATTGTTATTAATTACGCTAGATACATATTGAGAAAACATTCCCAAATTTGTGGCTGTTGAACAGTGCTCTATTCATCCATGTTGTATTCCATATCATACCTTATATCTTATATTCACACTTCTGGCTACCAAAAAAGGATGCTAATATTATTTAAATGGCAACGTATGATCGATTATACTTAAAGCAAATAGATAAATATATTTTGTTCACACGTCTCGTGTAGGAGGTGACTGTTTTATCAAGTCCTTAATATAACCTTCAACTCAATAAAATTGTATCTTTCTAATACAATATAAAATACAAACTCTATTCTAAATACGTAATAAAGGGCCTTGCTGGTATTAACGCGATTTTGTTTTTATAAATAAAAGATCGATATTATGGTTTTTACGCCATAGGCGCCGAACATTCAAATTTATAAGAGGGTAATAAACTTTATAGTCCCTGATTGTTTCAACTAAAATCCTCTATAATACTTTATTAAACCGAAATAAATACTGAGCCACAAGCTGAAAAATTAAATTGAAAGAATAATAATTATGCATTTTTATTAACAAATTAAAATACCCTTCTGTTGAAAAACTGTTGAAAATACCCTTCGCTTTGTTCAATGCAAAAGTTTACGGTATCTTGACATGTTAAACATAAACATTTCTAGCGTTATATTCTAGCATATTCTTCAACAATGCATTGTTCCACTTCTTGCTAGTCTCCAAGTTCCATGAATTGATTTTGGAAAATAATGCCAGGCGCTTGGAGCTGACCTAGATTGTCGGTCCGTGTGTACTTTTAGAGTATTTTAAACGGTGTGTTTGCTCCGTGTACATACCAAGGCTTCGAGTTGATAATATATAAGATTGATTGATAAATATATTGAAGTAATAGTCTCTGTTTATTGCGGCCCTGGTAACAACTGACATTCACGCGCTTCTGTGTGCATTTACTGAACTGTGAACGGATTTGACTACAGAAATGCTGGGTAAATTTCAATACTAAAAAAATATTTATAATAGTTTAAAATCCATGACTATCTTCGACCAAGATAATTTTTGATATTTCAGTATAAAAAAAATATGCAAAATGCAACGCTTGAATTATAGGATGAACTAAGACTGCAAATATAATGATTTTTTGAAGTGAATACTTCTTTGTCGGCGTTCTGATATTTGACGAGAATGGAGAGTGAATTGGAAAAAATGTAACGTTTCCAGATTTCGTTACACGAGAGAGAAACAATATATAACGTAGAGAGAAGGAGGAAGAGAGCTATACATCATATATATATATATATATATATATATATATATATATATATATATATATATATATATATATATATATATATATATATATATATATATATATATATCAGTCTAGGCTATCCGCGTCTCCCTATTGTCGCGCATGCGCGCGTTATAGATGTACGCGTCCGGACGCTATATATTAACAGCTGAAGCAGCACGCGTGTGTACCGAATATTTATCATTGTGTTTTGTAATTATTTACATTATTTATATCTGTGTTCTGTGATTATTTGATAATATCCTTGAACCGTTTAACTTGTTAAAATCTAGAAGATATAATATATTTCATTCACCGCTCCCTACTGGTTTACAGCCACATAGGTGCAAATGCACTTGGAAGAGGCGAAGACAAAATCCATTTGATTCTCGGGGGAGATTTCAATGTAAATTTCGGATCCAATGATTCTTTGACATTGATTAACTTTCTTCGAGAAACATTTGGTCTGCTTATAAATAACAATCCCAAAGAATCAACAACAAAATCCGGAACAACAATAGATGCAATTTTTACACGTTATCTAGAAAATATCGAATCACGAACATATATTTCATATTTTAGTTATCACAAACCAATCATATCAATATTACCAATTGAACCACCAGCCGATGATAGTGTAGATTATGAATAAACCGAATATTTTTTACACAAATTTTATATTGTTATATTTCTTTTGAAATTATCCCTCTCCCTTTCTCTCTCTCTCTCTCTCTCTTTCAATCTCTCACTCTTAATCTCTCTCATTCTCTATTCTAAAGAAGTATTCACTTCTATCACGTGTACTGTGCTGCACATGATATTTTTTTTAAATCTTGGTCAATAATGACTGTATCTACTAGGACATTGTCTAATAACTAATTAGTTATTTATCAATGCAGAACAATTATTTTGTTAAATTGTAGAATAAAATAGGCTCCAATGTAGTTGAAAGGAATCTTCCTTAATTTCATTCATTTCATTTTTATCATGTTTCTATCTTTATCTTATGAACTCTAATGACAAAACTTAATTTATTACTTGTTTTTTTATTCGATCAATTTATAACGAGAATTTTTAAACCTTGTTATTTTGTGATTAACGATGTTACTTTATTTGGTGAACGTATTCGCCGTGTTGATATTTAATAGTTTTTGTAGACCTCGAGTATTTAATACGAGGGCGAATCAAATATAAACGGGATTTTTATTCTTGAGCATCTACGGTTGCTAGGACCGGGCCTCAGGTTCTGGTATGTTTGGGTGGGATCATTACGAATGAGAAGAGCTGGCCATTACTCATTCTCAACCAGTTCATCAGTAGCGCTTACCGTGTTGGAGCGAGAGGTGCACCCCGCTGTTGCGCAATGCATTATTATAAAATTTCTCGTTCATGAGTTCAAGCGGCGGAAATTTTCTGCAGATTGACTGCACAGTTCAGAGACCAAACACTATCAAAAAGAGTTCAAGGACTCGTGTGTTTGCCTGGCATAAAGAGTTCAAGGAAGAGCGGAAACATTTTCTTGACCGGCGAGGTATTTTGCTCATTGATTTTTTGCATGAGCGACTCACAATCAATGTTGCTTACTACTGTGTGAACTATTGAACCAAGTGAGGGTTGCATATCGCTTCAAAAGACGAAACCAAACGATTCGAGAGACAACTCTCCTCCACGACAACACCAGGCCCCATACTGCAGCTCTAACGGTCGAAAAACTGAAATAAATCCACTTCAACATCCTCCCTACAGCCCGGACTTATCACCCTGCGATTTTCAATTGTTTGGTCCACTTAAAGAAGCTCTAGGAGGGCAGCGATTTGAAGATGAGCAGGGCGTAGAGGATTCATGCGCAATTGGCTCCTGACGCAACCAGCTTCATTCTACGATACTGAGATAAAAGAACCTTCCTTCTCGCTGGGAAAAATGTACTTGTAAAGTAGGAGACAAACAGTGGCGAAGCGTCCATTAAGGCGTCATTCACACCAAAGCTGAGCCAAGCCGGGCCGTGCCTATCGGAGCCGAGCCGAGCCGAGCGTTTTCGGCGTTGCTTTCACACTGAAGCGAGAGTAGAAATTAACACCCAGTTGTTTTTCTGGTTTAGAGCCAACAGGAACAACATTTTAATCCCTACTAGCGGTCTTATTATAAATAATAATGCCATCAACATTTATGATGATGATGCTATTAGACAGTTCTTCACACGTTGAAGAACATGTGAGGCAGAGAAAGCGGTACTGGACTTACTGCATCAACAAAGACCATGAGAAAAGTGGACAATTCGCAACTCACTACGAAAAACTACGAGAGGATGAAGAACGTTTTTGGAGATACTTTAGAATGAGTACCCACACATTTGATTATATATTGGAATCCATTTGTCCACAAATCTACAATTACAAATACACTTTCAATTCAATGACACAATATTATACAAAACTTCGTAAATACCCCGACTGAGGTTAAAAAATGGACTAAAAACGCCGGCCGAAACCGCTTGGAGTAGCGGAAGGCAGCACTGCACAAAACGGCTCGGCCCGGTTCGGCACGGTCCGGCACGATCCGGCGTCTTATTTGAATACCTCCATGCCAATACACAAAGATTAGTGACCAGGCGATTTTCACCCGGCTAGGCTTTGGTGTGAAACCCCACTAAGGTTGTGAGGCTGGCAGGATTGCATATCATTCTTCGCGTCGGCATGTTGGTAACTGGCAATGTGTATGCGCTGTCTGGGCTAACTCTCCGTCGCCTTGGTTTTAACGGGTTTTTTTAGATTCGCGGTGCAGTGAGGGGAGAGGGGAATACGCAAGGAATTATGTGCAATTTAGTTAGCTTTACAGCCTTAATGGACGCTTCGTCACTGGAGACTATGCAGAAAAACAAAACAAAAGTTTGATTGAAAAACAAAACTTTGCCTTTTGTTTTTCAATCAATCATTTAAAAAATAATAATAAAGTCCAGTTTATATGTGATCCGCCCTCGTAGACTGATTTAAAATATTCCGTAATTACTATGGCCCTCAGGAAATCCTCACTCGACGCCTATGCATTTGACGTATCCAGTCAAAATATTCGATTTCCGTCTTTATTATCTCGCTAATTTCGAGGCCAACTCGGTCGGTCTTCAATAGCCTCACCGTTAGCTGCTTAATTAATTCCCAAACTGTAATTTGTTAAAGTGTTCGATTCGAGGTTCGACTACACTTTGCAAATATAATTCTCTTTCTAAAAATAGCCTAATTATACCTACCTTGTTGATTTCGGGTATTGTTTCCTTTACGTACAGTACCTCATCTCTAAAACGTATTTACATTCTAAATCGGATTCTAATTTACGCAAAATATTCCATTGGTATAAACACTGATGATGGTGATGACACATTTAGGGTAAAGGGTACTTGTATTTTATTCGTCTTTATTTCCTGGGATTTTGACCAATCAAATTGAAATAGAAATGTTTTTATTCGAACGTTTCGGTTTTAATCACCATCATCGGAGTGTCACGAGATAAATTAATAAACTATAGTGTGTCTCATTTGGAACTATAGGATGTGATTTGTGAATAGAACTAATAATATTTGACGAACTGAAATGTCTTATTCTTTAACATAAAATGAAGGGATACGGCTACCAATTGAAAAGAATGTCACTCATATGGCCGCCTCGACTCATCTAGCATGTCATTCGTTTAGCAAAATTGTCTAAAATACGGGCACCAAAACTGGCTCTATTTCCCGAATAACACGTTGAATGTTTGCTTTGAGGTGATTTATTGTTACTGGCTGGGTAGCGTATACTTTTTCCTTGACATAACCGCAAAGAAAAAAATCCAATTATGTTAAATCGCATGATATTTTAGGCCAATTGATGTCAGTATTTCGCGAGACAACATGATCCGGAAAATTGATAGGCAACAGAGTTATGGTTGCACGTGCTGTATGATACGTTCTAGCACACCGTCTTGCTGAAACCACATGCTCAAATCCAAATCATCAATTTGGTGGAAAAAGAAATTGTTTAACATGTTACGATAACGTTCCCCGTTTACTGTAATAGCATTATCATCTCCATTTTCAAAGAAATTTGGTCCAATTACTCCACCATTCCAAAATTCGCACCAAACCATTTGTTTTTCGTGAACAGCATGTGGATTTTCAACACCCCAACTTCGACAATTTTGTTTACTGACGTATCCGCCAAGATGAAAATGTACTTCATGACTACAATATTTTGTTACAACAATCAGCATCACCTTCTTTCTTTTGCAACCCGCAATTAACAAATGTACGACGTTGTAAATAGTCTGTAATCTGTGTCAATTGTTGTGTCAACTGAATTTTGTATGCCGACAGATTCAGATATTTCTTTAAAATCCAATGCGTGTTGGCTCTTGACAGATTCAATTGTTGTGCACGATGTTGAATTGATGTGTTCGGATACTCCCGTACACTTTCTCTCAGTGCAGTAATTTTTTCATCAGACTGACCAGAATCTCCAACGGTAGTGATGTATATTCATCTAATTCCCCCTTCTACGAACCTACTTGTAGTGAACCCATAATAAGCGTGAATAATTCTGAAACCATTCTAAAAATGCATTAATATTAATTAAATAAAGATTAATTTAAGAGGAAATTAAATATTTACGTGCTCGAAATAAAATTCGATGATAAACGGTTTCATTTTAACATTGAGTGCCGACAGACGTGTGTATTCACTTCAAATTAAACAAAATAGCGCGTGCCTGCATCAGGATATCCTTATCTTACGAACCAGGTAAATTATTCATTTCATAGTTGTTGATAGTAATACCTCTAGCACTTCGAGAATGTCTGGATGGTGCATGAAATTATACCGGATGTTCAATTAATATTGTGTGTGGTAAGATACGACCGATAGAGTCCAAACTTGAATAATATTATTTCATAAGGTCATGTAAGATTTCCAAGATTTACTACAACATTTACTATAGACATGCTCCAAATTATTTCCACATAAATCTGTATTGAATTATCGCCATGAGAATTTTATATATAATACATTGCCAAATAATTTGAACCAATTTGTCCATTGTAAATGTCGTTTATTGAATTATTATAGATTAATTTAAGTTTTAGTAAGACCATTTTCTAGTATCATTTTAGATCTAGAAGATTTGAATAAGTTTTTAAAATAAGTTTATCTAGAAATATGTAGACGTTAAAGAAAATTATATCTTTTATGAAACACTATGAGTAGATTTAAAATTAATTTTATACAGTTTTCATTGTTATACTTAAACAAAACGTCGTTGCGATATTCTTTTGATAGCAACATTGAGAAAATACCTCAAAGAATTCAGCCATTTGTAAGATATGTGGTAACCGGTAATATTTACCTGCTACAAAAGTAAGTAAAATACGCATTATAAAAATATGTACCTGAATGGGTTTAAAGGCAACTTGTAGATCAGGTAATCTATATAATCCACAATTTTAGATACTTATTGTAATTAAACAATATAAAGCTCGCGCACTATCGTAGCCCACACCGATATGACGGCTACTTCGTGTCAGCGCAATATTAAATCACCGTCTGTAATAATCATAATATATTCATATATCTTATAGAACTGAGCGCAATAGGTATTCAGATATAGGTACTCTTACATACGTACATACATGTATATATTAAAATGAAGAATTAATGATGAAAATGAATTGAAATAAAATTATATTTTGTATGTCGGACCAAAGACTTCTCTTATTAATTCTTTAAATATTACAGATAAGAACCTTGGGTCACGTAATATTATCCATAGTAGTTTTGTCTAATATCTGAATTTTTTGGTTAACAATAAAATAAATAATTAGCAGTACATAAAACTTCATTTAATTTGCACAATTTGCGACTTTTAGGAGCACCAAATCAGTTATTATATGTCATATTAGGATGATTAGCTTGCAGATAACACTTCATTTAATATTATACTCACTAACAGTGACTTTAAATAGTGATTTATTGAATTGTTTAATGTTATTGATTTTGGTTTAGTGTTTTATCTTTGACACGAGGTGTTTCTCAAATGTATTACCCTTTTCCGAGCGATATTTGATTTCAAATCTTGTATATAGTTTACGTCAGTATACATTTACGAAGGGAACAGATATCTTAATTTAAAGATTTATTAGAAACAGGAAACTAAGTTAAGGGGTTGCTGATGTCGAAAATTGAAAAAAAGGAAATTTTGTTTATTGCCTTAAATTAAACTTCCATTTTTCTTGCACATTTTAAAACAAGTTCAACACGTCTATCTATTCTAGAAGTATTTTTTTAATAAATTTCAGCTACCGCTGTAATGAAGACATTAAATTTGGGAAATAAAAATTAATAAAAGAAATTGATCGAGGAAGCCGTTACTCTGTGGTAGTCCATAATTCCAACGCAATTGAATAAAACAACTACTAAGTTTTATACCACTATATTTACACAAAAATCGCGACTGCAGTTTCGACACATTTATGTCATTTTCAAAACGATGATTCGACTAAGAATAAAATACAATAATTCGGTTCCTATAATATATACTATCCAATTAAACAGAATAAGGGGTTATGACAATAAACAGGTAATTAAGGTTTACAGGAAAACGTGTTTTATAAATGGTGCAATCCCGACCATCAAATTGTGGGAATTTCCAGGAATATTGTTAAGAAGTATTATACAGAGGGTTAATTAATTTTGATAACAGCAAAAAGAGGAGAATATAGTATATCTACTTGATTATTTAACAAGTTAAAATTATCACTATGGTTGTATTTATAGATTTATATTGCTTCTAACCAATTAAGTTTTAAACCTTTGCTGGCATAGTGTAGGATTTTTATATTGTGGATATGTCCCCAAAATTGGACATAATTTCCCAGAGATTAATAATATGACACAATTTTTGTGTAAATATAGTGGTATAAAACTTAGTAGTTGTTTTACTCAATTGCGTTGGATAAAAAATAATGCTTATGATAAGAAAATAAAACAATTGTATTATTAATTTTTTGGCTACAATGTAATACTATCCTGAGCTACACGAAAGGTTATCAAGGTTATCGCTTTCTTCGTAGTCGTCTTCTAGTCAATGCTCTGTTGCAAACGTAAGGATTTTGTAATGTGTAGTCACTTTTTTAGGTGGACGAGGCAAATTCATTACAGAAAAAAAGAGCCCATTGTTTTCATCCCCTCCCCGTTCACTGTACTGTCATAAACAAGCCTTATATTACACTCATAAACTATATTGGTTTTCTTTTCAATCCCCTTCTCAATCATAGGAGAATTTATCATAGCTTTTTTGAACGAGCAATTTAGACGGAAAACTATGGCTTCAACTTCCACATACCAAATTTCCTTCCAGTGAATCAACTCAGACCTCCGTCACATTTGCAGCATTTTAAAAAAGGACTCAAAAAGTTACCTAGGTTATATATATTTAGTAAATCATAGGCCAAATTTGTTTTCGAAATTATCGTCTTCATCAGGCACACCATGTGTAACTTTGAACGAGGACAACGAAGAGGTCCTAGAAGAACTTCGGGAACTCGTGGATGTCTTTTCTCTTTCCCTATATCAGAAAGTTGAATTCCCGCATGATGTTCATGCGTTGAACCCCTCTTTTGTTTTTGTTTTTTGTACGAGTAAATGTACGAGTATACTTTTTCGAATTACGAGGCGCGAGTTTTCATAGAACATAGAACACACAAAACGCTGAAAACAACCGTAACCGAAAAATAGGCCTTAAACAACCGTTTAAGGCCTATTTTTAAATAGTGTAGAAGTGCCCTGACGAAGCCGATTTAAAATATGTTGACTAGAAGTTAAAAAAAAATTAAATTTTGTGTATTGATTTTACAGCTTAATAAAATAGTCAAATTAAAAGAAAACAAAATCTACTTTATTACTACACTTGTGATGAGTAACTGGTTAAAATTTCAAACAAAAATATGAAAGCCTGTGAAAATTATGTGTTCCTCAACTCAGAGATATTTCCCATATGGATAAAATGTTCAGTACTTCCTTAAAGAAATATCAAACTGGACCAAAAAAAAATTATTCATATTGAACAGTGGTTTAGTTTACTTTATTTTCGATGAATATTTCGGTAATAAAATAAGGCGTTGCTTTCACGCCGAATGAGAAACGGTAATATTCTCAATTTCAAGGTTTATGGATTTTCTATACAAATGAAAACAAATATTTGCGGTATATTTTATATGGGCATTAGGAATATATACAGTAAATAAATAAAAAGTAAGTAGATATATAAGAGAATACACATTAAAGTATGTATTACATAAGTTATTAACAAAAAATTAAAAAAAAAAGCCTGGACTATATGTAAATATTATGAATATATTTAACTTTATGAAACAAATTAACACTAGTCGTCCATAATTTTTGGTATTTACATCATATAATTCGATAATTTTACCTCATATCATTCCAAATTTATGTCAATATTATTACACCATGCTTTGAGAATAACCACATATTGCGTACATTATTGAAATTTAATTAATTCATGTTTTAACGTCATAGACTATCCTGTCCTGTACATCTCTATTTATAGTAAATATATCTATGCAAAGACAGAAAACCATTTTGGTTATTTGTTAATCTGCATCATGCATTTTACATATTCTCCAAGTACATTTCATATCGAATTAGTTTTGTGTTAATATTCCGAAAGAGATAGATATATTTTAACAATTAAAAAAACTACCTACAAAAGTTTGGCTAAGAAAGCGACGTAACAAAGATAGATAGTGGTTGTTTCATATATAAATTTCAAATCATATTTATCCAGACGTACATTATTTGTTTCATATAACGGCTTTAAATGCGAAACCTTCTTAGCGTACTGGGATACCTCAAGGTTCAAATTTGGGACCATTATTATTTATATTATTTATTAATGATTCATCTCCAATATTTATATCTAACTTATTTTTGCCGTTGATTTAAAATTATTTTTAAATATAACCTGATTATATGATCACTTGGGATTACAAAAATTCATCGACCTTGCTCTATTATGCTGTTCCGAGAATAAATTGCCACCACTAATATATGACTATTCTCTTGGTGCTACAGTTTAATACGTTCAAAAAATGTTAAGGGTCTTGGCGTGTACTTTGATGATATATCGTTGTCTGGGCATATCAATCATGTGGCTCTAAATGCATATAGAACTCTTGCTTTCGTGATTAGAAACACGACATCGCTTAATAACACCGCTTCATTAAGATGTTTATATTTTGTGTTAGTCCGTTCGAAATTAGAATATTGTAGCCTTATTTAGTATCCTCGATATCTAAGTCATGTGAGTGAAGTTATTCATTCATATGACTTATGTCAAATATTCAACAGCGTTTCTTAAAATATTGGTCATATATTTACAAATAATTATTTATTGGCATAAATTATTATTATCCAGTAAGCGGTTATTGTCATACTCCGCTTGTATAAAGATTTAAAGTTCAGTCATTGAACTCTATAAGGGTGCTCACTAGCCCCTAACTTTTTAAACTGTTGCCTAATAGTACATGATGCACCCGCATTATTAAACATGTTTAGTATACGCGTTCCCAGACTAGGCTCATGAAAATGAAGCATATTTTATTGCCAAACTGCAAGAACTAACGTGTTTTAAATCACCAGTGTTTATAATGTCAAAAAAGTTTAAAGTAAAATCTAGGACTTGTAATTTAAACAATTAGTATACCCATAACGAGTTACTATCTTTAGGGAAATAACAACTTTTTACTGTCAGGTAAGTGTAAACCGATTTGATTATCGAAAAAACGATTTCTTAGTGGATTACATTTATGACAAATACATGCTAATTTTGAATATGGCGGGACAAATATATTTCTCTTAAACAACTAATAACTTCGAATACGTTAGAAAACCCTGACCAATGTAACCGGTAATATTTACCTACCATAAAAGCAAGAAAACTGCAACTGCTTAAGTTCACATTATGACTCCCGCACTGTCGTGTCTATAGAGATCTCCGACTGCCTCATGTTAGCGCAATATAAAACACCAACCATAATAACGTATTTCAATTATCTTATCAGATATCAGGGTATTTATAAGAAGGAGACAGATGAACACCAATGATGAGTATAAGAAAGGGAGACATATGGATAGTAAAACTAAATTTATTAAATATAACATTATAGTATTTGCTTCCAAAGAAAGGTCTGATCACAAAAACAAATGGTGGGGGTACACAAAAGGAATAGCAATTTTTTAATTATGGTATGCCACGATTTTACAATAAATAAACATTCTGATAAAGGAAATTTGCCCACATAAAGAACATTTTACTGACTAAGATTGCGATCATTGTGTTATGGTTGAGCAGATCGTGCTTTGATTTGCTATTATGTTCGTACGCATATTGAGAAAAACAATATGTCCCGGGGTAACCACAACAAGCACAGATGAGCACTTTATTTTGATGTACCGATACTTTTTGAATGAAGTTTGTCGGTGCTCGAAGACAACGCCGTTTGCTGTTTGAACAGACCGCGGTTCTGAGCGGTTTGACGCCACCAGTGTGGACAAGACCTTACATTAGCTTAATTTTCAACTTAAGCTTCAATTAACATGTTTTCTTACCGTAAGTACACTCTTCTCTCGGTGTAGTGTCATCAGGTGATACAGCGTGATTAGTGCAATTTCCCATTTCATCAATTGTACCAGAAAATTGAAAATTTACTTCTTAATTTAATCGTCGATGAGATATAGCAATGCATAATTACAAAATATTCCTACACAGTGTAAAACAATTAATTTTATTGTGGCTGTAAAATACTGACGTCATTGTATATCTAAATAAAAAAATAGCGTTCGTATTTAATTTTATTGCAGCGTCTAAAGTCGGCAGTTAAACTTAAGCCTAAGTCAAACATTTGAGTTAGTTAAAAAGTATTGAAAACAAACAATTTTATTTTTATAAGTTTACCTTATAGGTGAGCTATTTATTGGTAAACAATTTTTTGGGGGACACTTAAACAGTGTAAAAAACGTTTCTTTGTTCGAGAATAATTTTATAAACAGAAAGGATTATATTATAATATTATATTATAATCTACTAAATTATTTTTTTACGTAGTTTAGTTTCTTCCACTTTTCCTATTCCTATGCTAAAACAAAATTTTGCGTATTCTCCAATATATTTTCTTTGTTAAGACTTCCTCCGTCAATTGTTTAGTTTTTAACAATTGACCGAATACAATTAAAATAAGGATTAATATTTTAAAATAAAAGAAAATCCTGTGACTACCATCTTCAAGCCAATTATGTAGTTTAAATCCTCGAGTATGATACGTTAAAGTAGCAAAACTAAAATAGCGTTAAATTACAACAAACAGAAACAAAGAAGTTTAATACATAATGTGTGTTCCTTAACTTGTGATATATTTGATTAGTTATCTTACAAAAATGTACCTTTAAAAAGGTGAAAAGTTAGTTGTTGAACGTCTGATTTCTTTTGGAGAATTTTTTGCCTCATTTGGTATTCAATTTTTGCTTTCTTTCAGTAACCAAAATAAAACTACTCAAACACATTTTTCTTATTTAAAGTATATGAATATTTTAAACAAAACGTGTACAACTTTATTTAAATTTAAGTAATATATGTACTTAAACATAAAATAAATGAATTTATTTTGTTTATATTGAAACTAAAATTTTAAAGACGACTTAAATTGTTTATACCTATTTTACCTTCTTAGCCGCAGATTTCCATTTGGTATAACGATTGCTCTTATGTGCTTACTATATAATAAAATAAAAGTAATAAAATAAAACAAAAGAAAAACAATTTTTTGTTTTCTGTGATAACAGAATATAGGATGAAACTACATATATAATGTTTTCATTTACGATGCCACGTTTTCTTACAGACTTACCTATCATACAAGATCATATAAATTTCATCCCTCTACAATACCCTTCGATGGTGATATGTGTAAAAAAGTAAAACAAGTTAAGGGGAGTTTTTGTTATCATTTAGTTATAATGCTTATCAGTGATGAGATAAGTAGGCGAAGGTATTTTCTACATAATATTTTTCTTGAAAATTTTCCTAACTTCGAAAATTTTTAAAATTTAGTTAACAAAGTTTATAGGTTTTGGTCAATTTATACCAATATATTGAGTAAGCTAATCAGAAAAAACTTTAATACAAAATCATCCAGTATCGAACGTCTCCTACGTAAAATTCGAGCTGAGTAAAATTACAGTGAAAAAAATAATTTGAATTTTCCACAAATTTTACATTTTACAAATATTAAAATACTACTTCTGCAGTATTTGCAGTAGTATTAATAGGAATTAAAAACATGATGAATGAATAGAAAAACTTTCTTGATATGGGGTGGGTGTACAAATGCGGATTTGTCCAGGATCTCCTCTATCTCCTTTCAAGGAAAGTGTTTCTATTCATAATATTTTTATGTCCTATTAATATAGTTAAGTGGTTAGTCGATAAATAATCGACAATGTGGCTGTAACCGAAATTACGCACACCGTCTTCACCCCCTTAATCAAATACATACCAGCACGTAAAACATATATTTGTACCTTATTTTTTGATGGTCTTGTTATTTCGCTTGTTAATATAAATTTGAAAATTTAAGAACATGTTATAAATAATTTTAACTAAAACAGTTGTACGTAAAACGGCAGTATTTTGGATTTTTATAATGTTTTTTAAACTAAAAGCGAGTTTGTCATTTCACGTGTTACTGTAAATTGGAGACTTTAAAAACATGTTATAATTAATTTTAAGTAAAACAATGTTAGTAAACAAAAAGAGAACATCTTGAATTTTTATCATGCTTTTTTAATAGTAAAAAATGAAAGCGAAACGATTATTATAAATACAAATGTTTGATAGCTCAAAAAATCTACCTTACCTATGAATATAATCTATTAATAAAATATTTAAAAAAAATTGCAAGACCAATAATTGCAACTGTCGTTATTGTACTGTATTCATAGTTTCATTTAAACTTATTGTTAACATATTTTTCTAAAGCAATTGTCAGAAACGATATTTTTATTGAACCTTGCTTTATTGCTAAAATAAATAGCACTTCCCATTTTTAAGTGTTTCTCCTAAATTTGTGTTTACATATTTTTTTTTACTGAACATTTTATTTTGTTTATGAAAATCGAAGGTTAACACTTTGTTTGTGGTACTATATGGTATCACTTACAACATAATTACATACGAAGTGCACATTATTAATACCGAATTAATCATGGCCAACCTTAATAAAAACAAATATATTACCTATACCGTTTGTCTTTGAGAATGTCAATATTTTTACGCTAATAACGTTCTTTGTGCTCTTATTCTTAATGTATGTGTGTTATACCAGACTTTTATCTGTGTTAGTATGAAATGGACCGAGTTAAAACAATTAGAAAATAGTAATGTTGGATAAAACAGTTATAATGATAGTAATTAAGTTAAATTATATTTAGGAGTATCAGTTCTTAATTAAATGCAAATTAAAACAATTGTTGACGAAATGTCTGTTAAATTATTATTATTGCCGGAGATTAAAGAGGATTTTTACGCACAACGATAAGCTTTCACTGCTTGATGTGGACTAACAAATGACCTTTTGAAATGTTTTCACACGGTGAAACTATTCCTTTTTATCAATTCTTTCAAGTTGTCTGAAATACCATATTGCATTAGACACTATTTTGAAGGTTGGCGAGCTTTTTGTATAAGTAAGGAAATCGATAGTTGGCTTTGTTGAGATTTTTTATATTTCTTTGTACCTCAACTTTCTTTTTATTATGTAGGAAAACTTGACTATTATCGTTTAACCTTGCATTAAAAGTAAATCTTCCGTGTGACTTTATAATTTTCGATGTTTCCCATTGATATGTTTAAAAGTATGTACATAATGGTAAAAGTGGAGATTTAAAAATCGGATGTGCCTTGTTATAAAGAATATTCTAAAAATATAGAGTTAACATAATATTCCATAATGCAAAACTATGTGCAGTATATCATTTAAAGAAAATGGTACCACTCCCCTGAAACTCTGTCGTTATATTTTAAATTAATTTTTAATATTGTTAATATTCTGTAAGATATATGTATGTATTTTCGTGAAGAATTAAGACCGTAGACAACATAATATATATGTCTATGATTTTTGAACGAAAAATACGTCTAAAGATACGTACATATGACAAAGCAAAAATATATCCTGATCTACAGTACTTGTTAGTATACAGAGTAGGCGCTTTTACAATTTTTTTCCACATTCGCTATTGCCTCGTTAACTAAACGGGAAACTGTCTCTTACTATTTCTGCTATTCAGTTAAATTCGGTTAATTTCTGTATGTAAAATGTATCACATTTGGAAAAGTTTTAGTTAGAGATCTCCTGCTTTTTGCATGCATTGCAGCTACGTCCGTTAACATTACTAATACTTATTAGTATCTTGATCTAGCCCATATACAACACAAAAAGGAAACCACTCAGCCACAAAATCTATAATAGTTTTGTTGTGGGTTCTGTCTAGGGTTGCCACCTTTTATTTGAGCAAATAAAGTATATTGCTTATTAAAGGTATTAAAAAAGTACATTGTATCAAAATAAAGTATTATTTATTTTACTTTATTATTTTATTTAAAAACATTTTCTTATTACTTTTAGCAATGTTCAACAAATAATTGTCACTGCTTCACAGCATCTTTGCAGTCTGTATTTAAGTTTAGATAAGTATATAATACATTTTTCATCAAATTCAGAGACGCCTTGTTTCTTTCGTCCCGCCACTGAAGTGGCGAATCGGCAGATGAGTGGGAGTCGACAATAGATATTAAATTAATTTGTGCAAATTTGTGAAATCATCATTCGTCTCATCAAATAATTGCTGCTATTTTTGTACAGTGGGTAGTTCTACAAAATTTTCAGAACTAAATACTTGATCATCGATAAATGCTCGGTACTCGATAAATTCAAGTACCATAAAATTTAAAATATGTATAATATGGATACATAGACTGGAGATCTATTAAGCAAAACAAAATGAAAATTAATGTCATATAATGTTTTTCTCAAAAATCCATTCATAGCATAGATTGCTATTGTAAATTTCTAATATATAACTTCAAAAGTATCCATATTGTTCATAACAATAATCACATACTTTTTGTTCAAATCACAAGTACTATATGTTACATTAAAATTTTGTGACATTACAATCACTACCGATTTTAACAGCACGTTAGTTCTTGCAATCTTGCAATAAAACATACTTTCCTTTGGAGAGCCTATCTAGATATACCAAACACGCTTAGTAATGCAGGTGCATCTAGACTATTAAGCAAAAATTTGTGTTATTAAACGATGTCGTATTTCTAGTCACAAAACCAAGGGTATATGCCTGGTTGACATGCCCACAAAAAATAGTTTATCATCAAAGTACACACTAAAATCCTTAATATTGTAACGAATTTACTAGAAAGTTCTTTATTTCGAACACTTATTTACAACTCAACTATTCACAAGTCCAACTAACTAACTAACTCTCTTTCTACTTTAATTTTAAAAACTAACTTTCGCACTGTATATCACTTTCTTCGTACCGTATCGCTCACTATCGCGGCCCAGATTCAACTAACTCCTGGCTGGACGACACAATTCTTATATAGGCAGTAGGACGTCTCTCCAGACGTTTCTAGATAAAAAAAACTTTGTCGAACCTTGTAGTATAGAACGCACTGGAAGTCAACACCACACGCTCATGATGGTTTCGAATATTCCTGGCGTTCGGGATCGCTCGAGGCGTTCATGACACTGCCCCCTCCTAGTATCGATTGTCCCGATCAGTTGATCACCCTTGGAATGGTGACAAGCGGTCGATGTGAACAACTTTTATTCTTGCGCGTGGTCCTTTCTGGATCCGGTAAACTATGTCATTTATTCTGGTCACAATCTTGTAAGGACCCTCCCAGGATTTCTGCAACTTCGAACATCGGCCCTTTTTGCGAGACGGATTGTATAACCATACTAGATCGCCTTCTTGAAAGTCTTCAGTATTCGTCCTTCGGTCATACCTTGTCTTCATTCGGTCGCTCCCAAATCTGGTTTTTCGAATTCCGGACAACTGACACACTCCCTGGAACACACCCGATACAGTGCGTGGAAATGGCCCGGCGACGTCGATATCAATTCGCTCAAAGGGAGCACCGACGTTGTATTGCTTCATGCGTCCTCGGCGCCGAGTGTTTGGGCCCTTGATGCTCACGCAGACGTCGCATTTTTTGCACCAATCTTCTACGTCTGACCGACTTCCTACCCAGTAGAATTGTTCCTTCATTTTACCCATGGTTTACTTTACCCACGTTACCACTTCTGACACCAATGTAACGAATTTACTAGAAAGTTCTTTATTTGGAACACTTATTTACAACTCAACTATTTACAAGTCCAACTAACTAACTAACTTTCTTTCTACTTTAACTTTATAAACTAACTTTCGCACTGTATTACACAATGTCACATTCTTCGCACCGTATCGCTCACTATGGCGGTCCAGATTCAACTAACTCCTGACTGGACGACACAATTCTTATATAGGCAGTAGGACGTCTCTCCAGACGTTTCTAGATAAAGAATTTTGGCGAACCTTCTAGTATAGAACGCACTGGAAGTCAGCTCCACACGCTCTTGATGGTTTCGAATATTCCCGGCGTTCGGGATCGCTCGAGGCGTTCGTGACAATACTTTCGGAATGTGTTAAAACTGTACCACCAAGAAAATAGTCACATATTAGTGGTTGCTTCTTTAAGGTATACGAGCAAACTTTTATGTAGGTTTATCTATCACATTTGTCTATGTTTATTGATAGTTCATTCCTCCGAACATCGCGATACGGCAAGATCGATGAGTTTTGCAATGAGTTCAAGTGATCGTCTAAACAGTTTTTTATTTAAAAATTATTTTAAGCCATCGACAAAACGGAAATAATGCGACATAAGCATATTATTGATAAATAAGGCGAAGAACAATGGTTCCAAATTTGGGCCTTGAGGTAATCCAGAGGACACTAAGAAGGTTTCGGATTTAAAGCCTTTATATGAAACAGATAATGTACGTCTGCATAAATATGATTTGATTGAGTGAAGAAGATTACTACTGAATCCATATAATTCTAATTATATACTGATATATTGATTCACATTGTCAAATGCCTTCAAAACATCAGTTTACAGATATACCACATCTACATGACCCTTATTATCTATAATATGTAGTTTGCGATTATCTGGGTAAATTCTGCTAAATTTATAACTGGAGTGTTTTGTCACGAACTCATGTTGATTAGGGGTAATAAGAGGGAGACAGATGTTTAATAAAACCAAATTAGTATCAAACATAGTTGTGAAAAGAAAAATTAAACAGTGTGCTTTCAGAGAAAACTCTGTTCATGATAATAGTTGGTAAGAGTATGTAGAAGAAATAATAACTTTGTGATAAAAGAATATTCATATTGTATAGAACTACATATATTTTTGGTTAGAACTATGGTAAGCCGAAATTTCCGAATGGAGACAAACATACGTGGGGCACTATTTAAATGTTGAGCCTAATAATACAAGAACTATTAATTTGTCATTGAAAATTATTTTATCGTGTTTCAAAATGTTCTCCTTCATGATCTATACACTTTTCTTTGCGTTTGAACCATCTGTCAAAGCATTTTTCCATTCCGTTTGAGATATCTCCAAAACATGGTTTTTGAACGCATCAACGGCTTCTTCTGCCGACGAAAATCGTTGTCCACGGAATTTATTTTGACGTTTGGGAACAAAAAGAAGTCATTGGGTACTAAATCAGGACTGTACGGCGAATGACCCATTGATTCGATTTTTTTAAGTGTTCAAACATTCGGTTGTTGGACGAGGTTGTGTGCGAGAGCTCGCATTGTCATGATGAAGAATGATCCCACGGCGATTGTTTGTTTTCCTTATTTCATCGAAGACTTCCGGCAAACAAATCGTTGTGTACCATTCAGAATTGACCGTTTTACGTGCCTCTAAAGGCACTGTTGCCACATGACCAATTTTTCTGAAAAAATACGCGACCGTTTGTTTCGAAGTGCTTTGAGCGCGAACAGCTTTTGTTGGATTTGGTTCATCTTGAAACACCCATACAGTCGACTGCTGTTTACTTTCCGGCTCATACGACTAGATCCATGATTCGTCACTTATTACAATGTTATATACGTCTTTTGAAGCACCGGCATTGTATTTCTTGAGCATTTGTTTGCACCAATCATGTGCATCTTTTTGAGATTTCTCAAATTATGTGGGATTCAACGAGAACAAACCTTTTTTTACAGCTAAATGATCACGCAATATTTTATATATGCTAGTCGAACTAATGCCTAAGGTTGCCTCAGTATCACAGTATGCCACACGATGATCTTGCATTATCAGTTTTTGCACAGCATCAATGTTCTCTGGTACAACAACAGATTTTCGACGACTTTCGTCGGTGAGCGAATGGCGGCCACGATTAAACTCGTTATACCAGCGTTGCACAGTAGCAAGGGATGGGGTTTTATCACCAAAAATGGAAGTAAGTTCGTCCGTCCACGACGTTCGTAATCGATACATTCTTGTCTTGATAATCCACGTCGAAAGTCGTAATAAATCATCACACGAGATATAAACTTTTCGCTGAGATATAAATTTTCAAATCACTGTAAACAGCACAAATCGCGCTTAAATGATAAAATATTCTGAAGAAGGTTAGTCAAAAATGTCAAACTTTCCATTGGAAACGTCAGATGGCGTCTGACAACACTTAGCATTGTCAGACGCCAACATAAGCCTAACATACGCCTTTGCTAAGCCTCAAAATATAAATAATGCCCCTCGTATTTCTGATAAAGCAAATCTGCCTCAATAAATAAATAGCATTACAAAATTTGTTATTACTAATATAAATTTATGGCAAGCCATTTTAGCTCACGAGAATATCCACCTTGAAATTCTCGTAACTTCTTAGTAATGCATTAATTTTGACGCCATTTTCAATTTGAACAGTGACACATCACGTTTACCTCTAATTCCTATTATTAACTATAACTTCCTGCGACGTTACTTGCTACAGTTTGCGTTAATCACTTTGTATACATGCAAATAACGTCATTACTCATAAGGAAGATTATTTTTACGGTTCAGCGTTTAACAATTACTACCTCTAATCTCGACAGATAAAAGTACGGCGATGATAACTAAACGCGATATTTTTTTATCAGGATATTTAATTTTCTGGTATCAATAAGAGGCCTGTAAACAGTTCTGCCCTTTTCTCCGGAGTGAAAATGTGTTTGGAGAGCCCCCATCGAGTACCTGCCTGTCTTGCGCGGCCGAGACGGGGCGCGAAGATAAATAATACGAAGTGGACTTCTGTGTTTTTATTTACACAAGTGTTAGGGTTGTGTTCGACGTCCCCCGCCCCCGAGGACTGGGTATCGGGGTCGCCTTTCAGCCATTTCTCCGCGGACGACAATCGAGCGGACACTTTTACGTCGGCGTTCTTGAACGTCACGTTCTTGACTGAGGATGGATGGAAATGGGACAAAACGGACGTCGGGAGATACGGCGGCGGTTATATAGGTAAGCACTACATTTTATGGCAAAAAATGTCTTTGAAGGAAGAGGAAACTGTAGTAAATGTAGATTAAACTAGCAATCACAGAATTAATTATAACAAAAGAATGTTTATTCCAAAGAAAATTATTTTCTTCAGTTGAACTGCTTGCTGCAAAATGACACAATGTAATAACATTTTGTGAAATGTTAAGGTATATTCAACATACCTTTATAATTTCTACTGTATTGTAAAATGACTATAAAAATGCCATTAGTTTCTCTGAAGCGTTAGCTTTCCCTATAGAATATATTGTATCAGTATGAACTTTGAAGAATGGAAAAATGCTTAATTCTTTTTTCAAATTTCGTTGATACCATTTGTTTATGGTTAAAAGGCGGCAAATTCCGATATACTTACATTTAACAAAAAAAAATGTTTTAATAGATGGTCCGCTAACTTCATATGAAATTAGCAGAACACTCAAAATTTTTAAAAAATCAAAAACCGTTAAATTATTTTCACGATTAATTGACGGCTAATTAACGGCAAATAATACGCCTATTTTTCCATTCTTCAAAGTTATTCTGCTAAGTTTATACTGATGAGACGAATACAAACATACCCAAGCTCAAAGAGAGCTACCAAACTTCCCTCATTGGGACTTGAACCCAAGGATACAATGACACTTCCAATGCTAGACCCAATAAAGCACCCTTAACCATAGTATGAATTTCATTGTTGCGACCACCTCTACAGCATAATACGATAAATCTAAGATAACATAGCATCTATGTTATAAACGCGGAGCAAAGCTTCCCTTTCATTATCTCCGTATCGAACAACTGGCCTGAATGCCCACCGTATTCTTCAGTGTTATCTGTAGTTTCTAGTAACTGAACCAGTATTAGTCAATACTAACTTAGATCAATATATCCGAACGTATTTGAGGTATATTCGACGACCAACTAAGAAAATATATACATATAAACATTCTAAACTATATCATTTTGTAGATATTCAAGGTTACAACATTCCCTTGCCTTAAATAGGTTCATTAAAAGAATATCGTCTGTCGCTCACTAGAATGCAGTTAATTAAGTTCAATATTTCGTCGTTTATCATTAACAAACAATTTATATGTTTGCCTTTCATATTTAATAAGAAATTATGATAATATTGATGAATGATATTTGGGCGAGAATTCGTTAATGATAACTTAAAAATTTGTATCCTAAAAAAAGAAGTAAAGAGAAATCGTGAAGGAATGATCATATGGATAGATAAGGAGATAGCAGCTGGTGAATATCCACAAACAATGACAATTCTCACATGAACGAGTTGAACTTTGTACGTATATCAATAATTAGGTTTTCAGATTCTCTAATTAAAAGTTGTATCAAAAATGTGTTGTTCCGTTAATCTTATTTTTGCAATCATATTATTTGCATCTTGTTTCTAATAAAATCAAAACAAGTTGTTTATCACACCACATCACATTTCGTATTACGTTGTTTTTTAACTGTTATTGTAAATATTTATAACATTTTTTGTACAGTTTTGTCATAAAAAGATTTCCCATCGAGTATACTTTTTTATCCCAAATGAAATATCCCAGGCAACCAAGGCAATGATGCACAATTTGAACATTTAGTTTAGTTGATTTTTTAAATAATCATATAAAAATATGTGCTTTTTCACATTCCGTAATAAAAACCGGGGTTGTCATTAAAACAAAATATATCAATGACGACATACTTCGTACACGAATCATTCTACATATTAAAGAACTGAAAATAAACTTTGACGGGTCTGAGGAATTTTCCAAAAGAATTTACTGCATATTATACAGTATTTACTACATATTATACAGTATTTACTGCATATTATGCAGTAGTGTAATATGCAGTAAATTGTATAGCACTGTATATTATTTTCAATGTAACTAGAGGTCTTGGGTTGATACTTTCATTAAAACCACGTTAAACTACTTATAAAAAATGCCAAACATTGTTTCTATATTTAAATACCGCCCAACAAAAATGTCGTTCTGAAAATAAATCATGGGCTTAAAGATTCTTATCCGCGACGATATTTTATCGGAGTTTTATCTCGACAATTTGCGGATAATTATTGTCTAATTTTTTTACCAAAATTTATGATCGATACTCAGGCTTACCTAATTATAAACGTATTATTTTTTTTACAAAAGGCGCATCTGACAAGCTAATTAATAACTTCGTATATTGTCTTTTGGTAAAAGGATCTAATACATCATCGTTAGGGGTTCATTATTTGCCTTTGCAAGAGATCTTTTAATGTTAAGAAATTATCTGAGCCAGCCGAACTCTGCCCGTTTATTTTCGGCTATTAATTTTTTTCTATTTGAAAGCCAAGACATTAAAGACCTGACCTATAAAGTTGGAAGTTTTACAGACTGATTATGTGTAAACGTCTCTCCTAATTGGATCAGTGAATAACTGAAAAGTTCCTTATTTTTTGTTACTAATAATAAATAATAAACAGGATTACTTTTTTTAAAATGATAAATGTTCAAATATAAGGTGTCTCAATTGGAACAATAGAATATGAATTGCCCGCCATTTGTGTTCTGTCAAAGATCTACAAACCATACGACGTCAACATGCTGCGATTAACAAGTCAACAACGAATAGTTTGTGTACAACTATTTTTTGAAAGTGGGCGATCATTTACAGTTGTATTAAGAAAAATTCTCATGCAATTAGGACAAAATGAAGCACCTACAGAGTTAACAGTTCTTAACTTAATCAATAAATTTGTAGAGACCGGTTCTATTATTGATAAGGCAACACGCAACACCAATACGTCCTCGTCGTGGTCGGTCAGATGAAAATATTGCTGCAGTGAGAGGAAGTGTACGGGAGTATCTGAACACATCAATTTGACGTTGTGCATAACAATTGGAGCTGTCAAGAGCCACCACGCATCGGATTTTAAAGAAAGATCTGCATCTGTCAACATACAAAATTCAGTTGACACAACAATTAAAAGTTACAGGTCATTTACAACGTTGTATATTTGTTAATTGGGTGTTAGAGAAGAAAGAAGGTGATGCTGATTTTTACAACAAAATTTTGTTCAGCGATAAAGCACATTCTCATCTTGACGGATACGTCAGCAAAATTGTCGAAATTGGGAAGCTGAAAATTCGCATGCTGTTAACAAAAAAAGATGCATCCACACAGATGCACGGTTTATTACACATTTTGGAGTGATGGAGTAATTGGACCATACTTCTTTGAAAATGAAGCTAGTAAAGTTATCACAGTAAATGGGGAACGCTATCGTGACACAATTTCGTTTTTCACCCAATTGATGATTTGGATTTCATCCAAAACATGTGGTTTCAGCAAGACGGTATAATGTGTCATACAACACGCACCCATAACAATATTGGATACCAAATTTCCTGATCACGATTTAACACTAGAGTTTTTTCTTTGAGGTTATGTCACGGGAAAAGTATACGACACCCAGCCAACAACAATAAATGACCTCAAAGCAAATATTCAACGTGTTTACCGGGAAATAGAGCCAGTTTTAGTGTCCGTGTTAAGAACAATTCTGCTAATCGAATGACATAATGCCAGATGAGTCGAGGCGGCCATATGAATAATACTATTAATTTTATTCACAAATCACATCGTATAGATCCAAATGAGACACCTAGGCATGTTGACGCATGATTTGTAGATGACAGTCGTTAAATATTGACAAAACACTATCTTTGATAAAACACAAATGGCGCGCAATTCAAATCCTGTAGTTCCAACTTTAACACACTAGATAAGCGAACTATCCTGTCTCTCTGCGCTTCTTTCGTGAAGAACACCAATACAGGATGGATAATGAATAAAAACTATTTGGTTGAGTTATGATACTATAAAAATAAATATAAAATTATTTAAATATCGATCCCTAAAACTTCCTGATATAATATTTAACGAAAAACGTCAGGTCTAATTATTGCGACTAAAATAATATCCACCTCTTTCATCTACAGCCTCAGGCTGCGGAAGGGAGGATCAAATAGACGAGATAGAAACGAGGACAAACACATTTCATAACATTACGAACTTAAGAACAGGAAGTAATAGTTCCGATTTACGATGTAATGTTTTACATAAAACATATCGTTCATAAGATAGCTCTTCCTAAAAACCTCAAAGAAATAATTGTAGCATCATTGTTATGCCAAAAAAGGGAACAATGTTGAAACTGCTGGAATATTGCCAATAACTGGTATACCTTCGCGTTTTGCATATTCTAATTTGAATTATAAATTATTTTGACTCACGTAAGATTAGTCCAAGAAACTTATATGTAGATAACGCAAAATATTCTTATAAATGTAATATTTTTGTCAAAATTAACCCGAAGATTTTTCATGTAATCTATTTTTTATAATAGGGTATCATCAAGCAATATTTTTAAGTCTTCAGCGTATAAGTCTTACATCAGGGGTTCCACAGGGGTTTAATTTAGGACCGCTGTTATTTAGTATCTTTATCAATGATACCGTGGCTGATATTACTGTAAATTATCTTTTATATGCAGACAATTTAAAATTATTTTACGATATTTCATGTTTTTAAGACTATTATTTTACAACAAAATCTGGAAAGGTTCATTCTTGGTGCATTTAAAAATTGTTAATATAACTGAATGTAACGTTTTGTCCAAAACAATCAAATAGGATATAGCAGTGTGTGGTTACAGACTTACTTGAAACAATGTACGTTCTAGACCGGAAACATGAACTGATTTCGATGTGATATTCGATAAAAAATTGTCATTCATGTCGCCCTTCAATTATATAACAAAAAAATCGTATTTTGGATATCTTATTATAAATACCTTATATATTCAGATCCTTCTAGTCTTAAGGTATTCTGTAATTCTGTAGTGGTGTATCAAATTTAGAATATGCATTTATAATATGGTATGCTCAATACTAGGTGCACATAAGCAATTTAGAAAAAAAATCGACGAAGATTTTTTAAACATTTTGCATTAAAATTAGATGATGCCCCCCAACTATCCTTGTATTTCTCGAGTTTGATCTTTCATCAAGTATCTCATTAGCGTCGTTACAGAATCGTCGTAAAACATCCTGATTAATTTTCCTTTATGGATTAATTACAAGTGCATATAATATGTATTTGTATATTTGTATATATTCCATTCTTATTTTTTTTTCTTTCTTTAATAATGATATGCGTTTAGTTTATATTTATTTTTCTTCCTACTGTGTAATTAGTAGGTCTTAGGATCTGTAGAATAGCATATCAAATATATCAAATAAAAAAATAGATACGAATAGGCCCAAAAATTAAACCCTGTGACACTCTTGACTTCTACAAGTGCGGTTTCGCTAAAATTAAATCACAATCTTTAACAAAAAGAAGAGGAATCAAATGGTACATATAACTAATAAGTAGGATTAGTAGCATTTAGTATTATTGGGTAGGTTACATTCGGTTACAGCAAAAAATAAAAAAGTAAACTAGTTATGTTTTTAGAAAAGTAGGTACAATTTTGAGGCTAAATGAAATATTTGGAGAAATCATTAATTATCTGCTGAGGATCTCCATAGATTTTGTTACTACACACCGATTAATGTAGAAGGATTAAACGATGTCTTCTAATTTTGATAATAGATATTAAAAGCTTGTTTGAATTTATTTTTTAAATCCAATTCAATCATTTACATATATTGCGACTGATTATAAAATTTTTGTATTGTCACATCTGGTATAAGCTTAACCATCTTTTGGCTTAAGCTCTAATTCCAATTTACCCCTTTTACGGCCCTCTTGAACGCAATTATTACAGTGCAATACTATGTGTACAATGATCCAACTATACATTACCACGGGAATAATATACCATATATCATATAGTCCAAAAAATAAAAACAGAATACACTTTATTTTTATTTTTAATATATGTCACAGTAATGAAATTTATTTTTTATTGTATGTCGAAGTAATGCCAGAGTACAGAATGAAGTTGTGCAAATTTGGGTAATAATTATATATTCATGAATAACGCAGGCAAATTAGTAAGTATTCTATTTCCTTTTTCTATTTAAATGTTGTATTATAATCCTATCGTCTCAGTGTGAATAACTTTCCGAGTTGATAAGTAATAAATAAGCCTCGTGAATATACAGGAAGCAGCAAGTATCTATTAATAATTCTTCTCATAATACGGAGATTTATTTCTTACTGAAAATAAATATGAAACAGTTCTAATATGTTAGAAACGAAGTACGCACATAATTAATTTTATTTAATAATTGCGTATATTCTCGATAAAACTAATCTATTATTATTAATAGCTAGAGAGTAAATAAGAGTAACATAAAATATCACTTCACTACCTATTGAACAAAATCCTCCAATGATTTTGTCAAAATTTTTCACAATTTCAGACATCTGTTATCTACTAGTTTTAATAAACTTGACCATGTACCTATTCGGTAAAATCCAGCAGTAACTTTTTTTAAAATTCAACATTTTTCAGCCATCTAGACAACTATGTAAAAATAAACTAAATAGAATTTAGTTGATAAAATTTTCAAGTTTTAACATTTGTTTATTAGGAACAATAGGAACATGTAAATTCGTTAGTCAGCGTAAAATGATTAGTCGGAAATCACGACCAGCCATTTCTTATGTCAATTTAGGCAACCTGTAGACACAACAAGTAAAATTTATTAAAACAACAAATGTATTGTTTACAACAAGTAAAATGTATTGAAAAGTGTCCATTCAGATGTGTTAAAGTTTACTATTAAGTAGGTAAAATGGAATGCCAATTACACCGGTGTTCACTTTTACATAGAAAATAGTGAAATTTTACACACTTTTCACACCATTAAGTCATAAAGTTTTACCTCGTCAGATTTTGAAAAATGTAAAGAAATACGAGCAAAAATATTATATTAACACGTTAATGTGGTACACTATATTGAATAAATGCATGATGTAGTCTGTAATGTTTTTATACATATATTACAAACAGGTTAACATGTAAAGGGATCTTAGCCGACTTAGATTCTTTCACAGTAAGACGCAATAGATGGGATGTATTTTTGTTAAGATTAAAAATCATCCCACATTAATGCCGATTCATACTAGACGCTCAGGTCCGCTCACAATCCGCTCACAGCCAAATATTTAGGGTAGTTATTCACATTTGACATTCAATTGGCGCTCTTTTTTAATCAGTATGAAACATGTCAACACATTCCTATAGTAAGATGAACAAATTTTCTATAAGTGACTTGGCTGCAGTAGCTGCTCGTGATGAAATGAAACGGGTGTTCTGCACAGGGCCGATCCTAGGGTATTGGCCGCCCGCGTGCAAATTTCAAACGTATCCAAACTACTGGCGCCGTAGGGACCGCAAAAAAATTGCGTCGCAGGCGATAATTTTGAAAATTTTCAAGGTCACGCGTTTTCCTGATACTTCAGAATTTTTATGTAAAATCCGTTTATACAAAAATATAGACTTTCACAAGAAAAATTTTTGGAATTTAATACCTTTTTGAAGAACATTCATGTTTGCCGTCATATTCTTTGGTTAAGAGAAAAGGCTTGTAAGGTGAATTTTCTACTAGAGGGTCTATAACACTTAAAATATTTTCCGAAAGAGTTTCAGCGTCACATTTTGTAGGTTTCAGGTATGTCCAAAAATGTTCAATCAGTTCACCATCGAGAATATATCTTAAATCTACCACTAACTGAGTTTTGGCAGATACATCAGTTGTTTCGTCTGCCATAACTGCCAAAAATGAAGGTTTGTTAATTTCTTTAATTATTTCTTCATGACATACTTTTAATATACAGTCTAAAAGATCATTTTGTATTTCTTTAGAGGTTCCTTTAAATACTGAAGCATTTTGTAGATGCTCGCTTAAAGTTACATCAAGCTCAGAAAAAAAAATTTATCAAACCACGAAATATCCCCGGGTTTTGAGAGGTTTCAGCTTCGTCATGTCCTCGCAGCGCCAGTTCAAAGGCCCCACAAAACTTTATGCAGTTTATAATTTTTGACACAACGTATCTCTTTTTTGTCACATTATCATTATGCTTTTGCACATTTATCCAATAAGCTGAATCTAGCTGCGCTTTAATATTAGTTGTTCCTAATAAAGCTAATTCCATTGTATTATGTAGATGGCTTTTGGAGTTGTCGTGCTTTTTTATTTTTTCAGTTAAGTGCACCAAATCTGTCACCCCTACCTCCGTCCATGCTTTATCACCGCCAAAAAAAGTAAACAAGGAAAACAAAATAACGCATTTTTTTATTGCACCCACAAATCCAATTGTTCTTCGAATAAATGTCTATTAAATTGACGTTTATATGCTTTTCCGCGGCTAACACCTGCAGTCTCAATAACAATATCGGGCAATGGCCTACCATTGTTTTTTAAATCAATTTTTTCTTCATACGAGTATTTAAAAAATCGCTTCACATAAACTAAATTATAAACTAAATCCATTGTTACTATCACAGTATATAAATATTAATAATTAGTACAATAAATCACTACACAAATTCACAAAACAGTATTTAAAATTTCAAATTAACACGAAATACGAAATAGGTACGATTTACGCCCGCCAACTGTACGAGAAGTAGGAAGGAGTAAACATTCACTGATGTTGCCTTAGCTGGAAAAAATACAGCTCACTGACCGTGTAAATTCGCGCATTTACGAGCTCGAAGTGTGAATTGTCGCGGGAGTTGAGAGGGAGGACGGGTGTGCCGAGCCGTGCTGAGAACTACCACGTGTGGCCCAGTTCAATGTATCGCGACGCGCTCGCGTAGAGACCCAGATAATTCATCTAGTCTACTACTCAATAGAGGACGGCGGACAGAATGCGACTTTAACGCAATAATTTGGTTACCAAATTATTTTATTAATAAATTTTAGTAATTATTATGTCGCGAAAATATACAAATATCTAATTTTTTTGGCAGTTCTGCAGCTCTGCAGTACCTATACACCAGCCGCCCCTGCTTGGTTGCAATTTCCATATCTTTGGATGATGAAGAGCAACAATACAAGATACGCAGAAAGATATGGGTTTGTGACATTTGGAGAATTTTTTAGTCTATATAAAGGCCTTGTAGATGATGAAACAAAATTTGTCGAATATTTTCGCATGGCAAAACATACATTTCAATACATTTTGGATAAAATTACAACACACTGACGCAACGGTTCGCTCACGGTTCGTTCAAAATATCCGGGAGGAGAAAGACCACAGTCAAAGATCGTGAGCGTACCGTGAGCGAAGCGCCAAATATGAATATTTCCATTTAAATAGCACGTCACAATATTTTATCGCACCTTGAGTGGAGCGTGAGCAAAGCGTGACCTGACTACAGTGTAAATCGGCCTTTATACAAATCTTCTCCAGTTTATCAGACACCAAGCGTCTTATCCTGTAACTGCGATAATGCCCGTTGGATATTATAAATAAAGCAAGTAAATAAACACATGTATAAACACTGAACTGTACTTCTTATAGCAAATAAAACAGCCTCCCAGTCTCATCTCATGAGATGAGTAAAGTTGCCCACCGTGAGTACCGGATCAATTTTGTTACACTCCCGAGAGTCGAGATACCATCATCGTGCAGACTTGAAATAGTTACATATATTTGAATCGATATAGGTACAATCATTTCAGTTTGTGTTACCACTGGATGTGACCATCTGTTGTTTTGATCATTATGGCAGTATGAGTACATATTATATAAATTATTATAACTTATATGTAGTTGCTTATAAACGGCGTGACCACTGGTGAGCCGTCCAACTGGGTAACTCTACTCATATCAGTCTTGAGTATAATTTTTTAAATCTACTGCAGTTAACAGAGTTATACTCCTGTTTTTTTTTTTTAATATTATTTTTAAACATTTTTAGGCCCGGCCTATGGGGAGCTAGTTCACGTGACGTCCCGCTTAAAACCTGACGACCACACTGGATGTCAGCTACCGTTGGAGAGTTCCCGATCGAGTGGGGAGCTTCCTCCACCCGGTACCCCTTGGATCGCCCTGATCAAGAGGGGTGGTTGCAACTTTGAGGTGAAAGTGGAAAATGCATTTCGAAGCAGGGCCGTTGCCGTGCTGGTCTATAATGACAGGGATTCTTCGTCGTTGGACAAGATGAAACTATCCAGTGATTCTAGACGTGAGTAGAAAGAATTTCCACATGTTTTTCAATTGTGCGACAGGTTTTACCCCTTAAGTAATTGAATATAAAGCAGTTAGCGCGCGGTAAATCTATAGAAAAGCAGTATAGAAAATTTTGCCAAGGCAAGTCAAAGTAATGGATTAAAGAAGTATGAATTCAGTTTATAACATTGAAACTGTTCTATTTTTCTCAACTAATCGATTTATAAAAAACCTAATGTTTTAACGCAGAAGCCAACAAGGACGCAAACTTCAGGTGTTTTACTTTACATATGAAATAAAATGTTGGTATAGGTATTTCTGAAAACGCATTAAACAGAAATATAAAATTTAAAGCATTCTCAAAAAATTGTTAAGCACCCTCGTAAAAAAATTACTGTTTCGGCATCTTATGTCGTTAAATAGTTCTGCAGGCGTCCCGACATTTTATTATAGTTTGAACTAGCCACCCGTTATAGTCCCAGCGAGTAGGAAAGACTTCTGGAAACTTCTTTTTAACTTGTAAATCTAAGGCCCGAGTTATTTTAGAGCACTTTGAAAAAAGACACTGAATTTCCACTGACTGATTGAAAAAACAATTATAATTCAATTCGAGTTTTTCCAAATATTTTTTCTTTAATTGTTGCAATAAATGTGTCTTTCAACATTTTTGTGCAAGTTGTTTAGGATCTTCAAGATATTCAATCTCCACACGCCGTTTCACTTATATTGAAAAGCAACCGTGGTCAACAAAATAATTTTGACAACAATTTACAACATGGGAAATGCTTTGACAATATTTTAACTACTTAGAAGTGTACTATAAAATTATATATTAAAGAATTCAAGTTTTTACCTTGGTTTGAAAATAGAGACGGTCTGATGACACACTTTTCTTGCACATTATGTTATGAAAACTATTTTTTTTTAAATTACACCCTACACAAATACACTTATCGTCCCGAGCCACTCATAAGTTCACCTCGATGGCATAACATCATTATTGCCTGTTTCGTTCAAGTTTAACCGCGCGGAAACGTTATCAAAATTGCTTCCAAGTTCGAAAGTTATTCGCTATTTCGTGTATAATGCAATTGTGACTTGTCAAGACTACCACTTTTTCAAGCTTTATTTTTAAAAGTTGACATCGATATTTTTTAAGGAAAGTCCCATTTTTTATTGTACCATTTGTGACCATTCGAAAGAACTCTTTTTTACGTACAATTATGTAATTCAACGAATTTTTAATCTATTCCAAAAATCAATTAACTGAATGCTTTCAATGTTTAAACGGTCTTGTACAATGCATAACCCAAAATCCCTAAAAAGTCGCTTCAATTAACGTACCGCATTGATTTGTCCGATACTCGTGGGTTCAAACTTTCGCAAGTTTTCATAAAAAGAACAGTATATTATGCAATGGAAAGTGTTCCTTAAACATAGGACATGAGTTTGCCTTGAAATAAATTGAAAAGTTGTTTATTTGCCGCAATACATTACCATGTTTATCAGATATTCCTTCGCAAATAGAAACCCTTTGAATGTTGGATATCCATTCACAGGCTGTACGGCATCCATTTACATACATATATTTATAGGGTGACATACATTTATGTGGTAAATCATATTGATTAAACCTAAACTAAAATTTTCAAAAAATAAAACCCGCCACAGGTAGGATTCGACATTTGTCCCGGATCGGAACCGAACGACATACAGCTGTTTCGAACTTGTTAGTTCTCATCAGTGCCGTACACGGTACGCCGAATCAGGACAAATGCCGAATGAACTTTATGGCGTATACATCTTTATCGATACGATCTCTGTCAGTAACATATAAGTCGGAAATTGAGAAAGGAACCACCAAGCCGCCAAGCGGTTATCAAAGTAGTTCCCGAATAGCAAAGCTATTACATAATCGCTCTAGGAAACAACTACTCCTCGGGCTAAAGCCCCGCCAGGCATTGAATTATAAAACCCGCCATAGGTAGGATTCGACATTTGTCCCGGATCGGAACCGAACGACATACAGCTGTTTCGAACTTGTTAGTTCTCATCAGTGCCGTACATGGTACGCCGATTCAGGACAAATGCCGAATGAACTTTATGGCGTATACATCTTTATCGATACGATCTCTCGAACTTCCGACTTATATGTTACTGACAGAGATCGTATCGATAAAGATGTATACGCCATAAAGTTCATTCGGCATTTGTCCTGAATCGGCGTACCGTGTACGGCACTGATGAGAACTAACAAGGTCGAAACACCTGTATGTCGTTCGGTTCCGATCCGGGACAAATGTCGAATCCTACCTGTGGCGGGTTTTATTTTTTGAAACCTTATCTGATCGTGCAGAAACACGAGAAAGGGGTCGAGGATCGCTTCTGGGTATAATTCAATGCCTGGCGGGGCTTTAGCCCGAGGAGTAGTTGTTTCCTAGAGTGATTATGTAATAGCTTTGCTATTCGGGAACTACTTTGATAGCCGCTTGACGGCTTGGTGGTTCCTTTCTCGATTTCCGACTTATATGTTACTAAACTAAAATTAGTAATCAAATTTTAGTTGTAGGCTTGTTGAAGAAAATTTGTTGTCTTTTTGAGAGCATAAATAATCGTTTTTTCTGAATCATTTTTAAAAGTGATGCCTGTAACGTCTAGATTAGATGAAAATGACGAAAAATGTTATCAGCAAAACAACTTTGAAGAATCGAAAAATGCATAGGCTCATTAATTGCTGTTAATTAACCGTTAATTAATCGTGAAAGTTATAATTTAACCGTTCTTCAATTTTAAAAAAATTTGAGTGTTCTGCTAACTTCACATGAAGTTAGCAGAACATCTGTCAATTTTCTTTTTATTAAAAGCAAGTATATAGGAAATTGCCGCTTTTTAACCGTAAACAAATGGTATAAACGAAATTTGAAAAAAAATTTTCAGTATTAGTAAAATAACTCAAAACTGGAAGTAACGAAAGAAAATAGATAAACACGAAAGAAAATTGATAATTTACATCTTCACGAAAACCCAGAGGATGAATTAATTAAGATTAAAAGCTATTCTGCTAAGTTACGAGGAACAAAATCCAAAAATCTGAAAAAAATTAAAAAATGTGACCCGGCGAAGATGTCATGATTAATTTAAAAGAAGGCAAACGGTAAATTCTTGAACGAAAACTGACCCCCATAAGCCTTTTTCAAACGAGATTCATAGCTGTTCTGCTAAGTTCGCAGAAAAACATCCATAAAACATAATAAAACATTGCAAAATTATCATGGCGAAATCGAAAATATCACGATTAATTAAAAAAACACGAACGGTAAATTCTTGAACGAAAACTGACCCCCATAAGCCTTTTTCAAATGAAATTCATGGCCGGTCTGCTAAGTTCACAGAAAAAAATGCATAAATCCATAATACGAAAACTGTGTGTTAAAAACGCCGTGTTAATTTTGCAATATTCTATTATAATTTATGCATTTTTTTTTCTGTGAACTTGACAGAACAGCCATGAATCTCGTTTGAAAAAGGCTTATGGGGGTCATTTTCATTCAGGAATTTACCATTCGTGTTCATTTAATTAATCGTGATTTCTTCGAATTCGCCGTGATAATTTTGCAATATTTTATTATGATATATGCATTTTTTTTCTGTGAACTTAGTAGTACAGCCATGAATTTTGTTTGAAAAAGACTTATGGGGGTTAGTTTTCCTTCAGGAATTTACCGTTCGCGTTTTTTTTTAATTAATCGTAAAATCTTCTCCGGGTCACATTCTTCAATATTTTTCAGATTTTTGGATTTTGTTCCTCGTAACTTAGCAGGACAGCTTTTAATCTTAATTAATTCGTCCTCTGGTCTTTTATGAAGATGTAAATTATCAATTTTCTTTCGTGTTTATCTATTTTCTTTCGTTACTTCCAGTTTTGAGTTATTTGTTTACGGTTAAAAAGCGGCAATTTCCTATATACTTACTTTTAACAAAAAAGAAATTGACAGATGTTCTTCTAACTTCATGTGAAGTTCTGCTAACTTCATGTGAAGTTAGCAGAACACTCAAATTTTTTTTAAATTAAAGAACAGTAAAATTATAACTTTCACGATTAATTAACGGCAATTAATGAGACTATGCATTTTTCGATTCTTCAAAGTTGTTTTGCTAAGTTCACGTTTAGATAGAATCTTTAAAGTAATTCACAATTTGGTTACATTGTTTTGCCATCACATTTACCAGTTATCAAGATGTACCACTTAAGAAAAAATATACCTAAAATATAGGTACAAGCTTGTCAAGAATAGGAACAAGTCTCAAAATTGCAATATTGGGACGCCCACGAGGTGCCCAGTAAATAACCTGGTCTTTGCTCAGTCGCATTAAGACCTTTACAGAGTGAATATCGACTGTAAAGTCAGTGAAAGATCCATAAGTCCATAAAATCTTTATCTGTGTTTTTTATAATCCCATTCCTCACATTTATTTCTAAATAAATATAAAAATCCCAAGTAATACAAGTCAGACACGGGGTTGACACAACAAAACGTTTATTTCAAACTTACAAGATTCACTGTTAGTAATGAAGGACAGAAATGAGTATTTATAAAGTTTCTTATCTAAGGGCTGTGTCAGCTTCTGTTGAGATAAATGATTCAAATAATTATATTACGTTAAGCGTAATATTGCCAAGAGATATGTTATCGAAAATAAAAGGAATGGTATAAGCATGGGTATCATATTACACCCAACTTAATATTACGAAATAAATAATGAACAGTAGCATATTTTTCTTTTGTGTAAATTGCAAAAACATATGATGCATTGCTCAGTCGAGATGAATTAGTTTTGAATGTACACAAATCTGGCCGAACGTAAAATGCATCCCTTTCCCTCCGAATGCTGCCTCACTCTTTCCTCTACGCATCATAGAGAATCTCATACTTTTTCCTATTCTTAACAGGCTTGTATAAATTTGTTAACTAACAATTCAATGTAATTCAAAAATCAGCACATACTATACTTTTATATTATGAATTTCGTTCTATTAATATGATTCACTAACTATTATATAATATAAAATAGTAATTGTACTAAAACGGTAGTCTAATTAAATTACCATTTAAAATAATTAGACTATAGACAGCGTTAAAATAATCTAAAATTACCAACAGTAGTGGGGTTATTAAAAGCCTATAATTACAACAATATAAGAACTATAGAGAGAGTGTAACGGAGGCACTTAAACATGTTTCCTTGGAATGTAGGCGATAATGAATTAACTGCAGAATTAATTACGCATTCGATCAATAGAAGACGCAACTCTTTTGAGATAAGGCATAATTAATTCAATAATTGATTCACAGTACTGCCTATGTTTCAAAAGAACTTATCTAAAGGGTCTTATTACATTCTCGATGGCACATTTTATTGCTGACATTTATATTCAGATTTATTTAATTGCTACATTTTTTGAAACAGTGTATATGCAATTATAATGATAGTTTAAGTACACACGTACCTTCAGCTATCAGTAGGTTATGACCGAGGAATTGAATCTATGTTGTAATAGGGATCTACACTTGTAGACGGGTTTACATGGTATAGACTCGCGTTTAAAATTCAAAGAATTTAGATTTACCTCCCATTCGTGACGTGATGCTGTACAAAATATATCTTCTATGGAATCTAATGGAGTTAGAACTAGTTTAGTTAATTTTGGATAGTATAAAATATTGATGGTATCCATGTGTATCAAATTTGAGTTTTGTCCAGAAGCAGTTCAAATTGAAACTTGCAGCAGACATAATTTATAAAACTTCGTTTAAGAAATATACTAAACTGACATAAAATGGTTCACATCGATCAATATAAAGTTATTCGTTACAGTATTACATAAAATATACTCTATTACATATGTTTCATGATTTATTACTATAGTTATAAGCTTGTTGTACGATAATGAGGTACGATACCGAAGGGCTATTAGGAGGCGAGTGTTGTCAACAACACAGCCCTAAGAACATTAATGTAGCAGTAACAGAGATGAGTGAAAACAATGTACACCCATAGTAGTATAGCAAAGCGGGTACGGGCTCACCCTCGGATTTGTCCGCGGACATTTGATGTGGATGGCATATGGTCATTGTTGATCTGAAGAACTCTTGGCGCAGGTATAAAACAGGTCTGTACAGGTATAAAACAGGTGTGTATCGGTTTAAAACAGGTATGGTAACCTGTTTAATGACGTCATGTTTTTTTCCTAATACCACCATACCTTGATAATAATACATTTTTACAAATACAAATAATCAATAAAATAAAAATAAACAATACACTTACGTAAGAATTCAAATACTCGTATATATTTTTTTATATATAAATATCTTTAAAAGCTATTTAAAAAGTAATTGACATTCATGTACTTATAATAGCAGAATGTTAGGTCAGAATGTACCACGACCAAAAAAGTGTATGTTCATGTCAACCCTAAACTTCTTAATAACGAAATCTGCGTCTTATTGGACAGAAAATATTGGTATTTCCACCCAAGCCTTTCTTTATGCTTTTTATGTACGCTTATGTGGACTTCGATGGGTGTTGCATATTTATGTTAACACAGGTAACCTCATGTTATGTTAAGTAACATAACATGTTACTTAAATTTCAGCCTATTTAGCTATTTCAAGTTACCCTTCTAACATTAGGTTAACTAAATAGTCTGATATTGATAATTGAATAAAAATTTCCATTAATCAATAAGGAATTTTGGAGGAATTTCCATTCTAGGTATTCCTTATGTACGATATTCTGGCTTCTAAGACTTTAGGTCGCGTCTCTTTAGAATCCACATCTAATAATACGGGTAAAATTTCCTTCGCTTCAATAACGCCCGTGAGTTCGTTTCGCAGACATCAAAAAAGCAACGTTATCGGTAAACGCGTTGATATCAGACAAGGGGTATTATGTTAATGTTTACCCAGTTCGCTAAAACGCTTTCAGTAAGTTCCACGATCGCAGACATTCATTGACCCATTTCCGACAACTAAATAAAACAAAAAACACTGTGGGTGGTCGCACGCCGACGCAATCCCGACTCTGTTGAAAAGCCAAGGTTGTATATTATTACACAGTGGGTTGTACAAAAGGTACATGTTTTACTACGAGGGCGGACTAAATATAAACGGGACTTTATTTTTTTTAATTGTTTATTGAAAAAAGAGCAAAGTCTTGTTTCTACATAGTCTCCTTCTTTACAAGTACATTATTCCCAGCGAAAAGATTTTTATCCCAGTCTCGTAGAATAAAGCTGGTTGCGTCAGGAGTCAATTGCGCACGAATGCCTCTACGCCTTGGTCATCTTCAAATCGTCGCCCTTCTAGAGCTTCTTTAAACGGCCCAAAGAAATGAAAATCGCAGAGCGACAAGTCCGGGCTATAGGGAGGATGTTCAAGTGGAGTCCAATGCATTTCTTTAGTTTTTCGACCGTTAGAGCTGCAGTATGGGGCCTGGCGTTATCGTGAAGGAGGACTGCCTCTCTAATCGGTTGGCTTTGTCTTGTGCGGTGATTTGCAGCTCCCATAACTAATTCCGACTTCTTCTGCAATTTCGGATACGGTCACCCGTTGATCTTCTTCAAGAATGTCTCGAACCGCGCAAATGTGTTCGTCCGTAATGCTGGTTAGAGGACGGCGATCGTGTACCTGATTTTTCACTCGTTCTCGCCCTTCCTTGAACTCTTTATGCCAGGCAAACACACGAGTCCTTGACAGTGTTTGTTGATTGACTGACATTGCGGAACAGCGGGGTGCACCTCTCACTCCGACATTGTGAGGGCTACTGACAAACTGGTTGAGAATGGGTAATGGCCAGCTTTTCCCATTCGTAATGACTCCACCCAAGCATACTAGAACCTCGGGCCCGGTCCGAACAATCGTAGATGCTCAGGATCAAGAATTCTGTTTACATTTGATCCACCCTCGTAACATTTGATGTATTAGGTGGTAATGTTTTATTTAATTTCGGGTATTTCTGTGATTCAAAATATGAAAGCTGAGACTCACGTTTAATCCTGGATATTGCTTGGAGCACATCCATGGGATTACTTGGTCTTATAATAGACCCTATATAGATTTTGGATCTAATCCTGCAAGTAAAGTATGAAGCATCATAGTTTCGATTAAGTTAGGCTATGCAGTTTTTTGTTCTACGGTTAACTGTCGTTTTTGTATTACTGCGTGAATTTTTGCGTTATGCGTTTATAGACGAGATCCAAAATTTAATGCCGATTCGTTCGATTGCTGGCTAATTCTTTGAAGGTCTCTAGAGTCTCCAAAGCGAGTCTGAAGTAAATACTTAATTTCATCCCAGGTGGATGAGTTCCTGCGATTTACCAATTCGGCAGCTTCATCACGCAATTTTGTTGACATGGAGAGTTAACAATATTTTTTGATTACCGACTGCCATGTCGATAGCACATTTTATAGCGTTAAAAAAGATTTGCAGGAAAATCTGATTTCCGTCGTATTCCGGAACAATTGAAAATATTTCCAATAGCTTGTAAGATTCTAGTTTCTACCTTCAATTGCCATTTTTACTTATTATTATATTATTAAATTTCAAAATACTATTAAACAATTATTAAATTAAATAAAAATTAATTTATAGATGGAATAGATAATAGATCTTGGTCTATACCCTGTATAATTGAGATTTTGTTTTAAATAGTAGGCATGTCAAGTCTTTGACTTACCAAATTATTTCCATTCGTCTTCCGATCCGAGTCCACAGCCAGTGAGGCAAATCCATGTTCTTCAAGCAGATGTCTTACAGAGGGATGGATTTCCAGAGGAGGATCATAAAAAATGAGGGCGATTCCGTGTTCTTTCTGTTATTATATCTATGTCTCCTGTTATTTTTTCTTGTAAATTTCTTCTTGTTTCTGGTTTCTTGTTTTCTTGGGTTGTTCTTTGAAGTTCATTTAAGGATTGGAATTCCACGTTATTAGTGAGGCAAATCCAAACGCGTGAAATCCTACCGACTGCGCCAAATTTGTGAAATCACCTATTCAATCACGTCTGTTAATCGTATTTAGTGTATAGTACATACCATGCATCTACAGAGTACATAATTTAGAATCCTTGCTTAAAGAGTGTAACTGTTTTATCACTCGTGGAACATTTGTTTTATATTCATTACAAAAATATTTCTTAACCAAACAAATATATACATAGAGGTATATACATCTGGCAAATACAAATTTTCAATGAACTAGTTATGAGTGGCAGAGAAAAATAGAAATAACAAACCAATGTACGCGATGCCAAGTTTATTGTCTTTTTATAACTCTATGAACTTCATATATATTTATTTCACTTATTTAGGGAACACGCCCACTGTCTTTTGTAATTAGATTCATTTCTGCCATTCCATTCGTATTATTTATTTTAGAGCAAGACTAGTAGCCCCTTCTACGAAATGAACTACGACTTTTTACAACCTTCTACGACTTGAAATAAGTGCGCTCGTAAACATGTAGGAGCATCTCTGGCGTCACACTTTCTAAGATACCTATAATGTTGTGGAGAAAAAGTGAAAAAGAAATAGAAGATTCAAGTGTTGACTGACGAGTAGTTCAGAAATTCCCTATAGTTAAAGGCGGAAGAAATAGTATATTCGTATTAGATAATGTCTGCTGCCATTCATGCGCACTGCAGGAGAAATCAAATACAACTTTGAAGGAAAATACATACAGGGATGTTTACGAAAGCATAATTTAGGATTTGGGAAACATTTCACCGAACCGCAAACGGCGACTTTTAGAAGTATTAAAAAGAATTAATCTTCCAACGAAATATGCTACTAACGAGACAGCTATGATTAGAGCCACGTCCATCCCTGATGCTTGATAATTGCCTGAGATAAATGGATCTTGGACCAACCCCCTTTACCTGACGATTAAAGTCATTAATAATTTGAAATTTCAAATTATTATTTGCGAAATTAAACAAATATTAATTTAGTTAAGGACAAAATGTGAATTTTTCGTACAAATTAACGTAAATTTTCCGAAGATCTACTCGTAATATGAATATTTCTAATTTTTTATTATTACGATAAATAAATTTATTTATAAATTTATTTAAATAAATAACATTTCCGCTTAGTTTAACACGCATGTCTTACTCAGGAATATATTTTAATTCATATTTTGTCGTTTTATGGCAATTTTGTCACCTAATCGTACTAATTTTACTGCAATATTCTTCTTTTAAAACGATGTTTAGTTTCATAATTCCTGGACAGTCTAAACTCTATGGAATAAACAGATTATAATATAATGGGTGTATTACGATATTCTGGACGAGCTAACTTGTCTATCTCCTTCTTATGGAAGTAAACAACTCCCTAGAGAATCTGTTTGCCAGGGACTAGAAACTAGTTCTTATGCGTTGTTTACATCCATCAGCTGACAACTTTGTATATACCGAAATAGAAATTCATTTACTGACGATAGATATGCTGCACAGCTTTAATAAGAACGAAATCACCAGTCCTTCTGACTGTCTACAGTTTTACTGAAAACATGATTTATTATGATTAAAAAACTGTGATATACTTGACTTATATAGAATATATGTATATCCTGTAATTAATTGAACCATAAGTCATTAAAATTCTAGGAAATTTCGGAAGTATTAAGGAAAACGTAGAAATATATTTCGTATTAATCTCTCTTAAAATTTTCTCTTTTACTTTCAGTATCTCTGCGAAAAAATAATATTCAAAACACACTAGAAATAAGTGGGGGAAACCTTGAACTAACTGATAACTAAAAACAGTAACTTTCTACAAATAATTTGGCTATTTTGCGATCAACTCTAATTTATTTCTAAGATAGTGACTACTGTTGAAATTAGAACGAAAATATCAGATTCCATAAATGGATTAAGTTTTATCAAGTTCTAATACCACTTAGTTTATTTAAACACCCTAATTTGGTGTTGAACTTGAAGTGAATTCTTCCAGATTATGCCTTGATTCGCCGAACTCGTATTCACATTTCACTTATCATCTTGTCGTCTGCTTCAGAAGAAATGCAAAGACGATGTTGCTGTCTTCTACGACTCGTTATATATAGTGGTTCCTCTCCGCTTCCATTGTTATGTGGTATGACGGTAGTCTTCTTCGATTTCCTATGACTTTCCGCCCCACCAATTCTGGTACAACTAATTTTCCCTTATTACTAATGGAAATGCATCCTCTCTATTAAACTTGATTTTATTTTGCATAATTTCCAATGATTCTCTAATAATATATGGCTTCTCCGTGGTTCTAGTTCTTATTTATATGTTCTGCTAATGCTTCTAGACTTATGTGTGTATTCTAACCTCTTATGTCCTTTATGTTCCACAGTTTGTCACTAGATTCTGCTACATATTTGACCAATATAGCTCTTAAATTGGGATTTATAGAAATAGTATTTAAATTGTTCGCCATTTGTGTTCTGTCAAAGATAGGACGTCAATATTTAACGACTGTCATCTACAAACTATAAGACATCAACATACCGCGATTAACAGTTCAACAATGAATGGCTTGTGTTCAAATATTTTATGAAAGTGAGCGATCATTTACAGTGGCATTAAGAAAAATTGTCACAAAACTAAGACAAAACGAAGCGCCTACAGAGGTAACAGCTCATAACTTAATCAATAAACTTGAAGAGACGGGTTCTATTACTGATAAGGCAACACCAATACATCCTCATCGTGGTCGGTCAGATGAAAATGTTGCTGCAGTGAGAAAGTGTACGGGAGTTTCCAAACACGTCAGTCGACGTTGCGCACAATAATTAAATCTGTCAAGAGCCACCACGCATCGAAATTAAAGAGAAATTTGTATCTGCCAACATACAAAATTCAGTTGACACAACAATTAAAAGAAAAGGGAGGAGGTGATGCTGATTTTTTAAACAAAATTTTGTTCAGCGATGAAGCACATTATTATTTTGGCAGATACGTCAGCAAACAACATTGTCGAATTTGGGGTGCTGAAAATCTACATGCTGTTCACGAGAGAGAAATGCATCCACAGAGATGCACGGTTTAGTGCGCATTTGGAAGTGGTAGAATAATTGGACCATATTTTTTTCAAAATGAAGCTTATAGGTATATAAGGTTTGCCGTTTTTTCTTTTACCTCATCCAGTAATAAAAATGCGTCCCCTTGAGTTCAGTTTTAATTTTTGGTAAAAGGTAAAAATCATATGTGGCTAGATCTAGCGAATACGGTGGGTGTTCGAGGACAGGAATGTTTCTTTTTGCCAGATATTGTTTAATCAAGAAAGCATTGTGAGCTGGGGCGTTGTCTTGGTGAAGCACCCACCCCCTTTCTGTCACAAATCAGGCGTTTTCTTCCTCAGTCGTTCTCGAAGAGTTTTTAGATTTTCCAAATAGTAAATTTGGTTAGTTGTTTGTCCTTGGGGTATCCACTGAACATGAATGACACCACGAATGTCAAGAAACACGATCAACATTGCCTTGAATTTGGACTTTCTTGCTCTTGCTTTTTTCATTCTTGTGCCACTCAAGCACTTAAGTTTGCGACATGTAGTCCAGTTTATTTTTAGCCATACCTCGTACATCCAATGTTACAGTTGTATACATTATACCGTTCTTTCATTTTTTTACTAGACAGCAAGTCAATCGATCGATTTCGTATAATGTGTAGGGAGGGGACGTGGACGGTATGCCCTGCTTCAGGTTGTCCAGTGTCGATAATTAGCGGCGCTACGACAGTTACGTTCTACACGTGAGGGAGTGTACATCGTATTTGTAACGGGGAAAAACTTTTACGTGGGAAGTGATGTTGATGGGTTTACTGTAAAAAGATGATCAAGGTATTTAAAGAAAAAATATCTTGGCCATATTTAACAGCAAACTATGATCTTTTTTGCATTATTTTTATTATTGGTTTTGCATTAAAAAATAGTGCCTTCTAATAAAACGTTAGAAGGCACTTAGTTAAAAAAATAAATAGCTTCTCTTAAAATAATTAAAAATAAAATACAAACTCTTAAAACTTAAAAAATATCCCCTCGAATAAGAAAAAAACTAAAGAAAATTTTCGAAGATGCCTCCGTCTTGCGCCAAACAATAACCCAACCTGTCGTAAAATTCTGAACGAATGTTGGTCGGCATAAGAGGGCTAATAGTTTGAAATAAATTTTCAATATTAGCCCTTAGTTGATTTAAATTATTAGCTCTTTCATGAGGATGCCCGTATAACTTTGATTTAATATACCCCCATAAGAAAAAATCATTAGGTCTTGGTGGCCATTGAATTACGCCTCTCGTAGATATAATTCTTTGGGGGAATATCGTATTCAAATAGTCAATGACTATTCTTGAGTTATGGGCCGGACACCTATCGTGCTGGAACCAAACGTTGTCAAAATTGGGGTTAATGTTTGCCAATGCAGGAACAATTTGGTTTTGAAGAAGATTCAAATAAGTCTCCCCATTTAAATTTCCATCAATAAGGAATGGTTCAATAATATCATTCCCATAAATACCAGCCCAAACATTCAATTTTTCGGGATATTGTGTCCTTGTATTTAACAGGCGATACTGATTTTCAATAGCCCAATACCGTAGAATTGATGGATTTTGCCTACCATGTAACGGAAACGTGGATTCATCGGTGAGCACGATGTTATAAATAAAATTGTCATCGGCATTTGCACGTTCCATTACCGTGTTACAAAATTCCATTCTACGGTACTGGTCTTCATCGAAAATTTCTTGATGGGCTTCGTATTTATAGGAATGATATTTATTTTTCTTTAAAATTTTGTGAATTTTACCCACACTAAAACCAGTCTCACCAGTACCACAGAAATTTTTGGGATAGAAATATTTGAATCTCCTTCTACCATTGCACACACCATTAATTCCTGCATTTCAGCATCCTCGTTAATTCTAGGTGTCTTGTGGCATTTACAACCTAAAATGCATCCCGTTGACTTAAACTTTTCGACTACTGTCGATATTGTGTTCAAGGCAGGGAATCGGACGATTTACATATTTGACTGAGAAAAAGTCCCTTATTGCACGTAATGAATGTCCTTGAAGAGACCATGATATCAAATCAATTTTTTCCTCAAGTGAGTACGTCATAATTACTAAGTTTAGAATTAAAAGAATCTATTTAAAATTACACGTATTACTGCGAAGTTCACTCGTCTAAATGCCAAACACGTATGCGACGGTAAATGTGAAATCTAAGTCGTCGATCATCACGGTGTACGGCCGGACTCCCCACCTGAGCGGTGGCTAATTTTCCGAGAAGGACCGAAGGGTGGAACCTATGTACAGTTTTTAAATGAAAGCACGGTATATACATCTATATATTCTAAGTTAACGTTATCCTTTCTTCATCCGTTAAATACCATTTTCAATTATGGAACATTACTTTTTTTCCCATCTGCTTATTTATTTATGCGTTTTTACTTACTGCTTTAACCAACAATTTCGTCTCGATATTTTATTACCGTACTAAATATTTCGCAGGTGATGTGCGAAATAGTTATTACTAATACTCTTACTGCATTTTTACGCTAGCAATAGAAGGACGCGAATACCATTTCCGTGGTGATTACGTAAGCTTCGACTATCAATCAACCTTAGGCGTCGTAAAGTCTGTCTAAAAATAAAAAGAATTGTAAATGATTTTAATTTCGCTCCAATAAACAATTAGCAAAAACCGGTCAAGATAAAAACGAGATTCAGTAGTAGGTGCAGAGTTCGTGGAAGGTAAATAAATCACGGAAATTCTAAAGATGATCTGTAGGTGGGTATTTGAGTATTTTTTTCAGAATACAGATTGACATAGAAATTTTTTCGCTTTGGTTTGATTTAATTATTCATTTTAGAAATGTGATTTCCAAAGGGGGCGATCTTATTTTCCAAATTAGATCTTTTTCTATTATATGGCAAAATGTGTGTTTTTCATTCTTTCATTTTTGAACTATGATTTAATTGGTATATTTTTTTTATTTCTTCCAAAGGATTGGGTAATTCATACGATTCAAATCTCTAAATCTAATATACGAGTAGTTTAAATTGCTACAGTCGGGAAGATATATATTATGTATTTTTTCATGGAAAATGTAAAACCGATTTTTTTTATCAATACGTTTGGAGGAAGAAGTTGATTTTTAAGAACTAATCCTTTCCAGGTTCTTCTTCAGCTGTGGTCGTTGAACTTGATTTGATGTTTCATTGATCACCTTGTCAGTTTCTTTAGAAGTAATCCAAAGGTTGGGTTACTTTAGAAGTAATCTATAAAAGACTGACTACAGTTTTTGTATTATCTCGAGAACTGATCTCAAATCCAATCTAACCAATCTAAATGAGTCATGAGGAGTGGCTCCAAAATGACTGCACACGTTCTTCAAGATTTTGATAAGTACTCATAACTTTTTCGTGCTAAGAAAATATCTATCACGCCAGATTTCAAATTATTTTTAAATATAACCTGCTTAAATGATCAATTGAAGTTACAAAAATGCATAGACCTTGTTGTGTCATGGTGTTCTAAGAATAAACTATCAATAAACATAGGTAAATGTAAAATTTTCTCCTATACTTTAAAGAAACAACTACTAGTACTGTCACTATTCATACTATTTTTACATTTTCCTATTTCTAAACTTTCAAATGCATCTAGCTGTCTTGCATATTCTACCATATTTGAGATGCGCCATGTGATCTTTAAACCTGGTTTGAATAGATCGTCTGGTCTGCCCAACGTACCTTTGGCTACTTGACTACAGTCGTTCAGCTGCTTTTGTAAATCCCCGACCTATCATTTCTGTTCATTTTATCTTTTGGATCGCCTAAAAGTTCTTTTAATTTATTTTTTGACGAACTACCGTCATTCCTATATCTTTAAAAATCTCACTAATACCGCGAGTGAATCGAGGATCGTAAGGAATAGATACATATTTTTCTGGATGGTCCCTTTCAGTTTGAAAGGTCAAGGAAGTTTGAAGTGTTTCTTTATATCTACGTTTCCTAATCATTTTTTCAACTGTACCAATAGAATATCCATTACACTCGGCTATATCCTTGATTAGCGCTTTTCCTTTTTCCAACCTCTCTTTATTGAGAGGGAAGCTTAGTAGGCGATGGACTAGAAAATTGAGGCTAGCCATTTTGTGTTGAAGACAATGGTGGGAATCATTGAACCAATTTTCTTTTGTTCATTCAAAATTAGAATATCATAACCTTATTTGGTATCCTCGATATCTAAATGACATTAATCAACTTGAAAATATTCAACAGCGTTTCTTAAAGTATCTATCATTTTGTATAGACAATTATTATCCAGTATCCAGAGGTTACGACTATACTCTGCTTCTGCAAAGATTAATATCCAGTCATTGAACACTAGAAGAGTACTTACCAGCCTCTCATTTTTATTTAAAATGTTCCAGAATAGTATAGATGCAGCAGCATTACTAAGCATGTTCAATATACGCATATCTACACCAGATATTATATACTGTACACATATGTATGTATTTATTTGTATTTTTTGTCCTATTAATGGATTTATCTGTTGGGCAGTAAAGGAAATATTATTATTATTGTTATTATTATTATCCATATGGTCACAAGAGATCCTTTACTGATCGATCCATTATGAAGTTAAATTAAAGTTTTCTTGCTATTGTAATCTTTAACTTTTGAATTATAATATTCACCATGGAACGCCAAAAACTGATGTGTTGAAATTCAGAACTACAGTCAGGGTTTTTAGGCTTAGACAATTTTCGAGACTTGCTAGATTTAGTAGTCATACCAAGATTTTTATGCCTATCTTATGTTGTGTTCCTTTAATAAAATAGGATTTTCAGAACTCCTGTAGCTATTTTACTTCCAGTTATAAAAAACTGAAAGGCGCTGAAACTTATGCATTAAATAGGGCAGGGAGCATTTCCAACAATTACTTTAATTTGGTTGTCTTTGTTAATAGAAACGTTATTAGGTTTTCACTTAAATTTTCAAGCTTGAAGTTCCTTATTCTTTTCTATAAAATTATTCTGCGTAAAATTTACGTGAGCGTGTAAGCATTAAGTAATATTTATAGTAATATAAACTAGTGATATGCTGCGAACATATCCATTAATATGCCGCATTTTATATTAGCCTATTCAACTGTTTTGATTCTGAGAAAGAACGGATAGCACTTTGCACTTTTGGTATAAGTTATGCTAAATCACTAGACGCTTTGTGTTTCAGCCTATGCACTACACACGGTTGCTACATCAAGTTTCTTGCGAGATGGTTTGGGTTTAGTCTCAGTCAATCCTTTTATCAGTCAATATTTTTTTTACAGATCTTAATTTCTTCCCTAATTGAAATTACAGATTTCAAATGAACAATATTCTGTTCAAAAAGAGCAATCTGTTATTTTTCTTTACAACATAATAATTTCAGTAACATATAAGTCGGAAATCGAGAAAGAAACTACCAAACCGCCACGCGGTTATCAAAGTAGTTCCCGAATATCAAGGCTATTACATAATCGCTATAGGAAACAACTACTCCTGGGGCTAAAGCCCCACCAGGCACTGAATTATACCTAAAAGAGATCCTCGACGCCTCTCTCGTGCTTCTGCACGATCAGATAAGGTTTCGATTTATATGTTACTGACATAGATCGTATCGGTAAAGATATATACCCCACGATTTCATTTGGCATTTGTCCTGGATCGGCGTACCGTGTACTGATGGGAACTAATAAGTTCGAAACAGCTGTATGTCGTTCGGTTCCAATCCGGGACAGATGTCGAATCCTACTTGTGGCGGGTTTTATTTTTTGAAATATAATTTGTTTAAACTACCAACTGAAGGCAATTATGCTTTGCTGTCATGTACCTTTAATCAATTACTCTTTATTTTATTTTGAAGTTCTTGTATAATGCGTATATTTGACTCCTATATAAAATAGTTATAAATAAAATAACATGAACCTTTCTAGTGCTTTATAATGTTTTGTTTAAATGCTTTATATTTCTATCTGATATTCCACGATATCATTATATTAAATACTATTTTCTTTTACTGTATTTAGCATTGTTATCCATTGTGTACTATTTTTATGCTTTGAGATTGTTTTTGTTTGTTTTGTAATGTGTGCTATCTTTTTTCTCTGTATTTTTATCCTATAATTGTTCCGTTGGATAAAAATAAAATAAATAACTAAATAACAGGATGCAATACACGCACAATCGGAGGTCACTATCAATTTGAACGTTTAATTGAATTCGTAGAATCAGATAATTTCGAGGTAAATTTACTATCAAGATGTTACTAAAAAAGTTTAGACAAATAAATATGGTCGTCATCTAAAATATCAGGCTGCAAAGAAGAATTCTATACATAAAGGCGAATAAAAACACGCTTATATCCATGGAGAGTCCCTGAACTGCTTGTTGGGACTTGAACCATACAATGACCTCCCCAATACTAAGCCTAGTGTACAAATTGCGTTGTTCCAGTCACTAAAGCAGAATGTGAAAAGTTCTCAACTGGTTGCCCACCGTATTAATTGCACTTCCCTAATTTCTCTTCTGCGTTGGTTACATTGTATTTAACTGTTGAATTTAGACACACTATTACATATACATTACAATGTTATACACCATCGAGACAGTTGAAAAGTAGATATTGCTATTTAACAAAAATATCGATGATGTTACAAAAAAGTTGACGAAAATATTGTACTTTTTATTCATGGAATATTAGAGGACAAGAAGAAGAAGACATTACACTTGAAGTTCCATTAGATAATTATCAATCAGACGAATAGTTTTCCCCAATTACTCCATCATTCATCATTTCCAATAGTACCATTTTTTATTTAATACAATATTATTTAATTAAACAGGACTACAATAGATCGTGGAATAGGTCTACCGGGGAAACCACGTTAAAAAGAAACGCGCCAAGTACACTACCTCACAGGTGGCGTGGAAACGTGTGCATATTATGGAGAATACAACTTTTTTACTTTTTGAATCGCTATATCTCAGAAATGGTGATTCTTAGAAAAAAAAGTGTAAGAACAATTTTTATAGATAATTGCATAATCTACAATTTTTGTTTGATCTATTTTTATTATAAAACTTATCGTTTGGCTAAAAAATGCAAAAAACATATTTGCAAATTTTGACCTTGAATAAATTTTTTTGCAGATGTGGTATTGATGGGGACTTTTCACATTTCATTTATAATGGTGTTCCAAATATTCGTACCAATTTTCAGCTCTATGCGAATTTTTGTAAGCTTACTTCTATTTTTTGAGCTAAATTGACCGGGCTATATTGAAGCGACGGTATGAAAACATAAATCATAAACGGATCTCAATAACCGATAACCCAAAAAAATAACTTAAATCAGATAAAGTATCTAATAAAAAATAAAGTAGAGTGACAATATTTTTTGTAAATACCCATATATTTTTTATCTTATTTATGTTTCGATTTTTTAACGATTTCTGGGTTAAAAATATCTCTTATCTCCTCATTGATGTCTCAAGGGATTCTTCCCTCGCGCGAAATGGGAGTAACCTTTATGAAAGCAAAATGGGGATAAACTTTATATCTCATGTGTGTGTGGATTATATTAATAAAATAATCCAAAGGCCAATATTATAACCATCATGTTGTAAATTACACTTGCTCTAATCAGTGTTAGTATACCATTAAAAACGAATCCGAAGTAGCTACGATAGAAATAGCCCCTCACAACAGACAGCTGTTCATTGCGTTTCTGTTTACTCTCTAAAATAAATATTTCAGTATTATTCGCCGGATTGGAACGGTTTTCCAACTTCTATCGCTTGTGTAAAAATAAAACTGCACGCTGAATATTGTCAACACGTCGTCGTATCTGTTTAAATATAAATACCATGATTTATTAATTTTATTATCAGATTAGTTTCTCTAGAAAAAATAAATAACTTACCATGAGCTTACGTGCAACGGCGGTAAAGGCTCGTATCTCCTATTTACCGAGAAAACAAATTGATCATTTACCATAGCAATTATAATAATTCATAAAGTGAGGGTTTCGAAGAAAACGCATTTAAAAATTTTAGTTTAGACTAACGGCATGAAATTATACACTTCCTAATTTTTCAGAATGATTACCGTAGATTAAATCGTGTGCTTAATAATAATTATGCCTTTATTGCCCAACAGAAACGGATCCATTTATACGTAGCACAAAAATATAGAATACAAATAAATACATATGTATACGGTATATAACTAAAAGTGGAATACTTCATTAACATATGACTTGCACGAGAATAAAGAGTTATTGTTTCTTAAAAGATAGTAACTCGTTATGAATACATTTGTTTAAATAACAAGTGCTAGATTTTACATTAAAATTTTGTAACATTACAAGCACTTACGATTTTAACAACACGTTATTTCTTACAGTCTGACAATAAAACATACTTTTCTCTCAAGGGCCTATTCTAGATTCTTCTTCTTCTTCTTCTTCTTCTTCTTCTTCCTTCTTCTAAGTAGGTCTATGACCTGTTCTTCTTCGATGAATATCATGGATACTATGAGCTGTTTATCTGTTTTTACAGAGGGTAGGCAGCTAACGTGGCCCTCTAACTCTTCTCTTTCTTCCGAGCTTGAGACCGGCAACAGTACTACTGGGCTACTCAGTCCACCCAGCAGCACCGCAGGCTGAAAATCTAGATACATATACGTATACTAAACATGCTCAGTAATGCGGGTGCATCTATACTATTATGGAAGTTTAAATAAAAATGAGAGGCTAGTAAGCACTCTTCTAGAGTTCAATGAGTGAATATCAAATCTTTGTAAAAGCACTGTATGATTATAACACCTTACTCGATAATAATTATCTATGCAAAATGACAAATAATTCAAGAAACGCCACTAAACACATTCAAGATAATTTCTATAACATGAATACCTGGGATACCAATGTTCTACTTTCAAACAAAGTAACGCAAAATATAAATATTTTAAGGTAGCAGTGTTATTAAACGATGCGTTTTTAATCACGAAACTAAGGATTTTATGTGCATTAAGAGCCACATGGTTGATATGCCCAAAGAACGATATAATAAGGTCGATGATGTTTTGTAACCCCAAGTGACCATCTAAGCAGGTTAATTATTTAAAAATAAGTCATCGGCAAAAAGAAGATGATGCGACATAAACATTAGAGATAAATAATATAAAGAATAATGGTCCCAAATTTGAGCCTTGGGGCACTCCAGAGGGCGCTAAGAAGGCATCGATTTTAAAGCTATTATATGAAAGAAATAATGTACGTCTGGTTAAATGCGATATTAGTAAGTGAAGAAGATTAGTACTGAATCCATATCATTCTAATTTTGGAATTCACATATTATAGTTTACCTTGTGAAAGCGCTGGAAAAATCAATATACACCACATCTACTTGACCTTTATTATCTATGTTATTTGTGGTTATCTCGGTAAATTCTGCTAAATTTGTAACTGTTGAGCGTTTTGCTACACATCACAGACACCCACTCATTGAAGGGGAGTGACTTGTTTTATATGCTTATGACAAGAATCTAAATACGTGAAGTTGTTAAGATGTGAAGTTATCCACTTACCTAACACAAAAACCTAAATACCAATATACCGAAATAAATTATAACACATGTATAAGCTGGAGGATTGCTTGATTTCTGTCTAAAGCAACATTGCCATCTGATTTTTTTTTTTTTTTTTTGTCTAAATTTGAACAGAAAATTACAACTTATGAGTACAAAATTGTCACCATTTATTCCAGTAAATGAAAAACACTGATTTTAACTATTTCATTGATAATACCATTTTAACGAAATCTGCAGTGTTTTGAGATCCCGGTACACCTTTTGACAGCACCTCTTGGTACGTCAAATAATAATGTTATTAATTCAAATTTATTAAATGGTATGAATCTAGGATTTCACTTTCCTCAGTTTGAACAAGCGAAATATCTATGTAGATTTTTCTATGTAGAAACAGTCTCAAGTATTTTAATCTGATCTAGTATCTAGAATTAAGTTAAATTTTCAAGTATCCGGAATATAATATCGTCGAAATACTTTGTTGTTTACTTATTCCTAGGAAAAACGTTCAAAAGTTTTTTCGCCTCTTTACTAGATGTATGATAATTATAACAGGTTCCAAATAAAATTTTATATCTTTCATCGCAATGTAGTTTAAAGATTAAATTTATCTTAATAACAAAATGACAACTGTTGTATATTTCTCCTACGTACTTTTTTATATATTTTTTATATATTGTTTACAAATTCTGTTAATTTATGATTGTTAATATATCATTGTTACACATTTGTATATTTATTGCTTGTTTTATTTTATTTCCAATACAGTATTAGAAGCGATCGGAATATAATTAAGAAATAAATTAATTGTAGAACATACATAAACGTACATTATTTGTTAGAACTAATATATAATCTCTAGTATTAACTCTATGAGAAGCGTACATAAAGAACATATTAGTGATATAATATACAAGCTGAATGATATGTTAAAAAAAGTTTTAAAAAGTTTTGATACAAAAATTAACTTTATCCTAAAACTTGAAGATGCGGAGAGAGAAGTTACAGTTAAAGACAAGGACAAACACACTGATGTAAAGGGAGAGGTGACAAACATTCCGTTGTCATTCAAACTCAACCGTATAATCGCACCCCTGTAGCACCCTCATAAAACGAATATTATTGCACACACCTCTATGTTAAAAATTTCTATATGAAAATTGCTAGCTCGCCCAGTTCGGTTTTTCGGAGGCGAGAACAAATGATTGGTGATTATTAACTCTATTCCAGACATCGAAATTAATGCTTACAGTATTCTCAAACGGCATACATTTACGAGGCGGTACCCAAAAAACGAGAATTCCTTACTCATTTATTTATTTTTTTTATTTATGATAATATCTTGAAAATAGCAATTTCCTTCAAACTATATATACTTATCTCAACGGTTTTTCCACTGTTTATTTTTTATTTCTATCTATTTTTTATTAAAAAACATTTTTTTATTTTTCTGAATAAATGCTGTTAAGTGCCTCTAAATATTTTTTCTGCGTCCTGAATACGATTTCTCTTTAGATTTTTCTTTATTCTTGGAAATATGAAAAAATCGCGGGGGCCCAAGTCGGGCGAATAAGGGGGAGAGCGAAACCGTTGTTATGCTGTTTTTTGTTAAAAAAGAAAACTGATGATTATCAACGCTATATGGTCAGGTGCGTTGTCATAATGAAGTAACCTGTCCCCCAATCTCCACAATTTATGTCAGTTTTTCCCACTACCTCACGCAATCGTTTTAGCACTTCCAGATAGTGATTTTGGTTCACTGTGGTGTCTTGAGAAACAAATTCAACGTGAGCGACTCATTTGATGTCGGGAAAACCCATCATGGACTTCACATTTAATTTCATTTGCCGTGGGTTTTTTGGTCTGGGCAATGAAAGTGGTTTCCACTACTTGAACTGCTATTTTGTTTCCGGGTCATAGCCGTAACACCCAGATTCATCTCCTGTGATGACTTTTGACAAAAAATCAGGGTGAGTCTGTGCCTGTTCTTTTAATTCCTAGCACACTCTCAGGCGGTTCTCTCTCTCTCTGGTGATCGAAAATCAGTCGTGGAACCAACTTTGCCGCGATGCGTCTCATATTCAAATCTTCAGTTAGGATTCTTTGGCATGAACTCGAGAAAGTTCCAGTTATTTTATCCAATTTATCGATTGTTCTACGACGATCAAACATGATGGCATCGCACACTTTTTAAACATTTTCATCTGTTCTGGACGTTAGGGGTCGATCCGAATGTACGAAATAGCTATTTAAAATTTAGTTTTGGAATATTCAAGACCTCAACTCTAAGAATTTTGTGTTACATATATATATATGGACTTAACCCCTTCATATAAATTTATAGTTTAGTTTGTAAATTGAATAAGCGATTGATTGATTATATTTGAATAATGAATATGGCTATCTGCAGTATTGTATCTCTGATTTTCCTCATTTTTCACCTTATTTTAACGAAGGACAGCACTCTGCGCCATTGTTTCCTATCACAGACTTATTTACAATTGATATGCACGTAAAATAATTGTAGTACTGTCTTTTCTACTATTAATACATCATATTGCTAGTTACCAAGGAAAGTTCTCATATAAACTTTACGACTAGCAATAATTAAATTAATGCTGCCTTGTAAAACATGCGATAAACTGGATGAACCTAGAGTAGATATGGCCTTCTATGAAATGGCGACTATTAAAATTGTTAATAATTGTTCTCTCATTTATTATTGACATATTGGTTGATTGATTACTATTGATAACCCTCCTACCGCGATATCAGTTTACAGATATAATAATTTGGGTAATTAATTAGTTAACAAACCTCTTAAATGATTTTTTGGTATAAAAATTTCTTGTTTTGGTCTAAAATAATGAAAATAGTAGGAATTATCACATTTGAATACTTTCACAACATTTTCCCATATTTGTATGAAGAGCAAGCATATGCCCAGCTATCGTATACAATCGTTAAAACCGCTGGCTAAATATATAACGTTTTAATAGTTGGGGACAATTTTAAATTACCTTCAGGAACTAAGTTTCAAGTCGATGAAGCTTCAGCTTTAAGTTGAAACCGAATTAGGGCTAACCAAGTTTAGATAGTTTCCTATAACTTGGATCAGGATCCCACCAAACACGTTCCATAAACATATATCCGTCAATTTGCGCATCTTTTGTCTTCTAGTTTTCACGACAAAGCCGATTTAGTTAAATAGTTAACTGAAACATTTTCCTTAGATAATGTACTTTAGTATAAGTACATTAAATCTAGTATCTAGATTTAATGTACTGTTAATTAAAGTAAAAATAATTAAATTAATTAAAGTAAAGTAAAGTTACTAATTTAGTATCTAGTAAAGACTTCTTCTATAGCTAAAGCGTACTGTTAATTAAAGTATACCCCCGGAGCAATAAACGAGGCATTAAATGAAGAGGCAAGATTCTTTTATTTCCTCTGTTCTAGAAAATGTGTCAAGCATTGTTTCCTTCAGTCGCTAATTGAAATGATGCTAGCGTACTCGTTGATGCTTGAAATCAAATTTTGAAGCTAGAATTAATTTATTAAAATTAACTTTATTGCTTAATTAGCAAAAAAATTTGTCTTTCCGTAGCAATCAACGCGTGACGTCCCGATATGAAACGTTGGTCACTCAAGAATTTACTTTTTAGAACAAAATATTTAATATTTTCGTACGCAACCAGTCTCGACTACTAGAAATATTATCTACTTTATGAGAAGTGCCTTGTCCCTATCTCCAATATTTCTGGAGGTCTTCTAGTAATATACTCATCATTTCTAAACTAACAAAGCATTATATAGGCTGAGACGACGTACTAGTAATAAATATATACCGGGTGTAACAGAATTATCCACAACTGAATATACAGAAAATGGTACGCAGATACATAAACAAGAACATGCAGTTGAGCTTTATTGGCTTTTGCAAAGCATTTGACAAATGTCAAGCACGATAAACTGATAGAACTGCTCATAGACACTGATATTGAAGGCAAGTATACGGTTACAATAAATCTACCAGGGCCAAACCGCTAAAATAAAAGGAGATAATTCGCTCACCAGCAGGATTATCATAAAAAAAAAGGAGTACGACGAGGTTCCACCTTATCATATATCTTATTCAAAATATATTCTACAGAAATCCTTAAAGGAAACATTAGAGAAAGCTCCGAAAGGTATTAAGGTAAATGGAGCGGCAATTAACAATATTAAATATGTTGACGACAGCAATTTTCGTGAACGACGATGACTTTTGCAACATATTAATTCAGCAAGAGAAACATACGAGTCAAATTTCAAGAAACTTTATTTTAAAATCACATATTAAACGGATGATGATAAGCAGAAATCAACCGTCCCCAATACACCTACCAATAAAAACTAAAACCGTGGAGCAGATGAAAACATTCACATACCTCAGAACCAGTCAATGCAAAATGGGACCAAGCAATAGGACTATGGCTACGAATAGAAGAAGCTCAAGCTATAATACATTTAATAAAATGGAAAAGCTATTTGCTTAAGATCATGGAGTTCTTCGAGATATGGATATATCGCTGTATTCTTCGAATATTCAGAACTTACCACATCATCGACGTAGAAGTTGAATGAAGAAATATGAATATTTTGGTTTCATGTTATAGAAAGCCAGTCACAGAGAAAATTAAGAGAAAAGCCAGTTACTGAGGAAAAAGGCACGTAAACGTTTCGTTAAGATATTTGATCCTTGTTGGTGCTTTTATGAATAATTAATATATGATATTCATGAAAAGTAAATGTTTTGCCAGAAAATTAAGTCATAAATAAAACATTAACGATAGTACAACGGGTGGAAAGGGTAATTACTGTAGAAAATTTTTCTGCAAAATTTAACTATTATCGCCAATAACAAATCAATAATTTTCATTATCAACCCTGATCATTTTATAATTTCCTGAATTCAAAACCCAGCGGTTTTTAAAAATTCTTAGTTGTGACATGAAAATGCGATGAATATATGTTTTAATTGCTTTCCCAGGAGGGTATTTTTTTTTCTGTCGTGTATATGTTCTGTCATGTATGACTTTAAAGAATTGCAAATTATTTTACCTTAATTTGAGTAGATGACCTACATGTATATATTAACACCCAGATGAGCGTTTATATCGTAAGCCCCCCGGCAACCGATAACAGTTTATTAAGATTCCCACCATCCTTTTTTTTATAGAAAGTATGAAAAATATATCACCTCATGTTACTTTATATGCGCAAAAACACTGAATGTTAAGATTTGCCGGGCGTTTTATTAAATAGTCATTAAAATATGTGAGTTGGTGAAGTGCGGTAGTGATTTTTCTTTCTTAAATTCGAGTGTAGTTTGTTTTTAAGTGATGTTCTAATTAAATCAAAAAATGTGCAGTATAAATATGTAGTGGGTGTACAGGAACAATTTTCTGGATATACTTTGTGAATTGTTTGTGATGGAAAATGGTCTAGACGACTGGTACTAGGGAAGGAGTTGAATAGGTATGTTAAGTATTTAAGTACTTAGTTCTAATTAAAATACAAATAGTTTTTGAAGAAAAAATTAGCAATCGAACGGGATTATTCTTTTTCAAATTGGTGATAATAAATACATCATATACAATAAATACATGTTATATGCAATGATACGTATATTGCATATAAAATTTTGGAGAATAAATATAACGATTTTCTTTGTTAATAAAAAGTCATGGTTTTGTTAAACTTTAACAAAAATACTTTGATTTAGTTAGACATAATATCAATATATAAATAAAAAAATCCAACAATCAAAACAATAAATTGTATTGGTGGTATTACAGGACTATGAAGTATATCATACAGGTATGTAATTGTTAATTAAGTAAAAATATATGTTTCTTTGCAGGTAGGTTCCGAACGAGCTGGACACCGTTTTTCGCACAAGGTAAGATTTTTTTGCTGTAATAGGTAGTGTAACAAAATAAATAATAAAGAATTACCTAGAAAAACTACTACAACTGTAGTAATCGATGTACTTTTTGTGAATTAAATTAGTATCTGCAGGTTGTGAATATGAAAAAAATACAGCTTATATTCAATGGCCGCCAATGCAAGATGTGGGTTGTAACCTCTACAAGAATAATTTTCGCAGTTTCCTGTATTACCTTAATAAAATGACATTAAAAATATATGAAAAAATATGAAGAGCAATAAAAATATAATTTATGTACATGTGAGTTATTATATGACGAATCTATCTAGTTCTAGTCTAGTTTGATATATTTCAACCGACTTATTATATAAGGTTATAATAAACTTTCATAGCCACAGGTATATTATAATAGAATTTGATCAAACGTAGTATTTTTATTGATCAGGGAAGTTATTTATTTTAAATCGCTCGAAATAGGTAATAAAAACGAAGGTAATACCAATAGATTCCCGAGGGTCTATCAGGTTGGATATTAGCAATCTCTAAAACAACAATCTTGAATCTTTATTAACAACAATAATAGTAATTACGTCCTATTGTAAGCGTAGAATTTTTGTTAAATATTTATTAAAAGTGAGAAGTCTCTGAAGCACCTTAGAAAATATATTTATTCACTATGAAGTCAATTGGCAACCCCTGAAATATACAGTAATATGACATTAATAGCAGTATAAATAGTATTCCAGGACATTTAACTTTAATAGAAATTGAGAAAAGGTACGGGGAACATCTTTACAGATACAGATAATCTGCATCAAAAGATCACTTAATTTGAAATGTCACACACAAATAAACCTTTACAGACCAGTATTTGATTTATTAAATAATAAACTCATGTTTTTGGATTTTGGAATTGTCACAACCTGATTTCAATTGTCTATTATACCGACTGCTTTTAATAATCCTACAGTTACAGGATATTTTAAACTTTACTGAAAAATTGCGTGTAATAATTTATAATTTGTTTATAATATAACATTTAATTTTTTAATAATCGAAATCAACTAAAAATTAACCATAGATTATTATGTTCATCACATGTGTGAATATTCAATATGATTAATTAATATTAAAATATCACTTTAATTCTTTCAACGGTTACAAGTTTTACGTTTTATACAACGTCTCGCTTGCCTGTCATTTTCATGATATTCACTGCCATATTCTTTTAGAAGAAAAGTGTGTTTAGAAGTGTTAAGTAGGAAGCATTAGCAGAGGAAACAATAGCCCCCCTTGTGATAATTGTCGCCTTCATTCTCGATAATTAGTTTTTAAATAAATCAATAAGTTCTTTGTGAACTACTACTGGACTTTCGTCTAAAAGTTCCGCACTTTGCCTGTAATAAAATTAGAGTACATTTGGTTTACATCTTTTTGTATTTTAGAATTTCATTAAATAATCAAATAGATTAGGTGATCCTATGATTCAAGATCCATTTCATAATCATACACTAAGATAACAATGCATTTATTGTCAATCAATTACGTTTATAATATACACTACTCATAAATATTAAGGGAACAAAAAAATTCCGAAAAATGTTCAGTAATTTTTAAAAACCTGTAACTTTATGGAAAATGGTCGTATCGAAATGGAAAAAACCCGTTTTGAAACTTGAAGTTTCTAGTTTTAAAATGTTCTAGCAAAAACGTTGAGCTACGGTTACTGCGCAATCCAAAGAAATGCCATGCGACAAAAATTTTACAAATTTTTTTTTGGGAAAATTTTTTCGGACTAAATCAATGCAAAGACCCGTTGACCTGTTTATTCGGCTTTAATTTGTTTGTTTAACGGACTATCTTGTTGAGATATAGGTGGTTGCATGAAAAATTATGCTTTTGTCGTTAATCATCTCAGGAACTAATGAACCTACAGCGAATCGAAGAATGGTTTTAAAAACTTGAACAAAACCCCTGTAGACGACGAATGTTGTTTTGAGGTCAAAATTGTTTTACCCTCGCTATTAAGTTGAAAAAATTAAACATAAATTCTCGGACTTCTTAAAAGATTTGTGGGCACTTTGAAGATATAGAGAAAAAGGCTAATTTTGCTAGGTTTTTTTTAGATTATTATACATAGCCTTATAAATTTTCAAATTGATCCATCAAATCGTTTTTTTCCCGAATGATCAATATTTTAAAAAGAATCAAAGAAACAAGATTATTGCTTTGAAACATCACTGAATGAGTAGCAAGATGGGAAACAAAATTTTTTATTGACTTTCCTTACAATTTCGCTTACAATACACATCAAATTTCAAAGAAAAAATAGAAAAACAGTTTTAAGAAAGAAATTTCACATTTTTGAATTTTTTTTCGAATTTTTTTTTCTTTAATTATGAATTTACACTTCGGAACTTATGTCTCGATATGAGGTCTGCTGTTCTCTCGATGTAATGTCTGGCACTTACGATAATTTTACAAGTTATGGTATTAATTTAATATTATTTTCTTTTCTTTATGGTGCCTAGATATCATTTATCTGCCAAGTGTTTTTCTTTATCATGCCTAGACAGCATTTGTCATGTTGCCCGTAATGAGTAATGCTAATGCCGGCGGTAGAAATTGATTAAAGAAAAAAATTCGAAAAAAAGATTTCAAAAATGTTAAAATTTCGAATTGTTTTTCTTCTTTTTTTAATTTAATGAGTATTTAAAGCGGAATTGTAAGCACAGTAAAGATTTTTTCCATCTTGCTAATCGTTAATTGATGTTTCAAAGCAATAATCTTGTTTCTTTAATTCTTTTCAAAACTTTGATAATTTGGAAAAGACGGTTCGATGGATCAATTTGAAAATTTACAAAGCTAATGATATAAGTATAATAAAATAAGAAAACTGACAATATTCCTCAGTCATTTCCTCAATATTTGCAAAGTGGCAGTAATTTTTTTTTAAAGTCACAAAGTCATTTTCTTGTACGTTTTAAAATTAATAGCGAGGGTAAAAAAATGTTGTGCTCGGAAACGACATCCGTCGTTTATAGAGGGTTTCTTTAAGTTTTCAAAACCATCCTTCGATTTACTGTACGATTATTAGTTCCTGAGATATCAATGATTAATGACAAAAACGTCATTTTTCAATCAACCACCGATATCTCAAAAAGCAACAAATGGAGTCCGTTAAAAAAACAAATTAATTCTTAATAACCAGACTAACTGGCCTAATTTTCTTCCAAAAGCAAAATATTCCAAAACTATAAGCTTCAAGCTTCAACATGGTTTTTCGTTCATCTCATTACGACCATTTTTCATTATATTACAGTTTTTCAAAAACCTCTGAAAATTTTTCAGAATTTCTTTGTTCCCTTAATTCTTTGAGTAGTGTATATGCTGATTCTTGATATGGGAAATAAATATAAGTTTCTGTTGCACAGATAATAACCTTTTAGTATGATGTTTTATTAAATTTTTTTGGCATGTAGCCAGAATAGACAAAATGGACAGCCATGTAGACAAAATGTAAATGTAAATGTTTTGGGGGTCAATTTTTTTTATCCAAAATGATACTGTCGCACGTAGAATGACTCACTGAATCCAACTATATAAAAATATACAGGGTATTCTATTTAAAATACAGAAGTTATTTTTATTTCCACTAAAACCGAAAGTACTAGAATATCATTAGTGTGCTTTGATTGATATTTGCTGCTTATTTCAATTCCTAAAACTTGAGAACAAAGTTATGGGAGCGATCCTAATACCGTTTACATACCTAATATAGTACACAATTCGACATAAATTCACAAATAACTGTCAGTTCTTAAAGTTTGATACATTTCAGTTTGAAAATATGACGTGCGTCATTTGAATAATATTTCGTGAAATAAAATTCATTTATAATGAATTGGGGCATGCGATCTGAGAAAACACTTAGGAGAGAAACTCATGATCATAAGAAACGAACCTCTACCACTCTGTCAATTTGTCTTATTGCACCATTTGTTTAAAACTAATTGTGCGTAACGCTAATTATGCGTAAAAATTACGTAATACACACACCCACTAATTCGAAATAAGTTTAATATAATAACAGCAATTCTAAAGTCATTCATGTAAGTACATTAATGCCAATGTGATTCTGAAGTAAATGTAGAAACCGGTCACTGATTTTCAGCAAGGGATGTGGATCGTTAACTCAAAAAGGTAATATATATATATATATATATATATATATATATATATATATATATATATATATATATATATATATGCTGTCTCGTTTGTTCGTTAAACGATTTTAATTACCTACCTTTAGTTATAGTTGTGGGCTTAAGCATCAATCTTTGTTTAACATTTCCCTCCTTAAAAGCTAACCAAAAGGCGGTACAAAGTTATAATTCAACACGCAACACCGACCGGTACGCCTTGGCGAAGTAATAAATAAATAAACCGAACTGCGTCGATGATATGTTAACGTCGTTTAAACAAAGGACGAAATTGCCAAGGCAATTTTAAGGCAAGCCACGTCCTGAATGACATTAATATATTTAAGAAGCAAACTCGAATAAACAAGGACGCAGAAATAAGGAAGAGTGTGTGGCGGTCTTAGTGATAAATAAGAACCTGTTGTCATACCTATTAACAATTTTGTTTGATTTTTATACAAGTTTTCTGTTCGATTTTTGTGGTAGGCTTAGTGGCTCTACACTTTCTCTCACAGCAGCAATATTTTCATCTGGCCAACCACAACGAGGACGTATTGGTGTTGCCTTATCAATAGCAGAACCCGTGTCTTCAAATTTTGTAATTAAATTACGAACTGTTAAACCTATAGGTGCTTCGTTTTGTACTAATTTTGTGCACATTTTTCTTAAAGCAACTGTAAATGATCGCTCGCTATCATAAAACAGTTGTACACAAATTATTCGTTGTTTAACTGTTAATCACTGCATGTTGACGTCGTTTGGTTTGTAAATGACAGTCGTTAAATATTGACACTCTATCTTTGACAGATTACAAATGGCACGCAATTCAAATCCGATAGTTCCCACTGACACCCCCTATATTTACAAATTGATCATCATTAGGTCATCAGTCCTAAGACTGGTTGGACGCTAACCTCCAGCTTCTCCTATCTTGTGCTAACCTACGCATTTCGCTAATTGTGCTACAACCTACATCCCTTACTATTTGCGAGCAGTAGTCTAATCTAGGCCTACCTCTGCCTTTCTTCACTCCTATTTCTGCCTCCAAAATATCGCGGACTATTCCCCCATGTCTCAGCAAGTGGCCTACCATTCTATCTCTTCTCTTCTTTAAGTTTTTCCACATATTCCTTTTCTCGCCGACTTTCTCCAATACTTCTTCGTTTCTAACCCTATCAGTCCATGGTATTTTCATCATTCTTCGGTAACACCACATCTCAAAAGCTTCTAATTTCTTCCTACTTGCTTCCCCTACCGTCCAGGTTTCGCAGCCGTAAAGTGCCGTGCTCCATACATATGTTTTCAAAAATCTCTTCCTTATTTCTAAGTTTATTACCCCCGAGCATAAAAGTGCTTTCTTTTTGTTAAAAGCTACTCGACCCTGCGCTATTCTTTGTTTTATGTCTTTATCGCTTCTTCCATCCCAATTTATTTTACTTCCTAAATAAGTGAAGTCTTTAACTTCCTCCAATCTTTCATTATTAATTTGTACTTTCGTTTTTGCTCTGCTCTCGCGCCCTCTGCACACTAACACTTTAGTTTTGTTTTTATTCACCCTCATTCCGTATTCCTCTGTCAACACTGCCTCCATTTCGTTCAATGCTGATTCTAGTTCCTCCTTACTAGATGCTTACAAATTGAAAATTATAAAAATTCTAGATTACCATTAATAGTTTTTCAACATCGTCAATAGATATAGGTATATAGGAAAAAAAATGAATCATCCTTAATACTTGCTTAATTCAATTGAAACATCTTGGACTAGTGTTTTGTTTAATATGTTTTTACTTATTATACAGAATTTTAGTTCATATTTCTAAACGCAAAGTTAATATACAGAATACAGAAAATCCAAAATAATAAAAAGAAATTTTAAACTACATTATTGGAACCCAAATTATTTTAAAATTCAATTATTTGTACTACTCCATCACATTTATCCATTTTTGTTACCCTTAACATTTTTTGTGTATCTTAAATAATCATAAATAACACCACTTTTTACGGGAAAATAAATGTCAGAGTTATCATCAGCATATTGTTGAAATGTGTTCCTGTATTTTAGTAGTATCACAAAACAAATCTTTATCCATTTGGCAAATTCTTATTCAATACGAAATATTCTTACATTAATATGAAATATTCTTACAATGAAATGGTACCTTTCATGGGTTTTCGCTATTTATTTATTTCCATTATCATTCTCTATGCTATGAGGAGTTTGAAGTGACATCATTTGACAGGCCACATCGAGGAGAATACCCACACTCCGTTTCATGATTTTTCCAAATCATTGTTACTACTAAGATCGGTTACAGAAAATACAGATCGACTACCTGCGTCTGTAGTATTTATGGATTTTTATCTCCAGTAAATGACCCACAAGTATAATAAAATTATCCTATACTATATACCTGTATAGGTTATCCTTTGTACATAGTCTCCACCGAAGAGGTAACAGCTCCATATACTCTACCCAACACAGTAACCCTTGGTAATCCATTTATATTTTGAACGTCCTGAAAAACGTTTTAGAATATAAATTAGACATCATTCACAAAGATATTCGTAAAGGTATACAACAAAACAGTAACGAACCATATTAATTTCATGTTTTGCCTTTCCTCTCAATTATTTACACTACATTTGCATTTCAATCTTTCCTATTCCTCCCGTGCAAAGGATCTCCATTTCTTTCGAGCTGGGTTATTAGTTTTGAATGAAAATATTTATATTTTCTTATCTAAATAAGATAGACATGAATTAACATGTCGAAATTTTAACGTCAGGATATATTTACGTATGGAACTTTGAATAACCGTTAAACAATTTACCATCGTAATAATAACTATATAGTTAATAGTTCTCGTAGTCTAATTCTACCTAGTACTTGGCCAATCATAACAGTAGAAGGCAGGTTTACATGGGTTTCAACTGATTTGTTTTAAAATAACTTCACTGATCATCCTGTGAGCTACTTCACAGTAATTAAAAGATGGAGGGATAGATTGAAATATCCAAAGAAATCTTCCGAACATGCAATTAACTCCTCCTTTCATGTTCGATGTAGTAGAATAAAAACAATTTAGCCATTTTTAAGCAACTAAGACGGTAATTACTAAACGTCAAGAAACTACTTCATAAGAAAATTTTGAATTCACAGACTCGTCTGTAAAGCTACAACTTCATATCAGTACTCATTATTTTATAGTTTTTTATCACTGAAAATATTTACCTGAAAAAGTATTTTCAAATGAGTTTAACCTCATCATACTTAGTAAAGCGATCAGTAGACATTCATGTGATGCATATATTTGATTTAATGACGTTTGTAATGCTTCTTCGACACGATTTTACGGGTTACCAATCGTTTTCCAATTATAAGAAACTAAAGCTTTAACAATCTCGCGTTCTAATTAAATATTTATTTGCTAATACAACATAACACACTTGAATGAAGTATACATTATGTGTAATATCAACTAGAAATAAGAATTTCATCACTGCTTGCAACGTATTTAAGCAAAGATTACTGTAAGATTCTAATTCAGTCGTTACGCAAACTATCATAAATTATTATTATATGGGTTATCGTCACCACGTAGGTTACGATATTTTTTTTAAATATTTTATGTTGTACCTATATATTCACTACTATCGTTAAATTTGTTACATCGTTTTATGTATTCTATGGTAAGTTAAGATACTCAATATATTAAAAATATTATTTTGAGAATCCGCATAGAAATACAAGTTTGATAATTTACAATGTTATTAATACAATATCGAGGCAAAAGTTAATGTGTTTAACAATATTCTCAAAACCCGTAGTATCTACTTATTTCATATTCGTAAATTATGAAATCTATTAGTGAATATCTTACAGATCTTTATTGTTGGAAAAAAGCTACAGAGAAACCGGCCTCCTTCCCCTAAAGCCTCATTCTACGAAGGGGAGGATGGACCTATCCAAGTAGTTTTAATAAAGGAAACTTTTACAATCTTTATGCTATAGAAATAGGTCGTACTCGTAATACTCCATTACCTAAATTGAGTAACTAAAAAGGTTCGTATTTTATTTCCAAATGTAATGTATGATCTCAAACTTCTTCATCATTTTTAAGTCTATATTCATCTGATGCATGTTTGAATAAAAGCAATGAGATGTACATACTTACGAATATCGACGTTTTTTTTATTGACAAAATGGTTCTTAATATTGAATATTATGTCCACAAAGACAATTTGTCTCTTTGAATAAGTATTCCAGTGCCAAGTATGCCAGTAAATGTTTCTCATGTCAAGTATTCTTCATATCTTTACTTGTACACTCATCACAAGCAAATGCAGTATCATATAGAATTTTTTTTTTTTTTTTTTTTTGTAGAAGAGAACCCACTACATTTTTAGCAATTCCCTTTTTATATCAGGGGGTAAAATATCATCATCTAAATAACTCATTTGATTCAATTATAACGAATATTCAATGATTCAACAATAAGTAAATACAGAGGTGCTATTTTGACACTTTAGAAATACCTAAATAATATCTTTATCAACGAAACAGTGAATTGAGTACACTTTTCAAAGGAAATGAAATTAAATAAAATATGTCAGTGTCATTGCATTGTAAATATTGAAATTATCAGAATCTTAATTGATGCCAACAGATAAAATTATATACGAGGGTGGGGTGAAAAGTTTCGGGCCTGCTGAAGAAAAATGTTTTTTGTTTTATGTTTTTTATTTTGTTTTTCAACATAATCTCCATCAAGTCTAATACATTTTTCATAACGATGCTATATTGCAGTGATACCATTTTTTTAGAAAGATTTGTCAAGCTCTTCAAGATACGCATTTACAGCATTGATGACTTCCTCGTTGGTCACAAATATTTTACCTCCGAACCATGTTTTGAGGTTAGGAAACAAATAATAGTCGCTGGAGGCTAAATCTGGTGAATAGACTGGATGGAGGGACAATTCGAACTTCAATTCGTTGATTTTAGCCATTGCAATGGCTCACGAATGAGCATGTGTATTGTTAAGGTGGAACAAAATCTTTTTATTCGCCAAATGAGGGCATTTTTTCTTCATTTCGTCACTCAAACGTTTTAATAAATCTGCGTAGTATTCATCATTGATGGCTCTTTGGGGTTGGTTTACTTGCTCCAGTCCATTGTTTTGAATGTTGTTTAGTTTCAGGAGTATAATGTGTAATGGTGGACTCAAGTATCATCAACAGTTATAAATCGACGCAAAAATTCGTTCGCTGGGATTTAGCTTGTACAGTGACAAATTCTCGGTCGAAAAGTCCTCAGGCGCAGTTTTTGATCGATAGTTAGCAAACGCGGCACCCACCGAGCACAGAGCCTCTCCATGCATAAATGTTAATGTAAAATATTGCGTACACGTTGAGTTCATATATCAGTAGTCTCAGCTATCTCACTTTCAATCTGTGATCCTCTACCACGATTTTATAAATTTTTCTGTAATTGTAATCTTGAACATGGTTCACCATCAGTACTCCTGCGACCTTTCTTAAATTCAGAAATCCACTGTTTGGTTGATGAATATTATGGAGAAGAGATCTTCAGTGTTGAATCCATTTCTTGTTTGATTTGAAATGGTGTTAAGCTTTTCAAATAGATATATTCTCCAATGTTTCCATTTTCACGTAAGCAAGCGAGGCGTCTTATTCAATAGACTGTCAAACATATACTAACAGAGCAATCGACTTGTTATTATCGAAAGTTAAAATATTATACGAGCTAGTCAGGGATAAGTACTGTAGAATACGAGACAAGAATTAGACCTGAGAACGCTATATCCTGGCTCAGGCCGGAAACTTTTCACTCCGTCCTCGTATGTAGGTACATAACATAACAGATAACTCAGATCATAAACGATTTGTGGCTGTGTTATAATCGATAGCGCCTCGCTCAATAATTCTCACGGCTACTACCATGAAGATCATTGTTATGATCCTTATACTATTGTATAAATGACTATTGAAATAATATTTTAAAAGTGTATACTAAATTAAGTAAAGTGAACTTGGTCTGTCATCCATTATATCTGTTGATATACTAAACACAGTTCTTGGGCATAGGAAATATACGATTACCAATTGCCTTGGTTTGTTTCCTCATAACTTTCACTGCACCCAATCCGATATGAATACATTAAATTATGAAACACCGTTTCTATTTTCGACTTAGCTACAACTTAAAAAAGTAGAAATAATTCACTCGATCGTGATAACTGCTTAAACTTAACCTTGATGGTCTGAAATAAAGTGTGGGTATTTTGTAACGAAACGTAGGTACTGAGGTTAAATTCAGCCGTGACTTTAACCTTTTTTCACCAGTTCCGGCCTAGATTCAGTAACGTACTTACATTAATTTGTTTGTCTCTTTGTAAATCGTGGTTTTTATGAAATATCTAAATAGGTGCGATCGTAATCGATAAACGAGAGGATCATGTTTTGTAGTAAGCAATAAAAAGTGTTTTGCAATAAAAAGGAGCCATCGACATGGATTTAAATTAGCAGTTCGATTTTGTAGATTTTAACTGACCTCAGTTTAAATGTCAACCAGCTTGTTTTGACATTAGAACACAGGAAGTGAGTACTTCCTGTCCTGTCAGAGGGGCGGAATTTAAGGTTAATTGGTTGTTGAAGCATAAATCCCAAGCCAAAATTTGGATGTACGATTCGAAATGAACTGCTCTTGAAACGGTGGATATTGTGAAGAATTTCAAATTTATATCACCTTAAAGAAATATAGAATAATTAAAAAGTATTTAGCGGTTACACATTTTCAAGGTTCGATTTTTTTCTAAACGGTGGTTATAAAATGAAAATAAACTCAATCATTCAGGGATAGGGTTCAAACCTTCGATGCAGTAACAAAAAAAAATCTCAGACCAGTCTTCCATAAAAATACCTAATAATTATACGATACTTGCGCGTTTCGCCGATCAAGGTGGCATTATGTTTATACGTAATGTACTATAGCCTCTGTTTATACGTAATTCCTAGTAATAATTTTATACATTGCTACTTACGTACGAACTGCCATTAAAACTTGAAAATATTTTTCACTAGTCAGGGACACGAAAATGTCACCGCTCTATTACCGATAGAAGACTAAAATGGGTAATAATTTTTACTTAGATATTACGTTGCTCCAGCTACCCCATTACAAGCGCGTTTACATCGTAATCACGTAATGACTACGCAGCGGCATAGGTACCGCCACTTTAATGGAACTTCTTTATTCTGTGTTGTATGGTTTGGATAATGATTCTTTGCATGTGCGTCACAGGTAACAATCGTACGAATCAATCAACTGACATTTTTAAATAGTGTCGAACTGAAAAAAACATTTTAGGATAACAGTTAGTGCAATACAAATCCGTCAACCTATGATATAGCAATGAAAAGATTTCTCCACAAAAACATTCAATGGAAGTGATATTTCCATCAAAATAAATAAAATAAATTCAACAAAAATCAATATAAACGAAATAAAAATTAAATAAATTTTGCAGAAATATTGAGACGTCAATTAATCAAATTATATAATAAAGCTAAGACGTGACTTCATAATTGCATTCTGTTCGGCAAATTATTAACTCACTATGTCGTACGTAGTTGATTGAAACATATGTGGCTAGACATACGTGCTGGTAATTGTGGCATATTAGTCACAATTGCGAGTGGTGTAGCATGTGATCCGCGCGTCGTCACTAAATTGATACACATTATACAAATTGTAGTTCTTTCCTTATTTTGTACATCGAAAAATCACTTGACTGTTATTTTCCACGTATATAAATGCTACGTGTCGTGTGTAACACTATTTTACGGCACTATTTTATTATATTATAATATTATTATATACATATTACGTATTTTTTTAAACGTTGACAAATACTATTCAATAATATTTTCAAGACAAATAACTCAGAACTAAAGAAAGTAGACTGAATTAGGGATCTCTAGGGCAATATATTAGACCCTAAATCATCATTTGAAAATTATCGAAAAGCTTTCCTTAGCGAAATTTATGATTTATACATATTACGAGTCACAGAATATTTTACTAATCCCAAATCTATAATATTATTATATAATCCCTTTGTTGGCAGTCATCTTGAATTTGCTTCAATCATTTGGGATTTTTTTATATTAAGTATATAGAAATATTAGAAAAAAAAATCAAATGAAATTTGTTAACTTTCTTAACTACAATTTGTATGGATCTTTACGCGTGTATCAATTTAGTAACGACGCACGAATCACATGCTACACCACTCGCAATTGTCACTAATATGCCACAATTATCAGCACGTATGTCTAGTAACAAATGTTTCAATCAACTACGTACGGCATAGACAGTTAATAATTTGCCAAACAAAATGCAATTATGAAATCACGTCTTAGCTTTATTGTATAATTTGATTCATTGGCGTCTCAATAATTCTGTAAAATTTATTTCATTTTTGTTTCATTTATTTTGATTTTTGTTGAATTTATTTCATTTATTTTGATGGAAATATCACTTGCATTGAATGATTTTTCGGAGAACCTTTTCATTACTCTGTGATAGGTTGACCGGTTTGTCTTGTAGTTATCCTAAAATGTCTTTTCGACACGACACTGTTTAAAAATGTCATTTGATTGATTCATAGGATTATTACCCGTGACGCACACGCAAAGAATCATTATACAAACCATACTTTGGCGATAGCAAGGATAAAGAGTGCTTATGTCTTGACCAGGAATCGAACCCGGCTCTCCCAATTTCCGGTTGGTTGCTCTGACCGCTGAGCTATCGAGGCACACTCATTATCCTTGCTAATGTGCCAGTTTAATGCGTCACTACAATACAAATTTAATAGAAATCTTCATTATACGTTTTATCCATTCCATTTCCTTTTTTTTTTACTAAAAATCTTGCTGCTAATGTGAAGTAGTATGTCGCAGTATGTTGTGATTTGCTTACTTATGGTTATGTAACACCAATTATGCTAATAACTCTCCCACATCACACGAGTTTGGTGTGAAATGAGCACCGCAAAACCGTGGTAGAATTCATACCATTCGATGGTATGAATTTTCATATCAGTAATGCAGTATAGTCAACATGACGGCGAACCAATCATGTGGCGTAAGCTTTATTTCAATGTTACGCCTTTTATTGCCCATATTGTAAAATCAAGGAAAATGAAGCGCCTCTGAAATAGAATGCACTTTATTATATTTTTTCGTTTTAATACACAATGTTAATTTGTTTATTGCACTAATGAAATATTGATATATATTATCTGCATGTGCTAGTATAAGTCTAGAAAAGATTTATATATTCTTGAACAACGCAAGTAAATTCCTAAGTACCAAATTTGAAAGAGTATTTTGTATTATCGAGCTTTCCAGTTAAATATTATGATCCTATCCTAATGTGAATGTTCTTTGGGGTTAATAAGTAATAAAAAGTGCTTCGTTGCTATCCAGATGCTTTTAGATATTTACTAATAATTATTTTTATACAATATGTATATAAAATAAAAAATAAACAGTTTTAAAACCTTAACGGTCTTTTCCGGACGTAGAACATCTCTATCTCTAAATTGAGTGGCCGAGAAAAAATACACCAACAATAAATGCAGAATATGTGTTTTATGCGATAGTTTTACTTTTTTCAAATAGTCCACCATCGTGCTTTCTCATGACTCATGGACAGGGTAGGGTGTGTCCCACCCACCTCAAAATCAATAGATGTCGTCTGGTAGACGTCCCTAATCAGAATCAATCGAAACCCGATCGATCCGACAGGATTTAATTGAGTGATCGTGCTAACAAACATATTTCTCAAATAGTCCACCATTGTGCTTTCTCATGACCCATGAACAGTATAGAGTGTGTTCTATCCACCTCAAAATCAATAGGTGTCGTCTGGAAGACGTCCCTGATCCGAATCAGTCAAAACTCGATCGATCCAACGTGACTTAGTTGAGTTATCGTGTTAACAAAAAAATGTCTCATAGTCCACCGTCGTGCTTTCTGATGGCCCATGGACAGGGTGGGGTGTGTCCTATCCACCCCAAAATCAATCGGTGTCGTCTGGGAGACGTCCCCGATCAGGATTAGTCAAAACCCGATCGATCCGACACGATTTAGTTGAGTTATCGTGCTAACAAAACAGATTTCTCAAATAGACCCAAGGGAGGGGTGGTGTGTGCTATCTGTGGTGTGCACCTCAAAATCAATGGGTGTCGTCTGAGAGACGTCCCCGATGAAACTCAGTCAAAACCCGATCGATCCGACACAATTTAGTTGAGTTATCGTGCTAACAAGAAATGCCCACGACAACGACGACACACACACACACAGCAAAAAATTTTTAAAAACCATTTTTTTTCGTTTTTAGGCCGAAAAACGAAAAATGAACCCAAAAGAAATTTTGTTTTTTTTTTCTTTGCACGATTACATTTTGCGCTTATAATGGAGTGCGGAAAAGTAATATAATTTAAACAGTGTTAATGTAGTAATAATGAAATCAAGACGATACCTAATTCTCCAGCGAATTTTTCAAACTTCAATTTATTTTCAGACATATAACGGCCATTAGTTAGAATAAACTTAGCCATAACAATGACTATATTTGCTTCTTAGGATAGACAAACTTTTTGAGCATAAATTCATTATTTAGAAATCATATGTAGGCTCATTGCTTCTGGTTTTAATAATTGTTAATAATTCTTTTTGTTGAGATTTAGTTCTCGCTAAAAATAACTCTAGAATAGTTAGCAAACAGGGATTATAATATATTCCACGGGGAGGAAGGTGTACTATATCGTGGTGTATTTATATTAGTTTTATACCTATAATGTACCATTGTATGTTGTTGTATTGCACCATATTTTAACTGCAATACAAATGAAAGATGACGGTACGGTACCAAAAACTTTGATAAACACTAACGCGAAATTTCAACAAAAGGTCGACGACACCATGTTTTTCTAATGTCAACAAATCTTTGAGTATCATCTAAAAATATCACAGATTGCAAATCATTGAACTGGCAACGTATACTTACATCTTTAAAAAATATTAGTTCTAAATTGGTGGTAATGTGAATCAGACTTTCCTAATTTACAATCTTGTTTGCTAGTGTTGCCAGGATAAATGAGATTTTTAAATTCTATGCGGATATATAAAAGAATTTGACTGCAGTAAAAAGGATCAATACATACTGTAGATAAGGTCAACAACCCTGGCGTCATATGCTAATTTTAACACAATTATCTTAGTCATTTTTTAACATTTATGTATGCATGAATTTAATATAAAATGTATAATCATGTCCCTAGGCATAGCTAGCATATAAATATACCGAAATGCGTAATATTTCCATACATACAATTATTTTCCATAATACTTTTTAATAATCACTTGTACCTACAAAATGATTCAATTTGTATAGATAGGCAAGTGTATCTTGTGTGACTACAAAAAAATATTATACATAATATAATACTCACATCGAAGACAAATGTCACGTGTGAAGCATAATATTGATATAAGCATAGAGTTTAATAGTACAGCGCAGGACTTCACAATACTGTGTATTGTAGACCTCTAATTTGTATCTTAAAGAGATAATAATTTTCGACCTTTCCTATGATGCTGAGAACTATTCCTGCCAGTGACAAAACGTTGCCTGGAAGCAAAGGAAACAATGCTTCTCTTAAAAATCTTTAGTATAAATTTATTCATATTAGAATTTCATATATTGTCGTTTATTCCTAAAACACAACGGTTTTTCTTTGAATATTGATAAATTAGAATATGTATTTCATATTTTTAGTTTTGCTTCGCCTGGGTTACGCTATTTAAATACGGATCTATACCCGTAACCGACTTTAGATCGTTCCTTGTAATATCGATGTTCAAAACCATCGGTCAACTCCTGTTGATCCGCGGCGGTGAAAAGAGCATGATGTAGTTAGAAACTTTTTCACGGCTTGCATCTACTCCTTGAGTAAGCTCAGATAATAATTCATGGTTAATGCACAACACAGCTGTTTTACACATGAAGTAATTTTAATATATTTATTTATTAATACATTTTAGACTGCTTGGAAGCAATTTCGATAACGCGTCCACACATTTGAAATTAAAAGAAATGGACAAATAAGGCTGTCCTGAACGGCGATACTTTTTAATGGTTGGGGGGGAAGGCACTAACTGCATTTTAGTAGTGTAATTTGTAAAAAACGGATTTTCACAACATAATTTTCAAGAAAAGGTGACTTCCCTTCAAGTTCAACGTTCGTCAGTAAATATTCAAACTAAAGTTAAAAACTTTAGTGGATACTTTAATGTATCGTGTTATAATAACATGCTATAATAATATTGTGTTATAAATTGTGGTTAAATTTATAAGATTTCAAAATTCCTGTTGGCTTTCTTTACTTCTTTATATAAATGGAAACGGTGTATGAAATTCTTATGTATGTATATATGAATAGTTGAATGAACGGTGTATGAATAGTTTTACGGGCTATAAACAACTCTTGAATGTTAAACATGTTAATATCAAAGCACAATTATTGCTATTAAAAAAAAAAACATTTAAAAAAATTAATACCGTTCGGACAATCACGATGGAAATTCGCTTAATTCAAATTATTTTTTTCCAGTTCCACTAAAAGAACTTGTGCTTTAGATTTACAGATTAAGAAGTTTCTTAAAGTTACTTCTACTTGATAGAACTACAGTAGATTAGTTCAAACTATGTTTGAATACTGAGAGACCTTGATATAACTATTTACAGATATTTTAGATAAAGAAAAATCTTCACAAAGATTCTTAGGATGTCTTAATAATGATTTTTATTTTATTTTCCTGCTTAATATGTTTTCGGAATTTTTGCCCTTGCCAATATTTTGTTCGATATCCTATATGAATTAATAAGTTGGGAAAATTTATTACTTTAACCTGCTTTGCAAAATTTTGTTTTATTAAGTTTATTGGTTCTTAAATTTGACAAAGACATGGAAATTGTGTTATTTTTTATTAGTACTTGCATTGACGTTTTGCCTCCTATTTGGTGCATTTTCAAAACATAACAAAAGAGTAGATAACAATAATATCACAGATTTGATTTGTTTACTCATTCATTCATTTTGGATCTTGACAACTAGCAAGTGTTTACATTACTTCTTTGTGACAGTTACAAGGAATCCAATAATAGAGTTATAATTAAATATTTTGAAATTAGTTCAGAAAAATAATATTTTCTGTATGGCTTCCCTATAGAGAAATTTCATCGCACGTCACTGGTTCTAATAGACAATTACATCTTCATATATTAGAAATATTCCATTTAAATAATTTCTAACAGTGAGTTTAGTGTAACGAATTTATTGTAACGAATTAAAGAGCGTTATATAATTTAGTCAATTTGAGATTTTTTATACTTTCCAGAAAGATTTCCACTTCATTTATGATATTTCAAATGCATTCTATAGGGTTTATGCCCACACATTTGAGAGCCACCATCACATTTTGCAATTTCATCACCCAATACAAGGCAACTCAAAAGTGTTTAGTATTTACGTATGTACTTGACGTCAGTAAATATTTTTGTTTTATTTTTATTGGCAAGCATACTCAGAGCAGGACAAAAGTTGATTGTAGAATAGGATAGCGTGACGTTTTAAAATCCCTAATTCCTGAAATAAATGAATTATAGAAACCAACTAAAGCACAACACGTGCTATAAATGGATATAGAGCTTTGGGGTGGTTCACAGTGGTTGTGGGTGGATCTCCACAGAATTTATTATTACTGTACACACTACAATTATTCTACTGCCAAATTTAGAAACACGAAAATCAAAATATTGATTTTATATATTATTATTTATATATTTATTATTATTAATTTTATTTTATATATTTATTATTATTATTATTATATATTATACTTAACTTTATTGTATATAAAAACCTTGCTGAAGAAATATATATAGTCCATAAGTAACGAATAATTAAATTTCTATAAAATTTACGATTTTTTAAAGGAATCCTGAAACCCGGTGATTTTTTATTCCAAAATGACCTTATTTGAGCAGAATTTTATACCTCCTCCTTTACCCCGTTGGAGTAACATTTTAAAGGCAACGTGAGTGCGGGTCTACCTTATTTAAAATGGTTTTTAAATCGCCATCCTCCAGTGTTTTTTTGAAACATTTAATTGTTTTTAGAGTAAAATATTAAATTTTTAATAATACCAAATTGCAAAAGAAGAAAATAAAATGGCACAATTTAAATCAATTATCCAAACTGAGATTTAGTTATTTCTTGATAATAATAGAGGCATTGTTGCAATTCTTCTAAAACATTTTATGTTATTCCATGGGTGATTTTATAAATTTTTTACTTTATTCTGTTTTTTAAACCATCGACGTTATTTTATCTAGTGAACTTTAGACTTAAACCTTCGATTTTCACTATCTCCATAAAAAATAATCAAGCAATGTCAAATCGGGAGAATGGTGGGGCCACTCCATTTTATCGCAGTCTATATATAGATCCACGTATTAAAGAAAACTTGATTGAAATGGGCCCTTACTTACACTATTAAATATAGAGTAATAGCCCCGTACTACCCAAATCGAATGATATATTAATTTCATTAGGGTTACCATCTTTGAGAAAAGTTCACTTCTTAACTCCATAATTTGATAATTGTGAAAAAAATCCAAGTAATGCTCACCAAATGCAATGCGATCAAAGAATTATAGTCCGACAGTTTGATTATTTATAATTCTAGCTCAAATATTCACTTTCATAGAATAGTGTGAGCCTCCATTATCTAATGCGCTTTTTCTCTACTACAGTATCTTCAGTTCTGTCTACAGACTATTCTATTTAAGGGTTTTTTATATAAATAATGGATCCTTCTGAGATAGTTCGCAAAATATCAATCGACAATTCCTCGAACAAGCTGGGTGGTATTGGTGGTATTCTTCCCCTTTTTAGAAGATGCAACGTGGTCGTTTCAATACAATGAAATCGTTAATCCGACTAGCAGGATTAAAAAATATGTTGTTAAAATATCAGTAATGTACTTATAGGTACAAGGGTTATTATGTTTTCCAGATATTGTCTCGATCATTGTTTGAAATGTCCTAAGATATAGGTGTTTTCTTATTTATTTTTATCTTTTGTTATTTGATACTTAGTTTTCAGCAATTACAATATGAGATTGAGGGTTTTGTTGACTTGCTACTTTATTAAAGATATTAAATGACGTCGTTAATAGCATTAAGGTCAACATTAACTGTATCAACAACATAGCATTGAATCGACGTTTGACCACAGTGAAGTTACATGATTCTCTAATTTCTTAAAACCATAATTATCATATTGGGTCAACCACAATCTCCGTTGGAAAAATAAATTCACACTCACAATGGGTACACAGAAGGATAAAGTGTCATAAATCAGTGGAACTAATTATAACAAGCATCATCGAATCATTTTTTTTAAAGAAATTTTTGCATTCGAATTACTATTCACAACTTTTTCCTGAATACATCATTTCAGCCTTAATTCAGCGTTTATTTTAAAACCAAGTAAATCCACAACTAATATGATATGTAATCTAGTATCAGCATGATGGAATATCACTTCATTTCCTAATTGATGCATTCTGCTCCATGTTCTTCATTTACCTGCCTAACAAACAGTTCCCATAAAGGAGTAAAACAGAAGATATGTAGAATGGCCACGTCCATTATCAGATTTTAATCCCAAATAGATTATTTTGTATGGATTCAGTTAAAATGATTTGTCTCTATGACCACACTTCAATTGTCTCGAAGGTCGCCATTTAAAATATTTTACATAGTTTGCCTTTTTATTACATATTTCTAAAATTGCAGGTCGCAGATCTTTTACATCATTTAAATTGTTGAAAGTGGGTTTACTTAAAAAGGGAGTATGGTACCCAGTGAGAAAGTCTGGGGCAAGAAAGTATGGCGCCAGGAAAAAATTGGCGCCAACTCATACTTAATGTATGTAAGGACATACATTAAAAGTTTGAAAACCGTTATTAATTCAGCTGATAGTTTAAACAGAAAGCGTGTTCATATACATTCAACCATGTACAATAAAGAAGTGTATTTGTATAATCCTTTTATTTCATTTATAAAACAATGTTTATGTTATTCACTTGTTTAAGTGTTAAATAAAGAGGAAGTAATTATTAAAAAAAACTCACTTCATCTTGGAACAGATTGTATACAAATACAAATATATCCGTTAAGATAAAACATTTTATTGAAGTACTTCTCATAGTAACCCATTCGTTGTATTTCAACGACCTCTTTTCAAAACAATAATTAAAAAGTAAACGGATTATTATTTTATTGTGATAGCGAACAATGAAAAGATTTTTAATGAAGTAAATTTTACAATGCAGCTGCACCTCGAGGCCAAATAAACAATATATTCAAGGATAACGACGATATTATAGACAACAGACAACAAATCCACTAATTAGAAGTAATTAATTGAACAGAAGAGAGAGAATATTTAGGTACTTAACGTCTGAAATCTTAATAAGTAAATAATGTAAGTTATTTACAATGAAGTGACCAGAATTAAACAGAATTTCATAAATATTATTAAAAACAAAATATCCTTTTAATTAAATTATTTTTATTTTAATTGTACTGCAGTGTTGTACATTTTCCGGATAAATTGAGAATTTATAAACATAAACAAGTAATGTATTAGTAAACCACTTAAAATATCTCCAAATTTTGTAAATTGACTATATTGTGCGTTCGAATTTTCTAAGGAATTTTTCGTGCTATTAAAAATTTGCATTTGTTAATACTTTATACATGTTTAGATACACTACCCATTATTTGTTTAAACATGTCGTTATTTCATGGAGTTATACATAAAAACGAAAAAAAAATTGTCATTGACTTTGGGCGAGACTTAACTCAGAACTACACTTCCACCAAAATCCCAGGCAGTGAGATGGGCACACCCAGCTGACTGATGTGGGAATCGAACCCACGCCCAGATTATTTTGAGCCTGTAGTCTAGATCAGCTCCAGACGGTTGGAATCGTTTCCCCGGATCAATCTAGGGTACTAGAAAATCTTCTCCTAGGTAATTATGGATCAATACTTTCAGAAAATCAGACCATACTTCTAACATTGATTCGAACTGCAAGTCAAATAGTCTTTGTGAAAGTGTACTGTTATGAGGTTATTATGGCGTTAATAATATAGGCTAAAAACATAAAAAGTACATTATCTTAAAGGTATAGCTTAAAGTTGTTTAAATACAAATTCTATGGCACTTGAGTGTCATATGTCAATATATCTCATATCAAAAATCCTTTTCAGTTTTGCCAGAAGTGATTACAACAGTACAATTTTAAATTAAAACAAGGGATATATAATTATTTGTCATTAGAACTGGTATTGACTGAGGAGACAAAAATTGACTAATCAATTTAAAATAAAAAATATCGTTTTCCGTATTTTGGTAACGATTTTGAAAAACGTGTAGCATTTCATTTATTTCGGACATAACTGTGAAATAAACTAGTCATGAAAAGTGAAAATATAAAATATTAAATATTGTTTAATATCTTTTCTGAAATAATAAGCAATTTAATTATAAAATTTAAGATTATCTTATAAACAGTGACTAATGTTAATTAATCTTTATAATTTATTTTCAATTTATCTCCATTAAATGGTCTTATATTTATTAATAAATATATCGCGTCGTATCTATCATAAATTTTACAATACCTTTATCGATAAACCATATATACATTCCTGGACAAAATTAATGCGTCAGCAAAATCTTTCATTATTTCTTACAATTTTAAAGAAAATTTGTAGTTAAAGTTAAGTTTTAAGTAAGGTTTAAATTTTAAATCCTTAAACATTTTATGTAGGTGGCGTAGGATATCCTGTGTTACTACTGATAAACAATTACAATTGTTTGACATATAAAGTAACATGTAATTGTTTGTTAATAATAATAATACATTTAACGCTGCTTAAAGTAATTTGTAGAAGCCAATAAATGCTGTGACGGTAGTAATTTCTCAATCAAGTGAATGAAACAGTATCCAATAGACTTAGAGTAGAAGAAATGAATCGTCCACGCAACTGGCTAATTTGTTAGGAGTTAGACAGTCAACAAGTAGTCGAACAGTTAGTTAAACGTTTCAATGAGCATAGAAGTTACTCTAGAACCCTAGGACAAGATAATAGGAAGTCTACAGCTCCAATAGGTGAGCGATATCTTATGCAAATCACCTTAAGAAACCATTCTACCAGTTTAGATCTAAGCAAGGCCGAAGCAGCAGCTCGAAATATAGTAATTTCTGGACGAACGGTCATAAGAAAGCTTAATAACGAAGGACTGGGCAGTAAAAGACCAGCTATTGCGCCACCAGATAATATTACTAGAGAAGGTTTGCGAGAGAACACGTGAATTGGCCCATTAACGACTCGAAACTAGTTTTGTTTTCAGAGGAAACAAGAGTAAGTATTAATTCACCAAATGGACGTCAACAAGTCTGGCGGAGGCTAGGAGAGAGGTTTACTGCCTGCAATATCTCTCCGAGGATCCCAGTTCTTGGTGGATCAATAATGTTCTGGGAAGGAATTTGTTTCCATGGTCGCACGGATTTGGTTCCTATATGGGGGTAATTCATCCATACACATTTCTACGTAGAACACATCGTAGAAGAACATGTGATGCCATTTGAATTGTAATTTCATTTTTATGTAAAATAGTGATCGGCTCTACGTTGCTAGAGAAGTACCGGACTACTTTCGATTTGTTAATATTTCAACTATGGGCTGGCTACCAAGAAACCCAGATATTAACCTCATAAAGTATCTATAGGATTCACTAAAACAATGAGTTAGGAGCCACATATGTGTCCCTATAACTCTTAGGGAACTCGAACAAGTCATTCTTGTCGAATGGGAGAATATTCTTCAGGAAACGATTTACCACTTGATCAATAGCATCCCCAAGCGAATGGAAACAGTGATAAGAGCTAGAGGAGGATCTACACGCTACTGAGTTCAAATTTTGACGATTTAATTTAACGTTATTGTTCTTTTCTGTTCTTTATTCATGTTTTTCCCGATAATAACATTCCAACTTAGTCTGCGTAGGTAAGTACAAATACTATGATTTAAACCTTCGAAAAAATAAAAGTAATAATGTGAAGTTTCACTGGTGCCTTAATTTTGTCCAGGAGTTTATTATATTGTGCCTTTCAAATATATGACCTTTTTGATTCGAAATTCAACAAACAACAACAACCAACAAACTAAATAGGAATTTCCTATTACGTTGCCTGGCCAACTGGTGACGCACAATTGCGGCGCTGGTTGCTTGATAAACGCAGCCACCTTATTAATGCAATTGCAAGGTTCTATAGTGTATACGCTGTTTTAAAATCTGTTAAAATCTTAATTTTATTTAATAAAACACATCGGCAAAAAGGAATCTCTAATATTCATTCTTCCCTCTTAGTGGGTAGTGATAGGGGCATTTCCGGGGCTTTCAAACCTGTGATCGCTAACTTCACACCTCTCACTTTATTGACGTTAATTTATGCTATATGCCGAAAGAATATTATTCGATAATAGCATGTCGAGATAATTTTGTCCTTGGCAACTTGTTATATATTTATTTTGTTTTAATATAAAGAGTATTTCAAAAGTTGTAAACGTGTACTGGATGTCATTAGTTCTAAATTTAAACGCACTTCCGGAAAGGCAAGAGATACTATCAATTTTGTAGGCAATATATATGTGTGGTGTTTTTTGTGCTGTCCAGTCAAAGGCCGACCTCGTTTTTGTATATTTATAGAAATTCGTGCCAATAAAAGAGAATAACGGGTATACCCATGTGGCACATTTTTAAATAAATTAATTTGCGAATATTTTCGTGTAATTTTTATATGCGAATAATTTAGGGGTGTTGTTTGAAAACACGTTCTTTATAATGCGATAATTTTAATATACATCTCATGTAAATATTTATAAAATAAAACGTAATAAAATTAAGGTTAATAGACAGGCGACTAAAATTATATGCAACCCAATAATAAACATTATTTTACAGAAGCTTTTTTAGCTCCCATTTTCTACTTTCCTCTTCGTTCCTAGGGGAAATAAATATAAAGTAGATTGCGCTCCGCTTGATTATGACGATTCGTTCGAGAATAATGTTTGTCACAAATTGTTTACTTTTTATTACTTTTCCGCACTCCACTATAAGCGGAAAAGTAATGTAATCGTGTAAAGAAAAAGTCAAAAAACTAATTTTTTTTGGGGTTTATTTTGCGTTTCTTGGCCTAAAAACAAAAAAAAATGGTTTTTAAAAAGTTTCAGCTATGCGTGTATGTCGTCGTTGTCGTCGGAATTTATTCTTGTTAGCACGATAACTCAACTAAATCGTGTGGGATCGATCGGGTTTTGACTGATTCTAATCGGAAACGTCTCCCAGACGACACCTATTGATTTTGAGGTGTTTTTGACTATTTGAGAAATTTGTTTTGTTAATACGGTAACTCAACTTAATCGTGTCGGATCGATCGGGTTTTGACTGATTCTGATCGGGGACGTCTCCCAGACGACATCTATTGATTTTGAGGTGGATAGCACACACCACCCCCTCCTTTGGGTCTATTTGAGAAATTCTTTTTGTTAGCACGATAACTCAACTAAATCGTGTCGGATCGATCGGGTTTTGACTAATTATGATTGGGGACATGTCCCAGATGACACCTATTGATTTTGAGGTGGATAGAACACACCCCACCTTGTCCATGGGTCATGAGAAAGCACGATGGCGGACTATTTGAGAAATGTGTTTTATTAATACGATAACTCAAACTAAATTGTGTCGGATCGATCGGGTTTTGACTGATTCTTGATCGGAAACGTCTCCCAGACGACACCTATTGATTTTGAGGCGGATAGGACACACCCCACCCTGTCCATGGGTCATGAAAAAGCACGAGGGTGAACTATTTGAAAAAAGTAAAACTGTCACATGAAACACATATTCTGCATTTATATGTTGGTCTATTTTTTCTCGTCCACTCAATTTCGAGATTTCGTTTTAAGGTTTTAAAACTGTTTATTTTTAAATGTAAATTAAGTATAAACAAATACACATATGTACTATTCATTTCATCGCTATTTGTCAAATAAAAAACTCTCTTATCTTGCCGATAAATGGAAGAGTCTACCTGAGCCTAGCCATAAAAACAAGCCAAGGTTATGTTTTGAGATTTTTTGTTTGGCAAATAGCGATGAAATAAACTATACATTTCGTTGCACAACTCTGTTATTTATAATGTTATAATTGTCATGTTTTATTGTTTTATAAATGATACTACCCGAAAGTACTCTAAACTAAAAAAATAAACTGATATTTATACCATGGCCAAAGTCGGCATCACGTCGCCGTCGGTCGGTTCAATTTCACACCCATAGTTTAATTCATGGACATATTGATACTATGAATTGACAAATATTTATGTGTGTTATAATTAACGGCTGTTTTCATATTATGAACGCCATTACACCACTAGTGATATAATGACTGGAAGACTAGAATGAAACTTCCATTTGTATTAGATTTCGTTAAGTTTTCAATTTCGAATTGCAAAAGTTAGGAGCAGTTTGAAGAAATGTGAACTTTTTTATCTTTGCATAATCGCTACTACATTATGTCTAGCCTGTACCCACAACATATAGAGGTAATTCTATTTTGATGGTCCTCAGCCGTTTATTTGTTGATGTACTTGTAACGGTGGTTTGCCCTGCAGGAATAATATTACTTAGTTGAAAATTATATTAATATAACCCGTAGGAACTCACTGTTTCAAGTCAGTACAGACAATAACTTATATACAGTGGCTATTAAAATTGCAGCACCAAGAAAAAAATGAAAAAAACTGACAAAATCTTATGTGCACTATCTGAAATATAGGTAGTGTAAAATTTGACACCAATTTAGATCAATCACCACCTTTAGGTGTGAATTTTATTTAAATTTTACGCCATTTTCTGTCCATATTGTACAACGAGGGAAAATAAAATGCCTTTGAAATAGAATGCGCTTCATTATATTTTTCTTTTTAATATAAAATATTAGTTAATTTCTTTATTCTACAATAAAATATCAGTGTATATGTATGTGATAGTGCAAGTCTAGAAAATGTGTATATATTCGTGAAAAACGTAACCAAATACCAAATCATATTTAAAATGTAATTAAATTGTACTTTGTGTTATCGAGCTTTCCAATTAAATATCATTATCCGATCTTAACGTGAATGTTGTTTCTGATTAATAAATAATAAAAGTGCTTCGTTTGTATCCAGATACCTTTGGATATTTGGTAATAATTCTTCTGACAGTGAGGAGGTTTAATCCTTACTGAAAATAAAAAAATATTATTTAGACAGTGTCAATATAGTAGTAACGATATCCCCCCCCCATCAAGAATGTACTCAACTATTAAATTCATGATTTATTAATTGGGTACATTCTTGACAAGATTAATGTACTATTAGTAGTAAGTGAACAATAAGAACGACAAATATAGAATATTCTTTAAGTACCTGCGCAACCAAATACTCCAGCGAATTTGTCAAAAATTAACATGTTCTTCAGGCATCTAATATCTATTGGTTTTACTAATCTTGGCCGTGATAATGACCATGTTTGCTTCTTATAATAGACACACCATTTGGGCATAAGTTGATTATTCATAAATAGGCACATTGCTTCAGATTTTAACAATTGTTAATAATTCGTACGGATGCGAAACATGGGTGTTGACAGAGAGGCAACTTAAAAAGATACAGGTATTAGAAATGAAGTATCTCAGAAAAGTAGCAAATGTTACGATAATGGATAAAATAAGAAATGAAGAAATAAGGAAAAGATTGGATAGCGAAAGTATCGAGAAGGTCATAGAGAGGGCTCAGCTGAGGTGGTGGGGGCACATGAAAAGATTGAGCGAAGAAAGACAGGTAAGGAAAATATGGCAAGCAAAAGCCATTGGAAAGAGAAAGAAAGGTAGACTAAGGTTGACGTGGGACGGAGAAGTGGCGAAGATAATGAAGACAAGAGGAATCACATGGAAGCAGGCTGAAATTACAGCAAGGGACAGGGTTAGATAGAGATTAACGATAAAATAGTGAAGAAAACCGTGAAAGTGTGGAAGCAAATGTGAGTGAAGGGAAGTCAGGTGTTCATAATACTTGATAGGTTTGGGATGAGAAAGAGGAGAAAAGAGGAGCGCATAAGGGAAGTGGTAGTGAAGTGACAAATGATACCAAAAACGGAGTGGAGTTAGATATAGGGATAGAGCAAGATAGGGTGGAATGAAATTGTTAGAAGTTCTTTTAAGTTGTTTAACATGAAATGGGATATTTAGTTAAGTAACTGTGATTGTAGTATTTAGATTATTTGTTTTAAGAAATGTATATTTAGCCTCTACACCTAACGGTAGAAGAGGTATAGATTATATTATTATATTATTATTATAATAATTCGTTTTAGGATATAGTTCTCGCTGAAAATAAAAATTTGGTAATATTCTCGGTAAAATTTATATATTAATATTATTAAATAATAATCAGAAAATATATGACAAATAGAAAATATGCCTATCTATTACCCTGTTTATTTCATCGTCGCGAAACCCAAATAGGTTAGGCAGATATACATAATATCTTTTCGGTGAAATCATCCAGCGACTTATAAAAGTCAACACATTATGCAGTCATCTTGGGAAAAATGTAATAAACTTGACCAACACAATTAATGTTTGCTTATTGAAACACATAACATCATTTGGGGAGAAGTGCGTTAATGAGAAATCGCGAACAACCACATTGCCTCACGTATCAACAGTGTCAAAATGAAGACTACGTGAATGCATGCTCTACAGTTATAATCTGCCCCACGTGGAATAACGTGTACTATATTATGATGCATTTATATTAGTTTTATGCCTAACATATATAAAATATTACAAAAATAGACTATGGTAGGTAAAATGGACTAAGTTTTATACCAGAAATAGGGAAATTTTACACCATTTTCACCTACAACAAGTAAAAGGGGTAACATTTTACCAAGACATATTTTCAACAATGTACATTCTTTATATTCAAAACTAAATAAATAATTAAAATTTCAAACGAACATTTGCTTCAACAAGGATGTATACATATATCAAGGGTGTGACTGCTTATACACTGCTTATACACTTGAGAGCAAAACAATCGACTCAGCAACATGCTTCAACTTTGAGAGAATATGTACCCTCTCCAGTATCATTTGAAGTAAAGTTCAATGAACTGTTTGAAAGTCTAAAAACAGTTGTTTCAAATGATACTACCTCGATTGGAATCGGACCTGTTCTGACAAAGTTATGAGCCGAACAACATGTATAACACAAAAAAGTTATGCCGAGAATGCATTTAATTTTTTTTTCAATACTGGGTGTTGCCACCCCTTCTCCTAATAACATTTTCTAAACCATTACGCATAGATCGGATAACTTTTCTTATGCTGTCTTGAGGGATTGCTTCCCACTCTTTAACCAACGCAGTTCTCAGTTCCACTGCGCTCCCTGGTGCAGGATTTCTTGCCCTAACTCTTCGCTTAAGTTCGTCCCAAACGTATTTAATTGGATTCAAGTCCGGGCTCATCGGAGGCCAGTCCATTTTCCGTATACCGATGTCAGCCAGGTAGGTGTGGTCACTCGCGCGGTGTGGCAGCGAGCATTATCATGCATTAGCATGAAGTCCTCACCAACAAATCCCGCATACGAAACAACATGTTCATCCACAATATCCCTGATATAGCGGTCCGCTGTTAATCCTCCTTCACGTCCTCCACCGGGCACGAAAACCAACTCAATTTTTCCGTGCATGGAAATGCCCGCCCAGAACATGCAACTACCACCTCCATATGCGACAGTTTCTTGAATACAGCATTGAGCAAATCGCTCTCCTGGTCTTCTATAGACCCGACGTCTCTTATTGTTACCATGCAGGCACATCCTGGACTCGTCTGTGAATACTCGTCTCCTGGCCGGCGAACGTAGCTACCGGTTTCTCGATACCAACGATACACTCTTGACACAGCTAATTGACTCAAATTCAGTCGATTTGCCACGGCTCTCTGACTGAAACCCTCTCTCAACAATGCAATTACCTGGGTTGCTTTGGCAGCTGTGGAATCCATTTTCTTGTAAATCCTTCGAGCACATACGCATACGTTAACTTCAAATTAACGAATGGAGACGAATACCAGGTTGCAAGCGCCCTCTATGTCTGTATAAGCGCCCTCTATGTCATAATCGTCGCACATGCGCATTCCAATTAACAAGGTTTTGTGTTACACATGTTGTTCGGCTCATAACTTTGTCAGAACAGGTCCAATTCCAATCGAAGTGGTATCATTTGAAACAACTGTTTTAAGACTTTCAAACAGTTCATTGAACTTTACTTCAAATGGTACTGGAGAGGATACATATTCTCTCAAAGTTGGAGCATGTTGCTGAGTCAATTGTTTTGCTCTCAAGTGTATATAGCGCTGGAATCATCCTCTTATATATGACCAGATTTATGCGAATATGACCTACTTTAGACGGTAATTTTACCCCTTCAAACCATTTTAAGGTTTGATATACTAGGCATATTTATATACTAGGTATTACTAATATTATAAAATCAATGAACATACATGCATATGTTGATGTTACACAGCAGATATATACGTACAGTTTCATACCACACGATGATCAACAAGTTGTATATTCCATAAATGTTTACGTATAAAGACTTTATATAATTAAAATGATACATATAATGCACATCATGCATTAATAATAAACACTTTAAAAAGTAATGCTATACTATTCTTCAAAGAATCTCATTACGACCCACTAACAGATGACATGCACATTTATCTCAATAACAATGAAATTTTACTCTCGGGCACTGCCAAAAATCTAAGACTAATATTTGATAACGATTTAAAATTCACAAGTCATGTTAATATGTTAATAAAAAGACCTAAGTGTGATTAAGATTGCTTTATTGTAATATAGACATTAGTAATTTTAAAATGGAAAAAAAAGTATAAATATCTAGTAATACCCCTATAACACTATAACTATAGCATAAAATGTTATCCTTATTTAGAATTAACTGTCAAAAATAGGTTTGAAAAAAATACAAAATACAAGTCGTTCATTTATTTACGGCTTGGGAGGTACGATTATCTAAGTGCAATTCAGTATGCAAATTAGCTGAAATAAATTATTTCCATAAGTATCTAACGACGTGAAATTGACTGGCCCGGGTTTACCCGTACACTCTCACGCACAATAGCGATGTTTTCAGCATACCTTGCGTTTAGGTAACGTATGTCACTGAAACTATGGAAGAGAGAAGAGAACCATATTCTCTTAATTTTCTGTCAACCGAAACGAACGTAGTATCGTGAGGTGTTCGACGATTCGGGAATCTTTCACTGTACAATAGTGCAGCAGCTCCACAGTTCATCACACATTCTCGTAATATTAAATACACGTCGGCAAGCTCATTGAATGAATAATCCACTTTTAATAAACTGATTTAATAAAAAGTTCCTTACTAAATAAACTAGCTAAACTAGACTAAACTAGGACTAAATTAAAAAACTACCCAAAATCAGTTAAATAAGAATAGAATAAATCGGTAACAACACGCCATCAACTAGAGGAAATACCAATAATGACATTAACCCAATGCTAGTAACAGCAAACAACATTTTGTTTTCATCACCTACTGAATCCGTGGCACTCACATCACAAAGCGGATCAACCAGACTTGTAAATAGTCATTTTCCTCTAAAATGGTTGTCTGTAGGCGATTGTCGCTAGAGACATTTTTTTTAGAATAAAACGGCCTTTTCACTGTTGCTATCCATTAAGAGAAAATACGATTACGGTAATAATATTTTGAAAAATAATAGGCCTTACTAGTTCAAATTATTGTTCCAAATTTCAACTCTATCGGTAAAGAGGTTATGGAGTTATTAATTAAATATATTTTTGCATTATCATTTAAAGTAAACATTTTTTTATTAATCTTTCTTTTCGTAGATCGTGTTTATTTATCATCATGAATATACAGTCAAATGTTGTTGGTGTAATTTGCGGACACCGTGTATATTATGTATAATAACAACTTAAGATTAAGTATGAGAATACCCGTTAATATTAAACCTCTCCCTTATTAAATATGTATGTGTTATACCGCTATATGTAGCAATTTAATTAATTAAGACGTTTTATTATTACTATTACTATTTTCAATTTTTTACAGAATATCCAAAATTGAACAAAATCGGAGGGGGACACCAAAGTAACGTTCCTTGTAAGTCACCCTGTACATTATAGTCAATTATTTGCCTTATCATCACGTCTCTGTCTTATCAAAACTGCCGATCGTTCAAAACCGATTAAATGCATAACTAATTAAAGCCATAATTCCCACCTTATTAATAACCGAAGCAATTAAGCCGTATGTATTTGTTTGTCATTATCACTGCCTCGCTAAGCTACCAAACTATGTTTTGACGTCTTGTTTGTCTTTTCGAACACATGCTGGTACCGCTTTTGTGATTTAATTAATGGCGCGTCGTCGACGGCTAATAAAACTGCCCGTTGGCCCCCATGTCAAGATAAAAAATCCCTCAATGCACGGGTTAACAAATTGGGAGAGGCAGATGGTCGGGCGGATATGGTATGGATCGCGGGGGTGGCGGCGCCTAGCAAGATATTAAAAATAGTTTGCACTCGAAATCGCCCGCGATACTTGAAGGAGGTTACAAAAATGTGTATTATTTATTAGTTAGTAAACTGTTTTAATCAGAGGGAAAAATTAATAATGTAATGCAAATGGTGGAAGTGAGTTTAAATAAAAATCTCGGTAAAATAATATGGATAGTTTATTTCATATCGTATTATCCTATCGTATTCCTTTCATCGTGAACTCACTGTATGTTGAAAATATATACAGTGAGTTCACGATTAAATTAACAAATTTGATGTAATTTTAACCACTTGTATTTTCGTGAAACGCTAAAATATGTATGAATTTTATTGGAATTGAAACATTTTGAATCATTCAGCAAGTCACTTCCAGCAACAGCCTGCATTTTTCTACGGATTTAGATAGCTGATTAAAACGTTCTTACTAAATTCCCTGCAATATTTATATAGTTAATAGTATTTATAATAATTTACAACAAACACTTTATTGTACTAGGTGTCAAATAATGTCGATAAATTATAATTATCGTCCAATATGGTACTAGTTTACTTCTATGCATTTCTGCAGACGAATAATTAATTCTTGTTGGGCATTTTTAATCATTTCTGAGGTTCTCATCGAACCTCTTTATCTTGAACCTCTTGATCTATCACTCTTTGGTTCAAAACTTCCTTTACTCGTGCATCATAATATGAAGGAACCCTTTCTGAACCATTCTAAAGAATAGCTAGGCTATTCTATACATATATTGACTATCTATATTCTGAAGAATAGCCCATCTTCAAGCAGATTGTCATCGTCTTCTACTACTTGGGCGATCATGGGGTCTATTATATTCTCTTATAAAAATCATATTTTTTTTGTCGAAATAAAAGTATTTTCATCTGAAAACATATCTTTTAAAACAAATTTGGCGTTAAATAAGGAAAATATTTCAGCAATCCTATAAAAAAATATTTCACCAGTTATTTCGAGTGTTTGGATGTAAATGGGACACTCTGTATACTAAAAATTATTTTGATACAGTTGTTGATTGTTGACCAAACAAAAATAAAGAGATAAGGCATAATTCGTTGTTTTAATCCAATTAGGGAAGAAAAACTCCAACTAGAGAAGGATTATTATATACTCGTATATTTTACAATTTCATGATGTGGTAAATGGGGAAATATTAGGGATTTTCCAGGAAGATATTTATCGTCACAATCCTGAAAGTGTGCAGTAATTGAGTCTATTCAAGATATTCTTATCTAATCAAGAAAATCGCGATAAGACATATTCTTCAGACCGCTGACTGTCATGCTGTTATTCACACTCCCTGTCTATCATATTATTGATAATAGTTTGTTATTGTATTACGATTGTATCACAATAACACAACACAATATTTAGATTATACCGGTTCTTTCTATAAATAGTAACGTTTTCACTACAACTTCCGCGAGACTCGAAACGACCCAGATGGAGTGTATAAGTGCATTGTATATGTATATGGCATTCCAACAACTGTAGTATTAAATGCAAACGTGTCTGTAATCAGCACTTAACGTACCTACCTACGTCCCACAATGCATGTTGCAACTACGATACTTCAGTCATAAAATTCCTCACACAAATGCGACAAGAACTCTCTTAAGGATTGGTTTTATCACGTGCAGCCAGTGGTGTCCCGTAATGGACGACATGAAATGTTAAGGGGTTACGCTGTTACAGGAAATTGAGTTCTTGTAATAATAATAATATTAATAACGCCTTTATTGCCCAATAGAAGAAATCAATTTAGAGAACAAAAGTATGGAATACAAATAAATACATACATGTGAGTACAGGGCATAAAAAATACAATACAATATCAAAAATAAAAAAGGTAACTCATGTCATGTTTCGAATCACGAAACCAAGTTTCTAACTAAGAGTTTTTATGGATTAAGGGCCACATGGTTGATATACCCAGAGAAAGATAGTTTATCATCAAAGTAGACACCAAGATCTTTTTCGGAACATGATAAAACTGCACTACCAAAAGAATAGTCATATATTTTAGTGGTTACTTCTTTAAGTTATACAAGCAAACATTACATATATCTATGTTTATTGATAGCTTATTCTCCGAACACCAATATCGATGTCGATCGATCAATCGACACCACCACACCAAGATCGATGAGTTTAAGTGGTCGTCTAAGCAGGTTATATAAGTCATCGGCAAAAAGATGATGCGCCATAAGCATTAGAGATAAATCATTAATAAATAAAATAAAGAACAATGGTCTCAAATTTGAGCCTTGAGGTACTCCAGAGGACACTAAAAGGTTTTGGATTTAAAGCCATATATGAAACAAATAATGTACGTCTGGATAAATAAATACGATTTGATTAAGTGAATAAGATTACTACTGAACCCATATAATTCTAATTTTCAAATGAGTATATCATGATTCATCTTGTGAAAGTCCTTTGAAAAATCAGTATGCAGCACATTATCTGCATAAATTCTGCTAAATTTGTCACGAAAAATTTACTACGAACCCATGTTGATTAGAAGATAAAACGTGTTGTGCACCAAGATAAATGTGGGTGTACGTATAATGACAGTCCCAAAACTTTTGCAAGATTTTTATGCAGAGTAGTGATTGGGGGATAATTTTTTTATGGGATGAGTGATCACTTTATAATATAAGACAGATCGTTGCTGCTTTCCAAACCTCAGGAAACGTGTGGGTGGAGACTGTCAGATTAAACAAAATAAGAAGTGGGTCTATTAATAGGCCCCCGAGCAATCTTTAACAATAAATCTCAGGATCTTATCATCTCCACGGGTCATTTTATTTTTAAATTTTAATAATGATTTGACGAATGTCCATTTCTGTAAATTTCACTACATTAATACAGGTTGAGTGATTGAATTGAGCGATGTGCAAAATTTGTGTTTATATTCTGCACATCGTTAGTGGAAAAGACACTGGCAAAATATCTAGTGAATCCATTTACAATTCAATTTTGAGCTTCAAACGATTCCTGATCGCAGAAATTCGTTGATGAAATACACGTTCTTACACTGAACATAAGACCAATTATACCTCTGGGATCACTCTTAAAGTTTTCAGTTTAATATTGTTAATTTTTTCAGCAGTGTACAAAGCTGGATATTTACGCTTCATTTTTTTATGCACAGGTACAAATTGATCAAATGAACTACAAATTTTTACATAAAATGCTTCACAAACAGAATTAACATCAGCATGAGTTTTTAACTCCCAACTGTGTAGTAAAGTATGATACAGCCCAGGAAAATTGGCTTTCTTAAAATTGTATGTTTTATTGTTAGAAACATACAATTCATAATACGAGGGAAACACGAAAACTACGGAAGCAATTATTATTTTTGCAGAAATCTTTTAAAATTTTAACATAAATACGATAGGTAATAGCAGATGATTCGTGATAACTGATATGTATGAAAATTTAGATACTCATATTCAGGCAAGAAATTACGCTTGTAGCTCTTGCGCCTGTAGATCTTCTCAGGGCAATCTCGCTTGATGCTCCAGCAGTAGTCTACCATCATATGCTTGTCCATACCATCATATGTAGCATAAATTCCTTTGGTGGCGTTCTTCCATCGTCAAGAAGTCTTGCATGAAAACGCTTTCCCCTATTCGTAACTTAGAACGCCAAATTACTGATCAAGGTAATTGATTTTACAAGAGCTTGACACTCATATTGCAACCAAGATTTCGAAAATACACCATTGTAGTAATCAAAATTTCATAATTAGGAGTTTTTTGTTGCCAAGGAAGTTTTGTGCAACTGCCATGAAAGATGGTCATACTGATTTCTCCTTGCCATTAATTTTCCCACACATACACTTTCTTGAAGACGGCCCACATATAGAGTGCCAATAGAGTTTTGTGTAAATTAAACTATTTAACATTTAAGGCTGTTAGTATAAAAAGTATGCTAATAAATAAACGAAGCATTTCGAAGGATAATGCTCTGCAAAAAAATGTCAGAAATTATAGGAGAGGTGGTTATCATCACGGATGGTAACCGTGATTACCATATGATATGGATCATATGGTTAATGTATATTAATATGATACATTCTATATTCATCATCAAATTGCATGGAAACCAGAGCATGCAGCGAAAAACAAATTTCAGATTTCCAATCAGAATTTATGCAAATATTACAAAACATAGTTAAAAAGCTCTTGTAACAACGAATAACAAAAACAATATTCCCCAGTGTAATTTAAGAGTTCCAAACACAAGATCAAAGATGCTTTATTTATTTTATAGTACAAAAGCATTTAATGCACTTCCTAATAATATTAAAATATATATATATATATATATATATATATATATATATATATATATATATATATATATATATATATATATATATATATATATATATATCTATATATATATATATATATATATATATATTAAATTTTAGTAACCTAAAGAGTAGAGTAATACATTCTGAATAAACTAATACATACATATATAAAATTTAAATTACCATTGATTCAAAATATTAATAAACCATTTCAAATTGCTAATAGATGTTATTTTATATGACTTTAACTCTAATATATGTGGTACTTACCATTTCATCTCGATCTTTATATTTATACTTTTTCATGCACTTTTTTGTGTATATAGTTTATGTAAATTATGTTTTCGTAATTCGTAAATATTCTTTCTTTGATGTCTAATAATTTGACTATTACTTATTTTTATTACTTAACATTATTATTTATTTTTATTACTTAACATTAATATATTACGGTTCTACATCGTTTTATTAATATGAGCTCGAATTCTCTACAATATTTTTGTCACTCTATCTTCATGAGCGCATTTGCCCTTATATAAAGATTTAAATTTATTTACACTTAAAAACAAACAAAAGAACCTTATTGTAATTTGTAATAAACTTTAACGTGACAATGACAATTTGGCCTCCGACGTTTCGTGTTCATGGAACTATCATCGCTTCATATTTTAAATACGGACCTGGATTTTTTTTACGTGTTTTACATGCAAAAACTTTTCCCCGTTTGATCGAATTCGTATCTTCTACAATTTCTAATATGCCTATGCTGTGCATTCTATCTTGGACACCGTGTATTTTATAGTTGTATCTTGCATGATTGTGAACGTAAACAAATCTACATTACTTTTAGATGAGTTATTTAAATATTAAATTAGCATTTATTTTATTCCGTGATGTCACGATGATCTGAAATTGAATCAAATTACGTGATACATCACAACATAAATGATATTCTAAGAAATTCGGGCGAACGTTAATGAAATTAATAATAAGAGTTAAAATCGTAAGTGTTACCTCCTCCAGGAAGTCTGTCGAGCTGAAACTTCCTGGAGGAAATGACACCTAAATATTCATAAGAATTGTATTATCTACGATACTTTTTGATATATTGGAAAACACAAGTTCATGGTGATAGTGTATGGTGTTATAATATACATGGTGAATCTTTGTGTTTGAAATGTTTGTCAGTGATATATTTAATATATTCGATCCGTGGAATAGAAGGAATAGTTTTATGTTAATAAGATTAACATAAAACTATTATATCTCCCTTACTTTGTGGTAGTTCATAATTCCAACGCAATTGAGTAAAGCAACTACGAGTACTGAGTTTTATACCACTATATTTACACAATAATCGTGACAGCAGTTTCAACACTATGTCATTTTCAAAACTATATGATGATTCAACTAGATTTTTAGTTTAATCTTGGTTGATTCTTAGTTGAATCATCGTTTTGAAAATGACATAAATTGTTGAAACTGCAGTCACGATTTTTGTGTAAATATAGTGGTATAAAACTTAGTAGTTGTTTTACTCGATTGCGTTGGAATAACTACAATATCATAAAATGTAAAAAAAGTAGTTGACGATTGCATTTAAATATTTTTGCATGTTTTATAATAACCGGAATTTGAAGGAGAGTATTTTTGTAAAATATCCTGTAAATTGTTGTTGAGGATTATTGAAAGTCTATCGATAAATACCTACCATACCCGTTCAGATTAAAATGATTTTGGATCTTGCTTAATCTTAATTCTGAAAAGCGATGGAAGTTTCCTAACTGTTTTAAAAACTGTTCAACAAATTAGAAAGGAACTGGTTTTCAGTAACGCACTCGATTTTGATTATAATCTCTAGTTTCTCTGGAAGAACCAAGTTAACTGATGCAATAAGTAACTTATGCTATGGAAAATTGACTTCAAACGTGCATTTGATTTTGTTGACCATCATTTGTTATGGCCAAAACTGTTCAAATTTGGGGTAAGCTCTAGAATAAGTCGTATTTTACACAACATATATGGAAAAGGTACAGTTTAGGTAAGAGTCAATCAACCGTTCACTAGTAACTTTGAGGTCTCAACCGGTATTTTACAAAGCGAACCTATAAAATGATTTTTATTTTCTGTATTTTTGGTGACGTAAAAGATTTTCGTAAACGTGGTGTAAATGGTATGAAATCGATGGTATACACGATATAATTCTTCTATGGTATGGTAATATTAGCTAATTTGGAGGGAGATATGTGATGCAAACTTCATATTTTAGAATAGGCAATTTGCATGAAACTTCTATACGCCTGAAAATATATTTTTTCTGCCATATAATAAGTACTTAAGGAGAATATTATAGTCATTTTTCATGAAACTCTGTAGTTTTTGGATAATTATTAGAATTAATTCACTCATTTATGTAAACAAAGTCACGTGTTCGAAAACGCTAGTCTGATTGGTCCACGTCACTATATGGGGAAGTATCTCAATCGTCACTGTTTTGATTTGGTTTAGTGCTAACAGTTTGTAAAATCTATAACGAGTGCGTTTTATAAAGTGCCTAACGGTATGGAGCCGATAAAACACAAATTTTATAAGTATTGCATCGTGCCAATATGTACAAATACTACGGTATCAACGCTCGAAAAATTGTTCTTCTCGGTTCCCAAAGAGGAAAGAATTTGGAAGAAATGGTGCGTAGCAATGAAAACGGACGAAAAGAAAAATATAAAGCAATCAAGTTCGACGCCGCTATATTGTTGCGAGTATCATTTTATTGTGAGTACCTAATAACATTTATTTGTTTTAGATGTATTTATACATAACCCCACTTTCACGCTGTTTTCATATTACTTACCGCATAGAATATTTAGAAAATGTTTGTTTTGGAGGTCATTAGATATAGATACTTAAATAAGATTTGCACTTGAATCTTTTTTACAGTTGGAGGAAGACATGGAAAATTACTGGCAATACAAACTGGCTGGAAATGTACAGAGGTTAAGTTTGGAAAAGGGCATTCTACCTCATATTTTCAGCTGCCAGAGAGAACCAGTACCTGAGCGACAAACTGGGGGCCATAGTCTACACACAATTATTCAATATTGATAATAATAAATAGATTCGCACACTGAAAAAGGAATATTTAACGAAATTACACTAAACGCCCATCTATCTCTCAACAAAATAATATACAGTGACGTCACGCGACAGCCATTTGCATTTCTTGTGTTTACGCGCGCCGATAATAATTTCAAATTTAATTTATTTATTTTGTGTCTATTATTGCACAAGAAGTGGTAAATTTAACGCTGTATGGATTTAATGGCCTATAGAATGTTTTGACGACATAATTAAAAATCATGCAAATTGCCTATTGTATACTACTAAAAACACTGTCAATAAACATGAAAAAAAATTAAAATTATGTATATTTCTAAAGATAATACTAGACATAATGAAATTAGATTATTCTTAAACAATGCCGAAATTGAGATGGTTTGAAAATACAAATATCTCGGAATTATATTTACTTATTTATTTCATCATCATTTTTGGACAAATGGCAGAAAATAAGTTGGGTTTCCAAGTTGTTTAATTCTTTAATCCTACATTATATCACTCATAGTGCACCGATCTGAACATACTTGAACGAGTACAAACACGATTCTTTAAAAGACTCATCCTTGCCAATAAATATACCAGATTTTGTAGTCAGACTTCAATGTGGAGTAGTGAAAATTTCAATGAATAATAGTAGATATAGTAAAGTATATTATCACAGACAGTGGCGAAGCGTCCATTAAGGCTGTAAGACGCAGCTCACCCTACATATTTTAGATGGTAGACCTCTTTTTTATATTGCCACTTGGCTTTGGCAGAATGATAAATATTTTCTATTCATATTATCATACATATTTCCATTTAAACTGAAGCTCCAGCAACCAGCAGCAATAAGCCTTGGCCGGCCGCTGTTTGGGCTGTCGACAGCCAGCCCAGACAGCGACTTGGTTTTAACGAACTTATGGAGATCCACGGTGCAGGGGAGGAGAGGGGAGTACGCTAAAATGACATGCAATTTAGCCAGCCTGATCGATCAGTTTGCGTAATACAGTGACTATAATATTGACCTGTCGTTACTCGTAGTGATTAGTGTTATTTTTAAGGATAAGGGCGGCCCTAGACAGCGCCGATTTAGTACACTTTCGAATTAATAAGAGTGGTTATTTTAATAATTTATCTTTAGAAGATAAACTGAGGACTAAAGATGTATATTGAATTATAAACTGAAATTATAAACTTAAAATGAAAGCGGCAACACTTACCAATTTATTTCAAGAACTATCTATAGATGTTCTTTCAGAAAATAAAACGCGGCGAATGGAATTGATATACAAAAAATATAGGTAAGTTGTTTTTGTGAATCAACTATTCAATATATATGTATATTGCATTAAAAATGAGCAGCCCCCCTCCCTCGCCTAATTCAGGACAGCCTACCCTCAGCCTGAATCGACGCTTCGCTACTGATCATAGACTTGAAAAAATATATAATGATGCTGATCCCAGATATAACTGGGTTAAACAGATCGGTTCTTTTTTATAGACTACGAGTGTTCAGAACTATGGGAAAATATCTATTTGGTAAGTCAGAAGGCAAATACGAAACTTTTATGCAATACATATTAAAACTTTCTTTCTGACATACTCTTTATATCCCTTTACTCTACAAGAATCCCCAACCCTTAACTCCACTTAAAATGTAATACATACACTTACATAATAAGGATTATTTCTAAATTACGCATAGCTCATAATCGGTATATACGATTTTCATATATGTAATGGTATATTATATGTAGGTACACCATAAATTCTAGCGAAATATGCATTGTGTGCAAACTAAATGTGCCGGAAACCTTAGAACACATTTTTCCAGTGTTCGATATATGGCAGTATTAAAAGTCCTAAAATCGAAAATATTTAAAATTATGGTTCACTTACACATAACCTCAACAATAGCACAATTCCTAAAGCGAAATGGAAATGTAGTTTCTGAAATGTATTCTGTAGTTACTAAAACTTCGCTCTTTTATATTACATGAATACCAACTGTATTATTTTCTTTACGCCTTTTCTTTTAGATATATTCAACATATTTTTTCTTTATATATAAATTTTATTCTATTAACAATGTACTTACTTGTAATTTAAGAATATTATATTATATATAATATATGGATCCATATATAATATATGGATCTAACCCCTTCATGTAAACTCATTTATAGAGTTTTAAGTCCACGACTAAAATTAAAGAAACAAAAAAAAACCCGAAAAAATCTCAGTAATTTTTGAAATTCTGTTACTTTATGAAAAATGATCACCGCGAGTTGAAAAAAAAAACATTTTGAAGCATTACGTTTCTAGTTTTGAAATATTTTGACAAAAAAAATATGAGCTACGATTACTGCTGAATTCAAAGAAATACCGCGAGACAAATATTTCCAATTTCTTTACGAGCATCTCCGGGATCGGCAAAACATTTTCGGACTAAATCAAAAAAATTAAAAGAGGCCGGTTAGCCTGTTTATTCAACTTTAATTTGGTTTTTTAACGGACTCTATACGACCTTTTGTTGCTGAGATATCGATGGTTGAATGAAAAATGACGCCTTTGTCTTTGATCATCGATATCTCAAGCACTAATCATCCTACACCGAATCGAAGCATGGTTTTAAAAACTTGAATAAAACCTCTATAAATGACGTTGTCGTTTTTAAGCACAAACATTTTTTTACCCTCGCTATTAATTTAAAAAAAGTACAAAAGAATTACTTTTTCAGGCTTTGTAAACAATCTGCCGCTACTTTCCAAATATTGAGGAAAAGACTAATCTTTTTCTAGCTTTTCCCAGCTTTTCTGGCTTATTATTCCCCCAATAGTCCTGTAAATTTTCAAATCGATGGAATCGGTTTTTCCCCGAATGATCAAAATTTTGAAAATAATTAAAGGAACAAGATTATTGTTTTGAAACCTCATTTAATGATTAGCAAGATGGAAAAAAATATTTGCTTTGCCTATAATTTCGCTTTCAATACTCATGAAGCTTCAATATGGTGTTTATTTTCATCTCGATACGACCATTCTTCATAAAGTTACAACCTTTTAAAAATGACTGAAAATTTTTAAAAATTTTTTGTTCTCTTAATTTTTTTGAGTAGTGTAATTGAATAAATGATAATAATAATAAACTGGCCTTTCAACTTATGTCAGCTGCTTATGCAGAAAACCTTTTAACGGATAATTTTATAGAAATCAGTTTGTCACGAACCGATCCTTATAAAACGTTCAGAAACAGTCGTTAAGGGCTGGCTTTCTCATTACTATTTAAGCATGAATTTATAGTTTTATTAGTTAACCTTTTTTCAGTAACTTGGTATATTTACAGCTAACTAAACAATACAGCCACTTTAAATACATATACTGTAGTTTTACAATTAATATAAACGAAAACCGTGAACGTTTGTTGACGAAAAAATTAAGAGTATACTTTTGCTAGCTATTTATTCAATGCATTGAAAATAGAATATTTTTTGTTGTGTTGAATACAACGCGAGAAGAAATATTATACATTGAAATATAAAAAATCCGTAAAACCTGTGGTAACCTAAAGATTATGCTTAAAAAAATACGCGTTTAATCTCGGCTTATTCTTCTAACACCGCATTGCGTGTTAAATTTACCGAGACAATTAGAATTCTCTTCCCTTTCCGTTCCTCGTTTTTTATAAATTTCATTCATCTGTTAGATTCGTTTAAGTCATCAAACCAGTTTCTTTAATACCTTCTTAAGATTATCTTTGACGGCTCAAAATTGATTGTTCGGAATCATCGGAAGCATGTCGATAAACTAAGAATTATATTACATTGTCGAAAAACAATAAAACTTTAAAATAATTTACTAACTGACATTCAATTCTAGTTAGAAAATATCAGAAAATGTATAAAGACGATCGATTTTCTCCAATTAACGACCTTGAAAATTATTGCTTCCTGATGCGGGGTAATTTGAAGTAGTCCGGTTATTGCCATTAATTCTAGGTAATAAGTTCCTGGATCGTCTTTGCAGAATATCAGGAGTAAACGATATTAGTTTTTTATGAAAATCAATTTTGTTTCACCTTCGTTATTCTATTCAAAGCGGGGCGAGAGTGAAAATAAAAGTTTAAAAACGGAATACATAGTTTGAGCAAGTTATCTAGACTATTTAAATTTACATTGAGACATTGATGGATTGTTTTGACTGAACTGGACTGAAGTTTTAGGTCGCATAAGAAATTTGATAAACGTCAAAGAAAGTTTTTTTGTCAGGACATTTTTTAATGAACGTTTAATTTCAACGTTTTTATTTTGACAAGGTGAATTATAATATACTAATTTCAAAATTAGAATTATATGTATAGAGTAGTAACCTTCTTCACTTAGTAATCATTTTATCCAGACGTACATTATTTGTCTCACATAATGCCTTTAAATCCTCTGAAGTACCTCAAGGCTCAAATTTGGGACCATTATGCTCTATATTTATTAACAATTTCCTTCTAAAGTTTATGTCGCATCATCTATTAAAATTATTTTAATACATAAATTTATTTTTAAATATAACCTGCTTAGATGATCACTTGTGATTGAAAAAATTCATCGACCTTGTATATTGATGTTCGGAAAATACTGTCAACCACCACTAATATACGATTATTCTCTTGGTGGTATAGTTTTAATTCTTCTTCTTCTTCTTTTAGCTCATAACCCTTGGTGGGTTTTGGCTTGCTCTACTATGTTCCTCCATCTGGTTCTATCTACCGCTATTCTCCTCCAACTTCCTAATCTTAGAGTTTTTAGGTCTTGCTCCACATCGTCTATCCACCTTTTCTTGGGTCGCCCTTTTGGTCTTGTGTTTTGAGGTTTCCATTCAAGGATTCTCTTCACAATTATCTCGCCCTCCATCCTGTATACATGTTCTAACCACCTTATCCTTTGACTTTTTATGCATCTTACTATATCCTCTCCTTTTATAAGTGCATCAATTTCGTGATTCATTCTTATTCTCCACATACCGTTTTCTTGCACTGGGCCGTATATTCTTCTAATGATCTTTCTCTCAAATATTCTTAATTGATTTTCATCATTGTTTGTTAGTGTCCATGTTTCACATCCATAGGTTACTACGGGTCTTATAAGTGTCTTATAGATTGTGATCTTAGATCTTCTATTTAGTATGCTGTTCCTTATTAATTGTAAATAAGCATAGTAGCATTTATTTCCTTTTAGGATTCTTGCGCTTATTTCACCTTGGACTTACCATTATTGGCAATTTCGGTGCCAAGGAAATTGAACGTCTTGACGCTTTTAATCTGACCGCCGTTTATATTAATATTTGGTAGTTGTATTGGGGGATTCCCGCAGCAATACATATATTTCGTTTTGAGGTATAGTTTTAATACGTTCTGAAAATATTAAGGATCTTGGCCTGTACTTTGATGATAAACTATCGTTCTCTAGGCATATCAACCATGTGATTGGTAATGCATATAATATCCTTGATCGTGATTAGAAACACGAAATTATTGATCGTGATTAAAAAGACGACATTATTTAGTAATACCGGCTAATATAAAATATTTATATTCTACGTTAGTTCGTTCAAAATTAGAACATTGTAGCCTTATTTAGTATCCCCGGTATTTATGTCATATGAATCAATTTGAAAATATTCAACGATACTTCTTACAGTATTTCTCATTTCGCATATATAATTATTATCCTGTAAGGGATTATGATCAGATCATACTCTGCTTTAATAAACATTTGACATACAGTCAAAGAACTCTAGTGTGGTGTTTACTAGCCTCCCGTTGTTATTTAAACTGTTCCATAATAGTACAGATAATTAACTTAATAATACGGGTTAGTAAACATGGCTAGTATACCTAGAGTAGGCTCTTAAGAAGAAAGTATATTTTATTGCCAAACTGCAAGAGCTAATGTACTGTTAAATCGCCAGTGTTTGTAATGTCACAAATTTTAATGGAACATTATGATTTGAATAATTGTACTCATAACGAGTTACTACCTTTAGGGAAACAACAACTTTTTACTTTCCTGTAAGGTATATAAATAAAGTGTTCCACTGTGTATAAAGCTATTTAAGGGTTACCATTTTGTATTTATTTTTTAGTTATATACTGTACACATATATGTATTTATTTGTATTCCATATTTTTGTCTATAAATCGATTTTTTTCTGTTGGGCAATAAAGCCATTATTATTACTATTATTATCTCGTTTCTAATGTTTACGTTATGTGGCTTACGTTTTGGTGTTAATGAATTTTACAACTAATCTAAATGAGCATTGAAAGCTGTGTAATGACTACCAGATATTTCCAGCAAAACCTAAAAATGATCAGTTTTAATAAGATAAGTTTAGGTCATGTCCTGTTTAAGAATTAACAGTATAGTGCTACTGTATTAATGTTTATCGTATTACTGAAATTATGTACCAAAAAACAGATGGTGTCGAAAGTACCAATTAGAATTAAATAATTCTATTATTTTTGTCACGTTTCATATATAGTTCCATATATATATATATATATATATATATATATATATATATATATATATATATATATATATATATATATATATATATATATATTATATATATATATATATATATATATATATATATATATATATATATATTATATATATATATATATATATATATATATATATATATATATATATATATATATATATATATATATATATTTATACACATACTTATATGTATGAGTAGATGTACTTATAGAACTCTTTCTACATACTTATAGAATAGATGAAAACAATAACAAAACGTTAGATACTTGATATATATTTTTCCTTTTTTTTTAACGAGAAATATAATAATAGTAATGTGAAATTATGTGATACATTAATTTTTCTATATCCAAAGTAAAGTGAAATCCAACATAACTATGTTTTTTCTACAAATAATAATTCCATCAAATTAACGACGTGGTGTATTACACTGATAAAAGTGTTTAAGTTAAGTTTTTGTTTTGCTATCATAAAAGTGAAAAATACTCCAAACGCAAACATCTTAATATAATTACTTGTTTCTCGCTATATAGGACTCAACTACGACATTATTTATATTTTCTTTAATGGTACTCCTCTATTTTATATCGATGTTTAAAACAACATCAGTAATACATTGTTTTATATTTTTTTCAGTTTTTTTTTTAATCAAATTCAAATTGAAAATACAAGTATAAGCATTTAATTTTTTGAAGTACTTTGATAAATCTGTCATGCGATATATTAAGCAATATTTTTAGTTTTGCTTAGCTAAACTTACCTAGTATTTTTACTCTTTTCTTTTATGGAAAAATATATGAATTTATCATAGAAACGAATCCGATAGTACCTCATTATTAGAACACCTTGTATATGCATCAAGTATATTGTGTGCATATTGACCAGATTTTGAAAATTAATTTTCTTTTTGAAATTATATCAGACAATAACACATTTTTTATATAAAACTTAAAACATAATTTAGATGATAATGTATCAATCTATCTATATAAATAAAATTGTAAATGTTCGTTTGTTCAAAATCTTAAATCTCCGAAAGTTCTTCACCGATTGCTTTGAAATTTTGACACAACGTTACATTCGAATACTCGCGTGCTTTTAAATACTTACTATTATATAAATTTCACACCTGTGGCAGGTCAAAAGCCACAGCAACGCATGGCTGGACACAGCTAGTATTAAATATAATGTATAAAGCTAAAGAACTGAAACCTATCCTTGTTTGCAAGGTAACTCTTTTCTCAGTGTAACTTGTAAAATAAATAGTTATTTCGTCAACAGTATTTCCTTATTTACTGCATAGTTTTTAATATAATACGTAGAAAATATTTATTATAAATAACATGTAGACCAAAATTACGATAAACAAATATATACAAAGTTAATCTACAACTGACAATTTTTTGTTTATTACAGCCTGCCTTGTTTTCTCTGTTAACGGTACATTTTACCTAATATAATAAAATCCTGGTCAGAAGTAAAAATCAAGCAGGAATGTAAAATTATCAAGTTTTATAGTCAGTTAGTACACTGGATACTAGATAGTTCATGAAACAGCCAAATTTACACTTAATCAGAAGACATCCCTAAACCTGTTAGATATTTTTCCAGTAATCTAAAACTTCTAAAAATCTAAATTTCCTGTTGATTTCATTTGTCCTGTATAATACAAATAAAAGGGATATTAATACTAATTAAATCTTTAACTCATCATATATAACTAAGTACAACCAATTTTGTTTCTCACACTTAACTACTTTTCTCAGTATATTCACTGTAATTGGGTACATTTCTGAATTTTAAATTTTTCGTTAAAGCCTGTTGCACAGTTTCCAGTTTATTTTTTTTTTGTGTTTGTGTAACCTCTCTGTTCTCCTGTAACTTATAACTGTTTTTCTGTTTCAGGTAACATTAGTGCAGTTTTTATTTATAAGTGGAAAGGTGATGAGTTAGCAAATAAATTAGAGAATGACTCTAAAGTGTACGTGCATATTACAATAGCTTCACATTCGTCGTCCAGGGCAGCTAATATAAATAAGTAAGATTTTATATTATTTAATTTTATAATTAGACAAGTTTTAGATTGCATAAGACCATTTAGTTAAATTGTTTTCGGGTTTCCCTCGATATTCAAGGGAATCGTATGTCCTTATATCATTGATTGTGATTAGTACAATGATTGTGCCATCAAAATAATAGAACCAATTTCTTTGAGTGAAAAGAAAAATACGTAGCATGTAAATGAACAATCATGTATGCTTCAACTCTAATGGTCTATCATACAATTTTTTTGTTAGAAATAAAGAATAATTAAAACAACATAGAAACTTAGTAGGTTATACTACATTAGTTATTTAAAAATAATGATATATTTATTAGTAAGCGATTATTTAGGAATATCACATTAGTTATGATTTAGGTTCGATAACAAATTTATATTTTGGTTTGCAATAACATATAAGTTGGAAATCGAGAAAGGAACTACCAAACTGCTAAGTGGTTATCAAAGTAGTTCCCGAATAGCAAGGCTATTACATAATCGCTATAGGAAACAACTACTCCTCGGGCTAAAGCCCCGCCAGGCATTGAATTATACCTAAAAGCGATCCTCGACCCCTTTCTCGTGTTTGTGCACGATCAGATAAGGTTTCAAAAAATAAAACCCGCCACAGGTAGGATTCGACATCTGTCCCGGATTGGAAGCGAACGACATACAGCTGTTTCGAACTTATTAGTTCTCATCAGTGTCGTACACGGTACGCCGATCCAGGACAAATGCCGAATAAAATCGTGGGGTATACAATACAACTTTATTTCCTATACTTATTACAATTCTAACTTGATGCTTCGATACTGACTGAAACTAGAATGATTTAAGACTTATCATTGAAATTATTGAGAATTTATACAAACTCTTATCAGTATTATTATTTTGATTGTGGTTTAGAAACTCATATATAACATATTATGTGTTATGCATGAAAAACAAGTAGTTGATAAAAATAATATACAGGATATTCCTAGGCTATGAATATCTCACTTCAGTTTTGTCGCGCCATTCGGATTTAATTCCATATTTAGAACTGCAATTATTCACTTAACTGCTTATTTAACTGTAACTGTTAATATGTACACCCACAGAAAATATATCTATTAAATAAAATTTTATCGACTCTACATAAAAGTTTAATTAAACAGTGGATATTTTGTAAATATCATTTATTACCACAATGAAAATTGCTTTTGGAAAAATCTTTAATAACGTCTTATACAATGCAAATCTACAATATCCCGTCTACAATGCGAAGCCAGAATCTGAAAATTACAGATTGTTCATGTTTATTATTATTGTTACACTAATAACAACTATGTATGACGCGGTTATTAAACAGCTTATCGGTGATCTAACAACTATTATCATGACGATTAATTAGTTAATTACTTAAATGCGACTTATTACAGTAACCATTCAAACTACAGAAATAAGATTATACATCTGAAAATGCCTTATATAAAAAGGACTAAGCAAATTAGGTTAAAACAGCTATTCTCCTGGCTATATGCCAATCGCCGAGCGCTGAATTACATGACAAAATTTGCCGTATTTTGTCTAACAGAGTTAGCACTAAAATACAGTGATTCAGATTGTTCCAAACCACAAGAAATATGCAAAGTGTCACCTATCTCACGATATCGTTAACTGCAGACCGGTTTCGACTTTATCTTGGGTCTCGTCAGTGCAGTGTAAACGAGTATACCTTTGATAGATGAAGCTCACATCTAGTAGATATGTTGGGTTGTCCAGGTTGGAGTATAATCTCCTTATTTCTGTAGTTTAAATATTACCCTCTGCGTAGTAAAACTTTACAATATACTGATAACCATTCAATATATTAAATATTATTTGAAACATCATAGCATATGTAATATATAACTTAAGACATATAACTAAATAATGCAATTGTTATTCAGTGATTAACGATAATCATTTTAATCTAATATTAGTAATATTAATTCAATTATTCTCTTAACATGTTTAGAGTATAGCAAAGGGATCTTCTTTTAGCAAGTGAAATTACCTCTGGACAAAAGATACGTAAATTTTGATATTGTGGGCAAGTTTAAGACCAATGTCCGTTGCAGTTTAGGTTTCACCCCCTTACCTCCAGCTTCCAGCTTAGAAATTTAAACAGCACCCCCCTCCCCCCCGGCTTCTATTACATCATTTTAAAGGTCTTAAAAATTCTATTTCAACTTAATAATTTAAATAAAACAAAATAAATTAATGGAATATTCTCAATATTCTGTACAATGAGTTCAATGAACGTAGTTTTTGTAGAATCTCTGTCGCAGACTTAACACCGATAAGGTTTATGTTTCTTTTAATAACTTTTTCTATACACATCACTCTCTTTTGCTGATTTTCAAACTGAAATAAGAGAGCGCATATTTTAACTCATCGCTTATTTGTATTTTAGCATACAGTCTCTTCGTGATTACAGATAGAACTAAATTTTTAAAACATTTATCAGGAGTATTAATAATTTTAAATATTACTCGTCAAAAATAGGAAAAAATGTGAGATTCTCTAAGTTGCGTAGAAGAAAGGGTGAGGCATCATTCGGAGGGAAAAGGATAGCTGCACTTTATGCGGGACCAGATCGAATTCTGTATACATTCACATGCATTATATATTCATTGATATTTACTCTGCAAAAATCTCAGTGCGACTAATTGTAAGTAAAGACCAGGCTATTTACTGCACACCTCCTGGGCGGTCCAATATCACAGTTTTGAGACTTATTCCTATTCTTGACGAGCTGTGTTTGTCAATTGATGTCAGTTACAATAATAGGATTTATAATGGTATGTACTTTACAAGAAAGAACTGAAATATTTTTATTTATGGTGCTGAAAATAGATGTGCTCGTGCAACAGCCGGGGTTTTAATAAAACGCATCATGACAAAAATGTGAGACACCGATACGTGCTTGACATTATTAAAAAATTTCAAGAGACTGATTCCGTATGTGACAAAGTAAATACGCAGCCGAGAGTTATTACAAAAGCTGCATACTCGTAGATTGTGTTTTAGGCCATTTCACCATTGATCTTACCACTTCAATTCCAAAAGTCGCCAAGTTAATAAATATTTCAGTTGGTTACATACACAAAGGTTTAAAATCAAGCAAATATCTTTTTTACAAAATTAATATTCTTCAGCAACTCAGCAAACATGACAGAAGGAATCAATTTTATGAAATAAACTGCAAGTCAAAATGATCCGAATTTGATAAGGAATATTTGGATCAGTGATGAAACAAGGTTTTTTCTTAATGGTTTTGTAAATAAATATAACTGTATATAGATGCTGGGATGATGAAAATTCACATATTTCTGGAGGATCGTAGTCAATTTCCTCAAAAAGAATCAACGTCTGAGCTCTGGGAAATCAAAATGATAGGGCCTATTTTCATTGTGAGAGAATTTGAGCGGTGAATCGTACTTAAATTTGTTAAGAAATGAAATCGACGCTCTTATAGAAAACTAACTTGTTGAAGAAAACAATCCACTATTGAATGAACACAATTCACTCGAATGAACAGAATTGACGCTCTCATAACACTGTCCTTAAAACACCAACTTGATGAACAAATAAACCCATAATTGAGCGAACAAAATTTACGCTACCAACAGGATGGTGCACCACCACCCTACGCATTACATGTTCGACAATGGCAGAATCCAAGTTTTCCCAACAAATGGACTAGCAGAAGTGATGCTCAGCCTCCTGGACATGGCCAGTGAGATCTCCAGATACAACTCGACTGGATTTCTTTCTCTGGGGTTATTTGAATATAATTATATACAAAACTATATTCCATAATATTCAGTACCTACCTAAGACATAGGGCTACTCACACATGCAAGCTGATTACTAACGACGTACATATTTTTAAACGTCCGACAAGAATTCGAGAATAGGTTGTACTTCTATTTAGCCAACAATGGTGGACATTTTGAGTACTTAATCAAATAAGGTCTCAAATCGAGTCGAACGATAAGGAGGCGTGTCCCTACGGACATTCCAGAATTCGCGCCAAACCCCCCCTTTTCTGTAAGCCCGTTTTAGATCAAACAAATTTACAGAAATATCGCTTCGCGTTGTAAACCTTTATCCTGATTTAACTGTACATATATAATGCGAGTTTCTTTATTAACTTACCACACAATTGTCGGTCAATTGATCTTTAGTGTTAATTGATGTTCAAAGTTTAATGAGAAATCGGATAAAACGCCGATACAAACAAATGCCATTCGCAAGCTATTAAAACCATTGAACTAACATGGGCAGTGTTCCGACTTATTTAAAACGTTTGGTAAATAACTGGGTAAGACGCAGGTTACTTTAATTTTTGAGAAATGTGCACAGAAAATTTAAGTGAATGTCGTTTCATTTATCGATAATGTCGATTTATTTTTTCAAGAAATGTATGCACTTCTGTCTTCACAAACCCTTAACATGTCCGATTTAATAAAAAGATTTACAATGCATTTTAAAAATCCGTAATACCTACCGATAAAGTCATCAAATTGATAATACTGATAAAACCGCCAACTGCAACTATTCGAAATTAGTTTTAATAGAATAGGATCAGTTTTAGTAACTTTAGTGTATTTTCAGTGTGATGTCACCTTCAATCAATCTGAATCTCTTAGTACATCTTCAGAATAGCCAGAATAGCTTGTTTAATTAAAATACTAGTTAACTTTTATTATCTATAGATATTTCAACCACATAGCATATAAGGTAAATTGAGCAAGTCTCCTATTTAAAACTAGTTCATATTTACACCAATATTAATTGGCAGGCGTAATGGCCTTGATGGGTTTTGTCGGCAAGTCGAACGAGATTACCGCCCTTTACACTCACTCGCTCATCGTGTAGACCGGGACCGTCGTAAGGTAGGCCGAGCTCTGCTTCCGCTTTCGCGGGTCTCTGCGCGAGAGGCAAGTGCCGCCCTCAAACAAGACCCGCGCGACTGATAGCGGTTCGTTCCTCTCGACCTCCTTTGGTCCTGACACCCTTAAGTTCCGGTGGCAGGCACTTATTCTCGCCTTTTTCTTAATATTTGGTCGCCTTGTTTTACCATATCGCTTCGCCAGCGTCAACCCCCCGGGGGGGGTGTCTCGTCGTGGGCACTGCGACCAGCACGACGCCCGGGAATTGGGTCATATCAGACGATCTTCCACAACAATGCGGACGAACCGCGTCTCTTGAATCGCCCTCAGAAGAGTGAGTCTTGTTACTCGGGAGGGGTCCTTCTCAATTAGAAAAGGATCCCAGGATTTGGAGTCAGGTGTATGTGAAAGAGAAGTCGTGTGTCTTTCCTGTAACAGTAAATGGTTAAATGACCGTAGGGCCCTCTGACATAAAAAATGGTTAGTGGAGCAATAGGGCTCAGCTGAAAAGTTATGTTTGACCTGTAAAGGGGGTCTATGAGATTATACTACCTGGATCCTGAGTCTCTTGTGTCTTCCTGGTCTTCCTGGGTCGTAGTCCGAAGCTGCTCGGATGAGGGGGTTGTCATGGGCACCTGCTTGATCGTAGAGCTTCCGAGTCCTAGCTCGGATTTTCTCCGTCACGGTGGTGAAGTCTAGGTCTCACTGGATGTCGATGTTCCTCAGGTACCACGGGGCGTCTACGGTACGGCGGAGGGCGAAGTTTTCGACGGCCTGAATCCTCTTCCCTCTTCATCTGTGTCTGAGAGCAGCGTAGCCCCAAGCTGTCGATACGTACATCAGTTGGGGCTGAAGGACTTGCCTGATGAGGAGCAGCTTGTTGCTGAGATTCAGCTGGCTGTTGTTTCTCGTCATCGTCCAGAGTCTGGCCGCTGTAGCTTTGGCGCGTCTTCATATTTAGATCATCATCACGCCATCATTCCAACCCCTGACGAAACACACTTAATCTACTTGTCCCTAGATGGCAATCAAATGTATAGATACTATGATGAACTAGATACCCCTCATAAAACTTTAGTTAAAAGCCACTAGGTAGCCACACTTCCGTGGCAGCAACTTGTATTTATATTAGGTTTTATGATGAGGTCCTTAAGGCATGGTGGTCATCCAGTTCTCAGGACAGCCATTTCTTATTTCTTAAAAGTGAAATAAGAAATAACGTTCCTGAAATAAAACCATTTTGAAGCAATATGTGTTTCACAAAATTGGCCTTCACTGTTTTTGGCAAAAAGTAGACGGTAGCAACGATTACGGAATAATTATTATTAATTCTAAGTTATGAATTATGAAATTAACTGCTCTATAATTCCAGAAATCGCAATAGAAGCGAATGAATGACGACACACGTCACAACCTACGTTAATTAGGTTGCCTTGAAGGTTGCAAATACGTGATATTAAGTCTTATTGTTTACTTTTGATTACATTTAATGCAGATTGATTTGTATGTATAGTATGTACGCAGTTATGCATGGGGAACAATGGGAATACATTCTATTAAAATTCTAACAGGAAAATTGATTCTACCTGAAAATATTTTACTGTTTATCTATACAGCGTAACCTAAAAATCTGGCAAAATAATAATTTTTTCTATGTCTATCAAATAAGCCCCCTATTTGGTGTAGCAAGATAAGGCCAATTGGTGTACAAGATTGGTCACTTATCAATATAATTATCATCTCTATCTATAATTATCATGAAACTTTTTACATTTAATAATATCGCGTAGTGATCAAATTTTTCTTAATATTCATAATTTTGTTGTTTTTTGAAAATCTCTTGAACGTCAAACGTATTAGTTTTCCGCACTCCACTATACGCGGAAAAGTAATGTAATCGTGTAAAAAACTAATTTTTAGGGTTTATTTTTCGTTTTTCAGCCTAAAAACTAAAGAAAAATGGTTTTTAAACCATTTTCGTTTATGGTTTTTAAACCATAAATCGTGTCGGATCGACTGATTCTAATCGGGGACGTCTCCCAGACGACACCTATTGATTTTGAGGTGGACAAGACACACCGAACCCTGTCCATGTATCATGAGAAAGCACGATGGTGGACTATTGAGAATTTTTTTTGTTAACACGATAACTCATCTGAATGGTGGACTATTTGAGAATCTTTTTTGTTAGCACGATCACTCAATTAAATTGTGTCGGATCGATCGGGTTTCAACTGATTCTGATTCTGATTCGTACGTCTACCAGACGACATCTATTGATTTTGAGGTGGATAGGACACACCCCACCCTGTCCATGGGTCATGAGAAAGCACGATGGTGGACTATTTAAAAAAAAGTAAAACTATCGCATAAACCACATATTCTGCATTTATTTGTTGGTTTTTACGCTATGATTTTTTTAATGAAGAACGTACAAGGTTTTTAAAGAGAAAAACTTTAAAAAACCACCACAACATTATTAGGCCTTACAGAACCTTGATATTCATGACACATAACCGTCAGAGACTTTACTAAGTCATGTTGAAAACAGGACTGCCATAATATCTTTTTCGCAAACGCTACAATTTGTTTAATGAAAAAAGGACAAGTTTTTAAAGAGAAAAATTTAAAACAGTCACCACAACATTATTAGGCTTTATAAAACCTTGATATTCACGACACATAACCGTTAGAGACTGTACTAAGACATGTTGAAAACAGAACTGCCATAATATCTTTTTCGCAAACGCTACTATTGTTTTAATGAAAAAAGTTTTTGAAAGGTTTTTAAAGAGAAAAACTTTAAAAAATCACCACAGCATTATTAGGCTTTATAGAACTTTGATATTCACGACACATAACCACTTTACTAAGTCATGTTGACGACAGGACTGCCATAATATATTTTTCGCAAACGCTACGATTTTTTTAATGAAAAATGTATAAAACTTTTAAATAGAAAAACTTAAAGAAATCACCACAACATTATTGGACTCTATAATACCTTGATATTCACGACACATAACCCTCAGAGACTTTACTAAGTCATGTTGAAAACAGGACAGCCCTGATGTCCTTTTCGCAAGCAAGCACTACGATTTTTTTAATGAAACAAACAAGATTTTTTAATGAAACAAGTAAAAAAAAAGCAAGAATACGTTTTAATTGAATTTATAGTTCAGCAAGAAATCCTCAGTGTACACCGCCTTGTATAACTATAAATTGATTGCACACGTTTTCCCTTATGAGTAACCTACATATACGAGTATATCCTATAGTATTTACATGAAAACTATACCAAATTAATTTTAATATTTCTTTTTACGTTTTATAATTTTATAGAGTTTAACGTATTTATCACATTTAACGACGTCTGATATTGATAAAATAAAGGCGAAACTAGCAAACTCGCAGCACGCGATGTACTCGTACATATATAAAATATGTAGGTACGCAGCAAACTATATGTTGACAAAGGTTCATTTCGTTAATTACACTGCTGTAATACCCATAATGTACGTGTTTGCTTTCCTCTACGATAAGGCATCGCTGCGTACAGACTAGAAAATATTTGCACACACTAAAACGTATTGCAGTTTGAACATTTACTCAAAGCGAAACTAAGCAAAAATGTCGTAAAGTACACCCTTAACCCAATTCCGCAAGGACGAATCGATAATGTCTCCGGAGGGTGGGATGCGGCATTTCACTGTCAAAAGTGGACAGGATAAATGAAATAATGCGTCAGTTCCTTACGATTCGGTGTTTTCGGTACGTAGATCAATCAATCAATTGATTACGCAGTATCGATTTATTATAATCAGGTGATAGTTCATTAATTCTAAGCTGTTTATTGATAAAAATTGTGTTGGAGTTATGTATATAACGGTCTCTTATTGGTCGCTATGAAACATAATTAATAACAACCTTTTACGGGCCATTCATCAGACGGTATCTGGCATCTATTAATCGATGAAAGTTAAAGTAAACTCTCCTTGGCTACGCTCGATCCTCTACCGACCATAATTAAAAAGTTATGACGTAGTATTTTGACTGCTGATATGATTAAGATTAGCTATTTAATCGAGAAGCTAATAGTCCAAGAGGTTGTAACGAATATTCGACAGGTGTTTTACCGAACTAGGAATTTTGCATGGTAATACCTTTATGACAGACAAATAGGAAATGGCAAATCTGCCTGGCCATTTGCGGGACCTGAGATACTGCGCATAGTGAAAATTTGCTAAAAAATATGTTTTACCGAAAGAAATATTAAAATAATATAAAAGTTAATGTTGAACAGAAAAATAAACACTGCATGCGATTTGGGGGGTGCTTTCATAGAAACAGACCACCCCAAAATTGCATTTCGAAAAAATAAAAAAAAATGTGTTTTTACTATCTGTAAGTCTGTAATTTTAATAGCGTGTTATTTAAATATATTTAACGATACCATTAAAAAGGCATATGATTTTGTTGGTTTTTAATTGGAAAACGTGAAAATAAATGTTATGTACTGTTCATCAAGAATAGGAAAAAGTGTGTAATTGTCTGGGTATGCGTAGAAGAAAGAGTGAGGCAGCATTTGAAGGGAAAAGGATACACTTTACGTGTGACTAAATCGAACTCTGTGTACTATTCATTTCATCGCTATTTGCCAAATAAAGAACTCTTATCTTATCGATAAACGGAACAGCCTACCTGTGCTTAGCCATAAAAACAAGACACGGTATGTTTTGAGATTTTTTATTTGGCAATGTTGGTGGGCGGTTCTATATCGCAGTTTTGAGACTTGTTCCTATTATTGACGAGCTGTATGTTGAAGTGAGAAGTTTACTAGGAAGAATGAGTGTGAGTGAAGGCGCTTATCGGTAGCTCTAGTGGGCTCTTAATCGTGCTGCGCTCTCATTGACTATAAATAGATCACATGATTTAAACCGGGTGTATCTCCTGCTCTAACACTTAGGACAAAGAATTTTGGAGTAGTTTATACTTTCTTACTTGTGACCACGTGTTTAAATATTTTTTGTTAAAAGAAATATGAAAAAATGAAGCTTGAACGTAGATAACTCAGGGAAAAATTATCGCACAAACTTTATTGTAGCTTATTTTAAGCATAGAGAGAAGAATCGACAGAAGAAAAAGACCTTGGCGATAAATACTGAAAAAATGTTCCCCAATCCTTTCGAAGCCATTTTAAAGGCTTTTTGAAGGCATCCTAATGTTTAAAAAATTTTTCTTTCGGTGATTTCCTTATAATTTCTCAATAATGGTTGACTTTTTGAATTATAGTACTTAAACCTTAAGAACCTTTTGAATTATAGTACTTAAATGTTTTTGATTTCATTGTTATATGTATGAATATATATGTTCCTTTACAACTTCAAAATCAATTATCAAAAATAAAAATTCCGAAATTATCTGTTTGGATTAAATCTAACTTTCGTGCTTAATTTCTGAATTAATCGAGCCGTTACTTGATGAAAATCCATATTTATACAAAATTAAAACCTTTGCTGATTAGATTCTCAATTCTTATTTGTTGAACATAACAATTGTTTCGCCAACGCAGTGGCTTCTTCAGATGTTGAGTACATAGATTAAATTTTACATTGTGGAACTGCGTTTATATAACTAGGGTAATTCTAGGTTTATTACTATGGGATTTCCTACTATTAAACTATTGGAATTAAGTTATAAAATTTCAACGGATGTTATCTGTAAATTTTAAACACAATTTTTGGATAGTACTATCCAAAGGACTACCAAAGGACTATCCAAAAATCGTGGTTAAAATTGAAGTTGAAATTTTATAACTTAATTCCAATAGTTTAATAGTAGGAAATCCCATAGTAATAATAAATCTAAAATTACCCTAGTTATATAAACGCAGTTCCACAATCTAAAATTTAGTCTATGTACTCAATATCTGAAGAAGCCACTGTGTTGGCGAAACGATTGTTATGTTTAACAAATAAAAAGTGAAAATATAACCAGCAAAGATTTTAATTTTGTATATTTCGTGCTCTAATGTGTACATTAGATTGAAATTCAAAATATAAATGAGATTTATTATATCATCAGCAGAAAATAATTATTATCTTAAATAAATGCAACTGAAGAATAAGTTTTTTTTAGCCCACCACTTTAGCCCATATTTTGAATGTTTTCATCCAATATTTGCATTGCAATAGAGATTAAGTTAAATTAGAATTAACAACAACTAGAGTCAGTCAATATTTAAGGGAGCCCAATTTACCTCACATTCTGAGTTTTTAATTCATACTCATATCGATATTAAATACATATTAGGGACTCAAGAAAATTAGAGATAGTCAGAAAAAATTACTATATTAGCATTTTTTTCTTAACAGTCCCATTTTGTCTCTCCTTCCTCTATTTCATTGTTCAAGAAAATGTAAAAATATGTAGAGACTATCAAAGAGTAACGAAAATAATATAAGAACGATCTAGAAAATTTCACAGATTTCAAAAAGACTCTGTTGAACTGAAGCGAATGAGTACTCTGTAACAGAGTACTCGTTATATTCTTAATACAGAGTACTCAGAGTATATAATAATAAATATATTTATTCTCATGTTTCATCTTCATCGTCACTGTTCTTCCATCCTTTGTCGTCCAATGATTCCTCGCCAGAAGAACGCTAGAGTCCATTAGAACTACCGATAAGGGCTCTCACTCACACTCATTCTTACCCGTAACTCTTCTCACTTCAACATATATAACATTTATTTTCACATTTTCCGATTAAAGGCGCGACAATATGATATCCTTTTTAATAGAATCGTTAAATATATTTAATTAATACGTTATTAAAATTGCAGACTCGGTAATATCCATTTTTTTATTTTTTCGAAATGCAATTTTGGGGTGGTCTGCTTCTATGAAAGCACCCCCCCAAATAATATGCAATGTTTATTTTTATGTTCAAGATTAACTTAAATTTCATATTATTTTAATTTTTTTTTTTTTCGGTAAAACATTGTTTGGCAAATTTTTATTATGCGTAGACCTCAGACCCTGCAAATAACCAGGAAGACTTGCCATTTCCTATTTATGCCATAAAGGTACTGCCGTGCAAAATGTTTAGTTCGATAAAACACTTGTCGAAAATTCGTTACAAGCTCTCTGACTATAATTGCGTCGTTCAGGTCGCAGATGTGGCACAATCCCAGCCAGATGTAGCACAATCAAAAGAAAAAAATATCTATTACTATATTATAATTATTATAAAGGATATGAAATAAATAATAGAGTACTTTTACGGACAAATATATATATATATATATATATATATATATATATATATATATATATATATATATATATATATATATATATATTTGTACGTTGTATATAAGGGGTTGACCTATAAAGATACTGGGGGCCTTTTAAAATGTTCTTGTGTTGCATAAGATAGCCAAATTAAAACCTCCGCGACGGCATGTAGTAAATCGGGATATTTAAAATTACCTTAGAAATACACGTCTACATAACGCAGTACGGATCTATATAAGCGTCATTTTGTCTGTGACTCATTTAGTATTCGCCCAATTTAGCCAATAATAATTTTAAATTGAAAATAATTATGCCTAACAAGGAGGTATAAGCATTCACTTGCCAAGAAAGGTGGTGTTAGGTCTGGATTTATTCTGTTTTCAATACAAATTATGTAAATATATACCGAGATATTAGAACCGATCTTACACTTAGTTAAAAATGGTTGTGGATTTTAAACTAATTGTTAGGGCGCGAGTATCGTACACTTGCCTCAATAGTTTTTTGATTGTCGTTGAATTTTTTGGTTGTTGAACGTTGATAATTTTCATAAACGTCTGGCACGCTAACACCAAAAGTCACCACACTCTTATAAATCTCCTCAGGTTGACGGCCTATCGATTGCAAGTCTATGTGGATGATCTTGGCAATATACATCAAAAGCGACAAATATCAATTAGTGACACGTGCCAGCTAATTAACAGCGACATAAATTAAATGCAGGACCAAAAGTTCCCACGCTCATAAAAATTTTCCCAGGTTGACTGTCTGTCGAGTTCCAGTCTTTATGTCCGTTAAGACTTTAACAATATATATCAAAAGCGACAAATGACATATCAATTCGTGATATGTGCTAGCTAATTAACAGCGGCTTAATTCAAACGCGGCGCTTTTGGCGGCATATATCCAATGAACCATCACGACACACCTGAGGACTATCCAATTAACACCTGTATCTATTCCTTTTATGTATACCGACAAAGGTTCAAAAGGTTCCCATGCTCATCAAAATTTTCCCAGGCGGAATCGCCGCTATGCCTACTAGGTATAGCGGCGATTGAAGACGATTTTCAAGAATAATTTGAAAAGTATGATTTAAAAATGTCATCGGCATTGGATGCAACTTGCATTCGAGGTAGTATAATGTGGAAGCATTTGAAACATGCCTCCATATATATTCGTATATTCGTAATTTGAATACATGTTTGAAATTTATATCAAGATTATAATGTGTCTATTAAATTAGAAGTGAAAAATGCAACAATTATTGAGAGAAATTACGGAAGATGTATAAAAAATAAAACAAAAATGTTAATACAAACTTATACCTACTATAGTTAGTAGGCATAGTAGCAATTTCGCCTGGGAAAATTTTGAGGAGCGTGGGAACTTTTGGCCCCGCGGTTAATTTATGTCGCTGTCAATTAGCTGACATGTGTCACTAATTGATATGTCATTTTTCGCTTTTGATGTATACCGCCAAGATCCTCCACAAAGTATTACAATCGATAGACCGTCAACCTGGGGAAATTTCGATGAGCATGGGGAGTTTTGGCGCCGCGGTTGATTTACGCCTCTGTTAATTACGCTAGCACGCGCCACTGTTATTGATTATTATTTACTCAGCTTATGAAACAATGAATTTAATTCTTGGGATTTATTTAATTTTATTTTGATTTAATTATAATTAAATATAATTAAAGAAAACTATATATATAGTTTTCTTGATAAATATTTTAGCCTATTTTTTAATAGGTTGGGCACACAATTATCAACGTCCTTCCCCTAAAGCTTCAAGCTGCGGAGGGGACGGTTACATATAAAAACAAGGACAAACATACCTATGCTCAGAGAGGGGTGCCAAATTCTTCCCGTTGGGACTAGTCCAAGCCCAGTCCCCCACCCCGGACCACAGTATGAATAACAATGTCACAACCACCTATATAGGAAAATATAACAGGTCGCCCATATATGTAGTGGCTACGGAGTAATGTGCTGCACTTTTATAATTCCGTGCTGGACACATTTTTTCACTTTAAAATCTTGTTATTCGCTCTTTATGTCAGTTTTTCACATCTTATAATCCTAGCCTAAGTATCAACATGTCATTGTATAAAAATATTTTATTACTTGACATTTTAATAAGCCCTGTATATGTATATTTACATATTTATTTTGGCAGATGCCTTGTTATTTGTATCTCCTACAATGCAATGCAAAGCATCTAGTTGGTAGACAGACCTCTTAGTTTTTTTGATATTCTATTGTTTTGTTTTTTAATAATCCTATTAATCTAGAATGTTTATTTTTTATCTTTAATGCGTATACTTTTATTAATTAATTTTATATTTTATTTCATTTTATTATAGGAATAGAATTAATTAAAAACCTATTATTAGATAACTGTGTTGGGCAATTAACCTGATCACCCATTGTATTTTTCATTCTATCGTATTAAAACTGAAGTTTTATTAATACTTTATGAACCTCATTTTGCATTTACTTTCTTGCTATTTTTTTTTTTGTTTTGTTTATACGCTAGACACAAAAATTGAGGGATATAAAAAAATCCTAAATTTTTAGGTGATTTTCAAAGGGCTTTAGATTTTAGAATTTAGTAGGGCCTTCAGTTTATTAGGGTCATTCATGATTTTCAATTAGTTTTCTCCTTATATTGACAACTCATTATACAGGTTGTAACATAAAAGATGGGAATACATTAAACGGTGGATTTTTCAGTAAAAAAAAATAGATTTTTTTCATTAAGCTATGTTCTAGGGGTTTTCGTTTCCAAGCTACAGGGTGATAAAACCTTTGAAAAAATTTAGTTTTTCTCTAATAACTTTCGAACATTAGAAGATAATGGAACAAAATTTTAGCCGTAGCTTAATTTGATAATGCCCTAGTAACAGGAAAAAGATTGACTTTGTAAGTTACTCAGTGGAGTAAGTTACGCATCGTACTGCAAGGCTTTCCGAAGAAAATTGTGATACGCCACTGATAAAAACATTTTTTTAATATTTATTCAAGATCCACTTCTTATTATAAACAAAACTACCGTCTTGCATTTTATTTGTATCTCTTGTCATTTTCCCGTAATTAAAACTTTTGTAAACACAATTTTTTCCAGACACTGCTAACATAGGAAAATGAAAGTAACAAAAACATTATCAAGTATATGTTTTCCTGTTACTAGGGCATTATCAAATTATGCTACGGCTAAACTTTATCGATTATCTTCTAATGATCGAAAGTTATTAGAGAAAAACTAAATTTTTTCAAATTTTTTAGCGCCCTATAGCTTGGAGACGAAAGCCCGTAGAGCATAACTTCATATGAAAAAAATCATTTTTTTTCTGAAGAAAAGTCCACCATTTAATTTATTCCCAACCTTTATGTTACACCCTGTATTTACCACTATTGAGATTTTTTTTTGGTAGATTTGACAACGTTGCCTAAGGAACTTGAATCTTGCAATTAACGTCACATTTATTTATCTCGATAATTAATTACTTCTGAATGTTTCAATCAATTAAACATTAATTAAAAAATCATGTATCTTTTAAACCCTTTTGTAATTTATAAAACATTTTTTATATATATTTACCTATCATTGTTATTTATAATAGTTTGGTATTAAATAACTATGACGAATAGCCAAACTATTACAAATAACAATGATAGCTAAGTATAACTATTCAATCATTTAAAACATTTTTAGAAAGATACGATTTGAAATATTTGAAAGCAATTTTAAACATTTTATTTTCAAATCTCTAGTTATTTTTTATCGTGTTTTAAATATTTTGTTGCAAATTAACTATTTTAATTAATAGCAATCAATTTTTATACAGGGAAATGTACACATTATCGTAAATGAGTTAAAAAAAATGTGTAGAATTTGAACCAATTACGTAATTTTAACATTTTTAAATCTATTATTTTTGAACCTATGTACCAACAAACCTGGTTCAATACGTAAAGTTACGCACAGCAATCATTCGCCTCATTATCATGTCATCATCAAATTACACCCTAACGTTAGGTTTCTTCATAAATAATTCGGTTTGTTTGATGATTGATAATACATTTTTAATGAAAATTCACTAGATTTACTTTATTTGTTTGTTCGAAAATTCGGTGATATATGATACAATGCGTAACAAGAAAATGGGGACATACCCACTGAGGACAAAATAAATAGATTGTTGACAATATATGCATATGTATATATGTAGATTAATTATAAGCAAATAAAAATACACTCTAATCGTTCTGAAGAAGCAATGATAAACTGAAAGAATTAATAATTGTTATAAGTAAAGTCTAATTTATTCAGATGTATTACACTCATTTAAATGTATGATTACATTTATCATACAGAAAATGTATCCAACAGATATACAAATTGTTCTCCATTGTTGCCAAGACAGGTCTGACAACATTTCATTACAAAAAATTGGATCTGTTGAAAAATTTCAGGAATTTTTACACAGAAACATCATGCTAGCGTTGATGATCCTCTGACGTACATATTTTTAATTTCAGGACTGAAATTAAAAACTTTACTACTAGAAAAATCTTCATTACACAACACTCAAGTCTGAAAGTACTGAAAATATACGGTATTTATTGGCAAAAATAAGAGTTAAAGAACCGTATTCGTACCCGCTCAAGTATGTTCAGATATCGGATTATCCAGATAGGGACACTATGAGTAATAGAATTTCGGACTAAAGGGCTTTATTAAGTGTGTACACACTCAATCTTGCCATCGTTTATAAGAAATCTTGTCTATTATATCTGGTGTTACCTCTAGAAAAACACATATTTCCTTCTTTTATTTTCGTACTTATTGACCGTGTGTTTGTTTTCAGTAATATACATTTCTAAAATATGAAGTTTGCGGTTCATATCTGCCTCCAAATCAGGCAACATTACCATATCATTTGCATATAAAAGAAGGATTTTTTACCGTCGATTTTGATACCATTTACGTCACGTTCACCAAAAAAAGATTTACGTCAACAAGAAATATTTCTTGTATTAACGATTTTTCGTATCGAATACTGTTGGAATTTGTTGACAGTAGATTTGACAACGTTGCGTGCTGAATGTCAAACCTTACATTTACAACGATAATTATTACATATGTTCTGTTCACATTAATGATAATATTGGTAAATATAATTTTTCCATAAATTTTACGCGATTTCCTGCTATGTGAACAGAAAAGACAGCGGTGGAGCGCTCAGCCTTGCCTTGCGTCGTTTCCTTGGCACGCAGCTTAAAAAATGCAAATTGAAACGGAATGATATGGACTGGTCGCTCGATTTTAAACTTGACCTCAACATTAAGTAGTCATACCCACTGTTCAGTTTACGGAGTGGGTCTTCTAGATTAGTTTTTAATGGCATCGTTCTGATGCAGTGACAATAACAATAATAATATTAATAACATATAATAATAACGGCCTTGGCCGCGGCCGGTACCTATGATGAATACAAGTCGATGAGTGTTTATCGACCGGAATTTTCCAAATTAAGGCGTTTGTTTCGATGGTAGTATTAAATGCGCTTTCGAAAGGATTTCCTCATGTACCTAGTCCAGTCAAATAGGGATACAACTTTGGAATGAGAGTCAGAAAGCTAATTTTTTTTGACAGTGTATAATCTTCCAAAATTAGAGTGCAGTATTGATAATTATCTGTGCACGCAATACATAAAATCAACAAGACTCAACAGACCAGTGTAGTTGTTATCTCTTCCATCCACAAGTGCAGCAGCTCCACAGCATGTCTATCGAGTCTACTACCAGATCCAAACTTGGTTAGAAAAAGATGAACAACAAACAGAAAAGATGAACAACAAAGGATATACAACCTGAGGAATGGGGGTGGGTTTTACAAAACGAGATCCTAGAGCCAACAACATTATTGCCCCCAGCGCCAGAAGAACTATTGAGTACGATCTACTGCAATCCCAAGAAAGGCTGTGGCGTAAACTGTGGATATAAAAAAATGGGGTTGCATGCTGTACTGTATGTGGCCAGTGTAGCCACGGACAAGCATGCCTCAACGCTTCAGCAATATGAAATGATATCGATGGAGAAAGTGAATTTGTTCCTGAGATCCTTAAAGTTTTAGAGTCGAATGTGAAGGGTAACGAGGATGATGACAATTATCTGGAAGTAGAACTTGAGCGACCAGAAGAAGACGACGATAATCAAGAAGATTCTTGAGCTTGATATATCATCTGGTGATGATATTCGAAGGAAATACCCTGGCTAAAAAATATTACCCTTGCATTTTACCTCAAAAATAATATGAAAACATGAAATATTTGTTCTTTACAAAACCTTCTTTAACCTTTTTTTGATCCGATTTTTTGTCCTTTAATATCTGAACTCACAGATACGAGATTATATGAGAATTTTGGGCAAATCTTTAGAACGTCAAGTATAACCGGAGCCCCAAGATCAACACCGATCGAGGCGATGGGGATACTGACGGGGATACCACCTCTTGATGTCATCCTGAAAGCGGAAGCCGCAAAGGCAATGCACAGGGTGGGAAACATGAATAGGAAGGTAAGGGACCTGAATAGACTCTCAAGAGAGCTAGCTGAGGAGGGAGTCCTATGGATGCCCTCTGACAGTACGGGTGTCCACTTCCTGTTTGACAAGAAATATAAGATCACCCTCACCAGTAAGACCGACTGGATGGAGGATCGAGCTGGATTGCCTCTCAATGGAGACATCTGGTACACGGATGGAGCCAAGAGTGGGAACAGAGCGGGTGCGGGGGTGTATAGGCGACGCGACGGGATAGGTAAAACTTTCTCCTTGGGTAAATACACTACGGCACTCCAGGCCGAGCTAGTTGGAATTACATACGGTGTTCTGGGGGCCAACCAAAATCGGACCCAGGAGAAGGTATGTATCTGCTCGGATAGCAGGGCGGCGTTGGCAGCCGTGAATTCAGCAACGACAAAGTCGAAGCTGGTCTATAATTGCTATGAAGCATTGAACCACTTGGCAGGGAAGGGACCGGTGGAACTCTTATGGATACCTGGACATAATGGCATTAAGGGAAATCTAATTGCAGATGACCTTGCCAGACTAGGGACCAGGGAAAACCTCTGTGGACCAGAACCTGCAGTGGGAATAAATCGGAATATGATCAGAGACCGCATCAATGGCTGGGCAAGAGACCATCACAATAAAAGATGGAGAGGAGTAACGGGTTGTCGAATAACCAAACTCTTCATCGAATACTCAGAGATTGAGAAATGGGCCCAATAATTCATTAAATTGAACAGGCACAAAGCCAGAACCCTAGTGGGAATCATAAAGGGCCACCATAGTAGCCTGAATGCATATAAGCACAAGCTGAGGCTGACTGATAGCCCGGCCTGCAGATACTGTAAAGAAGACGAGGAAACCTCAATTCATCTTCTTTACACCCGCCCCGCACTGGAGGAGAAGAGGTATCTTATATTAGGGACCCCTGTTATCCTAGAGGAGGCGAGGCTTAAGGCGGGAGACGTGCCTAAATTGTTCCTTTTATGGCATAGCATTTTTGGAAAATGACCCGGACAAGAGGGGATCGCCAAGGGATTACCCATGCGATCAGTGGCTGATGAGGCCCAAACCTATATAATATATTAATAATAATAGAACGTCAAAATAAAGGTTTATGCAAATATTTAGCTTTCTGACTCTCATCCCCATTCTCGTTTACCCATTATTTCACCTTATATGACTGTACTAATAAAAGAAATCTAATTTATAAGTTTTATGGTCATTCCAACGCCAGGCCTAAGTAGCGTTTAACTGTTAATTTTAGTTATTTTTCCCTAAATATTATACAGTTACATTTTTTCAATAACGTTTAATTCGATAATTCCAGTCTGGTGTTAAAGCTTGTTAAAGGTTGCTGTTATGGTCGAGGTTATGATAAAACTAAATTTAAATTAGCTAACACGAATGTCTGTCTTGATTGCAGATAAAACTATTAGCCTTAAAAGTGTGATAATTATAGATTGTTGAAATCAATCAATTTATAAGTGATAATTATTTTGAAATAATGCAGTTATTTCAAAATACCTGTTATAATAAAATGAGGAAAAATGGCGAAATAACTAAAAAGTAGCACAGTGTTTAATTAATTTATTTGGAAATTTACCTAAGCATTAGATTTACGAATTAAATTATGAAGTAGGCGTTGTGCATTAAATACGAACATCTTTCTAAATAACAGCACAAAAACAATCTGTGTGAAGTTGGTGGTAAGCAAAATACACCTCATTTTTTAATTTTTGAATGGTAGTGGATCTGAGATCAATATTTGGTATATTTTACAATTCGTTTTGTCCCTAATACGAGAGCTATTCTCTTAAAATTTAACTGTGTTTTCTATTTATGGGACACTAAATAAGACCCAGAAAATCTGAGCTTAGTGAACACAACTACGTCCCGTCCCTTTGATTGAGAGAGATAATACGATTGGTACGTTTGCACGTAAATCATTTGTAGTCAGCAAATTAAATTAAAATAAAATAATATTTTCAATATTTTAAGTTCTTCTTTACTAGTTTAGCTACTGTTGAAACTTCGACTAGGTTTGCATATTTTAATGCACTTTTAAAGTAAATTAGGGCATGTAATTCGAATTACTTTTATTTCCATGGAGCTCCGAGTTGGTTGACAGAGGCACATAATTAAATGAATTCGAATTTTAATTCCCCATAGTTATTTGCCTCGCATGATGACGTTAACGCCATTTTTTTTTGAGCTACTTTTGTGGCTCCAATGAAACTCGCTCTAGTTTTAATTTACTATTAAACTAATGATGTGAAATAAATTAGCCATTATTATTTAAAAAATTCTTCAAAACACCCCCCAGTACTGAGAATTTATGTGAAAGTGTTTCAATAAATGTAAAAATCGAGATGAACGAGGGCTGATCAAAAATACTGTGTACGAATTTTTGTAGCAGAAACTGCTGACGCTACGTATGTGTGAAACATTGCGTCTGATAGCCTGATCCTTTGAAATAGTTAGTGATAAGTTTGAACAAGTTGCGACTTGTCAATTGGCTTCCAGATCCAGAGCCGGAAGATTGCGGACGTGTTTCCCGTGTCCGTCGCGCATCATGGATTTCGAACAACGCATTAACATAAGTTTTGTTTTGAGTTGGAAAAAAGTCCCAAAGAATCTCAAGAAATGTTAAAATGTGATGACTATGAAGACTGTCTACAAGTGATATGAACGATTTAAAAGCAGAAATGAATTGATTGGAGACGAGCAACGGTCGGGGCGTCCTTCGACCTAAAAAATAGACAAAAAACATTGCAATAGTGGAAAAAATGATTCGTTCAAACAGACGATTGGTTATTCGACAGATTAGCGAAAAACTAATAACCTCAGACAGTCTAATGGCTCCTCCATCACCATCCTCCTAATAAATTAGCCATATATCGTTGGCTACGTCCAGGGGAGGCTGGTGTATAGGTGCTGCAGAGCTGCAGAACTGCCAAAAAAATTAGATGTTTGTATATTTCCGCGACATAATAATTACTAAAATTTATTAATAAAATAATTTGGTTAGTTGGTGCAGCTAATCAAATTATTGCGTTAAAGTCGCATTCTGCCCGCCGTCCTCTATTGAGTAGTAGACCAGATGAATTATCTGGGTCTCTACACGAGCGCGTCGCGGTACATTGAACTGGGCCACACGAGATAGTTCTCAGCACGGCTCGGCACACCCGTCCTCCCCCTCAACTCCCGCGACAATCCACACTTGGCGCTCGTAAATACGCGAATTTACACGGTCAGTGAGCTGTATTTTTTCCAGCTAAGGCAACATCAGTGAATTTTTACTCTTTCCTACTTCTCGTACAGTTGGCGGACGTAAATCGTACCTATTTAGTATTTCGTGTTAATTTGAGATTTTAAATACTGTTTTGTGAATTTGTGTAGTGATTTCTTGTACTAATTATTAATATTTATATACTGTAATAGTGACAATGGATTTAGTTTATAATTTAGTTCATGTGAAGCGATTTTTTAAATACTCTTATGAAGAAAAAATTTATTTAAAAAACAATGGTAGGCCATTGCCCGATATTGTTATTGAGACTGCAGGTGTTAGCCGCGGAAAAGCATATAAACCTCAATTTAATAGAGACATTTATTCGAAGAACAATTGAATTTGTGGGTGCAACAAAAAAAAATGTGTTATTTTGTTTTCCTTGTTTACTTTTTGGCGGTGATAAAGCATGGACGGAGGTAGGGGTGGCAGATTTGGTGCACTTAACTGAAAAAATAAAAAAGCACGACAACTCCAAAAGCCACCTACATAATACAATGGAATTAGCTTTATTAGGAACAACTAATATTAAAGCGCAGCTAGATTCAGCTTATTGGATAAATGTGCAAAAGCATAATGATGTGACAAAAAAGAGATACGTCTTGTCAGAAATTATAAACTGCATAAAGTTTTGTGGGGCATTTGAACTGGCGCTGCGAGGACACGACGAAGCTGAAACCTCTCAAAACCCGGGGATATTTCGTCGTTTGATAAATTTTTCTGCTGAGCTTGATGTAACTTTAAGCGAGCATCTACAAAATGTTTCAGTATTTAAAGGAACCTTCTAAAGAAATACAAAATGATCTTTTAAACTGTATATTAAAAGTATGTCATGAAGAAATAATTAAAGAAATTAACAGACCATCATTTTTGGCAGTTATGGCAGACGAAACAACTGATGTATCTGCAAAAACTCAATTAGTGGTAGTTTTAAGATATATTCTCGATGGTGAACCGATTGAACGTTTTTGGACATACCTGAGACCTACAAAATGTGACGCTGAAACTCTTTCGGAAAATATTTTAAGTATTATAGACCCTCTAGTAGAAAATTCACCTTACAAGCCTTTTCTCTTAACCAAAGAATATAACGGCAAACATGAATGTTCTTCAAAAAGGTATTAAATTCCAAACATTTTTCTTGTGAAAGTCTATATTTTTGTATAAACGGATTTTACATAAAAATTCTGAAGTATCAGGAAAACGCGTGACCTTGAAAATTTTCAAAATTTTCGCCTGCGGCCCCTACGGCGCCAGTAGTTTGGATACGTTTGAAATTTGCACGCGGGCGGCCAATACCCTAGGATCGGCCCTGTGCAGAACACCCGTTTCATTTCATCACGAGCCGCCACTGGCTACGTCCCTCGTTAATCAAAGTTACCACTTTCACTGTTTACTCTAAGTGTACTGGATATACTAATAATATGGCCCTTAATAAAATTATTGTTAATTTAAATCATGCATGTATCTTTCTGGGTACTGATTTAGCTCAGAGAAACTTAAAAAATTTGTCCACAGATACATACGTCAAAGCTATGTTAAATATATGCCACATTTATGGAAAGGTCTTCCTGTGTAAATAACTTTCCATTCCACTGGATTTCGTGCAGCTGGAGCCGGTTTTAAATAAGTGAAATAGAAGGCCCCGGTGGCTGTTCGTATGTAAGTTCAAGTCATCCTAATATATTAGGAAAACTCCGATAGTGGCAACGAATCTTCGCACGGAATGGGAATTTGAACAGGAATCCGCAAGGTAAAAAACCCAAGTTTATCGCATACTATTGAGAACAGCCTGTGGCGCAGCCCCCTGCCAAATTGCAGTGGTATAATCTCGATATACCGGAACTTTTCGAGGGGCCTTCCAAGAGGACCCTCGCCATTATTAGACCGTATTAGGTCTCCTTCATCACGACAATGCTCCGTGCCACACCTCGTTTCTGATCCGCGAGTTTTTGGCTGAAAAAGACAGATTCCTGTCTGTCCACATCCCCCTTACTCTTCGGATTTAGCACCATGCGACTTCTGGCTCTTTCCAAAAATCAAGTCAATGCTAAAAAGAAAACGTTTTGACACCGGTCCCGACATTGAGAGGGCCATGACGGAGCAACTGCAGACCCTTCTGAATGATGCCTTCCAGAAATGCTTCAAATCATGGAAACAACGTTGGAATAATTGCATCACTAGCCAAGGACAGTACTTTAAAGGAGATTAGTTCAAATTTGAAGTAAGCTTATTACTTTATTCGTAATAAAATTATTCACCGTATTTTTTTATCAAACCTCGTATGAACATGTTCTCTCACAAAATAAGTTTTTCAATGGTCCTTAAGGAATTTAAATTCAACATTGTCGTATAACGACGGGTTTTTATTTGAATGTATTACATTATAACAATTATTTTCTAGCCCACTCCCATGGAGGCCAGTTGAAACATAAAAGTTTATTAGGTTTAATAAAAAACTCATAACAGGATTTTACATAAACTCCTATAATACATTCTCAGACCCGAGACATTGACTGCTGCACCCTTCACAATACCTTTGCAATGTTTTATATGTCGCAATATAAATTCAAATAAGAATCACCTTAGCATAAATTTGCATTTTTCTCAAAAACATTTATAAGAGTATATTTTTTCTTCTTCTACAAGAAAAAATTATACAGCCCTTAAATCCTATAGTATGACCCTGAAGGCCTCAAATAAGAAAAAAAAACAATAAACCAAATTTTATCAGATTGTATTCAGCAGTGCAAAGGATATTTCAGGAAAATCGATGTTCCAGCCTCCTGTTTAGGATTGAATCACTAAAAAGGAGCAAATCTAATAAAAAAAAAAAAGTTACATGAACATATCGTATTATTTTTATCTTCTCCATTTTTGAGAATTGCCTACATAATCAGGGACACGTTGTATAATGTGGACAAAATTCCTTAAATAAACAATACAATTGTACAATAGTAAAAGAGTAATTCTAAATAATGAATATTACTTCAATAATATGGGAAAATGCAAATGGTTCATTTCTTGAACTTGGTAAACCCCAAAGATTATACAGGACTTTCTCTATCGGCCACTATTTTAGTCGACACTGACACAGATTTAACTAATTTTAACCGCCATGGTCATTTATATCACAAAAATAAACTCGATCGACAAAATCGATAATAGAAAAAATCGATCGATTACAATTTATGTACATTAAATTAGAAATACTATTAATTAGAAATATTGTGTTTTAACATTTGGCGTTTTGTAGAGAGAAAAGGACATAATGCCCGCTTTTTCTTCCATACAGTCTCCTTCAAAATATCCAATAGAATTAAACATAAGAAATAAGCCTAGCAAAATTTACTCAATAGAATTGTTTTTCCCGTAATACAACAAAATTGTAAAATATTGCTTGTCGACAAATTTTGGCATGTACAGTTTTCAGTTTTTCTCTCCACTTATTCGATTTTGAAATCTAATGAACTCAGAATTATACATACAGTGTCATGATAAAGTTTCACACAATACTTGTAATTGTGTTATTAAATGATTTTTTGAAAGATACTGAAACACGTCTACAATGTTTTTTAAAAATACATCGACTGACTTTCACATTTTATGTTTGGGATGTAATGTCATCATAGTCTTTTTAAATTGCAACCATTCTTGCTTGCACTGTTGCACAATTGCAACCACTTTTTTTAAATTTCAAGAATAAATCTAAGCATGTCAAATCAAGTGAACGTGGTGATCAGTTATGAAAGTATCATCGTAAAATGACCGGACATCCACACGAAAATGAGGACGACCTCCTTGTTGAAACCAAATTCTTTAATAGGGAACATTATTCTTAATCCTTAAACATTTTATATTATAAAATGTTTAAGGATTTAAAACTTAATTATACAAAATAATGAAAAGTTTTGCCGATGCGTTAATTTTGTGCAGGTTTGTATCTACGCTTATTTATTATGACCACTTGGAACTGCCGCAAACTGGAGAGAAAAACTTCGAGAGGACTTATGAATTATTGTACAACAGAAACGCTTTGCCTCGTCTTCAACAATGTAAGTTACCGACTTCCTAGTTCTACACGTATGGCGCCATATTTCCTTCTAATAGAAACTACACGTAGTTGTAAAGAGCGTCGGGTTGATAATAGGATGATAATTTCTCGGAGATAAGAACACGTAGATTTGTAGATACGGGTTTATTAAACACGACAATATCTTTATAACGAAAGAAAAAATTGTTTGACTCATTTTCTTTTTGGTTTAATTAATATAATAATTTTTCTTGTCAACGAGTTATTGGTGAAATATTATGTGGTTTTTTCTTCTTGTTACGAACCCTATATTTTAAATGGCCAAGGTCCAGAGCCAAATTCCTCCGTAACTCATAATCACGGAAACTATAACTTAACAAATATTTTAAAATTGTTTTCCATCCACGTGATGTATATTGTGTTGTCGGTTTTTTCATAAGTATTTATTATTAACATTATAGTTATTGCAAATTATTTTAATCAATAATGTACGTTCCTCCATTTTCAATAGCTTTCTCCCGTCTCTCAGTAAGCTTCATATAATAATACCATTTTCATAAAAACTTTTCGGTTTGCTCTCAAAAAAAAAATTTTTAATGATTACTGACTTCCTCGTCATTGGAAAATGTTAAGGTCCGTAAACTGTTATCCATGAAGCGGAATAGGTGATAATCTGAGGGCGCGAGGTCTGGAGATGGGGTAAAACATCCCACTCTAACTCCAACAATTTCCTCCGGGTCTGTAGAGAAGTGTGAGGTCGAGCGTTGTCGTGACGGAAGATGGCCTTCGTACGATTTACAAAAAACGCCTTAAGTCCTGGGCGCTTTTCCCGCATGGCTTGGCTTTATTTTTGTAGTTGCTCGCAGTAAACATCCGAATTTATTATTTCGTTCCTCGGGAGTAGCTCGAAATAAATGATTTCTTTGAAATCCCACCAGACGGACAACAAAACTTTCCTGGGGTGAAGCCCTGCCTTTGGTGTGGATTGAGAAGGTTCGCCGGACTTTCCTCACGATCTTTTTCGACTGATGTTGTTGTAAATAATCCACTTTTCATCTCCAGCAACCATATTAGTCAAAAAGGAATCGCTACGTTGACGAATCCTAACATATCGCAGATGTTGCAATCCGTTAAATTGGATTCGCTGAGTTCGCGAGGAATCCAAACATCGAGTCTACTGACAAACCCAAGTTGTTTAAGGTGATTCTGTACACTAGATTTTGATGTCCCAATTTTTTCCGCAAGCTCACATATGGTTTGGCGAGGATTTGCCTCAACCAAGGCTCGTAAATACTCAGGAACGATTTCTTTAGGTCGGCCTGACTTTGGGGCGTCCGTGAGTGAAAAATCGCCAGATCGAATTCTCTTGAACAACTTTTGATACTTTCAATCTTGAATAACATTTTTGCCGTACACAATTTGCGACGAGTTTCAGCTGCTCTTTTGCCTTCATTAAAATAAAAAAGCATTACGTGCCTAAAATGCTAGGTTTCTGATTTTTAATGAAGCTCACACACAACAATAGTAAAATTAGTTCACGAGTATAACGGCAGTAAACAACAGTTAAATATCAGGGTTAAATAGAGAGGAACGTTTCAAGGCTACAGCTGTGCGCATGACATCGTAGGCCGTGACGTAAGTGGTAAACTCAGAAAACCGAACGAAATTTTTGGACAACCCAATATTTTACGTAGTGTATGACAACTCGGTAAAGGAAAAAGTCTTCAGCTCGAAATTTTTAAAAAAATAATTGGTGTAGTATAATTGTTTATACACCCAAAACACCATAAACAAATTGTGGAAAATCTTTATTGCTAATTGTACCTATAATGTTCTGTTGATGGGTTGCTAAACAAAAACGTCGTGCGAATAATTGTTGTAATTCACACTGCGCACTCAATTGACAAGGGACTGCCAACATACGTCAGTACCTCAGGCATATACTCGTAATATACTTATTCCGAAGTACAAATAAGGGCATACATATATATTCATCAGGTGCCTTCAAAATTGTATTGACATAAATCGATAATCCTGGTCCTGAAATACATGAAATTGTGCTGTAGTCTATAGGAAACTATTCTTCTGGCATTATAAATTTAGCAACCGTATTAGGTAATGAAATATTTATTAAATCATTAGATTCCTACATGACATATATTTATTAAATTATTGTAAACAATAAAATAACTATGTTTTATTATCGTGGACAATCATTAGTTGTTGTTACAAATGCGATATGATAACGGTTGTCGAAGTTAACTAATTGGCAGCAATTCAATTTTGATCGATTTATTTTATTTGTATGCGAATTCCTAAAAATTATAATTCAAGTAATTTTCTTTATCTCCACAAATATTTTAGTTGACACGTTACTGATATAAAATAAGAAGAATTATTCGAAATTTAAAAAGCAATACAAGAATTTCTAGTGTAATAATAGTCGTATTATATTCCATATGACTACATAACATATACATGTAAATTAACTGGAATATTGTATAAATAATAATGTATTTTATTATAATAATATATGGAGGCGGCAATTCTACGTGATTTCCGTCATAACATATTTAATACTTGTTAGCATTGATAACTTGATTTCTTTGTTAAAGCTATTTTGAACTGCAATTTTATATGCAAAGTAATAATAATAATAATAATAACTGCTGAGTTCACGATATTTTGAAATTCTGTTACAAACAAGACGTTTTAAAATAATCAGAATCTTGATAGAAATAAATTTTAGTATTAATTTTTGAGAACATAGGATTGATACCCATTTGACGCCATTCATGACAGGTAATGCAATTATCAGAAATAAAAATATAGCAGGTACTTCTGTCAGCCAAGTCACGATCATGTTTCGCGTACTCTTTAAGTACTTAAATTCAGGGTAAGGCTTGAAAATTATTGCCACATATAAAATAAGTAAATATTGATATTTTTGCATGTAAAATTACAGTGCATAGAACACATGACACGCTCTCAATGTGTCTCGTTTATTTACATCGTTTTGAACTAGATAACATATTTTGTTGATAAGTTTATTAAGTTATTTACAATTTTTTAGATAGCAATATTTGATATACAAGGTGTCCTGATAAAAATTGCCGTTAACAGAAATAATAAAAATAAAGAAAACCCTCGAGCGGAGCACCAAAATCCTTTAAATTCTCCCAAATTAACTGTATAGGCGGCAAAAGAGGCATCGTTACTTCTCTTCGGTATAGCGATATGCTAGAGAATTTTTGGCACCAGAACTTGAAATGTTGCTGCACTTAATGAAGACACATGGTTTCATCGAGATGGAGATGCAGCCCATACTACAAATTTATTATGTTTCCTGGAAAAGTTATCTCTAGGCGGAAGGGCATTAATTGGCCTCCCAGAAATCCCGATGGATTTCTTCTTATGGGGTTATTTGAAATCTAAAGTATACAGTGATGCTTCTAGGAGTTTATACCAGTTAAAATCCAAAATACGCGAGACATTCAGATAATTGAACCAGCATTATGTCAACAAGTTATCATGAATTTTAGGTCACACCTGGAAAAGGCACAGCGGCGTGAGGAAAGGCACATTGACGATGTTATTTTCCATTCATAACTTTCTCTGCATTATAAATTTAAATAAAAAATAATGAATGTAAATATCTATTGATAACCGAATTTTATTCACCCAAAAAGAGGAAAACGTTCCAGAACACCTGTTATTATAATGGGGTATCTTTCACAGTAGAATGTTTCATAAACGCGGAAAAACCATACTCTACATACTACAGAATTTACACTAGCGCAACGGTCTGTTTTATCTAAAGTGCCCTTTTTACCTGTTTTGGTAATTTTACCCTAGGTTACTCGCTGGATTTTGCACAGAATACGGTAGGCATTCAGGTTAGTTGCTTGATACGAAACTAATAGAAGTGCAGTTAGTTGTTCTGCGTCCACAACATGAATGGGCGACCTATCATATTCTCCTACAGAGGTAGCTGCGACAATAGCATTCGTACTGTAGTCCAGAGTGGTAGACTAGGCCCAGTATTGGGATTGTCATTGTATGTTTTAATTTGATTTCCAATGGGGAATATTTGGCACCTCTCTCTGATCATGGGCAGATTTATTTCTGCTTATCAAAATCTTGTTTTGATAAGCAATCCCGACCGTACGATTTTATTGAGTGTTTCTCAGTTCATTAAAGAAATTTGCAAGGGTTTAGTATCATACTACGCCACTTCACATTAAGTCTTATATGATTATTAATGATATGCCCTTTTTAAAGTTAATTACTACTAAATATTTTTAGAATTGTTATTTTGTTTTTTAATAGCTGTTCGTCTTTGTATCTGCTTACACAAGTAGCTTCATCCACCTGCCAGGAATACTTTTTTGCAGACATTTTGCTTTTTCTCTTTATTAAATATGTTGTTTTCTCACTATATTTCAGTAGTAACTTTCGTGTTTTATAAGTGTTACCGTTATGCTTTAAGGAATAAGATAAGAAGAATAAGATGTGCAAGGTTTTCGAAATACTTGCTTTTGTAATACGCATAATCATATTCGCCTTTTATTTCTTTTATTTCTGGAATTCCCTAGAACTCGAAGGATTCGTCTATGTACACGGGCGTAAATTATTGACAACCACGGCGGCGGCGGCGGTGTTAATTGTGCAACCGATTATACGGGGTGGCCCACGAAGTTAATCGAATAAGCAGAGATAACGGGATAGACCCCCTGATTCGGTTAGAACCATTTGTGTGTAGTTGCGTTTTCATAGTTAAGGCATGAAACCTAAAAAGTTTATAAAAGTCAACATTGTTGACTCGCTCAAGAATTATGTCTGATGTAGCATAGTTTACATGAAACAAGCCCTATTCCCTCTACCTCGCGTACCCAAACATTAAACGTTAAGAAGATTCATTGTTGCCAATAATAAACTCAGATCATCGATATTTTCTAACAAACTGATATTGTCATTGTCACAGTCTCTGACTAAGAAAAACTAGACATCTACCAGTGGGAAAAATAAACAAATTGTACTACAATAACCCATGTTTTTGACAAGGATTACATTCTTATTAATGTTTTTTATTGTAAATCGAATGCTAATGATTATATTAGAATAACATACCTTTTGTAAATAAGTTAAGTGTCATATTAATCAGTACAATATATCACCATAATGTCCAGATAAAATTGGTTTTGTCTCAAACAATCTTTAAATTTTTTAGCTTGTTAAGGGTATTTGATGCAAAAACACTTGAAGAAAATCGTCCCATCTTGTATTTTTTGTTTAAATTCCGATTGAAGATAATATGACCACTTTATTCTAATATCGGTAAAATGTTGCGATATGTCAACAAGATAAAATTCCGAAATTATTGACTGTAATTTTCCAGGTGTTAAAAGTGCCTTTTTATCTATTTTTCGTGACATACCCCAAATATGACTCTCATTTTTTAATATTTCAATTATAAGCACTATCTCTGTTATCTTAGATGGGAGGATGAAATGAAAACCAATAAATGATCCATTTTGTGGCGATATGTTTCAAACTCGATTAAAACTTAGTTCCTAAAAAAAAACTAGTAACCCCTTAGTCCACTACAGCAGCCTAGTAGATTTGCTTTAGAATTATATAAACTGCCGAATAGAATAGTGTTATTTTCACTAGATATGAAGAGGTATTCTTAGTACGTCACACACATGGTCTGTAATTATCAATTATAGTTGCTGCAAAATTTATGAAACGGTCTAAACACCTTGTCATCATGTGAATTGAGTAATATCGGTTAACAAAACTAAACTATAAATTAATAAAGAATAAAACGTACTGGACATTATTTATATACTTGGCTCTATTAAACCAAGACCGGCTAACATTAAACCATAAATGAATTATTTTAACGCCATAATATTTTAAATCGGGAAACTACTACATACATTTTACAATATCATATACCAGGATCTGGTTTACGGTATTTTAGCACGGAATAGTATACTTGCTATATACAGGTAGTATCCGTACGAATGCATATTTTTAATGATTGATGCTCCCCTGAATCGGCACTCACTGCAAATTCATTAAAATCCTGCTGCACGCTTTACATTAGCAGATCGAGCTATATCATTTTATCGACGCCCAGTCATTACAACCAGTAAGTCGTGGCTTTAATTACCAATCAATAGGGGCGGTGTATATGTGAAACGAACAAAGCACGACGAGTTTTGAATTCTAGGGTTTCTGCGAAAATATACGAGGGGGTACCCAGACGAAACCGAATTTCTTTTATTTAATTTTTAAACAAAAAACCTTCAATCCCCTTCAAAGTCCTCTCCATTGGTACTGGTACACCTGTCTAATTTTTTATTCCATTGTTCAAAACAGTTTAGAAGTTCGTCTTTTGAGATGCCCGCCAGCGCCTCCACCATTTTTTCTTTACCTCAACAACGTGGACAAAAAGCTTCGTTTCAGGGTAACCATAGCACCACGGTTCGTCACCTGTGACGACCTTGGAAAAAAGTTTCATTCATATCGGAACTCTTCTTTCAAAGCACAACATGCTTCCACGCGGCCTTGTTTTGTCCAGCAGTCAGCAGTTTGGCACGAATTTGGCAGTCACTCTGTTCATGAGAATCAGCCATTGCAGAAACGACAAGTACACGAAACAACGCTCACTAAAAAATTCACACAAGCCCAACGAAACCTTCTTTAGCGGCGACGCTTGGCTTACTGACTGTTAGCTCTATACTCTCCTAGCGGCAGAACGCAGTACTACGAAAACTCCGCCCACCACAACATCAGTTGGGTTTCTCTTGGGTACCCCCTCCTAGAAAAAATTTTCAATGTGTAAACATTATGAAAAAATTAATCTTTGGAAAACACGTGTCAGTGATGTGAGATAAATTTTACTGAACTAATGCTAAATAGTTGAATGACATACGAATTTTGTTTAATCAGTCTTATCAGTTAATTATATTACGTCCGTGGTATGATTGCAAAAAATGTTTTAGTAATCCCGATAATCAATATAATCATCAATAAGATCTTAAAATATATCGGAGTTGTAAACTTATGTGGAGTTGATTAATTATTTATCTAAACGGTTTCAATTTTGTCAGTTGCCATAAAAACATTTTATATATTCGTTTTAATATTAAATGCGTGCTTGAATTGAAGAAGTACTCTTCTTATAATTAAGACCAGTGGTTTTACCTGTCATTTGATATCAGTGTAATAAATAACTATTAAAATTATGATATTGATAAAATACCTGCGTATTTACTTCGAAGATAAAATGAAATATTGTGTCTTCATTCGTTGAGTTCACACTTCGAACTATTTACAGTGCTTTAATTTCAAAATTATCCACCCCCATTATTTCTCCTAGTAAAGAAAATAACCCTCTAGACAAAAACACGTAAATTTTGGTATCGAAGAGGAAATTTAAAACAAGTGTCTGTTGTAGTTTCAGTCAGTGTAGGTTTCAGTACCCCCACACAAAGCTGTTAAATTTTAAAGGCACCACACCACCTCTTTTGTAATTCATCATTTTAACGGTCTTAAACATTTTGTGTCAACTCCATTTAAAAAACTTGATTGAATTTGTTGATCCATTCTCCTAATAGAAGCAGAAATATAAAATAATTTTTATTTTATATTTAAAAATAATTTAAATAAAACAAAATAAGTTATTAGAATAATGTTACTGTTCATGGCACCATTTGAAACCTTACTTAATTAAGTGCTAAAAATGCCCACCATTATGGGCTAAACAAGAATACAATCTATTCTCGAATTCTTGTCAGGCATTTTAAAATGTGTCTTTAGTAATTAGTCTTTAGTAATAAGTAAATGTATGGTAAGGATAATCGTATTTCTTAAGATTTGAATATTCTTTTGAATTCTGGAGCAGAATTCTGTATATAATTTTCTTCAATGACAGTTGAATAAATCCAGTGCACTTATATCTGAAGATCTTGCTGGCCATTCCAGGGCGTCTCTTATGCCAATACATTTGTCGGGAAACCTTGTAATGTGTAGTGTGGCGATGCCCCATCCTGCTGAAAGTGTAAATTTTGTCATCCAACAGTGGATTTTCTTCTTCATCGACTTGGTTACCTAAAGACTGTATTATGAGATGGGCGTTTTCATTTTCCAATTACTTTTGTGCTGTAGATTACTTTTCCAACAATTAGTTAGAAATCATGACTCAAATTTTCTTCAGTGAAAAAAGATTCTAATACTACTGTTCCATTTACCAGAGTTCCAGATGAAACGTTGATTTTTTGAGGCAGCGATTCCACAAAAGCAGTGCTTCTTACTTTCATTGAACTCGTAACATAGTCCTTAGAATATTTTAATTTATTAATTAAGTTAATTTATTTTATTCCATTTAAATTATTTTATTTTGGCTTCTACTACGAGAACGGATCAACCAATTTCGGTTTTCTAAACGGAATTGAACCAGAATTTTTAAGACCTGTAAAGGGATGTATAACATGGCAAGTGGTGACATTTAAAGTTTTTACCTGGTGGTAAATGGGTTAAACGTAACCTACAACCAATATAACAATACACTGGTTTTAAACGTCTCCTTGGATATATAAATTCATGTGTTGTTTATCCAGAGGTAACATTCGTTGCTAAAAGAAATGATGGGGGTGGGTATTTTTGAAATGAATGCACTGTATATTAAATGACATAAAAACACAACAATCAGTGAACAATGTAATGCGGTCGATATTTTATGAATATGTTAATGCTCTAACAGGAAATATATTACTACAATCTGTATAAAGAAATTGAATTATTGAATAAAAGAGCATCTTTGTTTTTCTTCAGAAAACAATAAATCGTATGGTAAATTTATTGTAATCATACAACAGCTTTTTGAGAGGTTCTTCTTGGTTGATTTCAACTAAAAATGTTTAAACTGTTATTCTACTCTTTGTCAATTTCACAATAAATTGAGATATTGACGCAGTGTTCAAGCCCTACTACTCGTATCATCAACTGTTAACGTGATCAGCTCTTCTTGGCGACGACATTCCACGACACTAAATACTAAACCTTTCACCTACATAATTTACAAGATCATTAGGTCAACTATAGATATTATGATCTAATAAAGCTTCCTGCACCTACTTGGACATGTTAATTGAAAACATATCAATGATATGTTTTTAATTAACATTCGTATATTCCAGACTGGTGTTTGTATAATTTCCCTTTTTAAAAATTGTTATTTAACTAAGTTTGTTTACAATACAGATATTATTATTGCTTTTTTTTATTTTGAATATAGTTTTTATTATACGCTAGGCACACAAATTAAGGGATGTAAAAAATCCTAGATTTTTAGGTGACTTTCTGGGGGCTGTAACTTGGAGAAAAATAGTTGAGCAAATTGAAGCTCTAAGTCTCTAGTTTTCAGATATTGAGTTAAACAAATTTTTTCCATCAGCAATTTGAGTAACCATAAGATAACCATCGGAAAGAAATGTTTCCAAATTTTTGCTTGCCTTTCAAAAGGTCTATGGACTTCAATAATTTTTTTTCAGTGATTTCGTTATAAAGCGTTTTTAAATGTTTCCATTCTCTTTAATTTGAACGATATAAAACCTTGTACGATGATTTTCATCGACGAGTTATCATCGCTCAAAGCAAAGAAGTGACTTTGGCAATTGAAATATTGCCGAAGTCTTGAAATAAATAATTATATTATATATTATATAATAATTATATAATAATTGATTCTTATTATATGATAGGATTTGTAGATTTAGAAAAAGTATATTTAGAATAATGTAAGATGGGAAAAAATGTTCGAGATATTAAAGAGCGCGGGAATGAAGTATAGAGATAGGAGAGTAGTACAATCTATACAAAGAGCAAACTGCTGTTATAGAAGTAGAAGGGGAAAGAAGGGAAGTAGGTATTAGGAAAGGAGTAAAACAAGGATGTACGCTATCACCACTAATTTTTAATCTGTACATCGAAGAGGCGATTAATGTGGTAAAAGATAGAGTGGATTTCGGGATTAAAGTACAGGGACACAAACTAAAAATGCTGAGATTCGCGGATGATATAGCAGTATTAGCATCTAGTAAAGAGGAATTGGGATCAGCGTTGAGCGAAATGGAGGCAGTGTTGACAGAGGAATACGGAATGAGGGTGAATAAAAACAAAACTAAAGTGTTAGTGTGCAGAGGGCGCGAGAGCAGAGCAAAAACGAAATTACAAATTAATAATGAAAGATTGGAGGAAGTTAAAGACTTCACTTATTTAGGAAGTAAAATAAATTGGGATGGAAGAAGCGATAAAGATATAAAACAAAGAATAGCGCAAGGTCGAGTAGCTTTTAACAAAAAGAAAGCACTTTTATGCTCGGGGGTAATAAACTTAGAAACAAGAAAGAGATTTTTGAAAACGCATGTATGGAGCACGGCACTATACGGTTGCGAAACCTGGACGATAGGGGAAGCAAGTAGGAAGAAATTAGAAGCTTTTGAGATGTGGTGTTACCGAAGAATGATGAAAATGCCGTAGACTGATAGGGTTAAAAACGAACAAGTATTAGAGAAAGTCGGCGAGAAAAGAAGTATGTGGAAAAACATAAAGAAGAGAAGAGATATATATATATGTATATATATATATATATATATATATATATATATATATATATATATATATATATATATATGTATATATATATATATATATATATATATATATATATATATATATATATATATATATATATATATATATATATATGTATATATATATATATATATATATATATATATATATATATATATATATATATATTGAGAACAATGGTGACCCTAAGACAGTTCCTTGCGGAACTCCATTGATATTTCTGTTTTAAAGGTTACCCAATTTTTATAAAATGTTTTCTTTTTGTGAGATAACTTTTTAATAATTCATACTTCTAATTCCCACGTCTTGTAGCGGTATATAGTTTGTGAATACAGTATTACATTTAAAGTAACGTCAATGATTATTTAAAATACAAAAATATCAACAATATTAAATATAAAACCTGATTATATCACAAACAGAATGTCTCGTAATTTAAGAGATTAATTAATTATTGTGTTGAAATCAGATTAATCACTGTGTATATTTTGCATTATTTATAAGTAGTACTTAAATATTTAAGAATTCTTGAAGTTACTTCATGGTCCCCAAACTGCTTCGGAATTATTATTGATGATCGCCACTCTATACATACACAACTTCAAAAACTCCTATTCTAAAAAGTCTATCGATGTAATATCTGGGACACTCCTCATAGTAGTGATAGTCATTCATTCATGGTAAATATGTGGGATTGTATGTTTTTTTCAGCACGTTTATAGTACCATAATCAGTTTTTATATAATTTACGTACAGTTTTGGAGTGCATCAATTATCAGTAAAAATAAGTAATGAATGGTAATAATGACGTATAATACAATTCCTGGACAAAATTAATGCATTAGTGAAACTTCACATTATTACTTTTATTTCTTCGAAGATTTAAATCATAGTACCCATGTGATATTATAATTAAGTGATTTTCACTAATGCTTAATAAATTAGAATGGCATTATCGAGGAAAATATAAATAAATAATAGAAAGGAATAGTAATGTCAAATGCACTGAAGACAGTGTTACCTAATGAAAAACTTTAGAAAGAAAATAAATCGTAAGATTTTGAATTCAGTAGCGCGTAGATCTGTCTCTAGCTCCAAGTTTCTAGTTTTTAGATCTTGAGTTTAGAATTTATTATCATCAGCAGTTTTTGAGTAATCATAAGAATACCATCGAAAAAAATTGTGCAAATTTTTGCTTGCCTTTCAAAAGGTCCACAAACTTCAATAAATTTTTTTCAGTAACTCCATCATAAAGCTTTTTTAAATAATTCTATCCTCTTTAATATGAGTGGCCTAAAAGTCTTCTATGATGATTTTTCACTGAGTTATCGTCGTTCAAAGCAAAATTAGTAACTTTGATAATTACTCGGGAAATAATTTTCTCCGTAATTTTCTTTACTTACAATAATTAACATGTTTTTATCAAAAAATATAGATTACTGCTAAAAATTTAAATTTTCAGAGTTTCTTTGGTTTTTATCAAAAACCAATAACTACCACTTATAAAGAATACCTTACAGTTTAAAAGCTCTAATTGAGTTTTCTGTACGACCATTATTTCAAGAATCAATTCATCATCATGAAGTCATCAGTCCTAAGACTGGTTGGACGCTAACCTCCAGCTTCTCCTATCATGTGCTAACCTACGCATTTCGCTAATTGTGCTACAACCTACATCCCTTACTATTTGCGAGCAGTGGTCTAATCTAGGCCTACCTCTGCCTTTCTTCACACCTATTTCTGCTACAAAATATCGCGGACTATTTCCCCATGTCTCAGCAAGTGGTCTACCATTCTATCTCTTCTCTTCTTTATGTTTTTCCACATACTTCTTTTCTCGCCGACTTTCTCTAATACTTGTTCGTTTTTAACCCTATCAGTCTACGGCATTTTCATCATTCTTCGGTAACACCACATCTCAAAAGCTTCTAATTTCTTCCTACTTGCTTCCCCTATCGTCCAGGTTTCGCAACCGTATAGTGCCGTGCTCCATACATGCGTTTTCAAAAATCTCTTTCTTGTTTCTAAGTTTATTACCCCCGAGCATAAAAGTGCTTTCTTTTTGTTAAAAGCTACTCGACCTTGCGCTATTCTTTGTTTTATATCTTTATCGCTTCTTCCATCCCAATTTATTTTACTTCCTAAATAAGTGAAGTCTTTAACTTCCTCCAATCTTTCATTATTAATTTGTAATTTCGTTTTTGCTCTGCTCTCGCGCCCTCTGCACACTAACACTTTAATTTTATACATATATATATATATATATATATATATATATATATATATATATATATATATATATATATATATATATATATATATATATATATATATATAAGCAGTTTGTTTTCACAACAAAATGTTAAGAAAAGTCTTGCAAATGACCGTTTAATTTTGATACAACTGTATATGTCCCCTTCGCTAGCTTTTATCTAAATTATCTGGTTATAATTCTTTTATTACCAAAAATAAAAAGAAAATAGAAATAGAGACTGCTACACAAGCTAAATATATTGCCGATATTTTAATTTCATTTTCTAAAAAAAAAACATCGGTCAACGTATTTACACTTACTTTACTTACAACATTTATACTGCTTACCGAATATTTATAAAATGCATGTAAATCAAATAAACTCTTTACAAATATTCAAAAAGAGAATTTAAAATAATTATTTTAAATTTAGATAAACATCTTTACATATTAGTCGACATTATTTATAAAAATAATTATTTTCAAAATAGAGACATATAGAACGAGAAAAATGCCCAATCGTTTTTATCGGATATGTTTTGTTTATTCTACATATATATTCTACGTATTTATTCTACAGAATTAGTAGACATAGTAATAATTATATAGTAATTAATTATACCAAATAATATTTGTATAATGCTGTATTTTGTTATGAAGTAAATATTATTATTATTATTATACACAAAAGAATAGAAACATTTGTTTAGAAAATGTGGTTAAGACTATTAGAGAATCTCAGATATATGCGGATTATGCTAGGCATATTCTGCAATGAATAGTGCATAAAATTTATTGTATACAATACTATTGATATGTGATATTGTATACAATACTAGTTAATAAATACTAAAGGTAATTGATACAAAATGATGAGGATATGATTACTGAGCAACATTGATTCGTAAACATATACCTGTCTCAAAAATAAAGAATATAATGTCACTTTTTTATATGTTTTGTATTCAGACAAGAAAAAGCTAAAATACGTAAATTTTTAGTTATTCTTTTTTATGTAAATACTGCCAATTTTATTTATAACTGTCTTATGAATCACAACTAAATTTTGTACGTAAATGATACATAGAAAAGACAACAAAATATCTTATGTAAATTAGTGTTAACATTCTAACATTAACATTCTAACAATGGACAATTTCGTATTGAAAACAATCAATTTTGTTTTGGTTCATTGTTGCACCGAGTATTTGTGTTATGCGGCCTCTCAATGCTTCAATGGTATTTTACTGTAATTTGCCGGTGTACCTCGAAGAGGAACCCCTCCTCTTTGTTTAATTGTTAGAGAAATTACAAAAAGAAAAGTAACAAAAACAATACAAGATAAAAAGATACGTACATAAAACGGAGCAAAGAAAAAAATTTAAACAAAAATGAAAAATTTCATATCTGTATATGTACAAGGTGTACAAAAAAACGCTATAAATCTTTTATAGGGCATATACAGTTGAAAATAAAACCATAAGTATTCATATAGACGTTTCCAGAAATATATCCTGGCTGAGATAATCGCTCTTAAATTAAGCTTTTTTTATACTGAATTATGATGACTTTTGCGAAACATTAAAGTTGTTAGTTAATATGATGACAATTTTTGATAACTTGGCAGTGAACTTAGGTCCCAGTCCCCAGAACTTTTGAAAGAGTAGCATTATAGTAATTTTCACCAACTTTAAATACTTCGAATCTCTCTCTAAATATGATATACCTTTTTTTTACTTCTGTATTGTGCAAACCATTTTCGAGAAAATAAAATAAAACCATGTTATTTATCACCAATGCCCAAATGATATGGAGGAAATTAACTAATCGTATGATATCGTTTATTGCACTGTAAAAACGGATATATTATGCCAATGTAAACTTAAGAAACACTAATATGCAAAATTATGAAAGTCTTGTATAAACATTTAACGATGATTATCGCAGTAGGTTGTTCCGGGCGTTCCGTTCTGAGGCACCCTATGTAAATTTAACCACATAAGGCACAACGCCCAATATTGTTAGCATTACAATTAAGTATATCGAAGTATGTTAAACATATAAACTGATGACTAATAAGTATTTCAGTGAGTTAATACGAGGAATGGAAGAGTAGAATAGAGAATACGAGTGAGTCTAGCTAACATATAGCACTGGAAATATCAGAGAAATCAATTTGTTAAAAGTTTATTAAAAATAACATTAACAACTACAGTTTATGTGAGTTCAAATTACGGAACATTAAATTAAAGGGTAGAGAGGTCGAGGTACTGAACCGTAGGGTAACCCAGGAGTTGTTAAATCTTAAGCTGCGTCCAAACATGCAACACCGAAGCGTATCGTAACGCCGCCTCGTGACAATTTAAAGGGCTCACAGCGTGACATCGTAACGTCATAGCACAACATCAGAGCGTTCCGTGGCTTGTCGGTTTTTCAGCGTCACATCAAAGACTTGTAACCCGGTGCGTTACGCATCGCCCTTACATGTCTGGATGGGACCACAACTACGGTGGATGGAACGGCGTGGTGTTGCGTAACATCGGTTATTACGCGTCGATGTCCTGTTGCGGATGAAAAGTATGTGGCCTGTTGCGATACTATGTTACGATAGTAAGTTACGCGTCGGCGTTACGACAGGCTTTGGTGTTGCATGTTTGGACGCATCTTTAGCCGGTGTAAAGCCTCGAAACATTTTGTCTGAGAAAATATAAAAAATAATATGTCAAGGCTGCAGTAAAGTCAAACCGACGAAGCCCTTAAATGCATAAATTTAAATTTAATTATATAATAACTGTCACAAATACAGCTAAAATCATGGAGATGATGTTATTTTCATGTAAAATATGTTGAAAAATAAATGAAGCTTCACTTGGGAGATGTGTAATATTTATTGCTGTATTTTTACATTTTCATGAAAATAAAACCGACAAAAGACAGGGTAAAATAAGAGGTTGAAATTTACTTACCAGATTAATTCTTTATTATAAATTTTCGTAACATCTATAATAAGTAGGTCTGTCTATAATATTGTTGCAGTAGACAAGGAAAACATTTCAGGACTGATTCTACCAACCTGAGAAACAAAAGCGCAAATTTAGGCAAAGTTCAAAGATGTATAGACATTTTTTTATCTCACAAGAACAAATTGATATCATGAATCATGAATAAACAATGTTTGACTGAGTTTCCACTCCAGCGATAATATCTAATTTATAAAATTAAGTATTTTCCTATCAGTTGTGTAAACATTCTAGTCGTCCACGTTAATAAAAATATTCACTTAATCGTTAAAGCCAGCACTTTGTTGAAAAGGCTTCGATATTAAACATGTCGATTTATGTATATACACCCGTTGAGTAATTAATTATTCTTAATTCATTAGATCTATTACTATATTAATGATTTCTTTTGCAGGACATCGGTGCTATTCGTGTCGATAACGTTCATAGTTCTAATGATAATATCGTTAACTTGGTTAGTGTTCTATTACGTCCAGAGGTTCAGGTACATCAGGACCAAAGATAAAATTTCTGTAAGTATTTAATAGAATAATTGTTAATATTTGGACCATTTTTAAAATTGTTCTCATTTGCAACATTGATTATATGCATTGCCGTTTACAATCATGCACTTTCTCTTTCATAGTGTTAAATGTATTCATTATCATTACTGATAATGGAAGTTTCTCTATATATATATTTATATTTTTGTTAAATTCAATTCATAAACTTCCTACCCCTTTCATCAAATAAAAACAGTTTTATTTAAAATAGCTTTAAGAAATAAAGTGTGTGTGATTCCAAATCAATCAAATAATATAGCGATAATAAATTAGCATACTCTAATTTTTATTTAACAAAGGCATTAAATAAAAAATTAAAAAACAGTTTGAGAATGTGTTTCTTATCAACTTGTTAAAGTCAATCGAAAACAATTATAAACATTAGCTACAACCTAATTAATATGTGAAAAAAGCGAAGAAGGTCATCTAAATCAACAATTTTTGTATCAAACATCATGTATTCTAGAACTTAAATTCTGATTTGGTTTTTGATGTGCCATGTCTAAATAATCTATATATAGGTTGAAAGAATTATTTTGTTCACAAATTCTTTCCTTAAAAGAAATTACCTATTCCAATAATATGAAAGGTTACTCTAAAAAATGAAATATGTAGATAATTATTTGATTTAATAACATTCTTCAATTATCCAAACTTGATTACACTATATAACATAATATTACATAATGTCCTAAATTGTTAACTTTAAATATATAAATATTAATAATGTTAAATATTAATAATATGAAAATATTAATAATATTCTTCCAGACATTTTCGACATCTATTGTCGTCTATATCTTAGATGTTTAGAGACACGTCAGTGAAATTTCATATACTTATGCAATATATTGGAATCAATATTATATAACACATTACGTCTATTATCTTTATACATTACCATATGCATATTATCACTATTATCTTATACATACATACACATAATATTATTGCATTAACAGTTTTTCGATAAAAAATACTAAAATGTGACTTTTCTTTTTTTGAGATCAATCTCAATTTCTTCGGTGATCAAATCATCTATTCACAAGATTTGTAACGATTTTGGCAAACTGTGCAGTATATTTCTCCAGGTTTTAACATCCTATCCTTAAAATAGGGGACAGGGAGATTTGTTTTAAATTAATTATCTCAGTTTATTTTAATTTTATTTCATTCTGTTAAAATATTATTCTTCATTCAAATAAATAATAATTTGTTATATTAAAACATTTTCTATTAAATACCTTAATTCTTAATATTTTATTATATAAAAAATATTTTAAGTTAATATATTATTGACTTAAAAGAAATAAACCTAGACTAAATATATTTAAATCAATAAATAATTTTACTATTTCAATTATTTCTTTAGTAATTCAAACGAATATTTCAAAAACACCCTGTTATAGTTTTAACACACATGCTTTATTCGCTATCGAAAGAATGAATTTATTTGATTTATTGAATATAAAAAAATTCTAAATCCCTGTGTGGTAAATTCTATTTTCAATGAGAATACCCTGTAGTGTACTCCTCATTTATAGTGAGATGAACTTCTACATACGCATTCATTTCGTTTTGAAACCGTATCCCCCATAATATCTGAGTCTGTGAAGTACTTTACGATAAACAACTTGATTGATCCTCGGGAAGGGTCTCGATCATGTGAGAATTTACGTAAACAATAATCTTACATTGTTGCTATGCGCATATGCACATGATTTTCAGATGTCAGGTTATGTTGGTTTGGTACTAACGGTATAAAACCCAAGTATGTCATCATGAGTAGACATTTTCAACCTATTGTATTTTATTAGTAAACTGCAGGTAACGTTATCAGGGAAAATAGAAAATATTTTTATTTATAATGATGACAGTCGTCCTGTTCTTAAAACAACTCAAACGTTTTACGAGAGGCTCTATGGAAAGGGGTTCTAGTTTGGTTCAATTATTGAGGGCACTGATTCGATAAAAATAAATCGCCGTCTAGGAGCTCTAGATAAGTTAATGGCCCAGTAACCAAGACCAAAGCTTTCATGAATGTTATTATTATAATTCCCGGATACTTTTTCTTTGGATAACTTTTTAATCCCTACCCATTTTTATTTACATTAATTTTTTAATAAATAGTAATAATCAAGTTTTATAATTTTAGAAACAAAGTATTAACTTAAATACTAAGGAGACTTATAATATACCATAGTTGGTTGTATTCATAAAAGTGCCTTAATAAGTAATGAAATAACATTATAACGTCTTAACATGCCTCATCAAACCACATATATTGCATTATTCTCTCCATCTTGGATAATCCCAATATATGTTATACGTTTTCAAATAATACACTGATAATTTAACTAAAATTGTTTGTTCGACAGATCTATTCGGGTGACTGTCAAATTAATTAATAACTAGCCTTTGTAATTCACGAATTTTTAACAATTATCAGATCTGATTTATTTTTCTTTCTGCAACTGATGCGACCCTTAAAAGAGGGCAGAAAATAGTATTTGCAGCTAGAATATTTTCTGCAGCAAAATGCAATATTCATAGAGCTACAAGGCAGTATAAGCTTACGGTGCTAACCTGGGGAAGTCAAATTTACAGTGGGTGTCAGGTTGGAACTTTTATCTTAATTTAGCTGTACATAGGTATGAGCGAAACTACATATATGATAACAAAGCAAAGGTTTATTTGCAGGAAGTGTAAGTGCTTTAGATTTGGCCATAAGGTACAGTCGAAGTTTGATGATCATCAAAGTTATATCAATTAGCGGGTGAGCAGCTCAGATTTCAATCCCCTTGAGCGCGTTTGAGATGTGTTGGGTAACAGGAGGCGATATTGTTTACCTGCCCTTAATAACCCATTGATGTTGACTTTGTTACTGAACCGTTTAACGAATTGAATAGATAATAGACAAAGTACCATGGTATATAAAGGATATAATTCATGTTTGTAGAGGAAACAATGACTAAAATAATTCATTGTACATGTATATTCATGAAAATTAATAATATAAAAGTATAACAGTTTTATTTGATTTTTTTACCCTCCGAGATGACATATATTGGAGTTATTAAAAAAAGATAATATTAAGATGAGTTGGGTTTAAACATAAACATAATAGAACATCTTCATGATATAGGGTGTTTTATTGAAAACGCTGGATAAATTGCTTTGATATATTATATGTGAACTTATAAACACATAATTATTGCTAATATATCTATTACAATCTAAGAAAGTTATTGATATGGCCCACGAAGTGTCTGATAACTGTAATTTCTTCAATTCTGATCAGTGATCATTATGTATATAATTATAATTACCTTATCCAAAAATAAAAATATTTTAAGAACATTACCAAGCAATCCTAATCCAGTTTATCCTACGACTCTTTCTGATATTTTTACTATCCAAAATAAAACACCTAATTTATTGGCTTCGGTAAAACGGTGCAAGTAGCCAAGGTATCTCGAAAATAACCAACACCGTGTATATAATGTGTGACAACAAGAGGATTATCTAATTAGGGACAGGAGAAATACGGTGGGCATTCTGCTGGAGAGGTGTCGTTGTATGTTTGGGCTTGAGCCCCAACTGTCCTCGTTTCTATGTGTAACTTTCCCCTCCCCAGCCTGAAGGTTTAGGGGAAGTACGCCGATTTCTGTATGTCCAGACCAAGCCAAGCAGTACATTAAATTATATTCTTAGAGGGGTATTCCCTAACTTCTTTTTGTGTTTAACAAAATATAAAATATTTTAATAAATTCAACATCGCATTAACATCCATCCAAGACTTGTAACTAATTATCTTATATTCAGTGATTAATATACTTTTGATAGTAATCGTAAAACAATTCGAATAATTTAAAATGATCAAAAGCGTCATCAGTAAGTTACTGATGAATGCTGTTCAGAATATTGAGATATTTTGAATAATGATATTAAAAATTCGAACCAGAACGGATTACTTAGTTTAATAGCCATGAAAACGATAAGTTAATTGCAATGCAGTAAAAACAGGCATAGATAGAGATAGGAGTTTAAAATTTAAAGGGATCTCAGCCCCTGATAATACGATCTTGATTTATAAAACGCACCTCAGTCACAGTATAATATTCTGTACAGTGTTATGTCCTGCACAGTATAATGTTCTGACTTTTGACCAGTGGCGGCTCGTGGTATCCATATTAGGGTAGGCGATAGCGGCGTATGAGCTTCATCAAACCTTAAAAATAGCGCCGCAGACGAAAATTTTTAAAATTTTCAAGGTCACGCATTTTCCTGGTACTTCAGAATTTCAATGATTGAATTTCATTTATACAAAAATATAGACTTTCACAAGAATTTTTTGAACTTAATACCTCTTTGTTATTTCTGAATAATAATAGTTATTGTGGGTATAAATAAATTGGAATAAACGAAATATATTTATTGAGTATTATACCTATATTATGTAAATTGGGTTGGCAATAATACATTATTTTAGGGTGCTTTAGGGTATAGGCCTCCTCCTCCCCTCACAGCCTTCCTTAACCATCGCCATTATTGACTGACAATTACAAAGTGGATATCTACTACTTTTTATAATTTAAATTAATGCGCCTATCTTTAATTAATGAAAATTTGAGGGTAACATTCAAACTACAGAAATAAGGAGTTTATACTCCAACCCATCTGCAAATGCCTTATATAATAAGGACTAAACAAAGGCATTTGCAGATGAGTTGGAGTATAAACTGCTTATTTCTGTAGTTGGAATGTGACTCTCTGATAGTAAAATTTTGCATTATATTGATGATCTCAAGTTTTTACTTTGATTTAGATTGTTCGAAACTACCAAGAGATGGCGTTTAGTACGTCCTACTGCGGTGGAACGTAGCAACGTCTACTAGATGTGAGCTTTATCTGTCGAAGGTATACTCGTTTACACTGCACTGACGAGATCCAAGATAAAAAGGTCGAAACCGGTCTGCAAGTTAACGATATCCTGAGATAGGTGACACTTTGCATCTTTCTTAGTGGTTTTAGAACAGTCAATGTATTTTTAGTGCTAACTCTGTTAGACAAAAATACGACAAATTTTGTCATGTAATTCAGTACTCGGCGTTTGGCATATAGCCAGGAGAATAGCTGTTTTGACCTAATTTGTTTAGTCCTTATTATATAAGGCATTTGCAGATGGGTTGGAGTATAAACTCCTTATTTCTGTAGTTTGGAAAAAGTCTCATACGATCTTCTTTTAATTTTTCCATTTTTTTTTAACCATGTTCGGCGATTTTAATTATTGTGAATATCAATGAACTTGCATTGAACTTCGGAATAAATTTTTTTTAAATTCTAATTCGGGGATGAGAATCCCCCTCCCTCTTTCCCAATATTATTATCAAGGAATATAATTTTATAAATCACTCAAAGATTTTTTTCGTTTAATTTTTGTTAGGATTCTTGTGTATCGATGTGTGTACGTTTTATCACATTTTACAAAAAAACAATTTTGGTTACTCAACACATTTATTTAAAATCGATGTGTATATGATAAGATTATCTATCACATATTCATCGATCGTTCTTATATAGTACTTAAGATTATCTGTTTCATCTAAAGTTATCCATTTCTGGAGTGTATTCTTGACGCAAATTTTATGTAAATGTTTTCCTGACGCAGAGTATAATCGCCAATAATTAAAAGTCAATCATGAAAATAACGAACAAAATAGCAAACTAATATATTTATTTCTTTTTTTTTTCAGCGAAGGTTAGGAAACGCGGCCAAGAAAGCTTTGTCGAAAATTCCAACCAAAACTTTAAAATCTGACGACAAGGTAAGTTTATTGTGTTTAATTCTTTAGCAACAATTGAAATACTTTTCTTTAATGGACTTAATTTTTCTTTTTTTTTTACCCTTTTCGGTATTCGAATTTTATTTCCACATTTTTGACTTACATTACAGGAAATCAAATCTGTAATGTTTTCTTAACGTGATAAATATTATTAAGACGAGATTAAATATCTCACTCTCAGGCCTGTAATGTTGTTTTAAAACGTTAACAAGACATTAGATATGACAAAAATATGTATCTAATATTAAGATTAGAATTAGATATATTTTGAACAACGTTAATTATAATTAAAGAAATGCTCTTACTCATTGAAATTATCGAAAAATATAAGATAAGCTGTAGTTAAACAGCGTTTTACTTTCAAATAATCTTATGAATAACTTGCCGTACTTCATGATGACGTACATATGGCGTACATTGTGTGTTGTAGTACGTGCATTGCATAGTGTCATGACAGCCTTATAGTTTGAGTATACAGGGTGCTAATTAAGTTCTAGACAAATAAACTTTGTGAGGTGAATACTTGTATGGTTTTTAAGACAAGAAGTTCACGTAGACAGACATCCCAAACGCGTACATTTTCGAGATAAGTACAGGTTTTCTGTTATCTTTCTTAGGTAGTTTTAAGGATAATTAATCCAAAATCAGCAAGGATAATTCCTTTAACAGTACGTTATATTTCATTCGTCTTAGTTTCTTTAGCTTTAGTCCAATTAAAGAAATAAGAAGTATTTAATCTAACGTTTCGACTTTAATCGTCATCATCAGAAAACGACTACAATTAATAATACATATATATAAAAACAAAATCCTAAATTATTTTATGAATTATCACTAGAAAATAGTCAATTTGTTGTCAGGAATTCAAGACTCGATTTAGAGTGCATTACTTCCCCTGATGCTGAGAATGCCATTACTTTTTCTTGATTGGCTCTAGTTTCCGAAATAAACATACTTGATAAATATGAATGCAAAGAAAAACAAAATAATATAAGCAATTTCTCGTTTTGATTTTTTTTAATATGAAATCTAACAAAAAAATAAAGAATAATTCATACAGAAAATATTAATTATAAAAAAAGCGTTTTGTGTGATTTTCTTTTATATAGGGTCTTTCAATAAGGACACTATATTTAAACGTAAATAAAACAAGTTATGTGTGAGTTATGTTAAGTTGATAACGTTGTTCTGTAAGTACTTTTAAGAGCGTTATTGTAATTCATTAATTACACAGGCCTACAAATTTTGACATTTTGAAAGTTGATTTGGGTTTGATAAGTGATTGTAAGTGAGTTATTTACGCTGATTTCATATCTACCTTCCGTCTTTGCCCCTCACGTAAGGTTTTTGATCAACTGAATAATCAGAATGAATTAAAAACTAAAGGAAAAATTACATTTTAATAAAGATATTAATAAACATTAAAAAAACAGTAAAAAGCAACAACACATAGTTTTGAGAGTCTAATTTCTTTGAAAATCTCTCGTTTTGTAACAAAAAACTCCGTTTTATAGTTTTTCTTGTGTAATCATTCGTTGGATGTTCTCTTTTTTGATGCCGAAAATGAATTTTTATGCTCATATTACAACCAAATTGTTTAAACTTGTCCAGCATTTTGTTGACAATTTCCTCGGACTGCGGGTGTTTATAATATCCTAAAAAAAATTCTGTTACATTTTTAAGCATATTCAAGATTCTTCTTCAATTTCTGTCATTGTTTCTTCAAACTGTTGGTCCTGCATTAATCTTCTTATTTGTGGTCCTACGAAAATGCCTTCCTTTAATTTCGCATGTTGCCGGCAAAAGAATTTTTTGCGGATCAACCAAAGTTGCATAAATAACGTTTTTTGAACCAGGTGTTAAGTTTATAACAAAATATATTTCTTGTATTTTAACAACTTCTAGGCATTTTTAAAACAAAATAGAAACACATGACGCGATATCACGAATAAACGTACACACATTAAAAATGTACTACAGCGACTATGTAAGTACCCGAATAATATAAAACCGGAATATCCTCAGCGACAAACTCTGTTTCGGTAAATCCCCCACACTTGTGTGTATGTTTCAAACAGATTAAACACAGGGGCGCCGCAAAGATTGAAGCAAAATTTAATTTTGTAGAACCTCGGTTTTAAAAACTACAAATTATTGTACAATGTACATTTACAAACACTGGTACGTGATGGAAACAAAAAAACAGTGTTTGTGTAGTTCATGGTATGTAACTAAGTCAAAAAGTCAAAAAAAGTGCGATTACAAAATCTTTGTTGGCCTGTGTCTACGTAAAACTGTCTAAGAGAAAATGATACCCTGTGTAAAGTCATAAAGAAAATGTAAAAGCTAGTCATCAATATGACGTTATACGTTATTTCTGATTACCTCAGATAAATTGTTTATGCTTAGTGTGGGGTAATAATAATATTATTATTTTTTACATTTCAGGAAATGCAGGGTGACTGTGAGTGTTGTGCAATATGTATAGAACCTTACAAACTTTCTGAAACTCTTCGGATACTTCCTTGTGGGTAAGCAATGCCTCTACAGTAGCTACATTCATATAAGTTATACCTACACATGTACGCGTATGTTACAAAGTGTTGACGTCAATTAATGAATTAATTGACGTTAACTTAAAGTCAGGTTTTCCTACTTATCTATATTATCTGCATAATAAGATCAATAAATAACTTAAAATTGCTGATAAGAAGACATATTTACAGCTAAAACATTAACATTCATTAAATAGTCATCCTACGATAAGCTGAATTATCAAGTTATAATAAGTCGAACTACTATTGACTATTGTACAAATTATTAATTTCTGAATAACTGTATATTAATTTCATATTTATGTACCTACTTCATTTGTGAGGAAATACGGAAATGTTCCAATTCATTTGCAAATTTCCATGGCTACGTCTGCATCTACTAAAAATAAATATTCAATTATATAAAACTCAAAAAAAAACAATAGTTAGCATTTTTGTTTTTATTGAAAGATGAAGATGAGAATTTTTCTTCTCTTAGAGCCATCAAATCGAACATTCACTACATTATTTGAAATATCACTAGAAAGGGGCTAGAACCTTCCATGTGGCAACAAAAGCAGGAGACCAGTTTCCACGAACACCGAAATATTACACGTTTTTCGACGCTAGTTTCGCCCACTAAGCTGGCATCATCGGCATATGATTGAAATTGACTTAGAATTAGTTTTAATCATCTGCCGATGACGACAATTTGGTTGGCGAAACGTGCATTCCATTAAAAATGTTGCAATGTCACAAGGAATGTTTTCAAAAATGTTCCTCCCTACCGGCTGATTAACATATTTCCCATTTGGTTATCTTAGGAACTCGTTTTATTTTCTGATTTTTTTGGTCAAAGACTCTGACTACAAATATATTTTCTGAATAATTCCAGATAATAGAAATGTTCATGTTCATCGTCAACAATGATGAAACTGCGGCTTGATGATTTTTGAACTAGCTATTGGCTATTCTAAGTATTATGTTTTCTTTATCTCAAATATCATTTAATTATGTTACATGATTTGTTTTTGAGGCAGGCTTCGGCAATTCTCGTTATATCAACCACGTTTTTCGTTAATCATGTTTAGTCAGTTGCTTTTTTCAAAAACTTTTCTTTCATTGCAAATACTTTTTACGGCGATATTTTTGTTTTTGAAAAACGCCCTAAATGAAGCACATTTTATAATATCAATATTATCATATAAAGAAATGGTTGATCGGAGCATTGATTATTGATTTTTCGATAGATTAGATCGAACAAAAATTATGCAAACAAGACCCATTCAATTGTATGAATCTTCACATTTTGAACATCGAACATTTTGAACCACTTGCGGAACAAATCGGTCATTCATACCTTTTCTTAGATTTTTCTGGTAAAAGGAGCATGCACGGCAACATTTGCAGCGATTTCAATATCGCTCTGATCCATTTTTAACGCAGTTTTTCCTAAAAATACTGCAAATAGAACTTCAGGTAAAAGCGATGTTTAAATTTTGAAAACCAAATTGATTTTCAAACTTTGTTTGGCTGTCACATAGAATATTACAAGCCAATTTAACAGTTGTGAATTTACAAACCTATTTAGTAGTTCTTTCTCTTTTATTTATACAGATATTAGAAAAATATAATTTACTAACTGCGAACTGTAAGACGTTTTTAAGGTCTGGCATGGATAATAGTAAAGACCTCAATTGTCCAAACTGCATTCTTAATCTTAAAAAGATGACTTACAGTTCATGGTACAAATATACTATAACATAATATATTATTTTCGCGTTAGAATAATGCAAAATACAATGATATATTTTTAGGCATGAATTCCACAAGAACTGTATAGACCCCTGGCTATTAGAACACCGCACATGTCCAATGTGTAAAATGGACATTTTGAAGCATTATGGATTTGTGGTCAGTGTATCCCCTTATTCAACCAACTATACTTACTAGTATAGTACTGTAGAAACACTTTTCTATCTGTGATTTAGGTGATAGCACATACACATTACTACCCTTCTTTAGCCATGTTCTGTTCACTTATTTTACAATTAACACTTGGTGGAGGTAATTGGTAGTTGTTTTTTTTATGTAGTAGCATAGCCTTATTTATTTTTGTTACGCCAATACAGAGCATACACTACAAAATTACTAACCTGTACTATAATACCCGGGTATACCGCAAGGATAGCATCTAAGACCACAATAATTTCTTTTTGTACGAGAAATTCGCTTTAAATTTATACTAATGTCAGTGAATGCTCTGTAATGCTTAGAGAGCTTGGTAAATGAGTGGGATTTTTATATTTTACATACAATAAACTACATTAAGTGTTTATTTGTATATATTTTTATTTACTAATTTGAGTGATTAGTTTGAAAAATGTTAGCAATGCTATTTTTTGCATGTGTCCAAGTGTGCTTGAATTAAAACAATAAATTAAGTTTTATTTATGGTAATATATACGGAATTATTGTCTTAAACAGTTTACTGGAAGCCAGGAGAGTATCTTGCAGATAGACACAGAAGTGGGAGGCCCAGATTCGCTGGGAAGTCAAGGTGCAAGCCCGAGACATCTCGGCGGGATTAGCCCTTTACCGGAAATAAGGGCAGTAATCATTTCAGAATCACAAGTAAGTATTTAAAAATAGTAAGGCTTACAATTAGTATAGAACTTATGGTAATAATGTCTCAAGTATAAGTTTATAAAAATGGGTCTCCACAGGGAATACTTTTAGGGCCTTATGTAAAGTCCAAATGGACTTTACATAAGACACATCATTAATAATCCTATTGATCTAAAATATACCGTAATCCAATAGAGAATTCATAGAAATGTACTTTTTACCTTTGAGGATTTTGAGTTAATATTTTTTATTATACAAGAAACGATGGTTTGTAACAAAATAAAAAAATTACTACATAATTGATTTAAATTCCACAAATCAGATTGATTGAAAAAAGTAATTGTCCAATAACTCCAGTGTTTCCTCGCTTAAAAAATGCCACCAAAACCTTTAAAACTATTTTAACAGAGGTTATACATTTCACTTTAGTCGAATTCGAGAAAAAAATGTATTAGTTATAATTTTTATGCCATAACAATGTATTTATAATACTTGTAATCAAAACAAAAATATGAATATAATTCACCATGATAAATGATTAGCTTCTATATATATTTTTTAATTTTGTGGATAATGAGCAAGTATTACAAATAGGACATATTGGATATTCAACAAGGATATGTGATTATCACCTTGGTTAACCACAGATTAGTTTAACCCAAATTATTCAAATTGATACATAAATATTGTAGTTGAAATTAATTTAATAAATTTGGGTAATACATAAAAATGAGCAGAAAAAATCTCACGCTTACACTCACAATGAGGTCATAAAAATATACAAAATTTACCAAAATGATTAAATTTTGTTAAGATCTGCAATGTATGTGCAGACTTATAAATTATAGCATAGCACTGCTATAATATAATAATATTATAATTTTTTAATGTTTTTTCTGACAAACTGTATTTTTCGGAAAAATAAAGACTACAGAGCGATATCTACAAATACTATTTCGAAACTGAGGAAGTTTCATTATTCAAATACTTATTGAAAATTAAAATATGCAAATAGTAAACATATGTATTCAAATGATTCTATGATAAAAAAAAAGTTTGAACGTGAATAAAAAAATATGCATACCTTATTTCAATAATAAATTGATTGTCATTTTAATATGGTGGTGTTAATCATCATCATACAATTGCAATAGGAATTATCTCTGTCATAATTAACTCATTTGAAGGTGCCTTTACCAGGCATTATAGGTAAAGAAAAGTCAAGTACCATGTAAACAAAAGTTACCTTAAATAGTTTGCTGCCCTTTTATTCAATATCTGCTGTTCTCAACCTACTGTTCTGTATCTCACATGTGAACTTTAAAAAAACTACGATGTTATAGGATAAATATATAGAAATTTCTTGTTATTAACTTGCTATGGTTATTATTAAATATTTACGCAGTTATTAATATACTGGCATGATGATTTTAATATTGTGTAATATTAGTCTAGTTAACAAGTACACTTTTTACGAATTCCAGTTCACCTTCTCCGAAAATTATGGCTGAGGTGTCATTAGATTCGGAATGGCATCTAGAAAAATTTTTTTTTAATTTAAGCTGCGCTCTTTAAGGGGCAGGAAATCGAACTAGAATTTTCCTAATAGAAAATTCCAGTTCGTCTTCTCCACAATTTTTTTCTATGTATTTTTATAAATAAATGCAGATAATTCAATATATAATTGAGTTAGAGCTTTGGTTAAAAGCTCAATTTATTTATTATTTAATGGAGATAAAAATAAATTAAAGTGTCTTTGCCGTATTGCTGATAGTTTGCAAGTTATTTCCACTGCAATGATAAATAACAAAAAAGAAATGGAAAGCTTGAAAACATGAGAGTATTTGAAATTATATATTATTATTATTATATTATATGGGTTTGGGTCTCATCACTCATCAGCCACAGGTCGCATGGGTACTGGGTAGTCCCTTAGCGATCCCCTCTTATACGGGTCATTACCCAAATGTTATCCCATAAGAGAAGCAATTTAGGTACGTCCCCTGCCCTAAGCCCCGCCTCCTCTTGGATAACAGGGGTCCCTAGTATAAGGTACCTCTTCTCCTCCGGTGCGGAGCAGGTGTAAATGACAGGTTTCTTCGTCTTCTTTACGGTATCTGCAGGCCGGACTATCAGTCAGCCTCAGCTTATGCTTATATATGCATTCACGCTACTATGGTGGCTCGTAATGATTCCCACCAGAATTCTGGTTTTGTGCCTCTTCTATTTAATGAATTCTTGAGCCCATTTCTCAATCTCTGAGTATTCGATGAAGAGTTTGATTCAACGACCTCCTCTCCATCTTTTATTGTGCTGGTCTCTTGCCCAGCCATTTATGTGGCCTCTGATCAGATTCCGACTTATTCCCACTGCAAGTTCTGGTCCATAGAAGTTTCCCTGATCCCTAGTCTGGCAAGTTCATCTGCAATTAGATTTCCCTTATTATGCCCAGGTATCCATACGAGTTCCACCGGTCCCTTCCCTGCCAAGTGGTTCAGTGCTTCATAGGAATTATATAGCTTCGACTTTGTCGTTGCTGAATTCAAGGCTACCAAAGCCGCCCTGCTATCCGAGCAGATACATACCTTCTCCTAGGTCCGATTTTGGTCGGCCCCCAGGACACCATATGTAATTGCAACTAGCTCGGTCTGGAGTGCGGTAGTGTATTTACCCAGAGGAAAGGTTTTGCCTATCCCATCGCGTCGGCTATACACCCCCGCACCCGCTCTGTTCCTACCATTGGCTCCATCCGTGTACCAGATGTCTCCATTGGACGGTAATCCAGCTCGACCCTCCATCCAGTCGGTCTTACTGATGAAGGTGATCTTATATTTCTTGTCAAACAGGAAGTGGACTCCCGTACTGTCAGATGGCATCCATAGGAGTCGCTCCTCAGCTAGCTCTCTTGAGAGACTCTCTCTCAAGAGAGACCTATGCATTTCCTTTACGGCTTCCGCTTTCAGGGTGACATCAAGAGGTAGTACCTCCGTCAGTATCCTCATCGCTTCGATCGGTGTTGATCTTGAGGCTCCATTTATACTTCTTAGAATCAATCCTCTTAGCTTGTTAAGTCGGTTGACTTCTGACTTTGAACATGCTCTCTCCCATCAGACCAGTGCCTGCATACTTCAGTCTAGGTTTTAGTATTGCCTCATACATCCATTTCATGGTATCCGGTTTCAAGCCCCAGCTATTACCAATGGCCCTTCTCAATTGTCAATGTGTTGCTGTGATCTTGGAACATATGTGACTTAGATGTTTTGTCCATGACATTTTCCCGTCCAAGATTACTCCTAAGTATTTCACTTGCTATTATAGCTTAGTTCTTGGCCACCAAGTTTCAGTGGGCATGTTCTGTTCCATTTATATTTCTTGGTGAACACCATTACCTCAGTTTTAGTAGGATTGACCGAGAGTCCCCTATCCCTGCACCAATTCCCAACCTTTTTTAATGCTCCCTGCATTTTATCGAGAATCGGCTCCAGAAAAGGGCCCCTCGTTATTATTACTAAGTCATCGGCATAGCCAATTATTTGGTAATCCTTTAACCTTTCAAGCAACTCATCCACTGCCAGGCACTACGGAAGGGGGGTAATACCCCTCCCTGTGGACAGCCCGAGTCGATCCGGCCCTCGATGATCGTCTTGCCTTTATTGGCAATAAGCTGTCTTGTTTCCCAACATATGGTTTATCCATTCAGCGATTATTCTAGGAGTGTAGCATCTGCCTAATGCTCCGCTAATCACCAGCTTGATACGCATGCTGACTCCCTTGAAGCGGTCTCTCTAGTAGGCCAGTATCCCGAAGGTACCTGTCAACTAATCGTTCGGCCGTCTTCAGTAAAAATGAAGTAAGGGTAATCGGCCGAAAGTCCTCAGGGGAGATTTAGGTATAAAACAACCCTTGTGCCTAGCCACACTTCCGGGACCATCTTCAGTACCGAGCTGACCCTGATGATCCTTATAAGCGGACCGAAGATTATCTCTTCTGCTTTCTGCAGAAGTACCGGATAAATGCTGTCCGGTCCCGGCAATTTATATGAATCAGAGGAGTTCAAGGCCCACCTCGTCTTAGCCGGTGTGACTATCTCCTTCACAAGTTTCCTATCGTGTCCCTCTCGATTTACGGCCCAGGGTCTATGTGCCCCTATTACTAGCGGATCGGAAGTGTCTCCCATCTCCGGTCTATAGAAACCCGGAAAATATGCTTTGATGAGATGGTCTAAGGTTTCATCATCCGATTCCGAGAAGATACCATTAGGGAGCTTGAGCAATCCTAGAATCGCTTCCGGGCTGCGAGCTAGGATCTTGTCCAGCCGTGCTGCCTCAGCTCCCTTATTTATCTCATTGCAAAAGAAGACCCAACTACTTCTTTGGGCTTCCCTATACTGATCAATGACAGTCCTATAGTCCTCCCACGTTGTACGGCTGTTTTGTTTTCTGATTCCCTTGAGAAGGTTTCTTACCTTACATCTAAGGTTTTCCAGCTTATTGTTCCACCATCTTACCTAGCCTTTCTGCTTAGTTCGTTTAGGTGTACAGTTCCTTTCATAGGCGTCTATCAATCCTCTACTCAGTCGAGAGGCTGCCTCCTCCAATACTTTCCTTTCACTAATTCTAGAGGGGATCCCCCGAACTGTTACTAGAAGATCCGACTTAAACTGTTCCCAGTTTGTGAATCTGCGGTTACGGACCCATTTCGCCTCCTCATACCCCCCCCCCCTCGCAGATCAAACTTAATAGCAGAGTAATCCGAGAGTGGAGGTTTATCCGAGACTCTCCAGTGCCGCACGTATTCTGCCATGTGTATGAAGCCTAAGGTGATGTCAAATACCTCCTCCCTTATAGCATTATAAAAAGTGGGTGTATTTCCCACATTTAAAATATCTAACTCTGTACTACCAGATATTCTATGACATCCATACCTCTGCCATTGGTGTTCGTACTACCCCAAACCATATGGTGTGAGTTCGCATCATATCCCATCAGCAAAGGCAGGTCGGCTTCTTGACAGAAGTCCACAAGTTCATTCACCTCCGATGTCGGATTGTCCCTGCTGTCATATCGTAGATAGGCTGACGCTATAACCGCCTGTTCTTTAAGGATCTTTTTTAAATTTGCGATATCTGCAATAGCTTTTGAGATATTCGCGAAAAACGAAATCCTTTTTTTGCTATATTGTTTATAACTTTTGCATTTTTTTTTTTTTGAGCGCCACTTGAATTCTTTCAAAAAGTTACTAGATGCCATTCCGAATCAAATGACACCTCAACTATAATTTTCGGAGAAGGCGAACTGGAATTCCTATAAAGTGTACTTGTTAAGTAAACTAAATAAGAATCAGTTGAAAATGACTAGACGTTATCATTCAATAATTCGTTGGGGAACGTTGATATTTATTTTTATGCAACATCCTGTTCTAAAGATTTTCCTCATTTCAGAGGCAGAGGTTTTTCGAAAACTCCGCTGACGATGACAGCAGCAGAGCATCGACACCCGACGAGATGACTCCCAGTTTGCCCCAGCGCGGGGCATTCCCCGTCCGACAAGAGTTATGCGTCAGCTGCATCGCGGCCAAAGCGGCCGCTGTGATCAATCAAATCAACAACGACAAAGAAATGGCTTCCACATCCGCTGACAGTAATGTACAACAAGTGCTTTCGATGAAATCCGATAGCGCCAGCAAGGGGCAAGTCAACTCCAACAGAAGCACCTGAGAATTTTCATTGCTAGAACAACTTCTTTTCCCGTAAATTAATTTGTAACTCGGTATGATTTGAATAGCTCGGCATCAGACTGGATTGATGGAAAGACGGTAGTTCTGTCAATGAAAGTGAAAGAGAATAAGTGTTTTGGTTGACATAACTGAAATTTATAACATTACCAAGACTCTGAATAGCATTTAAATTATATGCAACAGATTAATCTTCCATTGTAATTTATTATTTCCAGTCATAATTTGTGATTGTGTGGTGAGAATGCCCGATTTCGTTGAATGAAATTTTCTTGGGCCTGGAAGGTGTCTTATCCGAAAAAAGCGTATCCCTTTTCCCCGAGAGTACTTAAATCGCAATATTTTTTATACACTGACTGCCGAGTCCGTTTTTGTGATATATTAGTGTTTAAGTTTACTCGTCATGACGAACAGTAGTGGTGCTTTTTACTTAACTAACGTTATATCTTTACATAGGCTGTAAGAGTTTAACCAGGAGATTCACCAAAATTAAAACGAGACGGCGAATTGAATTATTTTTTTTAATTGTATTCTCATAGGTGATAGATCCTCGTTTTAATTTTAGAGAACAGGTGTGTGTAAAAATAAAGACTTGTATACAATAATACTAAAAGTTATATTCTAAATTAGGTTTTAGCAATGTAATATTTTTTAATTTGTTGACAGATTATTTGGAGTGGAACGTTGAAGTTTGCAGAGAGTTTATTGTATTATTTTTATGAAATCGATGATATGACTTGATGTAAGCTCAGAAAAAGCCAATGAGTAGAACCGTGGAAATTCGTGAAACTGTAGATTCTCTTATGTAACATTTATATTTTCTTCGAAGCTACATGCTCGAAGAGGTTATCAAAATTGACTACAGCAGAAGAGTGTCTCTTTAATTTAACAACTCACTTATTTTAGAATGAATGCTATTTACAATAAGTATAAATATGAGTCACTGATAATTTAAAATATATGTGAAGAAGCTTAATGTTTAATCACGATTGAGTAACATTGGTCAGTTGGGGGATGTTTCAGTGGCATAAACCTATTACGATTTCATTCTGTTTTACTAAATAAATACCGTTTTTGTATGCTTCTAATGGTTTAACAAATATTCCAGTGGATATCTTTGAATGGTATATATCTGTTAATCATTAGAATTCATATGCTTGAATAAGGTAAATAATGACTATGAAATCTGTTTGAACAAATTCAGTTTGTGATTAATAATGAATTTATTAGTTTCATTATGACTTTATGACTGTTTATTAATACACAAGTCTTATTAATGAACCATATTTCAAGAGGTCTCTGATGTATTTTTTCTTAAATTTAGTTGATACCATTTATTAAAATAGTTATTCATTATACTATTATTAGTTACAAAGTTTTTTATGTTGTGAAGAGTATGAACATAATCCAACATAAGAAATGGCCATTTAAACTAAATAAAGCCGAATTACGTTCAAAATAAAGATAAAAAATATAATGTTCTTTATCAAGATATTATTGATTAACAATAAAAGTATTACTATTCAATTTAATTTAGAAATATCTCGACATTAAACGTGTATATATAAAAAACCGGGGGAATTGAAAAGCTTTAACAAATTTTACCACCAAATAGTTATCTAAATTGTGTGAGTAAAATAATAAAATATACATATAATAGATATATTGTATATCTATTATATGTATGTTTTATTAACTTCCATGAGATAATGTATTGAATTAAAAAATAGCAGATAGGTGAGATAGGACACCTAAAATATTTATTTTTCATAAAAGTTTTAAAAAATCTATATTACCAAAAACATTAATTCTTTCTAAACATGCGACTCAGCATAATAATTTTCCTTTTTTAATTTTTTTAGTAGGAAAATACTATGTTTTCTGTCACCTGTTTCTTATTTTGCTACTGCATGTTAATATTTTCATTTGAGATTATAAAAAAGATATACTTACCCGTAATATCCGAAGAATATTATTGTACATATAAATTACAGTAAAATAACTTATACAGAATTATTGGCAATTCTAGAACGATTTGTATAAAATCTTGATAAACTACATAGCCTCGGTATACGGTTATGACATCACTGGATCATCCTTCTTCCTGCCATTTTTACTACTAAAATTTTTTATTAAAAAACTACGTGCATCCATCCATATAGACACAAAATTTGTAGGATAAAAAACGCCACAATAAAAATTTCACTTCACAGAGAGAAATTGCAATTGCATATAGAAAAAATGTGGCATTCCCACCTAGTTGAACTACAATAATTGTTACTATAAATCTGGCATAACAAACCTTCATATCAATATGTCAATGAATGATAAATATTGTTCCCTAAAATGTTACACAAGCATGCATAGGTGAAGGTTAGCGAAACAAATACAATTCCCACACATAATAAATTTCATATAAATTTAGCTTAACGCTGCCCCGAAGTGATATGGGATTAAACTAATGGAAATTATATCTTGTATCTTTTCTTATGTGATATATATTCGAAACGTCTTTATTAATTATTTAAACACGAAACCTACCTCATTGGTACTATGGGAATACCCCATGTTTATCAAAACACAAAATGGAAGTGCCTTTAGAATGTGATTTGTTATCTGGCTTTTTCCGAGAACCACCATAAATGATAATGTACAAAAGTATATACTATACTGTTACCTTACAAAAACGTGACTTTACCATAAATTTTTGCTTTATTGTACATATTAATAGCTATTTTAAATGACTGATTAAAAATTAAACATGCAATCATTGATGGAGTTTTCATTTGTATTTAACACATTCCTTTATTAATAAGATTTTTTTAGACCACAAAAGTAGCGACAACGACGGTGAATTAATATAATGTTCAATTATTTCTTTGTGCTTTCTTCTACGAAAGTTTTTATCAAACGACAGGAGGCAAGCCATATGGGGCCCTGGCACTTTCGTTAAGCAAAAGACGTCCCTGACGGATTGTCGTCTTTTGCTCTGCTAAGCGGCTTTAATTGTTCTCTAATCATGAAGAAAATTCAGCAAAAGAACCCCTTTTGAATCCCAGGAAACCGCCGCGAGTACTTCCCCCGTTGGCAAACGTGCTTTGTCCTTTGAAATGGATGCTCCTTGTTTTCGCCATTTTTTGCTCGCTTGCTTGCTCTCGGGAATGTAATGATGAACCAAACCTCAACACGATGCGATTAAGGAAAGGATCTCTTTCAGTCCGATAATGAGTGAAAAGCCATTGACAGATGTCATGACGAACGTTTTATTGTTCCTCTGAAAGAAGACGTATCACCCAGTCAGCTAAAATTTTGCTGAAACCGAGATAGTGCATTATCCAATCGATACGCCGTGGGAACAAAGCTTGAAGCTTTGTTCCCACGGCCTGTGGCTTGACGAGCCTGGCCTGAAGTTTGTCATACCTTACCCCGTGGGAAAGTAGACTCTTTACTGCTCGAAATGGCTTGACCTTTCACGTGTATTGTCGGTAAATACTAGGACATCAATGGCTTGGGACTCGACGACTCAACCACCCGTTACCACGATCTGTTGTGGTTTGTTACAGTTGTACAGGTTTATTGTGAAAGTTTTCTGAACGTTTTCAGTGAGTGATGTGGGATAATTATGGAGTGGTCAAATGAAATTATGGAGTTTTTGAACTTGTACGAGGGAAAACCTTCTATCTGGAACCCGCAAAATGTTGACCCGCAAAGATAGAAACAAAATATATGATGCTTGGAAGCTAATCCAAGGTAGCATCAGTGTTGAGTGTCCTTCAATAGAGCCGAAATGGAATTAAGAAAATTTGATGTCGATTTGCAGGATGCTGGCGTTCATTAATTATAAAAATTTAATAACGCAACGGGTGACTAATGGCCGCTCAAGATTCGCCAAGCCACGAGCCTTCGGCGCCATGGGAATAGCTTGCGGTCAGAAATCGACAAACCACAGGCCGTGAAGACAACTAAATTTGCACGTTAACCAGCCGTACCGTAAATAAAACCCATGCATATCGCTCCATTAATTATAAAGACAAGAAACGAAAAACAAATATGTATAAAAAATTTCCCCTTCTACAAAATTGTTTAAAACTGAATTCTCAAAGTGAAAACTTGAATGCAGAACCATTTTAGAATTTTCGCAGAACACTCGTCACTGGCTAATGCTGTGACAAGTAATATCGCACGTATTTATGAAATAAATGATACATTTAACACTGATACTACAACAAAACTAATTTATAAATTGGCCCAATTTATTAATAGTCATTCTAAGCATCCACCATATTGAGGTGACAAATTCAAGCTTTCAAAGTGAACACGAGAGATGGAGAGATTTATCACACTTTACATGATGAAAAAATATCTGTATCTTTAACACAAACAAACAATGAAATCACAGCTGATAAAAGCGATCTGGAATTTTTGTTGTTTTCGGCTATTCTTAAAATGTTTTGTCATGCGGATTAGTTATTTGTTCTCTCCTATTTTTATTATTCTAATTTATTTTTATGTTTCTCTTTCACTTATATGGTTTCATACATCTACAAAATTGCAACTGGAGCCTCCAGCCTCCATTAAGAGCATAAAGAAATAAATTCTGATTACACCATTGTTCCAATGTAGTGATGGGTAGTTCGCGAACGAACTATACAAATGAACGATTCATTTAGGTGAACTAAATGAACTAGTTCGTTGTTTGCGAACGAACTAGTTCCATACGAACTATATTTTTGAATGGCGAACTAAATGAATTGGGAATTGAATTGAACATACAACGACGCGACTGAGATCTGGGAGCGATCGTGTGAGAGTGAGATGATATGAATTATGAATATAGCGGAGTGGGAATAGAGACTTGAAGAGCCGAAAGATTCACGCTGTATGTTTGTTTACTGCACAAAACACGTGGGTGTTTTGTGGTTTATTGACAATCAGGGGTGAGATTTGAGATTGTTGTCGGTTCACGGTCCACATTAACATATCACACTATAAAATATAGTACGCCATATTGCGTGTTATGATTATAAATTATAATAGTGTATAATTATGTATATTTGTTGATTAACAGTAAGAACTAAACATTCTATCAAATAAGTTCTGCATTTAGAATGAAAATAAAACAGACCATATAAAATAAATATTTAATATAATATTTTTAAACTTAAACAGAAAAGAACAGAAATAAAAAGGTATTTAATAAAATAAAACAAAAATAAATTCTTTGGTAGATAATAGGTACACATCAAATAAAAATTATATTTTGAACATGCAAAACATGCATGTTTACGCATTCTAAAAAATTGATTATAAATTGAACCGTTGAAAGTCAGGATGGTCTAAGTCAAGATATTGTGTTCTGAGATATTGAGGCTTATAGTTAAAACATTCTGTACAAATCCTGGCATAAGAAATGAGTGCTTCAGTGCCGTCTTCATTTTGAACAAGTATCAACTTAAGTTTACAGATCTATTGTTGAACCATGTTCAAATTTGGTAGAGGAGTAGTTTTCCATATAAAGATGTTATTTTAGCAATTATCTCCAAAACCTAATTTTATGATTTGAACCACTCTGGTTTTCAACGGCTCAATTATATTTATAAATTATGATTTAAAATACAATTTGATTAACTTTGGAAGAAATTAGTCTATTCCTCTTTTGAGTAAGTATTTGGCTAGTCTTTGAAAAGATACGTTCACAAGGAACAGACGTCGCCATTACACAGAGCCGTTTTTTAATCATTTGAAAGAGACGAGAATAAACTTTTTTCCTTTCATTCCACCATAACAGCGGATCTTCAGTGCGATTTAATTAAGGCTCATTAAGGTATTTGTCCAATTCAATTATGGCCGATGCCGTAGGATTATCTGGCGTACAAACATGCTTAATTTTATGGTCAAAATCATCCCAAATCGAAAACTGATTATGACCACGATTGCTTTGACTACCATCATATTATGAAGAGGCATTTTATTGCGAGGAAAATACCTATATAAAATAAATAATATCTAGGTATAAACGTGCATATAGAAGAGCGCCAGAACGCCAGAACAGTGCGCGTTCTATGACTGCGTCTCTGCTAATGAACGAAGACAAGGCATCAAGACAAAGAGCGAAATGAAGTGAATAGTAAATGAACGGCTGCGGAGTGCGGAGCCAGCCGGCGACCAGTTTCTAAACATGTTTTGCGCGCGCATATAGTTCGTGAACGAACTAATAAAAAGAATGGCTCTTTACAACGAACTAGTTCGCGCGAACTATATCCTTAAAAAGAACTAGACTGCCCATCACTATTCCAATGTCAAAATTAAATGAATAAGTGAACATTATCGATATTTGCTCTAAATCGACAAATGTTCCGTTTTCATGTCGATCGTAGTTCTTATTCGTTTGTTCGAGTATTTCTGAACGTATTCCTGAACAGACGCAGATTCATCACGTGACTTCCGCTTTTAGCCACATTTAAACGTTTGACGATGCTCAACAGCTCATATTTCTCTCGTTAACGTCGAGCCGAAAAGGGGTGGTCCAAAACGTAAGTCACTGTTTTATATTAATTTAATAATTATTTTAATGTACTTTAAAAGTCTAAAATAGCCTTAAATTTAATTTAAATAGGTAGTTTATAGCAAATAGATATTTATTTTTGTATAGCGAGTATCAGTTATTTTGTATTAGTTAATATGAATTAATAATGGGCTTCAAACGGCCATTTTACTTGAAAGAGTAAATGTAATAACTAATAATGATATTAATGATTGTTTATTTGTATATGAACATGAAATTGATCTATTTCTATGATGAATAACATAATTCTTTCGCGGTTTCCACCGGAGAGTATAATCTCTATGACGGTCTAGAATGTCTGAACCATTAGAAACAATTATGAAGTAGCCGAGTAAAATAACAGTTGTTGTAATGCAGTTATGTAAATTTGTAGCATGGCGGACTCAGCTCCAGCCGGTGGACGTGGTGGTTTTCGTGGAAGTTTTGGAGGCGGTCGTGGTAGAGGCCGCGGTAACACACGTGGTCGCGTCCGCGGAGGAGGCCGAGGCCGTGGGAAGGAAGATCAAAAGGAATGGATTCCAGTAACAAAACTGGGTAGACTAGTACGGGAAGCAAAAATTCGCACTTTAGAAGAAATTTATTTGTTCTCTCTACCAATAAAAGAATTCGAAATCATCGATTTCTTCATAGGACAAGATCTCAAGGATGAGGTATGTCTGTTCACTAAATAATTGTGTATATCCTTTAATTATATATATGCCTTGCTTTGAGTTTTACCAATGATTTTTGTTCTAGGTCTTGAAGATAATGCCTGTGCAGAAACAGACTCGTGCTGGGCAGCGTACACGCTTTAAAGCATTCGTTGCTATCGGTGATAGTAAAGGACATATTGGTTTAGGTGTAAAATGCAGTAAAGAAGTGGCTACGGCCATCCGTGGTGCTATCACGTTAGCTAAACTATCTGTTATTCCAGTACGTAGAGGTTACTGGGGCAACAAGATAGGCCAACCGCATACAGTTCCCTGCAAGGTAAGGTTTTTTTTGTATATAGTTCTATTTGAAAATATGTTTAAGTTGCAATTTTGAAGTTTTTCATGAACTTATTTGAAAAAATAGTTTTCTACATTTTAAGCAGCTGAAATTACTATTAGCACTAACATTTGCAATTCTAGTAGGCATTAATTTGTGAATATAGTAGCCAGAAAATTATTCCTATTTTTTTAGCAAATATGTTCTCATACTTTACTCAGATTAAATGCACTGCATTGCATATAAGAAAATTAATGATTTGGTATAATTATTGTTTTGTCTCTAGATGATAAACGAAGTTTAATGCTCTATTAATTTTCGCAATTTTTGGTTTTTTTTTATGTGATTAGTCAATTCTTAACTGATTCATGTTATCGATCTTCGTATTGAAAGTGGTGTATAAAGTATATACATAAATGCTATAATTTGTAAAAAGTAAAATAATTGCAAATTTTACAATTTTATATATATTTTCTATTTATTTTGAAAATCACAAAATATTTAAAATTATTCGTTCAAATTATCAGATTATTGTAGTCTGGGAAAAAAATCAGTTAGCCAAATTATGTTTAGGGTTATGTTCTAACTCACTTCTATTAGAGCCTAACTTACAATATTGTTTAATTAGGATGAAATATTAATTGATAAACATATAACTATTAAAACCAGCCCAGTGTGCTGTGAATCTGCTATTATAGTAACATGTCTAAGAAAAATTATCAATTTGGTAAAAACAAAAACAAAAAAACATTAAATCCTTTTTTGATACGTTTGAAGTATTTATGTGTTTAGCGAGACAAAAAAAATACGAATTATTGGAGTATTGAGATTGATTTTTCTATTTAAATAAATAATAGCTAGGAGGAAATATTGATTTTGCTTTTCAAGATGATGAATAATTGTAATTCTTTCGTGGTTTCCACCAAAGAGATTTATCTCTATGACGGCCAAGAGTGTCTGATTTTTCTTAATATTAATATTTACTATCATTCAGAAATGTAACTGTTCTAATGTTAACACTCGTAGGTTACTGGTAAATGTGGTTCCGTTACTGTACGTCTTATCCCAGCTCCACGCGGTACGGGTATCGTATCTGCTCCGGTCCCTAAAAAATTACTCCAAATGGCAGGTATAGAGGATTGCTATACTTCTGCCAGGGGCTGTACAGGCACCCTGGGCAATTTCGCAAAGGCGACATATGCGGCCGTCGCCGAAACCTATGGTTACTTGACGCCCGATTTGTGGAGGAAGATGCCTTTGAAGAAGACACCTTACCAGGAATACGCGAATTTTCTTGCGAAAAGCCATCATCCGGTAACTGGGCCTCGTATTCGCACGGAAACCTAAGTCAGCAACAACAATAATAAAAGAACAAAACTGAATTATTTTTTATTTTATTCCTCCCCGAAATTATTTATGTTATTAAATTATAGTACTCTGTAAGAAATACAGTTTAATTTACACGACTGAATCGGCAGTTTATATTATTACATAATTTTAACTACTTCCATTAAGTTATAAGAGTGAAATGGATCTAAACAAGTTAATTCGAAAATTAATTGTACAGTAATCACAGATTTTATGGCCAGATCAACAAAGTAATCGGAAGAAGCGTGGAGGATATGATCTGATACACTCCTTATCTGTTCACCCTCGCTGTAATTGTAGCTATTATCCACAATTGCAGCGAGGACAAAAAGTCAACTGCATGCTAATGTTAACCACTGACCAACAACATACAGGTTAGATAACTGAATTTGCATTAGGTTTAATTTTTCTAACCTGCCTGCCACTATCCTCTGCTTTATTTATTTCATTTGTAACCTGAACTCGAATTTTCACCGTAACTTATGAGAAAAGCCATAAAGGTATATATTCAACTGTGATCTCTAATGCTTCAGTTTCCTAGGTGGCCTTTGATTTCTTATGCAACTGATTCTTAGTTTACATATTTCCACGTTTACTATTATGAGGATGAAAAGAATTTAGTAGTTCTTGAAAATCGCTGGAACATCGAAAGATATATTTGAAATGGCATTTTCAAACAGATGAGGTACATTGTATAACAGACACTGTCTTACAATATATGTTGTATGTTTAGGGTCGTTATCATGTTGGAAGTAGTATTCGTCGTTTAACCCTAATTTTCTCACGCTCGAAATAATATTTTGTCGTAAAATATTTAGATATTTAAATTAATCCGTTATTCCATTGATAAGAAATAAATTACCAACACCACTGCTACTCATGCATCCCCAGACCATCACCCACCTTCGTCCGTGCTTCACTGTCGGTTTTAAATGTTGCAATTTCAATTCTGTGTTGGCTTTTTTCCACACAAATTTTCGTTCGTCAAAGCCGAAACAATTCAACTTACTTTCATCGGAATATATAACTTGTCTCCAGAACTCATGGTCCATATTAATACATTTTTTTAATCAACTTCAAAAAAGGCGGAGGTTCTCAATTCATCTGTAAATATATTGTTTATGTATGTTCGGGTAACCGATTTTAATTATTGTTTTTGCGTTGGGTTCAGTATTAATAGATCCAAGGTGATCCCATCTTAATTTCATTGCTATTGAACCTTGGACTTCGAAGATAAATAACGGAACTGTTTAAATCATCCTTGGTAGGTCTACTCATCACTTAAAATTATAAAATAAGTTAAAAAAAAAACCGGCTACAATAGAAAAAAGTAACGTACCGAACTATAAGGCAAGAAATAAATGTTTCTACAGCAACTTAATACTTTGTTGTTTGGTTTAATGTAATAAAGAAATTATTGTTTATTATGTAGTTATTATTAGTTTTATATAATTATTATATTATGTAGTTTTATATAATTTTAAAGTCGGTGCCATACAATATTAGTAATACGAATACCGGCCCTCGGCAATTTTAAATGTAAAGTCGTTGTTATAGCAGCAAGGTATACATTTTTTTATATCCAACTTGGCAACAGCTCTGTTTTCATGTCGAACATGGTTCGCACTTGTTTTGTCCCGAGTATTTCTGAACGTACTCCTGAACAGTACGCAGAATCACACGTAACTTCCGCTTTTAGCCACATTTAAACGTTTGACGATGTACAATGTACAACAGCTCATATCTCTTATTTCTTTTGTTAACGTCGGACGGTGAAAGGTGGTCCAAAACGTAAGTTATTGTTTTATATTATTTTAACATTTATTTTAAATGTACTTCAAAATAACCTTATATTTAGTTTAAATATGTAGGTAGTTTACGTTATAACTTTAATAGATAATTATTTTTGTATAGTGAGTATCGATTATTTTGTATTAGTTAATATATGATAGGCTTTTTAACCTGAAAGAGTCACATGTAATAATGATTATTTATTTGTATATGAACATGAACATTATTCACGAAATTGATCTATTTTTATGATGAATAACTTCTTTCGTAATTTTGCAAAGGTGACATGCAGCAATAACACCTCTACATAAGGACAAAGCGTTCACAAAATTTTAGCTCGTGACGTCATAAATGTAGGCCTTTCCGATATGGAGCGAAGATGTACGAAGCCAGCTTACAGGTGGCGTAAACATAATCGAGACACCACAGATGTTTGCAACGTTGCCAGACTACTACGATACTAGCGAATATTAGGATTCCAGTATATAAAGGATGTATCTCTTTCTCTTAAATTACCATTTTCTTCTCCAATATCGTAAAACACATATTTCCATAAGACGTTCTTTCCTCTACCATCAATTTTTTTAAATTGCCCCATTTATTTATCAAAAGATGTCAAAATACGGCCAAGTAAAGATGAAATGCTCAAAAATATTGATGAGTTAAATTTGTCAAAAGCCCTTGAAATAAGCAAAATTGAGTTTGAGAAGCACGAAAAAAACATACATTTTGACACTTTTGATGAATTTATAGTAAAATTTTCTACATTTAAACTACCAAAAGACTGGTTTTCTGTCCAAAGTTTGTCTCAAGAAGGTGAAAGATTAACTATTTTTAAAATTGAATATACACCTGGCCCATGCATTAATTGGGCGATTGTTATTAATTATAACCTGAACATTGAAACTTTTTTGTATAGCGAGTCAGTTTGTATTTCAACATCAAAATTTAAAACGCCGTTTATTTCACATAGTTTGGACGATATACAGTCAATATTTGAAGCCATAGATGAGACTGTTATTACCCTACCTTAATAGGAAAATATTACCGATAATGGCAACCCCGACTGGGACTTTAATAGCAAGACCATGCCTGATTCTGTCAAATCATCAAATGACATAAATAAAATCAAACGTGTATTCATTTTGTGTCAAATATACTAAAAAGTTTTCGAAATCTTGATAACAAAATAGTACATGCTTTAGATTTTATTTGTGAACAATTAGCATTGCTTACAACTGCAAAGGAAAGATATAGGGATTCAAGTAGTACAATAATTTTATGTTCTATTCTCTATACTATTAGTCCACATGCATACAAATACTTAAGAGATTATGGGTCTCTTATTTTACCACATCCTCAAACTTTAATGGGTATTTGTAATAAACGTATGACTGATCCCCATATAGATGAAAAAAATATGTTTTTAACCTATGTTCGAAATGTGTTTGGTTTGTTAAAAGATCATGAGAGATTTGTGACACTGCTTTTCGATGAAATTCACATCGACCCTTTTATGGATTATAAGGGAGGCAAAATAGCTGGTACAGGAGTCAATAATAATAACTCTCTAGCTTCTTCAGCATTTACCTTCATGATTGCAAGTGTGTGTTCTAGCTTTAAAGAGGTAGCTCACATAGCTCCCGTCTCAAAAATTAATTCCGAAATACTCTATAATTTTATTAAAACTATTATTGAAAATTTAGAGGAAATTGAGTATGTAGTTTTTTGCACAATAAGTGATAATAATGCTATTAACGGGAAAGCAATGAGCCATTTTTCAACTACAGACCAACTTAATATTGTTTATCCTCACCCGGTAGATAATAAAAGACCATTATTTTACTTATTTGACACAGTTCACCTACTAAAATGTATATTTACTAATTGGCTTAACTGTAAACCTGATCAAACATTTTATTTTCCTGATTTTGACACTTCAGAAAAAAAATGCGCTTCTTTTCTGCGCTTAAAAAATTACATGAACTGGAGTATGATAAGCTTTTAAAGTTCGGCTATTCTTTAAACCTAAAAGCATTGTTTCCTTCATCTTTAGAGCAACAAAATGTAAAACTTTCACTAAAAATTTTTAACTCTTTCGTAGTAGAGGCTTTAAGACATTTTGATAGCCGTATACCACACTCTCAAGATGCTGCTGATTTTGTAAACATAACGATATGGTGGAAAATAGTAAATGTAAAAACCCCATTCAAAGGTAAACATAAACGTGACATATTTCAGGAATCTATCGTAAAGAAACAAGTCACGGACATTGAGTTGGATCCTAAGATTGAGTTCTTAGAAAAATGTTAAGCTGGCTCGATACTTGGCAACCTAGTAGTTTTTCAAAGACTTACTAGACAGACCCGAACTGCTTTAAGTTATACCCTTCATGGGCTGCTTGAAATTACCAAATACTGTTTTAATGAACTTGATATGAATTATGTTCTCTTAGGGAAATTTCAAACAGACCATCTTGAAGATAGATTTGGTAAATACAGGCAAATGGCAGGTGGTCTTTATCATATTTCTGTGCGCCAGTTATATGAGACAGAGAAGAGAATTAAAATTCAATCTATATTAACACTTCAATCTCGCAGTTTTGGCCCTATTAATGTTAATAAGTTCTATGAGCTACCTGATTATGACCCAGATGAAAATTGCTCTCAACAAGACTTTTCTCAAATTAAAACGTTATTGTCTCAAATTTTAATAAATGATAATCACTTTCACGATATCAACGATGTATTGCCGTTAATTACATATTTAGGTGGTTATTGTTGCTATATTACGTTAAAAAAATTACAATGTGCTAGCTGTAAACAAAAATTAGTATATGACGAGCAATTTATTGTTGAGGACAATTTTGATCTCATTAATAAATTAAATCGTGGAGGACTTTTATATCCCCAAGGACAAGTTATAAATAAATTAATAAATGAATTTGAGGACACATTTCTAGAAATCTATAATAAAAGATCCTTCATGGTTCATTTAATTTTGGAATATTGTATTGAACAGAAACATTTCTCACATTTCGATGGATGTGCTAATCATAATGGAAAAGACATTTTAAAAATTATTCTCAAAAGTATTTCCAATACCCTTTTATTATTGCGCTAAAAATAGCAACCATGTTGCTATTTTTAGCGCAATAATAAGTTCAGTGGGTGTTGCATGCAGCCATCGTCAAAACCTACGAGTATGGTATGATTACTTGACGCCCAATTTGTGGAAGCAAATGCGTTTTGTAAAGACACCTTACCAGGAATACGCTAATTTTCTTGTGAAAAGCCATCATCCGGTAACTGGGCCAGGTATTCACACGGAAACAGCAAAGTCAGCAGCAGCAACAACAACAATAATAAAAGAACATAAAACTGAATTATTTTTTATTTCTTTCCTCCCCGAAATGATTTATATGTTATTGAGTACTCAATAAGAAATACAATTTAAATTCATCTAACTGAATCAGCAGTTTATATTGATTGCTACATAATTTTAACTACTTCCATTAACAATATAAGAGTGGAAATGTATCTGAACAAGTTAATTGGAAAATTAATTCTACAGTAATCGCAGATTTCATCGTCGGATCAACGATGAAGTGATTTTTATAAGAAAAGTGGAGGATATTGTGAAGTAAGATTTGATGTCCGTTGACTTTTTTTGTGCAATTGTGATAACCCTGAAGCTGAGCTTCATTTCTGAGCTATCTATTCACCCTCCCTGCAATTATGGCTAATAAAAGCATGCAAGTAATTAACTGAATTTGCATTATAAATAGGTTTAATTTAATTTTGATAACCTCTACTTTATTTTCTATTTTAATTATAAGGTGAATTTTTATTGTAATTTATGAGCAAAGCCATAAAAGTATTAAACTCTTGACATCTAGCACTTCAGTTCCCTAGGTGGCATTTGAATTTTTATGCAACTGTAACAACCTGACGCTTAGCTTATGTATTTCCACGTTAACTATTATACCATGAGTCTGAGAAATTGGTAATTCTTGAAAATCACTATCACATCAGAAGATATATTTGAAATATCATTTTGAGAGATTTCCTTTAATTTTGTGGAGTTTTTAAATTATTAATATTTTTTATAATGGCAATTTCCATTTGTTATTACGCCACTTGAAAAGGCTCTTACGTACAGTACAGTAAAATAAGGAATTTGAGTAATGAAAGATTTTAGAAATCAACTAAATATTCTAGATTTCGGAAATGCGTAAGAAAAATCATTTTAGACCAATATTTATCTTACAAGTAAATTGTAAAAATTAAAGTAATGCACTGGTACTGACATATTACAAGAATTCGGAGTATACTCCATGCCAGTACCAGTGCATTGCTTTAATTTTTACAATATACTAGCTACCATAGAACACCTAAACAGTTACAAATCAAGCTGGCGTAAAATAGCATTGTACGGGGAGTATAAACAAGAACAGTAAACATTACAATGCGGAATAAGGATTTATAATTAAGGGGATTAAAATAAAACAAAAAAGTTCGTTTACGTTAATAGTAAAAAAAGCGTTCGAATATATTTTTGGCTAATTCAGGAGCCGAAATAAAGGGCTGTTTCTTCATTTATTAAGTATCGTTCTTCACGATATGTTAAAATCCTCATCTTGTATTTGTAATTTATTACTATCCCTTCTCTTTGTATTTTTTTAACGATATACTGTATCAGTATATTGTTAAAAATACTCACTCACTTGTGTTGTGACTCACTTATTCCTATTAATTTTACAGTTTCACTATATGACTCCATCCTTATGCCCCTGAAATATTTTTTCCTGTTCTTTTACTGCGGTTTCCTGTCCCATATTTATGCATATAAAAAAACTACTATAGTGTAACTACGTATTTGTTGGGATTCCCAGTCAACCAGAGACTAATTCGAAGATTCGCCAATAGATGGCATTGCTCAATAAGTTGATTCGGTAGCCGTGCGAATAGTTTTGTGACATCCGATTTCCGATCTCGATTCGATTTCGATCTTTTAAACAAATGAGAGTCAACTTTGCAATAGTGTTATTGTCTACGACTTTTTGCATATGTATTGTCCTAATATGGAAGCAACAACCAGTGCACACTATAATGCAGAATTTGCAAAGTAGAAAATATTAGACGTCATGGTCATGGATATTATCGCGAAAGGTACGAATAGCTTTGTGAGCCACTGTACATAGTACCCAAAATGAAATTATGTATGATTTAATAATAAAAAATCAGTTTTTTAATACAATTAAAGGTAATTGTATAGAACACCCCCTTCTGGATTTTCGCGTTTTTTTTTTTATGGACGTGTTGTAGGTTGCTATAGGAACAGTTTTTCACAAACGAAACTTTGCGCAAATTAATAATAACCCATCTAGCTGACGGGAGGTGGGAGCGAATAGGGGTGCTGGGTGGGGTAAACAGGTGTATTGAGGAACGTTAATTTTGCAAAGGTACATCAAAAAAACGTAAATTTTTGAAAATATTCAACATATAGGGGTAGTTTTTAAGGGTTGAAACATCTCCTTCTGAATTTTCGCCTTTTTTTTTCATTAACGTGTTGTAGGTTGCTATAGGAACAGTTTTTCACAAACAAAACTGCGCAAATTAATAATAACCCATGTAGCTAACGGGAGGTGGGAGCGAATAGGGGTGCTGGGTGGGGTAAACAGGTGTATTGAGGAATGTTAATTTAGCAAGGGTACATTAAAAAAACGTAAATTTTTGAAAATATTCAACATATAGGGGTAGTTTTTAAGGGTTGAAGCAATATTTGTGTGGTGAAAGGATGTGGCATTATGTGCACATAGAGACCGCAAAATTAAATATCTTGCTTTTTTTTTTGTTAAATTTTGGCGTCTCTTGTTGAAGGGCAAGGGATATATTTGGTATATAAATGATCAATGTTCAAAAATAATTTACAAGATAGAGGAATAGTTTGTAAGGGTTGAAATAATCGTGAATCCTAATTGTTTCTATTTGTCATAATCTGCCCGACCCTTTTTTATGCACGTGATACGGTCATTATTTAAGTTGATGTATATTTAATTAATTTACTCACATGTTGTATTCCAATTATTAAAACGCCATGTCTATTTAAGAACGATGTAAGTCCTTCATTTGATACTGTAATAGCATAAAATTTCACGTAAGTGACATCGCAAGAGTCACAGGTGTTGAAATCACAAAACCGCACAGGCACAGGTGTAAGATTCACAGTCAATACTCTGTTTTCACTCATATTTCACTAGCTGTGAACAAAGAACTGAATAGCTGTGTTATGAAAAGTGTCTTTTCAGCATCCCTGGGCGCGTGAAGACGTTTCCAACTAATCAGGGCGTCTGATTTTGTTTACATATTTGTAAATTCAATAGACAGTGATGTCTGCGCTTTAGGTAAGCAAGTAATTTGTAGCCTATATCGTATATTATGATAGTTGTACAAACGTTGATGTAGCAACATGGGAACTTTGGTGAACAACAGAAACGATTAAGTAAACAGTAAATCAGCTGTGCGCATGGAGAAATGTTCCAATTTTAATTTATTCATAAAAAATACTTAACGCCATTTGCGCAAGATATGATAAGGTGCGATGTACTCGTGATGGAATGTAGAATGTGTGAGTAAGTTTAGTTTTTCGATAGGGCAGAAGGGGGTGTTCTATACAATGACCCAATTAAAAATTAAGTAATTGTCTATGCAGTAACCACAGTTGAAAACTCAAGAACAAGTTTTATTTTGTCTATTTGTACATTTGGTCTGTGCCTTATGCGACTTATGACATGACATATGTAATAAGTCTGTGTTCTAGAGACGGACCCTACGAGCAAAGAGACAGACTTTGCTCGTAGGACGGACCTTTTGAAGAACTGTTTCTCTGTGTTCAGTTCTTTTTGATGAATTATGTTAGTGAACTAGTTCAAATGAACTATAGTCCATTTTTGTTTTCAGTTTTTTAAGGGCTTTCCAAAAAATAATCTGAAAAGTGATCGAATAGCTAGAATCAAAAAGTTGATTAAACCAGTACCTTATATTACCTGGTTATTGATTTTGCTATTTTCTTTACTAAACACAAATAAATAACGGTTTTAAAGGATGTAAACGTTAATAGAGAAAAAAAAGTTGATTAAGCCAGTACCTATACATATATTACCTAGTTATTGATTTTACTGTTTTCTTTACTAAACATTAAGAAATAACGGTTTTAAAATAAATGAAAATAGAGAAGGGAGTCCTTCTTTCTCCCATTTTATTGTCCAATAGAGAAGGAACTCCGCAGGGGCGCTGGTAAATTCTTCTCTAATAAGGATTAAAAAAGGTCGGAAAGGGTTTGTACCATTTTACCTGAAAAAGTGGCAAACGCGTCCTTGGGCGAGCTCTTATCCTCTGCTTTAGGGAACGAGTTTACTGTTATATAGCTCTCGGCATCTGTCGGTTCAACCTTATCCAAAATTTTATAGCGTTATAAATTATAAACATGAGAAAGATGATCTTGTACCTATATAAATTTGTAGTCATATCAAAATGTTGTAATCATGTAGTGTTAGTACAATTAGGTAATAATTAAAAGCAACATTTTATATTTTAAAAAAGTGTAGGAGTATATTTCAATTTTTAGTTTTACAAGTAAATAATGGGCGCGTCGATAATTGATCGAAATGAACTACTGTAGCCGGATCACCTTTCACCGGATCACGGAGGAATTGTATTACGTACGGGTGATTGAGAAACCGTGAAGAACTGTGGTAGGGGTCATGGTGGTACTATGTCTGTGGGCTGTAGTAGTAACCAGGGCCGGAACTACAATGGGGCAACCGGGGCATTGCCCCGGGGCCTCCGACGCGAGGGGGGCCCCCTGGCAGAAATGAAAAGGGAAAATGATTCAACCCCATCAGAAAATATTGAAATACACGTGAACAAAGATTCCTAAAAATATTATTTAGAAAATAATCATCGAAATGAATTAATTAAGGTGATAAAAATAAGAAAATCTACAAGTATGCTAATCTGAAACTTTTTTCTTATTATTTAAGGTTTCGGCTTACGAATTTTACTCAGTTAACACTTCAACCAATTGTTTGTAATGAATAATATCTAAATATAATTATTACGGACAAAATACAGTGATTTTTATCCTTCACTTCTTCTATATTAATACCACAAGTAATTTTTAAATGGGGCCTCTACATTTTGTTTTGTCCCGGGGCCTTTTCAGCTCAAGTTCCGGCACTGGTAGTAACTGTGTAGTCCCACTACGGTAGAGTGGTACCACAGACTACCTTGTGAGTGGTACTATGTCTGTGGGCTGTAGTAGTAACTATGTAGTCCCACCACGGTAGTGGTGAGGACACCGGTCCTTGAGGAGTGGGGTGAAATGGATGACAATTCCGTACGATAAAGACCGTTCAGTTCAGTTCCTTTCACAGAACATAAACAGTTAGTTCCTTTTCGGGAATAGTTCATTTGAACTAGTTCGTTAATGAACTACCCACTACTGTGTTCTGTGTTTATTATTTATATTGTAAAGTGTGGGGTATTTTATAATATCGAGAAAAGGGTAGTTATTAAAAGTAAAAACATTAATATTTTATGTGCAAACTCTACCCGTAACGCATGAAAATCGAAATGGAAGATATGGACGATAGCACTATATGTGATTCTGTGGTAAATATACATATAAACACTTTATAACATAACCTTAGATTATTACTAAAGTATTACTGCATTAGAATAAATTTCTTATCTTGAATGTCTTCATAAAAAGTATCAAAATTAGTTTTCAGAAGTGAAATATTTGTTTTATTTCAGTCATCCTTAGTGGAAGGATGTAGACTTCCAGTCCATATGACAGGAACTAATGATTGGCGTAAGTTTCTATTAGAGAGATTGGATACTTCTCTAAAACCTTGTTTATTTTAGCTTTGGCAGAAATTATTAGTATAAAGGAGGGTCCTGGTACAAAATGTTATTATGTACATTATGTTGACTGTAAGTTCTACTACTAGGGCGCAGCAAATAAAAGTCTAAGTCTCATATGTTTTCAGTTAATAAAAGATTAGATGAATGGGTAACAGAAGAATCATTAGACACGAGAAAAGTACATTTTCCTAGAAAAGATGGAGGAAGCAACACAGGTGTCTCGACACCTAAAAAACTTCAAATTGGTAGTGGTAGTAGCGGAGCTATATCGAGACCTACAAGTCCTATTAATAATTCCGAATTGCTTAATGGAAATGCGGTATTAGCTGCAGCATTACAAAAACGAATTAATAGAAAACGCAAAGGACCACCGTTGGAAAATGAAGATTCTCAAGATGGACCAATGTCTCTCACAGCAGGGCCAAGGCAGTCAGGGAGCATGGTATCTCATCATGACGATATTGTAACTCGTATGAAAAATATCGAGTTAATAGAATTGGGCAAGCATAGATTAAAACCATGGTACTTTGCTCCATATCCACAGGTAACTAAAATAATTTAATATATGAACCAAAAATGATACTGAAAATTTTGCAGGAAATGGTTAATTTAGATTGTATTTATATATGTGAATTTTGTTTAAAATATAGAAAAAGCCGAAAATGCTTGGAACGCCACTTGGTAAAATGTAATCTGAGGCATCCACCAGGAAATGAAATTTATAGAAAGGATAATATATCATTCTTTGAAATCGACGGAAGGAAAAATAAAGTATATGCTCAGAATTTATGCTTATTAGCTAAGTTGTTTTTAGATCATAAAACATTATATTATGACACTGATCCATTTTTATTTTACGTAATGACGGTTTTTGATAATAGAGGTTTCCATATTGTGGGCTATTTCTCTAAGGAAAAGGAATCGACGGAAGATTACAATGTTGCTTGTATCCTGACCATGCCTCCTTATCAGAGGAAAGGATATGGAAAATTACTTATAGAGTTCAGTAAGTCTGTTAGTACTGAATATAAAAACTTCAATAATTATGTATGTTATATTTAGGTTATGAACAATAATTATGTATGTTATATTTAGGTTATGAATTATCAAAATTCGAGGGTAAAACTGGATCACCTGAAAAACCTCTGTCAGACTTGGGCTTATTGTCTTATCGTAGTTATTGGGCACAAACCATCTTAGAAATTTTGCTTTCTATGAAACCCGTTGGAGAAAACGAGAAACCTCAAATAACAATCAAGTGAGTGAAATATACTAGCTGAAGGATTGCATATTATTTAATTAATACACTTTTCCAGCGAAATCTGTGAATTAACGAGTATAAAGAAAGAAGACGTTATATCCACCCTACAAAACTTAAATTTGATCAACTACTACAAGGGGCAGTACATAATTACTTTAAGTAAAGAAATAATTCAGAGTCATCAGAAAGCAATGGAAAGTAGAAAAGTTAGAATAGATCCTAAATGTTTACATTGGACCCCAAAAGATTGGGGTAAAAGAGCAAAGTGGTAAATATTTAAAATATTTAAATAAATTTTGTTTTAAGTAATACTAAGATTTTTGGTGATCCTTCCTCCCTTTCAGATTATAATGGTATGTTCCCTTTAAAAACAAAAGGTTTTTGAAAAAAGTGGAATAGTGTCGCAGCTTAAAGGTAACCAAAGCGAATAGTGAATGGTTTAATGAAACGAATTTAAAGAAATGTGCTTGAAATGTAATGTCTTTTTTTTCAATATTTGTTGACAATAAAATGAGCAGAGTAAACATACTTAAATTTTGTGGTAACAAACAAGACAAGTCATTGCTATAAGTCAAGTAGTCATGGGTTTTTAAAGGAAGTAACGAGGCAGGAAATCTTCAATTCTTGCATATCAAGAAATGTCACCGAATTTGATTTTCATGCATTTATGAGAATATTGATTCTCATAATTCTGGCTGCCCAACTTGTATCGTATTATATGGTATCTTTAATAATATCCTGTTTGTTGACAAAAGTGATGTTAGTTTAAAACAAGAAAATTCTTTTGTTAAGAATAATTATTTTGCACTATTTAATAAGGATTATATAGGGTATTTAACAAACGTGGACATTTATATTTAATGAAAGATACAGCCTAATAAAAAATATCCTTTGTGTATGTTTAGCTGACTCGGTTTAGTGGTATGAAAAAATGTTCCTATATAAAAATGACCCTCAGTATCCAAAGATGTAAAATTATCGTTGCTAAAATGAAAATTTTATCCATAATGGTGGTAGACCATTTAATATCGAACTGTAAAACTAAAGACTTGATTTTTGATTAACAACTAACTTTTAAAAATGTACCTAAGCATGTTCCCCATGATTTATGAAATGCTAAAGTGCATATCTACATCCCGATAGCATTTATGAATCATGACTACTATAGAATAATACATGAAGTATTCCCATATTTTGTATTAAATTATGACAGATTTTCGAAGGTACGACCCATAGAAAGCATAACTGCTGCGCCATCACTTAAAAATAGACTTAATATGTTGAAAATGAATTTTTTCTAATAAATATAGTTAAACCAATTGCTGAATTGCTTCGATAATAAACACGCATTTGACAGTCGAAGCGGATCAAGTGTATGTACTATAACATTGGCGGCAGAATATTTTTCAGAATCTATGGTCTCGTCCACGGCTAAACACAGTTTTTTGTAGTAAATTTGGTACTTTTCTCGTGCAAATATAGTCAATGCTTGTGTCCAGGGGTATGCTACCACGCATAGCAGTGTGGCAAAAGAATGCATTTCCTAGTAGCGGCGCTACCATCGGGGTTGTGCTTTCTCTTTTCAACTACGTATGTCCTTTTCTGTCAGTCTACAGACGGACAAGGAGAGGTATTGCGATTGAAAAGAGAGGGCGAGATAATCCCGATCTCAGTGCTTCGAGTGGCCGTTTACGTCCCTTGGGACCCTTGGCACTGTTTGCCATTGCGGCAGGGGCGGCTGGTGTATAGGTGCTGCAGAACTGCCAAAAAATTAGATATTTGTATATTTTCGTGACATAATAATTACTAAAATTTATTAATAAAATAATTTGGTTAGTTGGTGCAGCTAACTAAATTATTGCGTTAAAGTCGCATTCTGCCCGCCGTCCTCTATTGAGTAGTAGACCACATGAATTATCTGGGTCTCTACGCGAACGGGTCGCGGTACATTGAACTGGGCCACACGAAGTAGTTCTCAGCACGGCTCGGCACACCCGTCGTCCCCCTCAACTCCCACGACAATCCACACGTGGCGCTCGTAAATGCGCGAATTTACACGGTCAGTGAGCTGTATTTTTTCCAGCTAAGGCAACATCAGTAAATGTTTACTCCTTCCTACTCGGGCGGGCGTAAATCGTACCTATTTCGTATTTCGTGTTAATTTGAGATTGTAAATACTGTTTTGTGAATTTGTGTAGTGGTTTATTGTACTAATTATTAATATTTATATACTGTGATAGTGACAATGGATTTAGTTTATACTTTAGTTCATGTGATTTTTTAAATACTCTTATGAAGAAAAAATTGATTTAAAAAACAATGGTAGGCCATTTCCCGATATTGTTATTGAGACTGCAAATGCTACCCGCGAAAAAGCATATAAACGTCAATTTAATAGAGACATTTATTCGAAGAACAATTGGATTTGTGGGTGCAACAAAAAAAAATGCGTTATTTTGTTTTCCTTGTTTACTTTTTGGCGGCGATAAAGCATGGACGGAGGTAGGGGTGACAGATTTGGTGCACTTAACTGAAAAAATAAAAAACCACGACAACTCCAAAAGCGCAGCTAGATTCAGCTTATTGGATAAATGTGCAAAAGCATAATGATAATGTGACAAAAAAGAGATACGTCTTGTCAAAAATTATAAACTGCATAAAGTTTTGTGGGGCCTTTGAACTGGCGCTGCGAGGACATGACGAAGCTGAAACCTCTGAAAACCTGGGGATATTTCGTGGTTTGATAATTTTTTCTGCTGAGCTTGATGTAACTTTAAGCGAGCATCTACAAAATGCTTCAGTATTTAAAGGAACCTCTAAAGAAATACAAAATGATCTTTTAGACTGTATATTAAAAGTATGTTATGAAGAAATAATTAAAGAAATTAACAAACCTTCATTTTTGGCAGTTATGGCAGACGAAACAACTGATGTATCTGCAGAAACTCAGTTAGTGGTAGTTTTAAGATATATTCTCGATGGTGAACCGATTGAACGTTTTTAGACATACCTGAAACCTACAAAATGTGACGCTGAAACTCTTTCGGAAAATATTTTAAGTGTTATAGACCCTCTAGTAGAAAATTCACCTTACAAGCCTTTTCTCTTAACCAAAGAATATGACGGCAAACATGAATGTTCTTCAAAAAGGTATTAAATTTCAAAAATGTTTCTTGTGATAGTCTATATTTTTGTATAAACGGATTTTACATAAAAATTCTGAAGTATCAGGAAAACGCGTGACCTTGAAAATTCTCAAAATTTTCGTCTGTGGCGCAATTCCTTTTTCGGCCCCTACGGCGCCAGTAGTTTAGATACGTTTAAAATTTGCACGCGGGCGGCCAATACCGTAGGATCGGCCCTGTGCAGAACACCCGTTTCATTTCATCACGAGCCGCCACTGTATTGTGGCTTATAGAAAGTAGCATACCCCTGCTTGTGTCTAATAGACACAGATGTGTTACATATGTCATGTCTAAATCGCATAAGGCATAGAACATAGATACATAATAGACAAAATAAAACATGGTTTTGAATTTGCGGCTGTGGTCAGAACATAAACAATTCCTTAATTTATCATTGAATTACAGAATTAATTTAAACAAAGCCAATGCCAATTCAGTTAATTACTTGCATGATTATATTGTCCATAATTATAGTTAGAGTGGATAGACTCAGCTTTTTATTTTTAATCCCTTCCACCGTTATGTCGATTTTGACATAAAACCCGCGACAACTACTGTAACATTCATTTTCGAATTTACGTATTGCTTTAGACAGTTTCAATTCTTCCAGCTTTAATGGAAGTATTTAAAATTGTGCACAATGAAAACTGCTGATACAGTTACTGATTACTGAAATCTATAATATTCAATACCATAAATAATTACGTGGAGGAAAGAAATAAAAAATGTTTAAGTTTTATATCTTGTTTTTATTATTGTTGGTGTTGGTTCTGACCTAGGCTTTCGTTCGAATATTAGGCCTCAGCAAACGCTGGTTTTTCAGCTGAAAATCCGCGAATTTCTTGGCAATTCCCGGGTACGTCACCTTTACGAAATTACCCATGGCACCTGTAAGTAGAGCAGGGCTGCCAGTAGAACCAACATATTTTATACTACTGGGTCTCTGAAATTATACAAAATCAAATCTTATTATACAAACCAACAAAACTGTTGAGAAATTTTCTATAACAAATACAACTATTAATTTTTTGTCACTTTGACTTACCTTGGATAGAAAAAAAAACTAAATTTATTTCTATTGATTCTTATAAATTTCAAGCAATCAGTCTAGCCTCAAGGAAAAAATTTAAAACTTTATTGGTAAAATTTGAATCTAAAAAAAGAAGTAAAATATGTAGTTACATATGTAAAAAGTTACGTCATACACACACGCACAATTAATTCTCGCCAAGTTTACTTTACATTTGAATTATTATTTTTGAATCCAATTATGCAAGGCAATCTGCTATATAAACAGGATACATAAGATAACCATATTATACACATTTTGTATTGAATTATACGCTTTGGCAACCCTGCTGTAGAGCCCTAGGTGAAAGCTCTCTACGTACAGTGCAGAGCTGGGATAAGACGTACAGTAAGACTCCTTTTACATACAAGGGTTTTGAATGTACGGTAAAACGACGTACGATAATTTATAGTAGCAAAATTGTTTTCTCACACAACGACTTATTGCCGTTGTTCGAGATCAATGCACCTGTTCCAGATCAACAAAAAATTTTACGCGCTATTGAATATGCGCGATAGGAAAACCAGTGTGATGAATAATAATGATTTGTGTAAAATTATGGCATAATGGTACATTCATCGTCGCAGAAAATTGCTGAAATGTAAGAATCAACTTTACTGAGTGCATCCAATAAATCAGAGAGAGGAAGTTGGCCCATTTTGCTCAATTTTTGAAGAGTTGATAAACGACAGAAATAATTATTTTAATTATTAATCTCAAATAACGACTAAAATACGTCCCATGTGAACAACTACATTTGGTTGCGTAGACCACTGACTTCTTGGAACAGTGCGGCACAGTCGCGGTCTATTCCAATGGCAAAGGACGGCTACTGAATGGCACGATTACGGTGCCGTTATAGCGAAAAGTCATACTCCTCTTCATTCCACTAATGGAATGTGGACGTACGTCCAAATTCGTTGTGTACGAAAGGGGTCTAAGGGTGTCAAATTTACAAGTAACAAGCCGCACGGCGAAAATCGACTCATAACCTACAAGGAAGGTTGGTGCTATTATTAGAAGTAGTTACGTTTCCGCGTGATAGTAAGTATTAATATAAAGAAAAATAAGACATTCCTGGCCATCATAGAGATTAATCTCTCTGGTGGAAACAGTAAAAGAATTAAAATTATTCATCATCTTGATAACTCTACTTGAACTCCAATTCCAATTGTTTTTTTTTTCTTTATCTACTAAATATCAAACAAATGTATCAAAAATACGTTTAATGCATTTTTTTTTTGTTTTTGATGTTACCAACTTGAGTATTGGGTATATAAATACTCTTTGAATCATGTTGTTCGGGTTATTCTTTGTTTAAACGCGGTGATCCCTTGCTGTGACGTAAATTAGATAATAAACAAATCAACGGATCATATTTTTTTCTCCTTTTTATTATTCTAATTTATCTTTATGTCTAGTTTTTCGTACATAATGTGGTTTTGTACACCTAGAGAATTGCAGCTAGAGCCGTCCTCCATTTAGACTATAAAGTCAACAAATTCTGATTATCCCATTGTTCCAACGTCAAAGTTATAGTGAATAAGTGAACACAATCAGAATTTGTTCACTATGTGCTCTAAATCGAGAACGATTCTGTTTTCATGTCGAACGTAGTTCGCCCTTGTGTTGTCCCGAGTAATCTTGATCTCGAGTAATCTTCTGAACAATTCACAGATTCATCACGTGACTTCCGCTTTTAGTCGTATTTAAACGTTTGACGACGGTTACGGTTACTTTCCTTTCACGTCAGCGTCGACCGAAGAAGGACATTGAACGTAAGTTGCTGTTTCATATTATTTTAATGATAGTTTCATGTACTCCGAAATAGCTTTTTAAATATAGTTTAAATAGCTAGTTTACCTTTACCAAATTAATTATTTTTGTGTAGTCAGTATCAATAATTTTGTATTAGCTAATATGAATTAATAATGGGCTTCAAGCGGCCATTTTACTTGAAAGAGCCGCATGTAATAATGTATTAATGATAGTTTTTGTAAATGAACATTAATATTATTCACGAAATTGGTCTATTTCTATGATGAATAACTTAATTTCTTTCGCGGTTTCCACCGGAGAGTATATCTCTATGACGGTCTAGAATGTCTGAACCATTGGAGACAATATTATTAAGTAGCCGAATAAAATCAACAGTTGCAATGCAGTTAAATTTGTAGAATGGCGGACGCAGCTCCAGCCGGTGGACGTGGTGGTTTTCGTGGAGGTTTTGGAGGCGGTCGTGGAGGCCGCGGTGGCCCACGTGGTCGCGGCCGTGGCCGTGGAAGAGGGCGAGGCCGTGGGAAGGAGGATCAAAAGGAATGGGTTCCAGTAACCAAACTGGGGAGATTAGTACGGGAAGGAAAAATCCGTACTCTGGAAGAAATTTATTTGTTCTCTCTGCCAATAAAAGAATTCGAAATCATCGATTTCTTCATAGGACCAGATCTCAACGATGAGGTATGTGCTTACTAAGTAGTTTGTACATCTTTTAATTATGAGTACATGCCGCCTTGAGATTTACCAATGATTTTTGTTGTAGGTCTTGAAGATAATGCCCGTGCAGAAACAAACTCGTGCCGGGCAGCGTACACGCTTTAAGGCGTTTGTTGCTATCGGTGATAGTAAAGGACATATTGGTTTAGGTGTAAAATGCAGTAAAGAAGTGGCTACTGCTATCCGTGGCGCTATCATATTAGCTAAACTCTCTGTCGTCCCAGTACGTAGAGGTTACTGGGGTAACAAGATTGGTCAACCACACACCGTTCCATGCAAGGTAAGATTTTTTTTTTTATAGTTCTGTTTGAAATTGTGGCAGATTAAAATTAATGTTTTCATGATAAACTATAAAGAATACAAAAAATACCTGCAAACAATAGGGCATTGAAAAACAATGCAAAATCTATTCGTGCACAGAAAAAAAAATAGAATCGGTATCTTTATAGGAAATGATACAATACTGCTAAAAAGTAAAGGCTAGTTGGTGTCACAGGGAGCAAGGTGTACATGTTTGTATAAACTGTCATGTGTGATGCAGATATCTGAATAGTATGGAATTAAACCTGTGTTCTAGTTCCCATGTCCTATTAAAAAAGAATATTTGTTTTGTAATGTAATAAGAAAAACAAAAGAAACTCCAAAAATAATGTCTGTACAGCTTTTCTATTATGATGCTTCCATAGGTTGTTTTAAAATCTATAAACATGTGGAATGTATTACTGTTATACTACATTTTTCGAGGAATTATCAAAAGATAAATATTCTATTTGGACTGGGCATATCTATTGTAAATCTATCAAGCCCAAATTCACGTTCGCACTTACCTAGGAAGTTTTCAGTATATATGGTTGGTCTTTCATACAGTATACTATAATTAGCATGTTATATTCTACATTCAATAATATTATCCCACTAATTTGTACAATTTAGTGGGTTTTCCGTTATATGGATGGGGTATATAATTTCCAGGTTTCATTCATTCAGCATTTCTTCAGTTGTCAACACTTGCATATATTTTATGTAACTAAATGATCACTTATGTCCAATGATGTCCTGAGCTGGATGATGTTATTTTTTGGTTTTCTTGTTTTTGGTATATTCTTGGTAGGTCTTATTTCTCTTCATTCCTTCATTCTATCCTTCAGGGTCTTACAAAGCATAGTTTTGGGTTTGAAACATCTGCATTGGCCATTGAGTGTTTTATGGAAAACAATTTATTCATTTTAAATAAGACTTGCTGCTGTGGCTTATTTTTTTTAATAGTTCGGCCTTTTTAAATCTTTCACCTCACTTTTCTTAACGCCTAACTCGCAATATTGTTCAATAGTATGAAACATTAATTTATAAGCATAAAAATAAAAATATTAAAACCAGCCCAGTGTGCTGTGAAGCTACTATTAGACTAAAAGACCAAAGAATAATGTATATAGGTATTGGTAAAAAATTCGTAGGTAAAAAGCTGTAGTTGGTAAAAGCAAGAACAAAAAATGCATTAAATGGTTTTTTTGATAACATTTGTTTGGAGTGTTTATATTTGGTAGGATAAAGAAAAAAACCGACTAGAATTATAGTTGAAATTGATTATTCTTTTTAAAATAATAACCTAGGCAGTAATATTAACTCTCATGATGAATAATTTTAAATCTTTCGCGGTTTCCACCAGAGAGATTAATCTCTATGATGGCCAAGAATGTCTGATTTTTTTTCACATTAATGTCTATTATCACACGGAAATGTAACTGCTTCTAATGTTAGCATATTACCTTTCTTGTAGGTTACTGGTAAATGTGGCTCTGTTACTGTACGTCTTATCCCAGCTCCTCGCGGTACAGGCATCGTATCCGCTCCGGTCCCTAAAAAATTACTCCAGATGGCCGGTATAGAGGATTGCTATACTTCCGCCAGGGGCTCTACAGGCACCCTGGGTAATTTCGCAAAGGCGACGTATGCGGCCATTGCTAAGACCTATGCATATCTGACGCCAGACTTATGGAAGGACATGCCATTATTGAAGACGCCCTACCAGGAATTCTCAGATTTTCTGGTGAAGACCCAGCGTTCGCTAACTGGGCCTAGTACTCGCACAGAAGCCTAAATCTGCAGCAACAGCAGCAATAATAAAATAAACAAACCTGAATCATTTTTTTTTTATTTCTTCCCTCCACGGAATTGTTTGCTATTGAGTATTATAATTTTTAGTCGTCTTTACCATTATGCACCGAGTCCGAAAAGTAATACATAAATTCGACAAATGGTACTATTTTTTTTTTTTTTTTCGAAACCGTTTGGCCGTCAACAAAAATGTGAAATGCAATTTCCACAGTTGCTATTTAATTTTGTTGAAGGCCGTATTTTTAAGTACACATGACAATATTTTTCGTAATGGAAAGCTCCATTGATACGATTTGTATATAACGTAAAAAAGGAATTGGTTACATTAGCAATTTTGGATCGGTGAATTTTAGAAATCAAAAGTAGAACGAATATACTAGACTTCGGGAATTTGGAAGAATAACTTTTAGACCAACGATTTCCCAACTAAAGCAGAGATAGGGACAAGGATTACACAGATCTACGATCTCTGTTATTTCGACAGTCACTAGCACGGAACATTAAACTACGAATCAGACCATAGATAACATTGTATATATTTTCTATGGAATCGAACTGGTGTGAAACTGAACACCAATAGTGCGAAGACAGGTACCGCGAGCAGGATAAAACAAAAATTGGCAATGCAATGCGAAATGAAAGGGGTTTATAACAGAGGCATTCATGCTCCTATAAATTCAATATTTCTTTAGTAACAAATATCGTGTTACTTTACTGTACATAAAATATAATTCCCTCAAATGGCGAAATCAGTAATCAATTAAAAAATATATATATTTTACGTAATAACTTCGACGACTCGAAAAATATGAAAATTCTTAAAGTGACATTTCATCTTTTGACATGGCCGAGTGGTTTTCAGAAATAAAACATTAGTATACATACAAATTTTATCTAATTTATACATTACTCTTCAGACTTATTATATATAACCAGGTAATATAACCATGGATGCGGTTAATGCTATTGTAGATAAGACATAGATGTTACATGGTTTATGAACCCTTAACATGTAGATAGATCCTGAAGTTAATAGTAGCGATCTAACCCTTTTACATAATTGTGGCAACCTGAACTCTAGCCTACTAATCCAGGGTCCACACTGATTTATATTGATCATAAATCAGTGTAGGTTATGTAGGTACAACCTCGAAAGTAGTTAATTCGACTAGCAGAAAAATTAAATATTTTGAATATATTATACATACGTACAATACATATTTATAATACATTTATAAAATGTTTTTACATAGCACTGTGGTCTAAATAACAAAGTAACTTTGTATCGGACGTCCAACACCAACAAGTCTCTCGACTATAGATACGTACGAAATATCTCGTGAGGGGTACAGCATGCATTGCACTGACGATTCCTAATGAAGACGAAATCACGATATTTATCCAATTTTCATGCCTAATGTAGTATATTGGGAATAAATTAGACGGGAATAATTTTCTTGCAGAATGTACTCCTTACCAGAGTTTTCGTGGTAATATGATTTAGTTTTAAAAAGAATTTATTTGATATTAGGTCGGGAGGTCTCGCAAATTACAATACCCTTTTTTGTTTACCAAAAAAGAGTATTGTAACGAAAACTCCAGCCAAATTCTTCGTAACTTTATCGGTCAGCAATGTCGTAAGTATGATTTTTTTTATTAAGGTCATATTACATCTAAGCAATACACAAAATTATAATATACTTTTAAACTCCTTTTCCCAAACAGAATAAAATAGTTTATTCTATTCTCATCCGTCATACGATCCTATATTCCCATTATTCATACCTCGTGTCTCTCACTATATTACTGCAAATGGTTACACGCTTCATTCGATTTGCATTTATATGAGGGATCACTCCTCATGAATTTGCATTGACTTAGTAATTAATCAGTAGTTTGTATCTCTTTATATATTGGGAATATTTGCGAACACGAAATAATATGTATATCCTTATCCGAAAACAATTTTATTATTTATTCTCGAGATACGTTAGATGGGATATGTATTGCATAAAACGAAAGCAACTTATAATTTGATTACAGAATTCTTAAATACATTTTGATACTAACCATTATCTAGGATCAGAGACTACAATTTTTCGAAACAATGCAAATTAAAATTATACTTTTGTATTCTTTTTACTCTTGTGCGGTCTCTATGAAATTAATCACTCTCTCTTATTTTAAATATACGCATGCGCTTTACATCATAGTTAAAAGTTTTAGCCGCGCTTTGGAGACAATGTAACTGTTTTTTTAATATATGTTGCTTGAATATTTTGCAATAACAATTGTTTTAATATTTTGCGAGTGGTCATTTTCAAGTTGTTCAAAAGTGAAATGTGGAAATTGATATTCATGGTAGCAAACGGGAAAAATAAGTACGGATAAACAGTTTTAGATGAAGAATTTAAAACTCGAATTATACACGTTCAGAAGTTGTGTAAAATCTGTAAAAAAATATTTAGCTAGCTTAAATCGAATGTGCCGTGAAAGAAAAACTTCAGAACCCATGATTTGTTTCCTTGGTTTGGAGTTTATGGTAAGTTAATCAATTTCTATAATTCTATAACTAATTATCTTCAAGTATTTTACATTTTTTCTTAGAATACTTAGGAGTTATGAACTTTATATTTAATATTTTATTTTATGTTCTTTTTAATGGTATATGAAATTTCAACGCTTGATGCTACTGGGTAAATTTAATGGCCACTATGTTTGCCAGTATATTGCCACAGCGCCATTAATAAATCTCAGTTTGAAGAAATTTAACTCATAAAATTATTTTTAAGTCGTCATTATAATGACATACAAAACTAGAATCCTCATTCCAAAACCTCCAACATCACTAGATAAATATATCTATCACAATATATACCTATAATAATGAACAAAAGTATGACTTGAGTCCATACGTTATGCCACTCATATAACATAGATGTGCTTGAATAATCAGTATTGAGAATAATGACTAGGTGTTGGTTGTTACAATAGTTTAATCAAAATAGTAGCTGGACACTAAGACTTTCCGGATTGGTATAAGAGAATATATACTGCTCACCAAGAATAGGAAAATGTATGAGATTCTCTAGATATACGTAGAAGAAAGGGTGAGGCAGCATTCGGAGGGAAAAGCATGCACTTTATGCGTGCCTAGATCGAACTCTGTGTACATATATATTCATCGATATTCACTCTGCAAAGGTCGCAATGCGACTGTGTAAAAATCACGCTATTTACTGCGCACCTAGTGGACGATCCGATACTGCAGTTTTGAGACGTGTTCCTATTCTTGATGAGCTGTATATTGCTTGGCCTGTTGCCCAGCGCAGTTAACGTTGCAATGGTACGTATCTAGCAAATTAGCAGAACACAACATCTATATTAATATTCTACGATATTGCACCACATTGTATATAAATATAACATGCGAGATAAAAAAGATGACTTTGCATTAAGAATTTATAGTAGCTTTTCCCATTGCATTTTTATTTTGGGCATTTTCAAACATATATTGATGGTGTTAATCCAAATAAAAAAAGGTTTTTAGAGAGAATAATTTTATGCTTTAAATGTGCAAAATTATTCCAACAATGTATTGCGAACAAATCGTTAGTGTAAGGTATTGTATTCTTATTAACATAATTGTGAAAACAAAGGACAAGCATTAGTTCGAAATTTGTAGCATTCCATCCTTAACCTTCTGATGCTGGCACTGGATGTCACAGATCTACTAGGTAGATTATTGGGGGTCTCATTTAAGCCACTCTGTTGGGGGAGGGGGGGCACCCCTCTCATCTATCCTCCTCAATCGGGAAGTGCCGCCAACAGTAGCACTTTGACTACAAACTACTCGGAATTGGTTATTTGTGACTTTGACATTCTTCAGACCAATACCTAATTCACCTATTGACCTTCTTCAGACCAACATCCAACTTAACTATGTATAATATTGTCCTAGTTAATATCGTTTATATTTTTTGTATTATCAAGAATGGATTGGTCCCATAGAAGTCATAACAAGTTGTTTTGTGTTATATATTTTACTAGTCCTAAAAGTTATATATTCTGTTGTTCAAGACTGTGCTAGATATGTTATTTTTGGTTTGGAAAAATGTCAACTAAGCGATTTTTTAAATAAAACTTGTCAGATATTAATATCGTAGCTTATAATACCCTGTAGTTCACAGATGATTGATATTTTTAAAAGAAGTTTGCATTCTCACAGAACCACGGCCAGCATCACTGCATCTATTAAAGGCGCCAGGATCACTGTGTCTATTAAGGACGCCAGCATCGGAATGTTAACTGTATATAACTTTGATTACATATTATACTTCTCATCACTTATAAATTGAATAGGTCACTTCTTAATTTTAAAATGAATGTGTTACTTAATTGTTAAATACCCACATTCGCTGTTCTTAAAAGGAAATAACCCCCATTGATGGTCATTTTCATTAAAAAAATATTATGGTATCTAGCATTTAAGTAGCTAGATCGAATTTTTCTACTCATGCATTGTGTATTTTTTTGGTTAGTACCCACATTGTTCTAGCTGTGAATTTGGCTTCCTGTAACTCTACTAATACCGATTAATTAAAAGTAATGAAGTAAAAATTGTTAATTTCAAAACAATTTTTTTTAAATGAAAAATTGGTGTGATGGAAATTGATCTGTGACTCGCAAAATTGTTAAGATCTTTTAATATAGACATGTGTTATAGTATCTCTACTATATATCAGAAGCTACATAGTAGAATGTATCTAGTATCTCTAGTACCAGAATATGTTGTAATTATAAAGTACTGCTTGGAAAAAGACATTCTTGTAATTCATCTTGTTATCAATGCACCAAATTGGACATGGAGTAATAAAGCAATAAAATCATATTTCTTGCTGTAATAATATATTTGAAAGAAAAGATTGGGTCCTTTTGTTACACATCACCTCAAAAGTATAACTGATCTTAAACTTTATGTATAAATATGTACAAGGTACTGATGTATTTTTTATTATTTATGATCTATTCAAGGTCACTTTAAGTTACTTTGGAGTTACTATGAAAATTACTGTCACAATCCACATCCAACAGACCATAGTTTGGTTACACAGTTTAAGGTAATCCTTAGAAAAGAAACAAAAACCACAAAATAAATATAAAATAAATTAATATATTTTAAACAAAAAAAAACAATCATATATTCAGTCGATATGTTTAGATTTTCTAGAAACATAAACCGAAAATGCAAGGCAGAAATTACAAAATCAATGATCCACATTATGTCCAAACAGCTATAAAGAATTTATCAAATCAACATAAACATTCTAAAAAAAACAAATTTTTTCCCAAAATATCAACTGAATGCAGGCTAGCTTGAGAGATTACAAAATATAATATCAAAATTACATTATTTCAGCTATATCACGTCTATCGTATACACATCCTTAGATTTTTCCATTGGTCCCGTCCAGCCTACGTTCCTCTGACCATACGATTAACGTAAAACAAAGTAAATAAAAATAACTTATGCAGCTCCGCATCAACTAATGTGCAAAATAAAAAATAAGTTTGTAACCAAACTTCGCTCTGCACATATATAAACAATTTTTCTCTACGATTATTACCTGAAAGCTTTTTTAATTTCTGCTCACAATTTAAGTACTAAGACATGTAAAAGAAACTCTAGATTTCTAGTTCCACATTTTTTTGAAAATAAGCTAGTACCAAAAGTATCTATATCAATATAAAAAAAAAAGTTAAGAAATGGTTCTTAAAAGTAAAAGCCAATTAAGTTTGATAATGTGCAACTTCATTCATATGAAATTAACATAACATTTTTAAAATTGTAACTTCTATTTCAATTCTATAAATAAAGTTAAACAAATAGTCTGCTTTGTCTGTTACTTTTGTGATTTCTTCATCTCAGATAAAAATTATAGAAACCTCAAATAAACACAATATTATTTATAGAAATTTATCATATATCCATACTGTTACTTAGGTATGACGAGGCTCCTTTAGAAACGTACTTTGTATTATATGTCGTATATATTTTATTAATAAAAAACTACATTTTTATTGTACCACATGGTAAGATTAAAATAGAATATCCTGTAGCAATATCAAAACCATAATGAATAACATTGTGGTATATATTACTTAAAAATTAATGAGAATTAATTAGTAAGAAAATGATAACGGAAAATATTTTATTTATTTGATCAGATCTTGGATATAACTTTCTATGATATCATAAAACAATTTACGATTGTATTTATTGGGTATCAATTCTAATCCTGAACTTCACTGTCATCACATCATATACCATACAACAGTTTACAAAAAAATTACAAAAATGTGAGTCTAATAGTTTCTGTAACAACATATGCATGCAAGCCTCAGAAAACGATAACGATAAAGCGATATACCAAAAATATTTATATTTAAATATTCCATGGTAGGCTTTATTCGAACATACTACTAGTATTTTAGCTTCAACCCAAAAATATTAAACATAATGAGTACATCAGATTGCAAGTATATTGCCTGACTACAAGCTTAAAGGACCGCATGCAACCCACTTTCTAAACCAAGGAGAAATTATCAAAACAAGTTGAAGCATTCCAAATGATCTATCGCTTCAAATATCATCTATATCATCTGGAAATATCCAATTTCATCATTGAAGAAATGTTTAGAGCTGTTAATAGATCTTATATTTCAGAAACTTTCCAAAGTTCAATACTTCAGAAACTATTTCAATTCTTTTTTTTGCACATTTTCCGAGGAAATTGTCACTCCTCAATTATTATTACCTCTATTAAAGTTTTAATTGTGAATGGTTTTTGTATAATGGAAAGGCAAAGTGTTTCCAAATAGAAATTACAAAAGAATTGCCCCCAGAGCGATTTTTGAGATTTCAAGCAAAAAACGAACAGAATTAATAAAAAGCTCAGTAGTGAAGGTACAAAACTTCTTTTACTGCAATCAAGGATCACGACTAACCTGTTCATACAACATTGCTAAAAACTGATAAATATAAGACAGGAAAATTTGTCTAACAAAGAGTATATGGATGATGTACCAAGTTACAGGTCTTAGTTAAAACTAAATAAATGGAAATATTTACCCACTTAAATTAGCTTCAATGAAATCTTTTGACTTCATTAGAATTTGATCAAATCTGACATACAGATTGCAATACCATTTTTTACAGATCTTAAAGGTTTATGTGATAGAATTATTTGAAATAAAAACGGTGTGATGCCTCTCAAAGATAAGTTCCAACTTGTTCATGCAGTCACAAATGAAGTTGTGTCAGAGTATGTAGGAAAACTTTGAGCAATCTAGATATATTTTTTAATGTGTCAAACTGATTTTTAGAGTAATATACTAACGTCATTATGTTTACCATGTACTTAATGAACTAGTCTCGATATACCTAACATAAAATATTTTTGATGTTATTATATATATATATATAATATATATTATTATTGCAAAATATTTAACGATTGTAATCATAGGCAACTATAATGAACCAGTTATTTAAATTTTCTATGCGTTTTGAAGTTTTAGATGCATAAATTTTAACAAAATTAGTGATGTCAATACCGTCAATAGGATGGGTGATAAAAATCAACCTTGTTATGTACTTCATTCACCATAATTTGAAGTTATTTGTGTACTTGTTTTGCATCCATTAATTTTTTGTATAACCACTGAGGAAGCGTTAATTTTAACAACATTTATGATATCACTACAGGAAAAGAAACAATATGAAGTATGTAAGGCGAAATAACTTTTTTTAATTATGGTTGTTGCTTCATGTAAGTTTTTTATGCGGTTTTATGTTATAAAAACCAAAATTTTAGAAAAATTGTCATGTAAATACGAAATAAGTACACAAAAATAATTTTTTTCTATTGTTGCTGTTATTGTCATGTAATAATTGGCAATGATAATGAACCTTGTTCACTATCATCTGAATTTTGTATCCACTTTAACTTTATAAATACACCAATTTTAGCAATATTTGTGATCTGACCATGGAAGAAACGGTATGACATACGTATAATTCAGAACAAAACAATTTTTTATGTCACTACTTTTCTTTCTAAAAGCGTTATGCAATAATGGGTGACAATAAAGAACTTTGTTCACCATCATTTAATTTTTTTTTTGCGCTTTCAAGTTATAAATATATAAATTTTAGCAAGGCTTGTGATGCCAACACAAAGAAAAAAAAAGAAACAGGGTCATGTAATAATGGGCAATGAATTGAACCTTGTTTAGTACCATTTAATTTTTTTTAAATGTCAAATATATTAAAAAGGGCAATCACCTTTTTAATTTAAGGGAAACATAAATAAAAAACCAAACTACTAAGCAGACTTAGCAGACATTGACGTACGTCTTAATGAATTATTGCACAAATATTTTATTGATATTATTTTTATATCGATAGGTTTGAAAGTTCATAACAATTGTACACCTCATCAAAAATTCCAGGCTTCAAAATTAAATAAAAATATTATTTGTATATAATATGAAATAGCAATTACAAAATTTATAAAGTCTGAGTGTATATTTTCTTTGATTGTAATCTGCCGGAATCTTGTTCGTTTTCCAGATTGAATATGAAAACTCAACAAGTTTGAAAGACGTTTAGAGTATTACCCGAATTGTTGATTAATTTTTTAACATTATAATATATCAGTCTGACAGTCTAATTTACAATTACCTCAAAAGTATTTGCTTAATGGAATCTTGATATTTATATCAAAATTAGTTTCAGTTGCTTTTGGCTAAAATAGGATAATTTTGATTTCGCTTTGATTGTCTGAAAAGTTTTCGTCATAATCGTAGTGAAACTTTGTCCTCCTAAGGAGTGCTTAATTAAATACATTAAATACGTTTTTCCTTAGGGAAAATTCAACATTAAACATTTTTTGCCTCTATTAACTTTATAACAATGGGTAAAAAATATAGGGTTTACTTTGATTTTGTTTGCAAATGGCCGTATGAAAAAACAAAATAAGAGAAAAGAACACCTACTGTAAAATAAACATAAAATAAGTTAAAATTAATAAAATATACATGAAATACATACATATATGCAGACTTATTCCTATAATATATGCAAAAATAACAAAGACGACTATTTCATTAGTTCAACATCCACAACCAAGTGAGATGTAAAATGGTTTGATCCACTAGGCCTATAATAATTCTCAGCGTTGTACAAATATAGCATATAGTAAATATATAACTTTAGCATATAGTATTTACAACAAAATATACACTATGTACGTGGAATTTCACTATTTAATGTAAAAATATTACTTATAGTACCGCACCTTTACATCGGTTGGCCTCGGCCTACCATTGGCCCAATCGCCCTAAGTAAAATATAAATAAGTCATTTTGCTGATCTATACATCGGCAAAATGTTTGATACATTCTCCCCAAATTACATACAGCTTATCCATTGACGATGAATTGACTTGGTGCATTCTTTGGCATATATCTTCATTACATATATACAGGGTAGACGGAAATTTTTCCTAACTTTCTTTCTTCAGACGCTTTATTCCTTCCCTTACGTATCTCACCAAGTCTATAAGAGAACTGTGCATCCACAGAGGCTTACACTGCCGATCCAGTTCAATGAAAAAGTCTGCAATAAAACATTTTACATTGTAATAAGCTCGCAACAATTAAAATTATTAACTATTTATACTATCTCATTCAAACGTGTGCATATATAAAAGTGACCTGGCTATTAAATACACGTCAGTTTCCTATTAACGTTGGGGTGTGTAGTACTGCCACTGTTTCACATAATGGTAGACTGTTACTTGATAGAATGTCATTCTATAAATTGACCGAGAGTCATCAAATTTAGTTAAAGAAATGCGACATAATTATATAAAAATTAATGTGGTACTTAGTAAGAGTACATCCGATATTAGTTAGAGTTAGCTAGAATGTAGTTAGAGTGTTAGTTAGAGTGTATTCTTTAAGAACAGTGTGAGATTGGGCGAAAATGAAGAGACTGAATTGTCCCTGAAAGTTCTCTCCAATTGGAAATTCTTATTGCGAATATACCGCATTTTAATGGAACACCGCAATATATAGAAAAGTATTGTGTTCCTTGGCAAGAGTGCGTTCATTATTCATGAAAGATTAATAAAACCATTACATGGGTGTGTGTTTTCGTTAATATTGATAATGATTGGATTCGAGCGAAGAAATTGGACTGAAGTTTCCCTTTTAAGTAGGTGCTTCCTCATGGAAGATGCAATAGCGTAGAGATGTTATATGGTATTCCAGTAATAGCAATCTGACAGTAACCAGATAAATTCCCCATAAACATAATCTACAAATGCATGTTGCGCTGGATATTGGTGATTACTGTATGTTGAGGGAAAAGTGCTACATATTTTCAGTTTCTGACTGATATGGTGCAGGATTTTAAAACACAGAAGAATATAAGTTACATCATTCTTCTCCATGGCAATGCCACATCTCAAAGTGTGCAATGTGACTAAATTTTAACTGCAGAACCCAATTTTGATCGACACCAACTATTAAAATGCACAGACCAAGGGTTTTGGTGAGGGAAAACGCGATTGTATACGTCAGGCAACGATCTTATGTTACGAAGTCAGAGTACGAAAAACATCTTACGTGTAGCAGTTTAATGAAGACTATGAGTCAGCAAATCGCCATATTGCGCCGCCCCCTCGCTCATATCGGAGGCACCTCCGGAGTATGCTTCTAGAGGCTTCGGATCAAAAAATAAAAGTTACCACGTTATTCGCAAGGGTCGATTTACTATATTAATTTTGTCAAAATGCCGAAATTCGAACGAAAAGCATTTCTTGCATCGACCTAAAAATTTCGTGACACACACACACACACACGAAAACAGCCGTTTAGTAAATAAAAAGAAGATGCGAGGTATCAGCGTATTGAATTTAAAACAGCTGTCTTAAATTTTGTCAGCTTTAGAATACAGTCCATTGTAGTAGCTCTCAGAGAGTAAATTCAAAATAACAAAAAATATGTTTTAGTTAAAATGGTGAAGTAAACAAATAGTTTTTCTTGTGGAACAGACTATAGAAATACACATTCAAAATGGGAATGACCAAGGAATGTTTTAGCATTAGCGTGACTCCGAGAAGAGGCTACAAGTTCTCTCATTCAACAACAGGGACAACTCTTCAAATTATGTGTATGTTTCATCATCGTCATGCAGCTGCTTTCAATGATACTTTTTTCTTGTGTTTGCTTTAATCGATCATTTTAACAATTCAATATTTGTATAATATTTCGTAACTATTATTAACTATGGTTATTATTAATCTGGTTAACTTGACTAAGCTGGATTTGTTTGTTGAATAATTATTAGCTAAGTTACCATTTTTGTGTTAGCTTAGAGTTTAATAATTCATTCAAATTCATTTGTCATTTATAATTGCAACTTCGAGCACGTTTCGTAATAAACATGGTTGTGAAGTTATTATTAATAGGCTAAATTTTGAGCTGATTTTGTTGAATAATTAGCGTTGCACTTGCGATCCACATCACTAGGCAGTTGGACGACGTAATACAAACGCTAATAGTTTGCCGGTTAATTTTAAAACAGCTATTGGTGCACGGTATTGTTGGTGATGTAAAATTTGCGATTCACTCTAAAGTAAATAAACATTATTCTCACCATGAAACTCACCTGTATGTTTGCCTTTAACAACAAGCGAGTCAGCCGTGTCCCATAGGTCCTGGTAGGAGAGTAGATATGTAAATTGCTGGTTCTGCTTGGACATGGCGTTGTAGACAGAGAGCGGAACCCAAGCGCCGGCGTTTTGCCCATGTGAACCCGAGGGGACGGGCGCGTTGTTTCCCCTTGCTGCGAGTTCTCCGCTACTGTAGCCCGAGGACTGGCTGCCGACAGAGCCCACGGATCCGGCAGGCGAGGGGGTGGGCGACAAGGGCGAGGGCGTACCTTGGCCTTGGTTCTGCTGGTCTTGTGGAATGGCTGCGTTCTGAAAGAGTTTGATAAGAATGGGTGATAAGTTATGTGTTTAACTGTCAGTTTTTATACAGAAAGCGGCATGCTTCTAGGCGGATTTACGGAGTCAAGGGGAATTAACGCTCTCCTCAGACGCCGCAATTATCTTAAGGGGCGTATAAGCAATTATCCTAATACAGCGAGCGATGCCAGGAAGAATGGTGGGAATATTGGATCGCGAGACATAGAAGGAAGAATAAAACATTTTTTTTTATTCGGTTTCGAAAAGAGATGTGTATTCTAACTCTGAGTATATTTTATGTGGAATACGTCCTTATTAATAAAAATTAAAAAAAAAAACTGGATATTTGTGAAGGTTCCGATCAGATGCAAATAATTAACTGATTTTGGTGGCCAAAATTAAAGGCATTTTTAACGAAGTTTTTCCAAAAAGCCTTTTTTGCAATCAACAATCCATCATATTATTTAGAGCTTTGAAACACATGGATGAATTTCTCCCAGAAGCGATAAAAAATGCTGCCCTGATGAAAATGATGCATGATGATACAGAAATGGGGGATATAAATAATGTGGGTACTGTTAATGAAGATCCGACACTTTCCTCTAGATTTAAGGCGGATTTTTTAAAAAATTGTTACCGATCGTACAAAGAAAATCTCATGAAATATTCAGGAAAAGTCAATACAGAACTTTTTCTGACCTGAAAGCTCTGAGCTTTTCAGTTTTTTTTTAAGCTTACACAAAAAAATTACTTTCTCCTAAAGCTTTAGGCTGCAAAAGGGACGATTACACGTAGAAACGAAGACAAATACATCCATGCTCAGGGAGAGGCGCTATGCAACATATACGTCCAGGGATTGGTCTAGTAACTTGTCGCTTGCTGTATACATAAAATTGATTTTATAATCATAACGTTTCTTATATTATCATTATAAGTGAAATATTTAAACTGTACATAACTTTAGATTAATTGTCACATAAAAATATGATTCCCTGTGAAGTTAATGAAAAAAATTGTTAAAGAATGTTTTTTTGTTATTGTTTTCAAACATGTTATTTATTATAAAAGAATACAAAAGAAATATGACTTACCTTACTGCAGTAATCGCTAATGACCTTTTGCAAGTCTTTTGCTTCTTGCTTCCGCATTTTGAACAATTTGTAAAATAACAGCGCTTGGCACCGATAACTAAAAAAAAACAAACGTTCAGAGCGAAGCTATTCAGATTCATTCACGGACAACTCACCTTAACACGGCCAGTTTATTATGAACCGGAGATGTGTTCTGTTGGTTTCTAAATTTTGAAGAAATATACCTGTAAAAAAATAAATTATTAAAATTCATTATTTCTCTCACTCAGCTTCACGTCATTATCGCCTTCAATGGCGAGAAGGCGATATAGAAATTCATTGATTATCTACTTATGTAATTTGATTTTATTTTAAAAAGTTGTATTTTGAGTTTGAGGCATTTCTTTATAAAGAGTAAAAAGTTTTCGTGAAAACCGATTACAATAAATAACGTGTCATCAGTTAGCAAAAATGTTGGTATTGGAGTGCCACAAGGCTCGATTCTGGGTCCTGCATTTTTTCTCCAATATATCAACGACTTTAATACTATATACTTCACCGAACTCACTTTGTATGTTGATGATACATCATTGTTCCTGACAACTCAGAACAAACCTTAACGGAATAAAATAAGGTATCTGATATAATGAATGATTTAATCAAAACTATTTATTTAAAAACGCTGATAAATTTAGTGTATGTACTTTCACAATAGACAGAAACCATGTAAAGCGATTGATCTAAATATTAATACTTCTATAGTTTCTAGTAAAAATAGTATTAAATTCTTGGATTTAACTATGTTAATGAATGTCTACATTAGTAATTCGGTGATTTAATCCCAATTTCCAAACTTAATTCAACATTTCACCAACTAAAAAAGCTATGTTATGCACAAGTGGATTATCGTTTACGATATGGTACCTTTCAGAAGCTTATTCTCCTATTTAAATGATGTTCTTATTCTCAATAACAGAATGCTAAAATGTATGTTGGGGATGTCACGTAAATATATGTTTATAGATATTTTATATTTTAACACTACCCTTACTATTTTCAAAATATGTCTATAGGGAACAAAAGGAAATTTATTAGTGCAAATATAATCCATTCTTCATAGACTAGGGCATAGTTTCAAGTACCATTCTGATATGGCCTTAATGTGCCTTAGTAACCCAACTTATGTGTAATAAATTGCCTAGTCATATAAAACATTGATAATTTAACAGTATTTAAAACAAGTTGAAAATTATTCCTACTGAACAATGTTTATACAAGATAGAAGCATATTGCACCACTTAAAAATGATCTAATCTAGATCTACCTAGTTTTTAAGATACCGACTATCCCTATTCAGTCTGTATTGACTTACCACAGTAATTACAACTAATAAAACTCACTTGATTAACGAGAGAGTATCTTTGTACATGGTGAAGGCGGCCTTCTCTGTAACGCTTTCATGTTCCATGGCGTTACCGGTCAACAAAAAGAATAGTACAGCTTCCAGGTACAACATGCACTGTTTTATCGTATCAGTCTCTTTATCTGCCATATGCTTTAATCTTTTTGCGTCACTCAGGTACTGGTTTTGATCCCTGCGAAAATCAGAATTTGTGAAATTAAGAAAGATACAAATATCAAACATAATCGATAATTGAGTGAATATAAGGATATTCCAGTACCTACCTCTCTTCATATTCAGATGGTTCATCTTGAGTTTCAAAATACGAATGGTATTCTCTGCTGGAGTGGGGGCGACTGTTTGAGGCAACAGCGTCAGAATATTGGACAGTTTGATTCTTTACTGCTTCCCGCTCATGGTTGGTCGGTGGAGCATTTGTAAGATTTATGTTATCCGTTTGAGATCTTGCAATTATTTCATTGTCATCTTTTCTTCTCTTAGATTTGGGATTGTCCTTTTCTTTTGTGCTGTGAGGCTCTTTCTTTTTACTATTATGCGACTTGTTGCTGACTGTCGACAGTGAAGACGCGGAGCTGCCACTGTTCTTTCGTTTACGTTTCTTAAGTTTGTGTTTGTGGTCGGGGGGTTCGTGTTCGGGCTTTTGATGAGGTTTCTTGGTGTCGTTCTCGGCGTCTCTCGTCAATTTTGATTTAATATCTGCTTCACAGTCGCTTTGTTTTTCATTGTCGGTTTTAATAGTCTCCTGCTTTGGTTCTTGAGGCCAAGGCTTTTTGGTGTCTGTATGCTTCCTCAACGCAGGAATTAGATTTAGGTCTAACCGACTTAAGTCTATCTTTACCATAACCGATAGTATTTCGGTATTATGATTATTATTATTAATAGGAATTTCAGTCTTTAAACTTTTAATCGACTCGTTATATATTGGCGATGATGGATGGGATGGAGGTTTGGGGCTCTTTCTTTTCACTTCATTATTGGATATAGGCGATAAGAGCGTGGGATTGGTTGATATGGTTGGCATAGTTTCATCTTCTACCGAGGAACTGCTGCGTTCGTAATCGCCATCCACTATGATTACGTTTACGCCTCCTTTACCTGATGAATACAAGTAAAATTGAATACTATCGTCTTATTTATATTTATATTCAGGAAAGCAAGAAGTAAGCCTCAATTTTACAAATAATTTAATTGATTATACAATATAATATACATAATTCTTGAACTAATAAAGTTTGGATATTTCAATCAAGTTATTTCCAATTGAAAGTTGGGGACTAACACATCTATGGTCAGGGAGAGGTGCCAAACTCGTCTCATTGAGACTAAGAACCCAAGCATATATCAATAACCCAACCATCCTGGATCACAGAACGAGCGACACTGTTACGGCACTGGTTTTATATTGCAATGATCAAATAGAGCAAATAGGAAGTAATGCATTTTTGTTTACAATACATCAGTAAAATATTTTAAATCGATTTTCATTAAATCTTTTATTAGTGATATTTAGGGTAACAATTTGTGAATTAGAAATTTGTAATCAACGCATTAAGAATATGTTGAAATATACTGAAAATGAATATATATATATATATATATATATATATATATATATATATATATATATATATATATATATATATATATATATATATATATATATATATATATATATATATTATATGCAACATTTAACTTAATAAAACCTGATATAAGAAGATATAAACCTGAATCAGGTTTATATCTTCTTCTGGTTTATTCCAGTCATTATATTACATCAGCCTAGATTAATCAAAATGGTATTCTAATAATTACAAGCGTCGTTTATTTAGACTAATAGACACTATTAGACTATCCCGCATTTATATTTAATAAACATTATTTAATATACAGCCAAAGGCAAAAAATGACCAATAATTCTTGTTTCGATCTTTTTCTAGTTGTTTTTCTTATTAGGAGTCTTACGTTGATCACACAATAAACGCGTTAAATCAAGTAAAAAAGAAAAACTACTTATTAGTGTTGATTTAGGACGCGACTTGAAAAGTTTATACATAATTTACCCTTTATACACTTCCAAAGGGTTATTTCCTAATCAGCTACGACAAGAACACCGATTGATTGGGTCTGATGTTTGGGTTCAATTCTCGACGGAGGCGAGTGGCACCTATCTCAGTGATTAGTTGTATGTCTAGCATTTTCACGCCCTTTATAGGGTGTTCCAGCGAGAGGTAGCCGATTATGTTTGTAATTATTGGACAAATAAATAACATTTCTACAATAATTTTGTAGGAATTCAATTGCAGGTTCAATTGTTTATTTAAACTATGCCATTAGACATGGAATACAATATCTTGTAAGTGGCCGCCTCTGCTTCTCTGGCAGCAGTGGATTCTTTTGATGAAGTTTTCCATCACTTCGCGACATAGCTGTGGCCCTATGTCCGCAATAATTTCGCTGTTATTTTTCAGCTATTCAATCGTAACGGGATTATTGGCATAGACTTTTTTCATTAATGTAGCCCCACAAGAAAAAGTGTAATGGGGTCTAATGGGATTTTAAACGCTTAGCAGGTGCCTCACGACGACTCATAATTGCACGTAATTTTCTTTCAGTTCCCACAATTGAACCATTACTTTCGTAGTACGCTTTGACAATAAGTAAGTATGCGTTGCTGAACAGTATAGCGCTCCATTTTGTAATGGCATACTCTCCACGTAATAACTACGAAGCACCAACTTCCAAAACCTGCCGCAAGAGTAATGACGGCAAGTTTAAATCGGCTACCTCTCGCTGGGACACCTCCGTTAGAGCAATCAATTATTGGAGGATATTATATATTGTATTGATGTGAATATAACTTTATGGAATTAAAACTGGTTCCAGTAACACGTTAACTTCACTTTTAATTAGTTCAAGGTGCTAGCAAAATTTTTATATTACGATTATCAATTTTAATGGTTTATTTATGAAGCATTAAAGTAAGTGCACTTAATAAAAGAAAAATAAAGTGAAACAAAAGAGAAAAATTCCCGTTTCCAAAAAAATTTTCATATCATTTTGAGAAAGAGACCCCTTAAAAAACGAAAAATTTTAATTAAGCACCTCTTCATGTATCTACTATTTGAACTATTTTATATAGTTACTGTCCAAGTCATGAAAAAGCTGTCCTAGTTTTTGAAATAGCATTTGGTTAATGTAAAGACGTTCCTAATTTTGGTATAATTTTTTGGTATAACGACAGTGGCGAATACATTTTTCTAAAACTAATTAACAAAACTAAGTGTTCAAAAATTTTATCGAGCCATTAATTTCACTTAACTTTGGGTGATTTCTTTTTGAACTAAATACCTCTTATAGCCTTTCAATTATTGAGAAAAACATTACAAAGCACTTTTTTCATTACTATTAATAGTACAATTAAAATATTTTCACATAGGATAGTATGCGTATAGTAAATATCGAATATATGAATGATCCCTGATGCTATTACGAATTGAAGGAAATACCACCCAGAAATATATTGTGGAACAAGGACAGGTTCAGTACTTTGCAAAACAGACATTGCGAGCGTGTTTCATAAATAGTCGACGTTTTCGAATATTTGTAACTTGAATAAATTATATACATATGTATCTATCTATACGACTAGTAAATATGATTGACTGGGAATATGGTGTGCATTTATTTATGGCTTGTTGTTGACGAACACATTCAGCAGTTTTCTGGGGATCTTAGTTAAAATTAATAATATCTTGCAGCACCTATTTTCTTGCTAGAAATAACCTAGCTGCAGAATATTTTTTTGCAGGCTCATCAATCACACTAATATTGTAAAACGATATTGTTTATAATACTACTACATTGGGCATAGCCTACAGTTCGTTTCATCATTTTTGTAGACTAATTTGAAACAATATGATCGCAGTTCTCTTCGGTATATAATAATGTGAAGCTTGATTAGTTTCAATATTCAGCTGTTGGCATTTATTAAACATATTCGCTATGTGCGGAGTATGAGGTGGGGGTAAAGAAGTCGACGGCAGCGCTTGCAGTGGACATAAATTGCATTAAAGTAGACTGTCAGGTCATATGTGTGTTTACAAAAGTTAATTCGTAAACGAACCTAAAAATAGGCCGTTATACATAGCTACTGTGTTGTAAATTGCAATAATACCGGAAGAAATAGTAAATGCAAATTTTATCGATTTCCTATGGCAGCTTGGAAATTAGAACAATGCAAGAAATGAACAAAAAGGGGTTTACTAAGTTGCTTATTGGTATTACTCCTGGAGGTTTTATTTCATTTAAGTTTAAAGTGGCAGGTGGAAGGAAAAGTGATTCACAAATGACTGAATCTGGATTAATAAATTATTTTGAAGATGATGACATTATTTTGACGGACAAAGGGTTTCCAGAAACTAAGACGAATTTTGGACGAAGCTGGAAGCAAGTGAAGATAGTCATGCCACCTTTTCTACAAAACAACAGTGAATATTCCAGAGAGTAAACTCAAGAAACTTACAATGTTGCCCGTGTCAGAATTATTCATGTTGAGAGAATAATGCAAAGACTAAGAACTTATCAGATTTTAAATAAAATTTCGACTTTTCTATTTAGCCACGATACTATTGTACATATTTGTCGTGTATTAATAAATTTACAACCCCCAATAATTAATTCTTATAATTCTGTATAAATATTTCTCCTTATTTATTTGATATTACATAAAATATATATTAAATTACCTATATCTTTTCCAGTGAATCTTCGTTTTTCATGTGTCACATTCTTGCTACCAGCAGCAGTATTTTCCAAATATAACACTTGCAAATAATGTTCAAAATAAAAGATTTCACTACATAATATTACATGTTTTATGAAACCATCATGCCTTTATTGAAAGAAAACGTTTGCTAAGGTCTTTGTCCACAAAAATTGATGCAGTGCAATTAAATTTAATGCGATTTTACGTGCAATTTTAATATTACCAGTTTAATAGAATTTCTGACAGACACATGACAGCTTACAAAGTTGTGAACGCTACGCGGCGTTGATGTCGCGCACATAGCGAACTAACAGATGTTCAAGCTATGACCATTCATATGAATATATGTATGCGTTTAAAGTGAGATTCTATTATCATTGAAACGTATAGTAGATACATCATTTAAATTTTATAACTATTGAAATTCTAAAAAATATAAACCCTTACAAGAATTTCGTTTTTTTAAGGAGTAATATGGATTTGAAAGTGATCATCATCAGAATTATTAACTGATTCAACATCGACTTACCTTTACCACCTTTACCTCCCTTTCCGCCACCCTTCCCTCCCCCCTTTCCACCTTCCGAGTCCCTTTTCGGCGTGAAAAGTTTGCGAAGGGTGTCGCTCTTCTTTTTATCGGCTATAGTTTTATTCTCGTCCACCTTAATTGTGGAATCTATTTTCGCCGGCGCTTTCTTAGATGGCCTATTAATATCACTATCCGAATCACTTATCCGTTTGTCGGAATCATCGGAGGATAATGATATGCTAACTTTCTGTTTACGTATAATCTCGACGTCACTGTCACTATTAGAGTCTGTGGATGGTATGAAGGCTATGCTTTTTGGTTCGGCGTGTTTTTTGGATAGAGGAGGCCGCCCCTTCCGCCTGAATGGCGAGGTGACGTCTTTTTTCTTTGGAGCCTCGGTTAGTTTTCTTTTGACCGCGTCTTCCTTGAAGTGATTTTTGATTTTAGCCTTATTTTCTATTCCCCATTCGTCGTCGGAATCCTTCTTTGCCCTCTTGCGCTCTTCCGACCTCGGCGACTTATGTTTATGGCCCTTTTTTGGGGCGTCTTGCTTAGCGATTTCTTTCTCCGGTTCCTGGCGCGTGTTGTATTTGGTGGCGGTTCTTCGCAAGGGCGTCGGGCTATCCGAATCTGAGCTGCTGGACGTTTCTGCTTTTGATTTTGTTCGCCTTCGGGACGGCGGGGGCGGTTTTTCGAATTTGACGGGCTCATCCTCGTCTGAGCTACTCGACGTAGGGCGGTGCTGCGGCTGTTTAGGCGGACGACCTCTTTTCTTGCGTTTTTCTACGTCTGTCGATCTGCTACGCGACCGCGGAAGTTTTTTCGGACGACCCCTGCGCTTCTTACCTTCTTCATTTACGGCCGGTGTTTTATTTTTTCGTTTTCCGGTCGTACCGGTAGCCAAGCGGGGTCTGCCCCGTTTAACTACTTTATTCTCGGGCGCTACTACTGGCACAGGGGAAATTGGTTTAACATTGGTATTGGCACTGCTAACGTACGGTTTAGGTTCTGAATCAGAATCACTTTGTGAGTCTACTGATTTCGTCCTAGGACTAACGCGGCTCACTGGTTTCCTCTGACTACTAGTCCTTTCGTCGTCTTCACTATCACTATCACTCGCGTCTTGATTGGTAACTGGTTGAATGGTACGCTTCCGCCTTTTGGAATTCGACGCCTTGCTGCTGCCATCGGTGTCAGAGAAACTAGAGAGAAGTTGTATGGAAGTGAGGGCGGCCAGTGCCTTCGCCTCGGCCACGACACTGTCATCTTTGGCAGAATCACTGGCATCCGATTCCTCCGTTGCTCTCTTCCTACTGTCGGGGCTGGTTTTCACCGGCAGAGAGCAAGACGGCTTTACGGGCGATACCACTGGCGAGGAGGTGAATGGCTCCACCACGTTCTGATTGTTGGGTCCGATGAAGGATTCCAGGTTCCATCGGAGCTTATTCTCTTCAGACTTAGGGGACGCCGGATCCGGTTCAGCGGGAGCTGGCTGCAACCGGGTATTCACGGATGTTATGTTCTCGTCACCGGAATCGTCACTACTCGAGTCACTATCGGATCCCGAATCCGATCCGGAATCACTAGAGGAGCTCGCCATCGGCGAGTTTGGCATCGGCGCCAATGGTTCTGGCATTTCCATTTTGGAATTGTGGATGGCGGGGGTTGCTCCGAGAGGGGACAGCATTCTGCAAAGGAAAAAAGGTCAATTTTAGTAATAGAAATTAATCAATTTGGGTGCCAGGTATATAAATATGAAACAGGAATTTTTTTTAGAAAATACGCGTTTATTGTATGAAAATGATATAAAATACTTTATTCGAAGTATTGCCCATTGCTAGCTATACATTTTCCCCATCTCTCTGACAATTTGTGGATTCCATGCCAAACAAATTCTTGCTCCTTTGAGGTAAACCAGTCATCGAGCCATTTTTATACATTTTCGTAAGAAGTGAAGCCCTGCCCAGCAAGTGCATGTCCCATCGATGCAAATAAGTAGTAACCGGACGGAGCCAAGTCTGGTGAGTAAGCCGCATGCGACAGTATTCCCCAATTAAACGCCTCAATCGGTTTCTTGGCCGGTTTTGCTGTGTGTGATGGCGCATTATCATGAAGCAATATTACTTTGTGTTGCCTTTTTTGATATTCTGGTGGTTCTTCACGCGAAGCTTGATCCAAATCGATTATTTGTTGTCGGAAGCGTTCAGTATTAACGGTTTGGCAAGGTCTTGGCAGCTCATAATAGATCATACCCTTCTGGCCTCACTAAACACAGGGCACTGTCTTTCCTCCATAGCGATTTGGCCTTGCAGTCGATATCGATGGTTCGCCTGGAGTTACCCATGATCTTTACGCTTAGGATTCTCGAAATATATAAACTTTTCATCACCAGTCACAATTCGATGGAGAAATAACTTTCTTTTGTACCTGGTGAGCAGCATTTTGCAAATGGGTTTTCGGTTTTCCTGTTGTCTGGAACCCATTTTCCCATTTTCCCATTTTCTGGATCTTTTCCATGGCTTTCAAACGTATGGAGACGACTACACGTGTCACATTTAATTGATCCACGAGATCTTGTTGCGTTTGAGCGTCATTCTCATCCAACAATGCTTACAATTCGCTATTTTCAACATTTTTCGATGGCCTTCCACGTTCTTCGTTTCTCATGTCAAAATTGTCACTTTTGAATTTTTTAAACCACTCAAGGTACTGTGATTTGCCAAGAGCATGCTCACCGTAGGTTTCGATGCAATTCTGCAGCAGTTTTCTTCATCAAATGGTAACAGAAAATCAATGCTGTCCGCAAATCGTAGCTCTCCGGCACAAAACTCGACATGCTTAATGCTATTAAAAACAATGTTGTTGTATGAAACTGGTATTGTTGTGAGATAAAAACCTTTAACAGATGTCAAAACAAGAAAATGGCGCGCCAATGACGCGGTATGACAATAACTACATTAGTATCTAGGCCACCTATAGACAAATTCCGGTTTCATATTTACATACCTTGTATATTTTGATTTACTTGTATACGTAATAGATATAATGACAATGATTTTACGAGGAGAGGCTTTTATGCAATCTATCTAATCATCACCAAGGAAAGTACATACATACTTGAACGTGAAATAAAATTAATTCAGCTCTGTAAACTAACCCCTCGATAGTTTTTAGATCCTGCCAGAAACAACATGTTAATTTGTAAGTGTTTTCTCAGTTTCAATGTCAGAGACTAACAATGGGCATTAAGCTCAGTTGTCCGTCGCGGAATTTTGAAAGGGCAGCGCTTTGCTCCGCGGATACTACATGGATGGGTGACCTATTGTAATCTCCTATGTAAGTGTTCAACCATTGAAATCATTTATAATATATAGGTATCAATGTCGTAGTGTGGTTTGGGCTGGCCGGTCTGGGTTCAAATATCACAGTAGTTGAAGTGAGACAATAATAAAAAGTTATTTCAAATTTTTGCTTCATGGTTAGGTAAACCACAAAAACACCTGCCCTCGTATTTATAAATATATTGGAACCTTTATTTAGGTTGATTTAAAAACGCTTAACTATATGAACTGATAACCACTTTCGATGCTGTCATATTTACATACAAGTACTCATTGCTGGCGCCACTGTATTGGAAAAAAAATGTTTCAATGCAAGGTAACAAGGGTGTTTATTATGTTAGATGACGGTTTAACAGCTGCATCATTTCTTTTTCCCGTGAATTTATACAGTGGACATTTTCGATAAATTAGTTAACAAAGAAGAACTACTTACTTCTGTACGGTTATGTTCGAAGAATGTAAAGTATCCTTCTTCTGTTCGTCATCGCTCTCTTCTGATAAGTTGAGATCATCTCTTAAGTCACTGCAAAGTAAATTATATTAGATGCGAAATGAATAAAAATGGTTAAATCAATAATATACTCGTGTTTTGTTATTCAGCGTCTGTGTCGCTGTTGTCGTTTTACCGTAATCGTTTTTTAAGTCGTATTTAGTATCAAGTTTTGAAGGATACGAAAGTATTGACATTCATCTAGAGTTGTCTTTATCATCATGCATGTGGTATGAAACTGAATCTAGTACCTTCTATGATTAGAAACTAATATATTACTAAACATTAACTATATCTTATTGGTTCTAATTCTTTATATATATGGTTATTTGAATTTATTCTTCATGGCAGTGGGAAAACGTGAATTAGGAAGTCCGGCCGTACTCTAAAATTCTTGGTTCAGAGAAAAGCAGACGGTTGCTGCAACGTTTAATCAGAAAATTGTCGGAATGCCGATAATAAAATGGATCTCGCTGTACGTAAAAAGAACAAGAATCGGCATGGCAAGTTGCCAGTTATGTAAAAATTTATCTGGAGTACTATTTACATTATCGTTCTCTCTAGACAACTCTATGAAAATTATTTATATCAAATACGCGACTTAGAATGCTTATTCTTCTGTGGAATTAGTGTTTTTGATCTCCACCTACTGGAAACAATAATATCGTGAATATGTTTTAATAAAGCATTCATAAAAATAGGAAAATTGTATGCAGTAGATTATATTTAAACATTTATAAGCCTTCCACGTTATTACTGTATTGGTGAGGGTCCAGCTTGTTTTACAAATTGTTGGTGAAATATAGGGTGTCTCAATTGGAACTATAGAATGTATTTGAATTGCGCGTCATTTGTATTCCTTCAAAGATAGGACGTCAATATTTAACGACTAACATCTGCAAACCATACGACGTCCATATGGTTGGATGTCTCATCTGGAACTATAGGATGTGATTTCTGAATAAAACTAATAATATTTGACAAACTGAGGTTTTTTATTCTTCAGCATAAAATGGAAACGAAACGGCTACAAACGGAGAGGAACAGTTCATATGTCCTTCTCGGCTCATCTGGCATGATGTCATTCGTTTAGCAAAGTTATCCATAGCACGGGCACATAAACCTCGGGCTCTATTGCCCGAATAACACGTTGAATGTTTGCTTTGAGGTCATTAATTGTTGCTGGCTGAGTGGCGTACACTTTTCCCTTGACATAACCTCGAAGAAAACAGTCCAGTGGTGCTAAATCACATGATCGTGCAGGCCAATTGATGTCAGCATTCCGCGAGGCAACATGATAAGGAAATTTGGTATGCAACAGAGTTACGGTTGCATAATTGTATGGTTATAAAACGTAGGTATTAGTGTAACCTTATCAATAACATCTCTCTCAAATTTCTTGATTAAGTTACGAACTATTAACTCTGTATGCGTTTCATTTTGTCCTAATTTTGTGCGAATGTTTCTTAATGCAGCTGCAAATGATCGTTCACTTTCATAAAACAATTGTACACAAGCTATTCGTTGTTGAAATATTAATTGTGTGCATGTTGACGTTGTATGGTTTGTAGATGAGAGTTGTTGAATATTGACACCCTATCTTTGATATAACACAAATGGTGCACAATTCAAATCATATAGTTCCAACTGACACGCCCTATATAACGAATGTATTGCTGTACAGAAAGATTAATTATCTTCTAGAGCAAATAAGATTTATACTGTTGAGCATTTTCTCCCAACTAGAAATTGTGCCGCATCCGTATTTTGGCAATACTTATACAGTGGACCACAATGATACGCGAACATATCACGATTTTATGCGCAAATAATGCGCATTCTTACTCATTAGAACAATACGCCTGATACGCGTGAATCGAGTGGGTGCTCTGTTATATGTCACGGATTAGGTAAACCGATGTCGCACAGTGAAGGTTACGAACGCGAGTGTATTTTAACCTTGCATAAATCTCAGTATCGGTAGACATTATTCTCATGCTTAAAATTGTACTTTGCTAAGGCAATTTTTCCATTATGTTATATTAACCTGAATTATAAGGACTGGCAGTATTTACTGATAAAGTAAGAGTGTAAATAAGGAGCGACTTGAGATACTAAAATACTTTGATGAAAAGTAAGTGGTATTTTGATTGGTTTTATATGTAGACTCATTAATACTTATAATCGAATGAATTCGACGTATCAGTGTTAAACTAATTCCATAGAAGGTTACATTTACTTATTTCCACTTCGAAGTGTTTAAATGTTTATCATACCTGTACGGCATGTTCTTTTCTGAATAATCGCATTCTACTAGAAAATCAATAATAATTGCAACGAGGCTTTTCATAATTACCGTGTAGGCTAATAATACGTAACAGTAATGGTAATGCAAATAGTCTTAATGGGCAGGTAGCCTTTTATTAATTATTAGCTGATAAATATCGCGTGCGGCCGTCCGTGGGTGGTCCGGTCGAGTTTATCGATAACCGGTGTACGTACTAAGATAAAACCCATAAAAGAATGAAAGATAATTTTCGGGGCTTTCATTATACCGCTGCGGATTAAGGGATATTTACTTCGAAGGGCAAAAACCTCTACACGAAATAAGATTTGCACAATTGTCAGACAGAGTCGTCGGTGTGGAGGATCGCCCTATCCCATGGAGGGTATAACAAATTTCCTCGAGGAATGATAGAATAAATTGGGCAGAAGGTACATATACATTTATAAAACAAAGATTAGTGACGCAACATATATGTTCTTTAGTATTTACATTTTGCTCTATACAAGAAAAAGTACGTAGTATCACTCGGTGATGTAAGTATTACTAGGGACTACTAGTTCCTCTTATATGCTGTAAGCTGCTGGAGTAAATCTACTCTGAGAAAGTGAGTGCTATTTATACTAAAGGGTATGAAGCGGTATTCTTAGTGAATCACCCACACGAATCGCGATTATCAACTACAACTGTCGCAAGAGTTATGAGAATATATAAGTATAAACAGTTCATCTGCATATGGGTAGACCGATATCAAACAACAAATGCCAATGATCTTCTCTGTCATCGCGGTGTAAAAGGAGCAACAACGAGAAGGATCATACTCCAGCTCTGTCCATGAAATCCGACACTATCGCTGCATGGGCAAAGAAGAGATTGGCATAAAGTTATAATGAAGTCACAACACTATGAAAAGTAGAATAATGTTGAAAACAATATACAGTGCCGTAGCACACGATTGAAACATTATCCGGTAATCAACGTGATCGATGAAAGACATGGACAGAAGCAAATGTATATCATTGGTCGAATGTGGAGTGAGGAGTAATGAGGATTCGTTTTGGCCATAGATTTTGTGTGAAATCTCTCAATGAGCGTGGATTTGGCTACCTAGATCTTGTATTTCGAAAATTTGATCGTCCAGAAAGTGGTGAGAATATACCAGAGCGGACTGTTACAAGTTAACGGATACATGGTTTGCGAAGGACAACCAAGATAGAATACTTCAGGATGACAATGATCCCAAATATCAAGGTCGCATGTGTACGGAGAATGGTGTCAAAACGCAGATCATATTTCTACAACTTGTAGAAAACACCGACTCGAAAGAAATGGAGATATTATTAGGCGTGTCCGGTATGATGTATGGGCGGTACGTCACCGACCTCGGTCATCGCAATCTGGACCCTACGCCCATGGACTGTTATCTGTAAGGATGCGCGAAGAATAAATTTGTCTAACTGAGCCAGGCCACGCGAGAATAACTCAAACAGGTGCTCTTGATTACTCAGATGCGAATAAATTGCCGAGAAGGACAAATGGATCGGTTTTAAGATATACCATTTTATATGTATCCATCTTCAGCGCAAGGGGTGCCATTGCTTTCGTAGTCTAATAACTAACAACCAGTGCCGTATCCCAATCTTAATATGATGTGCTGGTGATGCTCTGTGCTTGCGATTTAGTGTTTCGTTTGCTTGACAACTCACAGTTTCGGCAGTTTTGAGGAAATATGTATTTCAGAGGGCACTGGCATGTTCGAATTAGGTTCGACACACACCATTCTGCAGCGGGTATGCAATACCGTAATGGATAATATAAAATCGATACAAGCACGCAGTTATGTACCATATAATTTACATCAATCTTTAGATAATTATTTAATTGTGAAGTACGCTGATGAAGCTGACAATTATTGTATTAATTTAACTGAAAATTACCGTTTAGTCTAATTGTAAGCAATAAATATAACCTTACTTCAATCATGGTACTTACATCATATACTATTTTTTATGCATTATTTATGTCGAATGTAAAAAAAGTATGCTTTATAGTAAACGCACATCAGTGCATGTATGTATAGTGTGATCCACTTATGATGTCCACATTTTAAATCCATGGAGTACATTGTTATAAAAGATCAAAATAAGTTTCTAGACTAAAACCTTTAACTTTTGGAGACCTTGGAAATCCAATATATACTGTATAATTACCGGTCAGAGAACATAACCTGATTTTTTTCAAATGGAGCACGCCGAATATTATTATATTGTTTGATAGAAACTAGCACATAAGAAAAACATCTCTACCACTTATCTGGATGGATCTCTAAGTGAATTTACAAGGGTTTTATAAACTCATGTTTAACGTAACCTCACAGGTAAAAATATTATGGGGTTATATCGAGACTATTAGGCGGCCAAGAAATATTGACAGCTTTACCAATCCATTTTAAAGTGGTATGTCTTCTCGTGTGCTGTTTATTACGGCTAAGTACTATAACTAAAACTACAGTTAATATGGGAAAAAGTGCTCTCAACACAGGCGTTACTGCTGAATACATTTTTTGTTTCCCACAGATCCGTTCTAATCGTTTGCAATTAATTGAAACAAGTGTCGTAAAATTATTAACGAGTTTGGTGTAATCCTGCTTCTTGAATACAGTTTAAAGGGGCTAATCTTGGATAGTATTATTATTTTAATGTTTTCGTTGCTGTAGCTTGTTTTTATTTTGAATATTTCATGAGATCTACTTCAGGACTTAAGTATGCATGTACGTTTGGACTACAAAAAGGGAAGTCATCTTCATAGGAAAGCATACAAAATTGTTGGCGAATCTAACAGAATGCATTTTGAGAGAATTATTTCATTCAAACTAAAACATGTTCCTATTAATAGAGTTGAGAGAATTAGTTGAAAGGATAAGTGGAAAAAAATATGCTTTAAATTTTAACTTAATCTCTTTCATAATAATTTTGAGTCTAGCTAATCAGAATGACTGCTCGTCAATAATAAGATAAAGTGTGAGATGATTTCTCTATGTATGCGTAGAAGACAGAATGAGGGCAGCATTCGGCAGCATTTATTTAGACCAGGCTATATACTGCGCACCTCGTGGACAGTTCGATATCGCAACTTTGAGACTTCCTATTCTTGTAGATTGTTACGTAGATTTTAGTCTTCCATTTTAAGGTTATGTTCAAGGTCACGCTATTGCAGTCGTGAAATGCATACTTACTATCGTTAAAACTGCTTTATATGAAAAAATAACATATAGTTCTTGTTGACTTTTTGGCTTAATTAATAATTTTAGTTTGAGGAATACTTTATACTATACACTTTGAAGACGACGGTGTTTACGCTGGGTAGTGAAAGAAGTTTATTATGACCTTTACCACATATTTCCCATTTTAAAATGCACGTAATGCAATGTTCATGAATAGTATTAATAATTTTGCACACGTGCACCAAGAACTTAATTTACATGCATAATTAATATTTAATCTCTCAAATTATCGTATCTTATTACAGAGAAAATTCAACCAACATACAACAATGTGGAATTAGAACTTCTCTCATCCGCTCCTTTATTAGAACTACGTAAATATGTTACTGTTTATTATAATTATGTTTCCCTTGTAAGATTTTAATTATATATGATGAAATCAATTACGAAATACTTCAATGGGTATTACCCAAGACGTTATGTATTGATGTATCCGTATTTTTATCGAAAGGAAATATTTTTTTTTTGTTGAGAGCGCAAGTGGATAGAATGAGAGGTGCTGATTTGCAACCTAATGCAACGACATCAATGACACACCTACTGAATAAGATACGACGTCGTCAGTTCAGACAAATTTCCTCTTTTGAAATGTAAAAAATTTGCCATAATAATATACTAAAATTAAAGATATGTATTATTTTTAAAATATACAATGAAATATATAAATAAAAAATACTGTACCATCGCAAAATAATGCAATGAGAAACATTTGATACGTTTCTCCAAATTGGGCAATAATTAATTAGTTTTAGAGTCAACTATGCTCTTGATCAATAAAATTAATGCTCATTTTTAGACCAAGAGCATAATTTACTCTAAAATTAATTAATTTTTGCTTACACTTCAGAAAGACGTATCGATCGCATCTCATTATATTTTTTATTGATATCCAATATCCAACATATACCCAAAAACAGAAATTGTCATGGCCTAATTGAATAAAAAGTCCCTAGTTGGCGACTCCCAGTTCCTCATGCAAAATCCCCAACTTCCGGTAATTTTTTAAACAACTTCTTTTATTCACATTCTTGTCAGTGTGTTTGGCCAAAAATGTATCGATAATATACTTTGCTGGATCACCAAAATACATACCGCATATTATATTTACTGTTAGAGTTTAGAAATATGTGAAGTAACTATTTTTTCAATCAATAATGAAGTCTATCATCAACTATAGAAATGCCAAAAGAGTATTGGGTGCTCCAGATTTCAAGGATAAATTTAATTGAGTTGAAATCATAATTTTATTTCCATAAATTATAGCGATATACAAGCTTGTAGACTTCATGATAAATTATAATACATGAACGTATATAGACGTCACAAATTTATTATACTGGAGATTTGACGAAAACTTTATTTGTATTTTGGTTGTTCGTTGGAATATTCCACATCAGGTTCTATGAGACAACTCGAGCAAAGTTTATATTAGCAAGAAAATTTTAAAAGACTGAGAGAACGTATTAGAGTGGAAATAATTCCAATAACGCAGAAAGAGATTACTAGCTGGAAAATTAGTTATTGTCGGGAAAATCTTTCCTATAATTGGGTGTATTAGTTCTATAAAAAGAGATGCGATGGAAATAGTATTACAATGATAAAAAATAAATAAAATGAGATATCAAATTGAAGTTGTATTATTGAAGTAAAGAATTAAAGTAAATCAAATTACGTTTTCTTCCCGACCATCGTACAGTCGATAAAATCATATACAGCATGTTATTTAAATACGCGGACAAACTTTAAAAGCATATAAACATATGTTCTAAACCTTTAGGTTTTAAAGGTATCGGGTTTTTATTTTGTCTTCCTTATATTTTCTTACACAGTTCTAAGGCTAATCAGTAGCTCTTCGACTTTTTTTTGTTACAATAATGACTAATTTTGAGTGTAAAATTTAGTTTACCGTTTTATTTTTACGCTTTTTCACTTCTTTAATACATGGGCCTCCGGAGGTTAAATTGACCAAAAGCATAATTAATACCAACATTAATTCAGTGTTTCCCATAATTCAGAGAAATATACTGAACGTTTCTAATTACTTTTTTGATTTTGACTTTATTATTGATAGTGACTTCTGATATTGATTTCTTTTGACTTTACTATTAATTTTTTTTTTTATATAGAATATGGTTTTGATGTTGATATTTTTTATTTATAATGTTTTATTTTTTGTATATTGTAATATACATACTTTTAATATTATCATTTTATAAAAGTTGGTATTTACATTTCTCTATTTTATTTTACTATTTTTTGTAATAGGTTTTATTTGATGTATCTTTGAATGTACACGTTTTTTGTTGTTTTTTAAATATGGTTTACATTTTAACACATGTTATCTATGTTTATTGATAGCTTGTTCCTCGAACACCACGATACAACAAGATTGTTGCGTTTTTGCAATCTCAAGTGATCATCTAAGCAGGTTATATTAAAAAATACTTTTAAGTCATCGACAAAAAGATGATGGGGCATAAACATTAGAGATAAATAATATAAAGAATAATGGTCCCAAACTTGAGCCTTGAGGTACTCCGGAGAACGCTAAGATCTCAGATTTGAAGCCATTATATGAAACAAATAATGTAATAAAAATAATAACAAATAACAATTTTAATTTTGAAATTAGTATATTATGATTCACCTTGTCACACCATGTCTACTTGACCTTTATTATCTATCATATCTATATTATTATCTATAACCATTTTATATCTAATAAATGTTGAAACCGTGTATCTTTAATAGGCGTTTAATAAAAATTTTTGCAAATGCAATTTTTTTTTGTAAATCACAATCGTTCGGGTACTTAATTAGCATCTTATGTAAATCCAAGAAATCCCTATATGTCCATTAGGCAGATATAAATTTTCACGATAGGAAAATGATTTCTATTACGTATTTTTCAAACGTGCGGTCAAGTTTCAATTATACCAGTGAAATATTAATACTTATTCAATTATTTTGGAAAAAAAAAAGGAAATTTGTCTCGCACACGACAGCACTGCACACGCAATATACTTACGTTGACGGACGAGAGGCCGGCTGACGTTCACGTTCTGAAACAAAACAGTATCGTTAGAGACAGAGCATATTCTTCATGTGAGTGTGTTTGTGGATTGGAGTTACGGCGGCTACCGCCTTGCACTCTGTCAGCCCACCTGTTAGGCGTAACACCTGCAGCCAGGTGATTCAGGCAACGGAAAATGCATATACATGCATTGCGACCAAGACAGCCAAAGGCCTTCTTACTAACTGATGTCGGACAAAGAGCATGCCTTAACTCTCTATTGTTTACATAAGCCTTTTCATTTTTTTACTTGGGAAGCCAAGTTTCTAGTCACGACAATCGAATTTATTAATTCAAAAGTGGAAAGTCGATTTTATAAAATTTTCTGATAAATCATAAAAAATGTAGATAAATATCAATAGTTTTTCAAAAATGGTGAACAAATAGAACTAGAATTATCATTAGCACTTGCTTAATACTGCTCCAATGTCTTGGACTTGTCTATCTTTGCAGGACCAGATAGAAACATGTCCAATTCTTCAATTATTGGAGTGAAATTTTATTTGGTTTCTATACGGAAAGGTAAAAATTTAAGGTACCTAATTAAATAATACATTATTAAATTAAATCGTTTGCAGGACTAAGTAATTCCATTTAAAAATAATATCGACATGGTACCAGTTTGTAGTGTTTTTTTTTAATCATGAATTTAGTTCTTCTTGTTTTTTTTAACTGGATAAAAAATGACGGAGTTACAGCTTGCATTTTTATAAGACATGACAAGACAAGGCTTGTGCATTTATTGACGTTTTTGTTATTTTCAATGGTAATTTGTATTTAAAAATACATCAGTATTTGAATTATCTTTATCACAGGAGACGCACGATAAGCGAATCTACGAGGGGCACTATTTATGTCTTGAGCCTTGGCAACACTAAGCGTTGTCAGACGCCATCTGAAGTTTCGAATGGACAGTTTGACATTTTTTGACCATAATTTTCTTCAGAACATTTTATCATTTAAGCGCCATTTGTGTTGTTTACAGTTATTTGAAAATTGTATCTCAGTGAAAAAATGGAATTAATTTCGACGTAGATTATCAAGACAACAACAGTGCATCGATCAAGGTATTTCCACTTTTGGCGATAAAGCCCCATCCTTTGCCACTGTGAGACGCTGGTATAACGAGTTTAATCGTGGATACTATTAGCTCACCGGCGAAAGTCATGAAGGTCGTCCAAAATCAGTTGTTGTGCCAGAAAACATTGATGCTGTGCAAAAACTGATAATGCAAGATCGTCATGTGACATACTGTGACATTGAGGCAACCTTAGGCATTAATTCGACTAGCATATATAAAATATTGCATGATCATTTGACTATAAAAAAGGTTTGTTCTCGTTGGATCACAAATAATTTGAAAAAATCTCAAAAAGATGCTCGTGTCGATTGGTGCAAACAGATGCTCAATAAATACAATGGCGGTGCTTCAAAAGACGTATGTAACATTGTAACAGGTGACGAATCATAGATCTATGCGTATACGCCGGAAAGTAAACATCAGCCGACAGTATGGGTGTTTCAAGATTAACCAAATCCAACAAGAGTTGTTCGCGCTCGAAGCACTTCGAAAACAGGCGACCATTGCCTATTTTTTTTTTTTGAAGAAGCTGGTCATGCGGCAACAGCGTTTAGGGGAACGTAAAACTGTCAATTCTAAATGGTACACAACCATTTATTTTCCGGAAGTCTTCGGTGAAATAAGGAAAACAAATAAGCACCGTCGGATCATTTTTCACCATGACAATACGAGCTGTCACACATCTCGTCTAACAACCGAATTTTCGAACAATCAAAAAATCGAATTAATGGGTCATCCGTCGTAGTCCTGATTTGGCACCCAATGACTTCTTTTGCGTGATTGCGTGGACAACGATATTCGTTGGCAGAAAAAGCCGTTGATACGTTCAAAAACCATGTTTTGGAGATATTTCAAGCGGAATGGAAAACATGTTTTGACAAATGGTTCGAATGCATGCAAAATTGTATAGATCATGAAGGAGGATATTTTGAAAAACGGATAAAGTAATTCTCAATGACAAATTAATGTTTTTTTTTTATTATTAGGCTCAAAATATAAATAGTGCCCCTCGTATACTATATATGGGGCGTTCCACGCCAAATCGGATGGTTTGAAAAATTTTGATTTTTGATTTCCTTCATTTTTTTATATTTTTTAGTACCCCTCAAAAAAGTATTTCTGGTTAATTTTGATATTTTTTTGATTACTTATTCAAAAGATATCAAATTTTCAAAAAAAAAAATCGCCCTTTTGTTGGTTTCTTGTTCATAACTTTCTTAATAATGGTCCAAATTAAAGAGTTTTTTGTAAAATTTTTGTTTTTAGATGGTCTTTACAGAAAAAAATACAAAAAAATTATTCAAAATGTTTTTGATTAAGTTTTTTTTTTTTTTGAAATGTTAAATCGTGTTTTTGAAAGTGAGTGTATCTTTCGATTGTTTTGAATTTTTTTTATTTCAAACTACTATTCTTTTAACAACTTTTAAAACCAGTCCGGTCGTGGGCCCTCCATAATTACTATTTTTTTTTCGATTTTTAAAAACTTTAAATTTATTTTTCTCTATAAATCATTCTAAGTACCGATTTTTGTTACTGTATACTCTTCTTTTACTTATTTTAAATTAATTTTGATACTTTTTAACTGTTATTAGGTGTTTAAAATCAATAAGTAAACGTTAAATATATTTATAAACAATTATAACAAACGTTTTTATTTATTTTCGTGTTCTTTTAAAAATTGTTTAAAAATAATATTATCAATGCTATTTTTTGTTGCAAAGTATTTTTTTATTTAAATAATAGTATCTTCTATTAATTTCTATTCAATTTAAAAAGAGTCGCACATCTTAATGAATGACTTTCTCACGTGGTAGCGCTGCTGACTGTTTCTTTATACCGACAGTTAGAAGTTCTTTAAACAGACAGTAGTTTGTTTATTTGTATTATAACTGGAGCTAAACTATGACGGCATCGAAACCGACTAGTCTACCGAATGTTGCTGTCAAATTTTCACCTGTGAAACACTATTTATATGCAAAAGAAAAATTAGATTTGCGATACAATATAGCTAAGTCATTCACAGGGACCCAAAAATTTTATTCAATCATTCCAAAGAGCAACGGAAATATATTAGCTAAGGAGTATTCTAGTTCACAAAATAATCGTTTATATATAATTTTTAAAAGAACACGAAAATAAATAAAAACGTTTGCTATAATTGTTTATAAATAGGCTTAACGTTTATTTATTGATTTTAAACACCTATTAACAATTAAAAAGTATTAAAATTAATTTAAAATAAGTAAAAAAAGAGTATACAGTGACAAAAATCGATACTTATAGTGATTTATAGAGAAAAGAAAAATTTTAATATCGAAAAATTTTAATTTCAAAAATCGAAAAAAAATAGTAATTATGGAGGGCCCACGACCGGACTGGTCTTAAAAGTTGTTAAAAGAATAGTAGTTTGAAATTAAAAATTTTCAAAAAAATCGAAAGATACACTCACTTTCAAAAACACGATTTAAAATTTCAAATTCAAAATCTTAATCAAAAACACTGAATATTTTTTTTGTATTTTTTTTTCGTAAAGGCCATCTAAAAAATTTAACAAAACGAAATCTTTAATTTGGACCATTATTAAGAGTTATAAACAAAAAATCAGAAAAGTGAGATTTTTTGAAAATTTGATATCTTTTAAACAAGTAATCAAAAAAATTTACCACAAAGACTTTTTTGAGGGGTACTAAAAAATATAAAAAAATTAGAGGAATCAAAAATCAAAAATTTTCAAACCATCCGATTTGGCGTGGAACGCCCCATATAGACAGTACTCTAAATATAGGGTTTATCAAATAACCAAATATGGGGATCACTTAGCTGTCTTCAACGGTAATTACTATATTTTGTGGGGTACCAACAGAAACTTTTAAGTAAAAATAACACATCTGTTACTATTTTATCAGTAGTTTTCTTGCTTGCGGTGGTTTACTGTTAGGTATTAATCTGAATATAAAGAAGTCCAAAATTCCCGTTCTACGAATTATGAAACGGATTTATTCCTATAGTTTTTCAGTTCGGTGTATTTTAAATCGGCACTCACATGCATATACAATTCTTGGAATTACGAATATAATGCTGACTGTATAATATAGTAGCGCTATACCGTTGATTGAAGCAGAAGAAGTACTTTAATCTATTGCCGTATATCGTGTGGCTGTTTTTTTGCGCATAGTGTTAGGCAAATAAAATTTATACGGAGTAAAGTAGATCTCGATTCGCAATTTGATATTGTATAACGATTTCTTATAAATTCTTTTCCAATGGATGATTTAAAAAATATATTATTTGTTAATTATTTTATAAAATTAGTTGACGGAGTCTTGATCAGAGATGCCCACTAATATTAAAAAATACACTTTCCTTTACTAACCATTTAAGATTTCTGCTTTTAGCATTTCATCTATAAACACGGTTTTGTGATTAGTTTGATCGTACACTTTCACTTCCAATCTTTTTAATCACACAGGTAAAAACAAAGAACAGTTTTTTAAATGCTTAATTAATTCTGTCCCGGCGTTTTTCATAAATTGCTTCGCATTTTATGATATAAATAGTATATTTACGTTTACTAAAAAGTAAAATGTAAGACCGCAATAAAATTGTATATCTGTTGGTTTGGTTTGGTTTTATTTTTCTTATAGGTTCCTTATGATACGACTTAGGTACAATTTCTTCTCAGTACAATCTTTTAGAAATTAATTAACGCTTGATACAGCGGTCAAGATTTTGATGTACAAAAACTGGTGTGCATGAAGTTATCACCATTTACTATTGTCTCCAGATTTATCTTAAATTTATAAGCCAACCATTATTCTATATTGACGCTCATAGTTCTCTCGGGATTAAATAATTATGAGAGAAATATTCGAGAGTTTCGACTTCCGATATTCAACTTTACTCACGTTCAATATCAATCAGGGAGGTGCTTAGATTTGGGCGTTTCATTTTGTTTATAAATCTACATCATAATCATTCATATATCAATTCATTCATAATATCATTCATATATCAATCACATCATATATCAATTCAGATTTAAATTGCAACTTGATTATATTTGGTTCTAGATAAAGGATATCTCTAAAATTAAACGGTGTCTTCTAGATATAGTTAAGAAAACCCGTCTTAATTGAGTATGTGATGTTTTTCAGAAAAAGTGTTTTAAAATACAAGATACGTTCGACACTAGATTTACTGTTCAAACTAACTAAGATACTTGAGAGTGTCTCTAATTACGTTTGAGCAATTTCGTTGTTAAAATTACTCAAAACACGCCTAAATACATTTGGTCTTGAAACACTTCCAACTCTGACCATACTTGAGGCCAAAACAATCCATGCATCAGGAAATTTGGGAGCAGCCAATATGGTCTTATAATATAGAAGATAGGTATTCACATTTCGCTTATTCCTGTTTATACTCAAAATTGATTTTGTTATTGTTGGCTATATTTTTAGTTACGTTTATACGAATGTCGAAAATTATTGGCGGATTGTCGACATCTTCAAGAAGTTCTGGAGCAGTTGTCTTGCTATTGTAATCATAAGCAATTATGGTTTGTACCAGAATTAATTCCCTATGGAATTATAATTGAGAGCGCTTACAATTAGCAGTAATTTCAAAGGATTTTTTGGTGTGCTCTGAACAATGTGTTGGTGTGGTCATATCAACGTTTTTTGATATGACCAGCTGTCTTTCTGTTAAAGTGTGGTTTCATTTTCGGGAGTATGACAATTTTCAAAATATGCGAATTTGAAGCACTGATAATCTGCATATTTTTATCGAATCTACGCTACATCCTCACAAAATTGATATTTGGAGAGGGCATTTTCTCGCAGAAGAATAATTGCAAAAGCCATACTCTTCTAAAGAATAATCAATTTTTGTAACTTTTTTTTTCTAATAATATAAGTAGGTATAATCTATATAATATAAGTTGTGTGTGATGTAAAAATCAAAAATAAAGTTTATCACTTATAAAAATCTGTTTTGTTCAATTTTTTTTCGGCCCACCTAGATAACTTTTTATTTTATCTAGCCCTCCCCTTAAAAAGTTTGCCCATCACTGAACTGGTGCATAGATGACTTATTTCTGGAAAAAATCTATAGAAACGTTTGCAAGTTATGATGTAAAATGTATAAATTTTAGTCAACTGGTACATTCAAACCATGCAAAAAGTTCTAACTTTGATGGTGAATATCTCCTTTATTGTACGGGTAAAAATTTTTCATCTTAGCAATTTCTTTCGGGAATTCTATTCTTTATGTGTATCCGAAATTTAATGAAATTCTATAGAAAATTGGGTTTCCGGAGAAACTATTTTAAATTATTATGACCTAATAAATGGCAAATATAATGCTTTAATTTTTTTCGAAGTAACCAACATGCATGATATTTGTTATCATGGCCACAAGCCAGGTATTTTAAATAACGTTTAGATTTGTGCTTTTTTCGTCGCCAATTTTCCCTGGGCCATTATACCGAACACCTCACTCAAACTTAGCTAAAATAGAAAGAGTTTTAAGGAAGGCAAAAAGGTTCTATGGAAATAGATGAATTTATAGGTAAAAGAAGAATGAGCTAAAGTATTAAGAAAATATATTTAACTTATTTGGATGTTAAATAGCGTAATGAGAAATAAATTAAACTATGAATGAGAAATTTGAAAAACTACAGATGTTTCAGCCTTTGTTGTATTTACATAAAATTATTCTTCCCTTTGTTCATATATTTTTTTAATGAAAATGCGTTATGCAATGTCTACATTGTATCACTAGTTATGTAATAAAGGTAATTACGTACTAATATATTCATAAATATAAATGATATTGGTTTCGTTATGATTATAAAAATAAATAAACAGTTAAAAAGTACACTTCAACGTAACATTTAATTCGTTTTAAGCGTCAAAATACATATTTCGAATAAACTGCAACGACTTTGATTACCTTATGCAGGCCGAAGCAACTATGTATACACAAAGCAAATTAAATGCGTTGTAGCAGATTGTAAAACGATCATTCAATGCTAGTCACAGTACACCCATTCAAGTAATATTTCTACAACTATTATGCGTTTTTCGATTTCCGGCATACGTGTATACCATCTAACTCGGTACCGTATGAATGAGGTAACTACTTGAAATAATTGACGGTAATTTGTAGGGTAACTATTATTCTCTATTACGTGGCCGTTCTTGGGAGGAGAGTTGAGAAATACGAAGAAAAAATGAACCAGGATCGTCTATTACGATTGCGTTTTTCTTCGCGATATTGCAGTTAAATCTCTTAACCATCTGCTAATTTACAAATGCTTGTATTTATTATTTATAGTGCTGTTAATGATTTAATATTCAGTTGTATGATTATGTTATGCAGGCTATCGTAAACGATTTTCATACAACACACACATGACAAGAGCATAAGGAAGTCCAATTGCACTAGTTTTGGGCTAATTTCCTATGATACATCTAGTTCTTCTTCTTCTTTCTTCTTCTAAAGTAGGTCTTTCGATGAATATCATCGGTACTATGAGCTGGATCTGTTTTTACAGAGTGTAGACAGCTGACCTGACCCTCTAACCCTCCTCTTTCTTCCGGGCTTGGGACCAGCAACACTACTACTGGGCTACTCAATCCACCCACCAGCACTGCAGGCTCAAACGGCAACGGCACGCGGTGTTTTCAAGCGGTAACCCATCCAAGTGCTAACTGCGCCCGAGGTTGTTTGACATCGGTGATCGGACGAGGATCGATGTTGCCTTCTACATTCTAGTTGAAGGTTGAAAATCGTTTTACATACAATAGTACGTACTTTTTAATTATAACTGACTTTTAATCATATCCTGATGATGCCAACTTAGTTGGCGAAACGCGCGTCGAGTACCGCCTGAATTTCGACATTTATAGAAAAGCGGTTCATTGTTTTTGTTACTGCGAAGCATCGACAAAAACAAGATCGAAAATTTCAGACGTTTTCCAGGATTAAACTAAAGAAGGGAATAATTTTTCGTGCTGTGGGTTTGAAACCGTATTTCGTAATATAAACTCCTAAACACAATTTACGCATCAGTGAAACTTCACATTATTACTTTTATTTTTTCGAAGATTTATATGATAATACCTACGCGATATTATAAACGTTAAACGATTTCAACTAATGTCTAACAAATTAGAATGTGATTATCGGCAAAAAAACATGAAATGAATAACAATCCCAATTGCAATGACAACGGTGTTAACGAAAAAGAAAATTGCAGGTGAAATTAAACGGTAAGAATTCGAATTCAGTAGCGTGTAAATCCTCCTCCGGCTCTTATCACTGTTTCCATTCGTCTGGGCATGCTCTTTATCAAGTAGTGAATGATTTCCTGAAGAATATTCTCCCATTCAGCAACAACGACTTGTTCGAGTTCCCAACAGACAACAAGTTGTTCTGTATTGACTTTACAAATATTCAAACAATTAAAAATATTACTTTACATTTATCAAACAATTGCAATTGTTTGTCAGTAGTGACAGAGAATATCCTAGGCCACCTATATAAAATGTTTAAGGACTTAAAACTTCAAAAAATTATAAGATAAAATGAAAAGTTTTGCTGATGTGTTAATTTCGTTCCGGAGAGTAATTTTTTTTTTTTGGATTATAATATGATCCGACAAGAGGAGCCGACAAATGCGAGAACTTTAGAACGATTAGCCTAACTTCCCATGCGTCAAAAATCTTAACTAGAATAGTGCAGAAGAGGATGGAAAATAGAGCGGAGGAAATACTAGGAGAAGACCAATTCGGGTTTAGGCGAAATAGGGGAACTCGCGAAGCTATTCTGGCGCTAAGAGTAATGTTAGAGAAAACAATAGAAAAAGGAAAGAACGCTTATATAGGATTTGTAGATTTAGAAAAAGCTTTTGATAACGTAAGATGGGAAAAAATGTTCGAGATACTAAAGAGCGCGGGAATGAAGTACAGAGATAGGAGAGTAGTACACAATCTATACATAGAGCAAACTGCTGTTATAGAAGTAGAAGGGGAAGAAAGGGAAGTAGGTATTAGGAAAGGAGTAAGACAAGGATGTACGCTATCACCACTAATTTTTAATCTGTACATCGAAGAGGCGATTAATGTGGTAAAAGATAGAGTAGATTTCGGGATTAAAGTACAGGGACAGAAACTAAAAATGCTGAGATTCGCGGATGATATAGCAGTATTAGCATCTAGTAAGGAGGAACTAGAATCAGCATTGAACGAAATGGAGGCAGTGTTGACAGAGGAATACGGAATGAGGGTGAATAAAAACAAAACTAAAGTGTTAGTGTGCAGAGGGCGCGAGAGCAGAGCAAAAACGAAAGTACAAATTAATAATGAAAGATTGGAGGAAGTTAAAGACTTCACTTATTTAGGAAGTAAAATAAATTGGGATGGAAGAAGCGATAAAGACATAAAACAAAGAATAGCGCAGGGTCGAGTAGCTTTTAACAAAAAGAAAGCACTTTTATGCTCGGGGGTAATAAACTTAGAAACAAGGAAGAGATTTTTGAAAACATATGTATGGAGCACGGCACTTTACGGCTGCGAAACCTGGACGGTAGGGGAAGCAAGTAGGAAGAAATTAGAAGCTTTTGAGATGTGGTGTTACCGAAGAATGATGAAAATACCATGGACTGATAGGGTTAGAAACGAAGAAGTATTGGAGAAAGTCGGCGAGAAAAGGAGTATGTGGAAAAACTTAAAGAAGAGAAGAGATAGAATGGTAGGCCACTTGCTGAGACATGGGGGAATAGTCCGCGATATTTTGGAGGCAGAAATAGGAGTGAAGAAAGGCAGAGGTAGGCCTAGATTAGACTACTGCTCGCAAATAGTAAGGGATGTAGGTTGTAGCACAATTAGCGAAATGCGTAGGTTAGCACAAGATAGGAGAAGCTGGAGGTTAGCGTCCAACCAGTCTTAGGACTGATGACCTAATGATGATGATGATATAATATGATCAAATAAAAATCCTTCAATAGATTTGTTATCTCTGTATTTTAGTTCTTCATATATTTCGTCATAACCGAAATAATTAATTGGCTTCCGGGACACCATGGCATATAAAAAATACAGCCGTTTGTTCCTTATGCAACTGTCTTAGAAAAAGAAATGTAAAATAAAATTAAAAATGTTATTATTGCGTTAAAGTGTTTTATGCTCAAGACTCTTATATACCACAAAAATTCTGCTATAATGTAAGTTTTTAAATAATTTACATCTTAGTAATTAATACTTCCCAAATGCAAATATTAGAATATAATATTGTTAATGGGCGTGTTTAAATCACATTTACATACAAAATAATCGTATGGCCGTTAACTTGGGAGGTTGCCATTTTTACACCGACAGATTAAAAAGCAAAAGCCGCGAAGGTCTCTTGTAACTGTTTTTTTTTTTTTTTTGACTTCTTGAACGTGGCAATAATATATTTTAACCGATAGGTATCTAGGATTCATTTGAAATTCAGCACACAATGCTGCTGCAGCTTCGACGCGTTTACTCCTACTTGGTACTTAGCATAATTAAATCGTTAATATACCGGTGTCTAGACGAAGACCGAATCCATTTTATAATTAGTATATCCGACAAAATAATGTTATAAAACTGTATAAAAGTAAAAGGATAATAATCCGAATAGTCTGTATTTAAACGTAATAATAAGAATTTATCGAATACGATACAATTGACATGCACTTATAGAGTTAATAAATTACACTCTGACAGGGAATTGTTCGTTTTACTTAAAATAATCTCATATTAATATCTATTGCTTATCGTTTTCTCACTGAAAATGATTAGTAGGGAATAATTATTGTTGCGACTATTATCAATAATATATATCATCTGTAGGTTCGCCACAGGGGATATACGAAACTGAATTTCTGTTTAGCAGAAGGTACCATAGAGAAAGAACGTGATGATACCAATCTGATCCTACAGATACCAAGTGGGTTAAATGTTTTAAAATTCGCACTTAAATTTAATATTGACAGTTGGCAAAATTGTGTCTGATAAATCAGTGTACTTTACTTTACTTTTACTGCCGAAATTTGGTTCAAAACAATTATATATTTAAAATTACAAGGTAACGTTTAGAAATACACTGATGTCGGGGAAGAGATGTCAAACTCTTTGCATTTGTACAGGAGAACATGATAAGTTTCCCATTAAGCCGATGCTTACCTTTCACTATTTTCAACATAGAAACATATATAAGGGGTGTTATAAGCGCAAGATTTGAATTGCGCGCCATTTTTGCTGTCATGATTCGATAAGTCAATAATTGTGACAGATCGATAGGAAACAAATAGGAGTTGGTATACATGGAACGCTACACAACGCGCCCTTATTGTTAAACATTACTATCAAAAGTTTGGCTGCTACGATTCGTGAAGTGATTCCAATTCGTATTCGGAAGAAATAATGTTCCAAATTTATCAACTGTGAAAAGAATTATCGGAAAATTCCAAAGTACTGGTTCAGTTATTGATGTGGAAACACACGACACGAGCTCGTAGTGGTCGTTCAGGACAAAACATCAGAGCAGTTCGCGAGAGTGTAGCCGAGAGTCCAAATGATCCCGTCATCGTGTACAAGAATTTCAACAACCACTCTTCACCGTATTCTCACTAAAGATTTGCATCTCCATACTTAAGTCCAATTGACTCGATAACTTCTGCCAGCAGACTATACACAGCGGAGAGAATTCGCCAGTTGGATCATTGAACAACAAGCAGTGAATGACGATTTTGTGTACAAAATCATCTTCAGCGACAAGGCTCATTTTCATCTTGATGGCTTAATACGCAATATCGCTGCATTTGGGATTCATGTGAAAACTCATGTCATGAGAAACAAATGCATCCCCAAATTGTCACTGTTTGATGTGAATTGTGGTCTGAAGGAATCATTGGACTATTTTTCTTTAACCCAGTTCCTTGTGCCTCAATTGGAAGATATTGCTCTTGAAGACACTTGGCTTCAGCAGGACGGTACCACTTTCCATACCACCTGCGAAACATTGATGGTTTTGCACGTGTCTTCTTGGTCGTGTCATATGACCAGAATTATCCACCACGATCTTGTAATGTAAAACTTAAGGAATTTTTTCTGTGCGTTTGTCTGAAGTCTCAAGTTTACAGCAATAAGCCCACGATCACTCAAGTACTGAAGGTCGAAATTGAACCCTGTATCAACGTAGTACTGCCACATTTACGTAAAACCGTTATTGAAAATTTCGCCAGAAGAGTACTCGTGTGCTACCAAAGGTGTGGCGGCTATTTACTGGATGTGTTGTTCCATACATAGTTCCCAAATGTCTATAGTATAAATCAATAAATATTTCAATACTTTGCTACAGAAAATCATGTTTTATTTAAAATTCCCATCTGGCGGTCTTATTGTCACATCTGTTATGTTTCACGAGAGGGCAATAAAATGGATTTGCTTGGATATCTTTTGGCAATGCTTGGATTGCAATCATGAATTACATCCAATGTCTTAATATTTCAAGTGAATCAATCCATAAGGGAATAATAACATAAGTGAAAATCAAAGTTTCCAAGAAAAATTATTTTAAATTACACCACAATGAAAAGTCTAGAATGCCAAAAAAAAGGGGAAAACGATGTTGGGAAGATGGACTTGAAATATGACAAAACAATGGTATATGTCTGAATTTTTTTTTCAATATCTTACTTCAACCCTCTGTACAACAAACGTAGCAATACGAAATCATAAATCAGCCTCTTGTAGTCCGAATTGTCACCTTTCCAGCAAAAAATAACGATTATTGAGATCAATTCCCTTCTCTAATAGCTTCAGTATTTTTAAATTGCACTTTTGGGAATTTTTGGGTGGACCCAAATTGACCGGCAGTTTATTTTATATAGTAGGTCATAAAATTTAATAATCTCATGGCCACTCGCCATTTTACAAGCCAACCCTCCGCCCTAATTGATTGCGAGTATCATTTCGACCGACATGTTTGAGCGTGTTTAACTCAGGAACTGTTAAGATGCAGTAACACCAACGTAATTGAAAAAATGCATACATTTGGATATTATAACAGTGCGACGGTTACAAAAAATGTCAACACATACAAAATAAAAGGAATTCCACACTTTTGCCGAATGCTGTATGCGTCGACTACCCACAGAACAATATCCGGAAGGAAATGCTTGATTCTACTACTATCGCGAAAGCTCGCCTCGACTGCTCGCGCCGTTCGTTGCCTGTCTTATGTTGCATTTACGGTTAAAAGTGGTGCACAAGGTTATAAAACCATAAATCCAAGTTAACGACCTTTAAATTTACCCAACACAACGTTTACAAGTCTAACGGGGGTACCGTTTTTCTAGGTACCATCTAATAAATTATGAAACTAGTTATGTAAAGATATTCTAAACGTTAGAGGAACAAGGATGGCCGTGATTTGTTTGTTGGACATCGATGGCGCGATGAAAGTTGTTACAAATAAAGGGGTTGCGATGGATTAATACGGTGTTAGGCTAAAACTTTCTAAACATAACCCGATGATAAATGGTTGGTCGGTGGAGTTATCTAAATATTTACTTAGCTTACTAATAATGGAAATGAAGATTTAGGTCTCCTTAATATGTAATCTTTGATTGTCAACGGAAGCCTTTAAAATGTACACAGATTCGATATTACTTTCACTTGTTACTAATTATTAACTAAAAAAATAAGTGCTTGATAGCTTTCCAGTGGAACATTGACTCATTTGTTTTTGGTAATCCTGTTTATATTCTTAAAAAAAACTGTGAGCTGTGGCGTATAAAACGTGTTCATTAAAAGTGAAAAAACTTGTTCATAATAGGAACGGCTAGTGTTTATTTTATGAAAATACATTTTATATATTAAATGAAAATTCCGACCGCAATTTTATTTTAATTGATGAAGTGGAAGCCATAAAAGTCTGATATATCACATAACAACATGTATAATGCCGCTAAACAGCAAGACCATAAATAAATTTACACCAAATTATTGATCAGTTATTGTTTTTGCGGGAATAAAATTGTCAATTTAAGTGTTGCGGATGTCATACATACAAGGGGTATTGCTATACGAGGGGCACTATTTATATTTTGAGCCTAATAATAATAATAAAAATTTTTGACGTTCGTGAACAAAAAGAAGTCATTGGGTGCCAAATCAGGGCTGCACGGCGGATGACCCATTAATTCGATTTTTTGAGTGAACATTCGGTTGTTAGACAAGATGTGTGAGAGCTCGTTTCTCATTATGAAGAATGATCCGACGGCGCTTGTTTGTTTTCCTTATTCCATCGAAGACTTCCGGCAAACAAATGGTTGTGTACCATTCAGAATTGATAGTTTTGCGTTCCCCTAAACGCACTGTTGCCACATGACCAGTTTTTTCGAAAAAAACATGCGACCATTTGTTTCGAAGTGCTTCGAGCGCGAACAACTTTTGTTGGATTTGGTTTATCTTGAAACACCCATACAGTCGACTGCTGTTTACTTTACTCATATGCATATATCCATGATTCGTTACCCTGTTACAATGTTATTTATATACGTCTTTTGAAGCACCGCCATTGTATTTATTGAACATTTGTTTGCACCAACCGACACGAGCATCTTTTTCAATTTTTTTCATTATGTGGGACTTAAAAACAAACCTTTTTTACAGCTAAATGATCATGCAATATTTTATATATGCTAATCGAACGAATGCCTAAGGTTGCCTCAATGTCACAGTATGTCACATGACAATCTTGCATTACAGTTTTTGCACGGCATCAAGGTTTTCTGGCACAACTGACTTTGGACGGCCTTCACGACTTTCGTCGGCGAGCGAATGGCGGTCACGATTAAACTCGTTATACCAGCGTTTCACAGTGGCAAAGGCAAAGGATGGGGCTTTATCGCGAAAAGTGGAAGTAAGTTGATCCATGCACTTTTGTCTTGATAATCCACGTCGAAAGTCGTAATAAATCGTAATAAAGTAATGACAATTATTTTAAACATAATTTATCCAATATTTTAAATAACTTCAGCACAACACAATTTTTTTCAGTTTGCTTTAATTCTAAACGGAAAATCGAATATAGGCTCAATGAGATATCAAACGGACGAGGCGAATGAACGATCCAATGTTATCGATCCGAATATTCTGTTGGGTCAATACTAATGTTCTGTTGGTATTGGTCTCTTCAACGTGACGAGTTATCTCGTTTTTGTCCAACTGATTCACTATTTCTTCGCAGAAATTACTTCTACCGCCTAGATGATCTTCTATCCCTAGGTAAATGTCACCTTATTGAGATGAAATTTTCCTTTATGGAGACACTTCAATACATTTGTATGGCGGACGTTATTTTCTCTAGGGAAATTTGGAGTGAATTTGATGTTGGATCAACTTAAATACATTATAAAATGTCTCCTTTCACATAATCTACGAAATGAGAGATCTTTTGAATGGTATATATAACATACCCAAATCTTCTGAATTGTGCATGAATTTTAGACACAACCCCTTGTGAGATATTAGGCGAATCATAAACCCCAAAGAAAAATGTCCAGTGGTGTTAAATCGCATGATGTTGCAGGCCAATTGATCAGGAGACTAAAAACGTTAATAACTTCCAGTTGACTTCTATACATATTCTCGTGACCAATCATTATGAAAATTTCTATTTGATGATGTTCTGTTAGACATGGCATTGTTTATTAAGCAAAAAAAGATTATCTAGTCTCTTGATAATCTTTTTTTGCTTAGTTATTAAATGTCACGATCTATGTAGATATTTATCGACTGATTTTTCTTTGCTATTTGTAATTGCTTAGATTATTCTTATTGGAGCAACTTATTGCTGGTATGCAGGTGCTTAAATGGGAGGACGTAAAAAAATTATCTTGGGTTTAAGAATCTCCACTTGTTTATATACCTAGAATATTTATTTATCTCTATTTACGAAACGGCTGTTTTCGTGTGTGTCACGAAATTTTTAGGTCGATGCACGAAATGCTTTTCGTTCGAATTTCGGCATTTTGATAAAAACAATAGAGTAAATCGACCCTTGCGAACAACGTGGTAACTTTTGTTTTTTGATCCGAAGCCTCTAAGAGGCATGCTCCGGAGGTGCCTTTGATATGAGCCAGGGGGCGGCGCAATATTATTGCGATTTGCTTACTCGTTTGTGTTATTATAGCTCATTGAAATCGGCGCATCAATGATAATTTATTAGTATCAAAATATACATGGTGGTTGATTCCTTTACGGGTTTAAACTGTCCTATATATTGAATATAAGTTGTTTATCGTATATATAGGAGCAAGACAAGGATGTACACTATCACCACTAATTTTCAATCTGTACATCGAAGAGGCGATTAATGTGGTAAAAAATAGAGTGGATTTCGGGATTAAAGTACAGGGACAGAAACTAAAAATGCTGAGATTCGCGGATGATATAGTAGTATTAGCATCTAGTAAAGAGGAATTGGAATCAGCGTTGAACGAAATGGTGGCAGTGTTGACAGAGGAATACGGAATGAGGGTGAATAAAAACAAAACTAAAGTATTAGTGTGCAGAGGGCGCGAGAGAGCAGAGCAAAAACGAAAGTACAAATTAATAATGAAAGATTGGAGGAAGTTAAAGACTTCACTTATTTAGGAAGTAAAATAAATTGGGATGGAAGAAAAATATATAAAGAAGATAAGGAGAAGGTAAAAATATAAAACAAAGAATAGCGTAGGGTCGAGTAGCTTTTAACAAAAAGAAAGCACTTTTATGCTCAGCGTAATAAACTTAGAAACAAGGAAGAGATTTTTGAAAACGTATGTATGGAGCACGGCACTATACGGTTGCGAAACCTGGACGGTAGGGGAAGCAAGTAGGAAGAAATTAGAAGCTTTTGAGATGTGGTGTTACCGAAGAATGATGAAAATACCGTGGACTGATTGGGTTAGAAACGAAGAAGTATTAGAGAAAGTCGGCGAGAAAAGAAGTATGTGGAAAAACATAAAGAAGAGAAGAGATAGAATGGTAGGCCACTTGCTGAGACATGGGGGAATAGTCCGCGATAAATAGGAGTGAAGAAAGGCAGAGGTAGGCCTAGATTAGACTATTGCTCGCAAATAGTAAGGGATGTAGGTTGTAGCACAATTAGCGAAATGCGTAGGTTAGCACAAGATAGGAGAAGCTGGAGGTTAGCGTCCAACCAGTCTTAGGACTGATGACCTCATGATGATGATCGTATATATGTTATAAATAGAATAAAAAATAATACATTGAATGTAATAGCGGTCAAATTATTTTAAATTGGCAGGTCTCGATACACTCTATTTGAATGTTAAAAAAAAAAAGAATTAAGAGGCAGTTTAAACTTGTACAATGTACGCGTCCGCGACCAAAAGGACTTATTATAAAATCAAACTAAATTTAGTTGCGGCACACTCTAACCGGTTTATAATTTGGAATAGGGTCGCTAAGAGGGCAAGACACCGGGAGCACCCTGCGCTATTGCCAGCGCTACTACTAGAGCTCAGGGTTTTGCCATCGGCTTTCGTTTTAATGCCTTGAAATCATTTAATGTCGGCCGCTTAAGATTTTTGCGTATCTCTACTTGATTTGTTTCATCACCGTGGAATATTTGGTTATGTAAGATAACCTAATGTTTATTTCTACATTAAGTTATTTTTTTATTAGGTAAGCATCACGGAGTAATATACAAAAAGAAAAAAAATGGGAAAACCTTTGATATTAAACAAGTTTAGTTTATTACACATACTACACGGTCTATTCTGTTATCTTTCTCGTATAGGAAGCCTATTGTACTTCTCCAACACGTTCTTATATGGAAGGCAGCCTATTAAGTATTAATTTAGATATTAATCATCAAATAATAACAATAAAAGTGATCGACTTAGGAGCGATGTAAAAACGTACGTTTTGTGAATCTCCGCCAGTGGCGTTTTTACATTTTATTTCTAGAGGGGTTCAATGCATATCAGACAAATAGTAAATTTGTTCATTTAATATGTACTATTAAGAAATAATGTAATGAGACGTAATTTCAATATGTTCCTCGGAAATATAGACAATAATTAATATTAGAGTTAATTATAGTTTCCGTCTCACAATGCAAGCGCATAGAATATGTAGAGGATTGTACGCCAGAACATTTGTAGTACATCATATGACATTGTTGTGGTTTACATTTGCACAATAAAAATCAACTGCTACTTGCTTCTGCATTCTTGAACACTGAATAACTAATTCTGATATACATCAAGTGCGTATTATGATGTATATCTAGTCACATGACCTTGGCCAAGAGATACACATACCTAAATACTGTTTTCGACCACCATCGAAAACAAATTGAGTGAATATTATAATGAATTTAATTAAAAAAAAAAAAAAAAAAAAATCTGGCAGTATATTCCCCAATATTTTCATAAGAATTAAGTATTTTCTGCCTTGTAAATACTTTAATACCCAACAGTTTTATGCCAAATAGGCATTGACTTCTTGTTGCCTCTCAATCTGAGGTAATATTGTTTGAATAATTGGTTCTGTTATTGAAGATTTTAGGTGTCTTCAACCACCTCATCATCGTTGGAAGTACTTTCACAGTTTACAAGGAAGTTTTTTGGTTTTGCTTTATATAGTCAACATCATCCCGTTTCTAGAGATTCATATTTAATTAGGCAAAGTCTATAATGACAGGCTTTCATGGATTGATGGTACTTTTGAGATTCTTTCGCGTTTATTAATTTTTTTAAATTCGGAAGTACGATGACATAATTTCGTCTTTTTGAGGTCTACGGAATTACATTTACCTTATCTACCTAAATGTTCATAACAATACAGTACTCAATAAATTAGGCAAATAATACGATCATACTTTCTAGAATATAAATATGATAATTGTAATTAATGTTTAATAAACACTGGTAAAAAAAGTATTCAATAGATTTTTATCACAAAAAAAAAAAACATTTTTCACGGCGCCACTATTCTGGCAGATGTGGTGATCTTTGGATAATTGGATTGGGAGTCGAATGGACTATTACTGTTCTTTATTTTGTTCTTAAAGAATTACTTTTATTTACCCGCTTATTTCTAGTTGTGCGAACAACCAAATATAAACTGTCAGTTGTCACATATTAAAAAAACTATCAATAGAATTAATGACTGAAACATTTCACTTCAGATTTGTAAGGATTTTAATGATAATCTATTTGCTAGCGATATTGTAGGTATGCGTTTTCATCATTTTGAATTAACCTAGACATAGCGACAGTAGCTCACTGGATGATGCAACTATTATTACAATCATGATCATCGCTACAACAGAAATTAAACAGACAGCTGCCGATTTGACAACGCATGATAAAATGAAATAGATTGGTAGAAATATAGCAGAACTAAGATAACACCTTGAAAAAGTTCGTTGTAACTTCGCAGAACACCTGTATTATAATTTTGGCGGGGAATATAAAACCTACGCGAAACTAAGGTGTGCAGTACAACATGAATGTATTTTATGATATCGTAGTGTTTTATTTTTTCTATAATCCCGTACAATTCACTAAAGACTGCAGAACATAAAACACGTGATAACGTAATTTAGATAACGTTTTATGTTCAATATACAAAGTGGTCCAAATTCAATGAAATTTGGAGTGCAATTTCCGAGTCCCATTTTTAGAAGAAAAAAAAAAAACAACGACGCAAACGCAGCCTTCTATTTCTTTTTGTTTTAGAAATGCAGAGCGTTTTCCAAAAACGTGTTGAATAGGAGGGAACAAACAATAAAAAATAAAAGCAAGCCTTAGGCTGAATCTTCAATTTGTCTTTCGTTGACATCTATGCATTTTGACAGGTATTTGGTAATTGTCAATTCTTTTGACAGTATTTTCTATAATATTGTTGTATTATAAAATTTGCAACAGGTTCTCTATTTGGTTTATAATAAGTTCTTGGCTGTCGTGTTGAAAACGGTCTAAAGCGTTTTAATTTTGGTGTTTCTTTTAAATACATTTTTATTGGGCTGATTTCACACAAGAATATACTACAGTATAATAAAAGTCGTAATGTTTTCAAGACAGAAATATTGATAGAGTAGTAATAACTCTATTACAAGAAAATAAATTCATTTTCTTCCTTTGCAAAATTCGGAAATGTTTTTGATGTGCAGTTTTTTTATTATGATGTTGAAAAATATAAACCATATTATACATTATTGCGAAGCATATTAAATGTGCAATCAAATGGAGAAATAATATACAGGATGTTCCGTATAAAAAATACAAGTTGAAATAGATATCTCAAAAATGTATGCATGTATCCATGTAATTTTTTAAACATTATTGAATTCTACTTAAGAAAAAGTGCTTTAACAATATTTTGCCATTTTTAGAGAAAGGCTGGGGTTTACGTCAATTTTTTTTTCCTAAAAAATCGGCCTTAGAAATCCTCCACAGGTTCTTCGAGAAAACTCGGAATTCTATCGAATTTTGACCACCCTGTAGTGTGCTTGAATGATATCGGTGATCGAGGAACGCGACTTCCTAATCGGGCACCTAAACGTCGATACCTTATCAGCGAAACGATTGAATCGAGAGTGTCGGCTCGGCACCTAGAACAAAACCGCGTTGATGCGCTCATGTTACGTCGAGGTCTCCTTGGTGCATTTCGACATGTCTGTGTCAACAACCCGCGATGAGCGGAAGGCAAGGTAACTAATCGGAAACAAAGAAAACAGGACGGTACCGTAGGCCCGTAGAAAACGGTTTGGTTCGGACTTACCGCGCTGCCGTTGGTACTCCGTCTGCGCACAAGCTCACGGCGCCGCCATGTGTTCGGGCCGTCGCCACACAAAGAATAGTACATAAACACAACAACAAAAACAATTAACAGTCCTAATTCCTGCACCTCCCACGCAACACAAATCACATTCGCCGATGAGCACCCCGTTAACGGTAAAATTCGAGCGGTCGCGGGGTGAAAACCGTCGCGACTCGATTAAACGCAACGCATCGGTGTGTTTACGTCCACCATTACGTAAGTTCGTCGAAGCACGTCTATTTGAAGCCGTGGCTGATGTGCGAACTGCATTCGGTCGCAGTATTCCGTGCATTTGGTTGCATAGTACCGCTTCCTTTGCCCTTCACCCCTCTACGGAACGCATCGCATGCCACCCCAGGGGGATGGGGCCAACTTAACGGAGAGCGGGAATCGGCCAAGAATTTATATCCCTGTGACGATGAGGCGAGGTAGCACGCGTCGCGTCGCTGGGAAGTGGTGCAGTCCGACAATTTGCGGGTTGTTTGCCTCGTAATGGATATGTGACTGGCAAATCGCTCCGCTTCTAATTTAGGAATCGGTCGGAAAGAGACTGGGGCATGTCAAACGCCATCGTGGCGGTTGACGTGCCTCCAATAATCTAATCAGTAATCGCACAACAGTTCAAAGCGAAAATAAATTGGGGGGTGGAGGATAATAATTAAAACACTTTTATTCCGGCTCTTTGTAAATTACGTTCGCAGAAAGCATCGGCAGCTTCGCGACTCTTTAAGGGTACTTTCTCATAAAAAAAATTGCGGGTGCTTAAGGAAAAAGGTTATAAGTCAAACATGAATATTTCCAGAAAACTGAGTAGTAGAAGTTACAATTGATTTTTCTTTGGACCATTTACACGCAACAATATTTGGCATCATTTATCATTTCAGTTTCATCATTCACCATATCATTTCACCAGGGGCGTAGCCTGAGAAAAGAATCTAGGGATGTGATAAAAATTTTATAAGGGGAAGAAGTATAGTCAGATGTATGGTAGACTGATATGAAAATGGAAAAAGTAAAAAAAAGACTAACCTAAAATGATTATGCCGAGATATATATCCTAATTTTTAAAATGAACATCAATTCTTCGGTTTTTGTTTGTCCAGCGAAAACGTCTATCACTGTTTCTTCAAATGTTGGAGACGATCTCATATCTTCTAACAAGGCACTTTCAATATTTATTAATGCTAAAGCTGACAGTCTTTCTTGTTTTTGAGAATTTCGCAGATGTCTTTATTCTATTTAAACATGAAAATGATCTTTCTGCGGAACTGTTTGTGGTAGGAATAGTCAAAATTAAACGGCACAATTTTGACGACTCCGGAAAAACAGAAGATAATTGAATGGACTTAATATATTGGTGAAGCTCAAACACAGTGCTCTTTTTCATATCGGGATTACTATAAATCACTGAAAGCTCACTTTTTAAACGATTTGCGTCAAAGAATGTTCCATATGTATCTACTAAAGAAGAAAAATGTTCGTCAGGAAAACGTTTCACGAATGTAGTTAAATTGTGTGGAATCTAGATTAAAGAATTTCAGTTTAGAAATTTCACTAAACCGTTCACTAATGTTCAAAGTAATAACGTACAAAATTTCATATAACAATCGTGCGTAGGTGCTTTTCTTATCTTCTTCATGAACTAAATCCAAACGCATTCTTTTACTTGGTGATTGATTTTCTAACACAAATCTGTTCATACGGTCCCAAATGCCACTAAACTCTTTTTTGAATATGTGATTTGAAATCGGCGATCTTTTTATTGCAGTAACTAATATGATATTTTTGTCTGTAGAATTTTAAACAGACTCTCGGAATGTGGGAATACTGCAGAAAACATTGCTAAGAAAAAATTAAAATCAAAGTCGCGCAATAAAGTTAAGAGGCTTCTACCACAAATAACGGTGTCTCGATCCCATTCCTCATTTTCATTTTCCACAATTACCTGAAACAGCGCTTCCAAATCTTCCATATGTTATGGCGACAGTCGCCAAGATGCGTTCACATAATCGCATAATTGAGTCCGGAAATAACGACAACACCCACTCAGAGGTTCCTCTGTTAACTGCGTAAGATTACTGACCTTTTCGCCCATCTAACGCGTAGCTTGGATGTAACGTGGACCATCGCATTTCAGCACTGCAGCAAGTAACGCGGGAGTTCAATAATTTCGGGCGCCTTCACGGCCGATTTGAAATAAAAAAGTTGATGGTAGTGCTTAAAGTAAATAATGTATGTTAGCGATCGGTTTAAAATAATTAAAAAATTGTAATAATTGAATAAATCGATTGAACTTTTAAATAACACTAATTTGCCAATTTTTCAAGGGATGTGACGCATCACTGGCATCCATGTACGCTACGCCCCTGCATTTCACGCACCTTGCCATTGGCAATACTTGTGGACTTCATTATGGGTTCAATTTGCTGTGGGATGTAAATTATTTGGAGACTTCATTTCGAAATTCTTAATGAACCAGTTGGGGATTTCCCCTTGATTATTCGTTTGATCCATGGTCAAACCCATTATCTTCTAGTATTTATCTTTTTACTAATATTAATGATTAGAAAATCATTATAGAATATTATTAATATTAGTATATAATCATTGCTGTTATTGCGCCGATTTTTTTAAAATTTGTCTGCTTATTGACCAAACGATGAATGCTCATCAATACTGAATAAAATATATACATTAGGCACAAAAATTAAGGAATGTAAAAAATCCAAAATTTTTGGTGAATTTCCAAGGGCTGTCTTGAAAAATAGTCGCAGAGCAATTTAAACAAAAGAAATTGAAGCTCCAGTTTTAAGATTTTGAGTTTTTACCATCAGCTATTTTTGAATAATCATAAGAAAACCATTGGAAATTCAAATTTTTGCTTCCCTTTCAAAAGGTTCATGAACTTTGATTGAATTATAATGACTCGGAAAATAATGATCGTACAGAAAATTCAAGTAGGGTTTTAAAAATAGCAAAGTATTCTTTGTAAATCGTAGTTATTGGTTTTTGATGAAAAGAAATCTGTGCGAGAACGTTACTTTTCATCAGACTATATATCAAACATAAAAAATAAAAACTTACTTATGTATTTTATTGTTTGCTTTGTTAGTGATAGGGTGATTTGAATCATGTTATACGTCACCCTGATAATGATAGCGTCAAAGGATGTTCCATATGAATCTACTAAAGAAGAAAAAAGTGCTTAGAATTTCCACAACCTACGAACTTTCTCTGAACATTTTGATCGACTTAGCCATACAAAATATCTGTTCTGAAATAAACAACTACCGTAGGCTTCTATCTTTGTATAACAAAAATATAATCTATGTAACGACAAATACTATGAGGGTAAAGTAATACTAAATATGAAATGCTACAAGTTTGACAATTTGGAGAATGTTCACACCCATTGTCTTGTTGAAATCATTGTTTTCTTCTAAATTCTTTCATTAATTTTCCTCTGGTTGAGTCAAATAAAACTACAGACAAGACAAGAGTACTTTATACGTCTGGATAAGTTTAAAAAAAGCATGGTTTGGTTTTGGTTATGGCAAGTAAAAGAGATTTGGTGACTCGATAATTATTATTTTTCAGAGATCAATACTTACAACTTTGTCTAAACCAACTTTATAACATTGTTGAACCATAAGTAACTTCATAGTTCAAAATATGTATGTTTATTTATATTTTTAACGAAAATAATTTTTTTTTTCGTTTGGATGTTATAAGATTTCTCCCTTTTTAAAACAGTTCAGTAGCATCTTTGTAAAATTGTTCTATTAGGAATCATTAATAAAGAGTAATAAAGTGTGGGGTGCCTTTTCTAGAGGCACATTGTGTGTATCAACATAACCGCGAGAATTAATGCATCATATCATACTGTCGTTTTTTAAATTAGGTCAGCCAAATTAAACAATATCATAATGATTTAGTTTGTTCCTAAATGTAATAATGACCCACTTTTTTAGGCCAGCTAATATGCGTTTTATATCCATTAATAACTTTCGTCAGATGTTTTATATCCGTAATAGAGATGAGCCTAGTTTTGAAGATGTGAATCGTATCAGCCTATTTATTAACGAATTAATTTAACTACTCAAAATGTAATAACACCGATTGTAAATAACACTGTTTTCTTCTTAAATTACACAGGGTCTACAGGGTCTGGCAAAAGTATGAACTAATTTTTTAAAAATATTTTACAAAGACCAGATATGCGAGGATTCAATTAACCTTATGAATGCGACTGATTTATTTACTGTTAGCCGTCATTTTGAAAACTCCATTAAGCGTCACTTTATTATTAATTATTTCCACATTGGCAATCATTATATATTTCAACTTACAATTAAAAATTACAATGATCATGTACACTTAGTATTTCTCCAAAAAGTTTGTTTTAGTTACATAGTTTCATATTAAATCTAATACACTTACTGAATGAACTAAATGAATTGTTATAACAAAGGCAATAGATCAGCACTCAACTCGGTCTACCTTTTACATAGGGGGTACATGTAAAAATTCCAAATGGATGTACAAAAAAGCCAACGTCAATAAGTCTACATACTAAAACACCTTTGCTTTTGACGACTATTTTCATTTAAATTTAAGTGTATTATCCCAGGAAATCTGGAATTTTACCCTTCAGAATATAATATTTTCAATCGTTTATATGTAGATTGGAAACCTTTCCGAAATAGCAATCAACATAATTATATATTGTATAATCAAATAAAATTATAATTAAAGTATTTTAAAACCGATATGATTTATCTCACTGCAATATGGTAAATGTATATAATTTTTTTTGTACTATGATTAAATAAAATACGTGACATGTTTCACGATTTTTTAAACATATTAGTATTAAATTTGCATCATATATTGTACATCTATCATTCTGTACATGAACTATATTTCATATGGAAGAGTTACGAAATTCGCTAAAACTCATTCGTCAAGCTATAGGTCATTGTGACCTATAAAAGTTATTAAACTCAATTTAGGCGTTGGATTTTTTAAACATTCTGTATATTTAAGGAAATATATTAGTGGCACAATGGGTAATGTCTAAACAGTAGCTAATTTCGTAATGACAACTCACAAAAAATAAGTGTATTAGGAAAATCTTTGTCAGGAAATGGCGGTAAATTTTACTATCGATTTTGACTATATTTTTTCCATAAATGAATGTATGAAACGTACGTAAGCGGTGCATCATCTGCAATCTAAGTATTTTAATTAACGTCGCTTTGTCGGCATAGGAAACTATAAACAATCAATTCAAGGAACCTTCAATGAACGAACAATCTAAATAAATAAACAAGGTTAGTGGCATTAATTTCTTCATGCCATGCAACTTACTGAGGAATCTACGAGTTACTTTCGTACTGAGAATAGACTGCGCTTTGCATATTTTTGTTGTTAACTTACGAGATCAAAAAATATTTATATCAATTTATCGCGAATATCAATGGAACTTGTTCGATGAAGTCATTTATGATGTCTTCAACTGCTTACAGTGATTGCCTGTATATTGTTTCTTTTATCTCTCTTCATGTTTACTATTACATCGGTAATCGATTGCAAAAATATACTGAACGATTTATGGAAAACGATTATTCTTGGCATTATTTTATGACAAAATCGTTTGCATTTGTCGATTTTGTATCTAATAGGTACGCCTTCTACAAGAAATTTTAAATATACAGAATAATTATTGTAAATATAGAACAAATGAATAACGTCTAACAGAGGTATCTTGATTTGCCCAATATTTCATAAGGGACAGTGTCTAAAATTCATACACAGTTGAAAGGACTCGTTAAAAACCGCTGTAAAAGCTGTTGAGGTTTTTTTTGTGAGATCATCTCAAAAATAAAATATAGATGTAAAAGTCAGATAATATTGATGACTTCAAAGAAAGAATACTAACAGAAATAAGGAATATTTCACCACAAGTTTTAGAGAAAGTTAACGCAAGTTTTATTAGGGACTAGTTATTGCCAACAAGTAGAGTACATTTTGAATAATTATTTAAATTTAATACATTGAAATATTTTTGTTTGTTTTTTTTTTGACAAAAAGGTTTGCCGACAATCTTAAAGTTTAAGGACTATAATTATACTAATAAATTAGTTAGATAACAAGTTCTATAGGCTGTTAAGTTCAATATATAAGATATATAGGATGTTCCATTAATAAAAAAATTCGTTTAGATGTTTTGTGTAGACGAGGACTTCTGTCTCTAAAAGCCTCTAAAATAATTTGATTCTTTAAGTGGATTCCACCCTGTATTCATTGAAATACTTGCTGTCATATATGATTGTCATTTATCAATATTTTTTTAAAAAGTTGTGTTGTGTTGTCATTGGATTTTTTTTTTTTTTTGATAGCTGGATCTTTTTCCACGGATAACTAAAACTCATTACAATAAAAATACGTTATTTAAGGTTCTTCAGAACGTTGAGATCTATTAAATTCTAAAAAAATAGGGTGTTCTAGCGTTCGCTGAGAATTCTGGCAATGCCGAAAAAATTTTTCTTAAAGTTTACTGTTAACTTAAGGACACCTAAACGTACGCATATATTGACGCAATAAAATTTTCAGGTAAAATCAGACTAGAAGAAAGTTTCACACGAAGTATCGCATCTAATAATAAGTCATTTACTTTTGCCCCACTCGACCTCACCGAAATTATTCAAGAATATAAAATTAATGGCTTCCCAAGGTTGACATACTAAAAAATAATACGTATATACATACAATAGATGATAAAAATAAATTTATGTCAGTACTTACTTTTTATCGCAGATGGTGCAGAGGGCGCTGGTGTCCCCTCGGTTAACTGTAACAAATATACTGCATGTAATTAAGGATTAAATAGACAGAGGAAAGCGTCGTCTTCGAATAATATTACGCGGTTAACGCAATTACCGCATTTTATGTTAAATTGTAAAGTAGAGGTGGCGCAGAAAAACGTGTAAACACGATGTCACGATGTCATTCTACAGAGAGGTTCAAGTGGAAGAGATGGGAGAACACAAGTTTATTTTATTGGAACAAAATCAATTTAAGACTATATTCAAGTGCGTTATAGTTATTTATTATTTTTTTTTAAATTAATATGTTTATCGAATTAATTATGGCATCAGAAAGTTATGTTCACAAATTACTGATCGGTGTTGTGTGGTGTTACTTAGAAGTCGTTAGAACTTTGAAGTAGTTTCAAAGTATGTTACGTTGTAGGGACTTTAACCGACCCTTTAAAATTATCGACTACGCAGCAGTAGGTTAGAGTGAAAATTACATTTGCATATTTCATAAATAGTTCTTCAAAGTGACATTCACTAACTGCGCACTAAAATAACGTATGAAACCATTAATGCAACTGTAGATGATCGCTCACATTCATTAAACAGTTGTACACAAACTATTCGTTGTTGAACTGTTCATCGCGACATGTTGATGGCGATGGCGTAGGGTTTGTACATAACAGTCGTTAAATATTGTCGCCCTACCTTGGACAGAACACAAATGGCGCACAGTTCAAATTCTATTCCAAACTAATCAAAACTAATTCTTGGTTGATGGGCCAGAGATATATTTTAGAATAACATGTTGTTCTATTTGAAATTTACAAATAAGCCAGATTCGTTAAAAACTCTTCAAATACTTTTTCGAACAATGACTTTTTCAAAAACTACCTTTTTACATTGATTGTACAAACGTGATTTCAGCAGGACGGTGCCACTTGTTATACACCCGTGAATCATTGACGGTCTTGTCTTGCGCGAGTCTTTTCCTGGTCGTGTCATCTTCCGTTTTGATAACCAGAATTGGCCGCCACGATCTTACGATATAATACGTGTGGACCTTTTTCTGTGGGGTTGTCTGAAGTTTTTCTCTGGTTTACGCCTCTGGTCTCTTTTCTGGTTTACGCCAACTAGCCCGCGACCAGCATTGAAGGTGGAAATTGAACGCTGTATCAACGAAATACCTCGCCACATTTATACAAAACCGTTATTGAAAATTTCACCAGAAAAGTACTCGTCTGCCATCAAAGTCCTGGCGGCTATTTACAGGATATGTTGTTTCATGCGTAATTTCCAAATGTCTAACAGTATAAATTAATAAATTTGTCAATACTTTGCTACAGAAAACCCATGTTTATTTAAAATTCACATCTTAAGGCCCCTACCTACACACGCTCCGATTTTCACTCCGGCGTGCCTGCACGGGCTGGGTTTGTGCAGTTAAGCCTGAGTGTGTATAAGTCATTCAGGCGGCCTGCACGAGCCATAAGCCCGGCCTGTGCAATATCTGTTCGGTTCTGATATTTTGGCTTTGTCTGTGCAAACAAGCCGGCACGTGTGTTGACTCGCCAGTCCAATACTACAGTTTTGGATGAGTTGTCATCGTTCAGTTCATACCTGTTGCATTTAAAGTAAAAATATGGACACCAGAAATTATTTAAGAGATTCTCTCAGAGAATTTATAGAGTTATACCGGAGCTATCCTTGTATATGTATGTTTCTTAATCGATACGAAGGTAGTTAAACCAATCAGCCTTTGTAGTCTTTAATTCAGCTAGCAAATTGATATGAGAAAAATGTTGTCTCTTTAAAAGCCAATCTTTAACCCATTTATTTTTCTTTGTTTTTTTTTTTGCTTACTTTAATACAACGAATAGCCAAAGTGTTTAAGAAGAGAACTTGTGTGTTTTGTCCGATTCTCATGATGTTGGAGATAAAATGTGTATGTAACAATATAAGTAATAAGAGATGCGGTCTTGAGTTTCTTATTCACAACAAAAAACTGAAACCTCAACTGAAAACGTCTGTGCAGTGTGGAGACAACTCAGAGGTCAGGCAAACCCGAGCGTATTTGCTCACGCAGGCAAGCCGGAGGGAAAACCGGAGAGTGTGTAGGGCCCTTTATTGTAACGCGCTCTTATTGTAACACCTTTTCACGTTCACAAACCACGTGACCTCTTGGGCACTTTTAAATAGTGATCTATTTCGTTGATGCTAAATCGGTTGCACTTCGTATAGTAATTTTTCGCAAAATCCTGACCTTATAATAGTCTGTTTAACTACCGTCTTCTGATTGGCTGTGAGAAGCGTGACATGAATATAACCAATTAGATATTGTATTGGCCAACGCAGAGACTGAGGATGCATCATTTGACGTTTCGCTTATTTGACTTTACTGTCCTCAATAGGATCTCTTGTATCGTGATTTTATAGCGTTTTTCTCGTTAGCTATTTACATTCATATTTTATTGCTTATTTCCATAACTTGTCAGTTCTGTCTAGGGTAAAATAATTTACATTATTCTCTACTTGCGGCAAGTTGAAGTGTACATTGTTGGAGAATGAAGATTTTTAGGTTAAGTAATAAGATAAATTTAGTGTTGTTTACGAAATGCATGAAACCACTATTAATATTTCAGTTACTTTTATTTATATAATATTTAGTCGTTATTATTATAAAATTTTTTAGTCGTGATTTTAATCTTCCTGATATCGTCTTAAATACTTTCTTGTTAAAGTTGTATATTACATATCGTCAGTTCAATTTCAATATTACGACAGCCATTTTGGCATTTCCATAATTACATTTCATTACCTTGCAGCTTGTACTGCACTGGGTCTGGCGAATTTTTCCGATTAATTAATACCAATACCGAAATGTCGGTTGCCTAAATATAGTGGTCACGTGGTTTGTTAACCTTGTCGAAGGCACTGTATAATTTAAATTTTACTCTATTAAGTTTTGACTTTATCGCAGGTCATGGTTTTGCGGCGCAAAATAATTATATCTAACGATACTGCCTTGCACGGCATTTTAAAGAAAAATACTGTTCTAAATTAATGTAATAATAATTCATACTAATAGAGCAACATGTTATAATTTGCATATAATCACCTTCATACTTCCAATGTTTTAAAGTAAGAGAATTAAGAAATGTGATAAGAATTACATATTTACTTTTTCTTTGTGTTTAATACATATAGAAAACTAATTTCTGCGTTTTATAAAACATTTGAGAGACAGCCAAAATATCTTGAATGCTGTATATGTTTGTCAAATATTTAGGTATTCTAAACAATAAAACCGATTTGGTTTAAAGTAATATGTTATTATAACCATACGAACGCAATAACCTCAAGAAAATAAGGTTTTAAATACAAATTACTTTCCGAACCGTTATCAAATTCAGATAAAATTAAGACCAACAATTGTTTAAAACAGTAAATAAACAATATAATGTGTAGTATTTTTAGAATTCTAAAACTTATTGAATAAACTCAACTCAATGTTCATTATGAAATAAAAATACAGTAAACACTAAACAGGGTAATAATTTAGATACAATATGCTATATTACTATCATAATTTGTAAGGAGAATACGACGGGCACTATTTATATTTTGAGCCTTGGCAACACGAAGTCAGATGCCATCTGACGTTTGCAGTGGAACGTTTGACATTTTTAACCATAACCTTCTTCAGAGCATTGTATTATTTAAGGGCGATTTGTGTTGTTTACAGTGATTTGAAAATTATATCTCAGCCTAAACTACTCTGCCTAAATCCTTTGCCACTATGAAACACTGTTATAACGAGTTTAATCGTAGCCGCCATTCGCTCATCGACGAAAGTCGTGAAGGTCGTCCAAAATCAGTTGTTGTGCCACAAAACATCGATGCTGTGCAAAAACTGATAATGCAAGATTGTCATGTGACATACTGTGAGACTGAGGCAACCTTAGGCATTAGTTCGACTAGCATATGTATATAAAATATTGCATGACCATTTAGTTGTAAAAAAGGTTTTTGTTCTCGTTGGATCCCACATAAATTGAAGAAATCTCAAAAAGGTGCTCGTGTCGATTGGTGCAAACAAATGCTCAAGAAATACAATGGCGATGCTTCAAAAGACGTATATAACATATGGGCCGAAAGTAAATAGCAGTCGACTGTATGGGTGTTTCAAGATGAACCAAATTCAACAAGAATTGTTCGCGCTCGAAGCATTTCGAAACAAATGGTCGCTTGTTTTTTCGGAAAAACTGGTCATGTGGCAACAGTGCTTTTAGAGGAACGTAAAACGGTCGATTCTGAATGGTACACAACCATTTGTTTGCCGATCTTCGTTGGATTATTCTTCATTATGACAGTGCGAGCTCTCACACGTCTCGTCTAACAACTGAATGCTGTAAACACTCAAAAAATCGAATTTATGGGTCATTCGCCGTACAGTCCTGATTTAGCATCCAATCACTTCTTTTGTTTCAGAACGTCAAAAATAAATTTGTTGACAACGATTTTCATCGGCAGAATGAGCCGTTGATGCGTTCAAAAACCATGTTTTGGCGATATATCAAGCGGAATGGAAAAAATGCCTTCACAAATGGTTCGAACGCATGAAAAAAATGTATAGATCATGAAGGAGAATGTTTTGAAAAACGATAAAGTAATTTTCAATGACAAATTAGTGTTTTTTTTTATTATTAGGCTCAAAATATAAACAGTGCCCGTCGTACAGGAATATATCACCCACAATTTTTCTCATCTGTTCTTATAATGTCATTTGGTATTGTTGTTAAATTATATAGCAAAAAAAAACCGATTCAGATAAGGCGATTAATAGTAAACCTCACAAAACACAAATTATCTTGCACGAAACATGGTAGTGAATATATCATGGCAAATCATGGACTGCTTTGAAATTAGTTAAATGCTATGCCAAGGTTGATATTGGTAGGAAAGTAGACAACCATTTATATTGAACACTTATTCTGATAATCTATTACTGTTGTATTTTGTTTAAACAATTTTATCGATAAATAACATATACCACCTCATTTGACTCATAAATACCAATTTGTTGAAGTGTTAATAAATACATAAATATTACGTTCTCTAGCAGTAATTTATACAGTTAAATTTATAGGTTATTGTTTAATCTCAATTTTAATAATTCATATGTTTCATGTAAAATTAGTTCGAATATCTGCACACATGCTTTTCAAAACAAATTAATTTTTTATTTTACTTAATTTAGTACTTTTCTAGTTCTAAAAATAGCATCAACTTTCCATTTTATTTCTAATAATACAATAAGAAATTGCATAACGTTTCGTTTCCTGCAGACGAGCACCACTTAACCGGTTTAAATGATCATTAGAGATCTTCATTTCTGTGTAATTGATCAGTTTTAATTTTAATGTAAGTCCAATTCAGTATTTATTACGTAAAAAACAAGATGGTTAACTTGTTCTAGATACTATAGCAAATTAATTCTTATAGAAATTTTGTTGTTCATTTAATTGAGAACTTAGGAACTTTACAGAAATAGGGTTGTTTAATGCTATTCATATTTATCTTACATTTTGTTTCTTAGAACTATGGCCAACTTTAGCAATATATAGAAATACTCCGATTATTTAAACAATGTAAACTAGTTGTATAAGCTTTCTGGTCAATAGAAAATAATTGATGACTAGAAATACCAGCGAAACTTCCAAGAATTATCTACAACCTTGAAAGAAACTAGAATCAGCATAGAAATATAATAAGGCGAAACTGATGAAATGAACATCGACAAAGGTGCCAAAGCAGAATACTCATTGTTTGCGTTGTTTTTCTATATGGCAATAGAACATATTGCATGGACAATAAATAAGAGTACAATAAGATGAAGAGGAGGCCAACTAGGAGCATACGCAGATTATCTAGTACGAATTGCTAAAAGAAGGGTCATTATGGTCAGGATAGTTTGGACTGGCAATAAACAAGAACAAAACGAAAATAATGAGAATGATTAAAGTAGGGAACCATGAATTCGAGGAGGTGGATAGATCTAAATATCTGGAAGTCGTACTGTTCAGAAATGGAAATAAATCAACTGAAATTAAATAAAACATAAGGCTCTACAAGTAAATAGGAAGCTAGTAAAAATTAAGACATTCACCCAAAAAAATTAAAATTAGAATATACGAGTATAAAACGTTAATACACGTTAAACCCTCACTTACTTACGCAACAGAGACAATAACTGTGACAAAAAAACAAGAGGAAAGAATGAAAGGAAAATTATGAGAATAATATTAAGCCCAGTACGAACAGCAGATGGAAAATGCAGAATGAGAACCAATTTAAGAATAGAAGAATTAAAAGGAGAGAATATAATAGGAATAATTAAGAAGCAAAGACGAAGCTGGCTGGGACATGTGTGATGGGCGAACCGAGAAGATGTGATAAATGTAATAATGGAATAGGAACCAACAAGTGAGAGAGTTGTAGAAGTAGACCAAAATCACTTGGATAGAAGAAGATAAAGACCGGAACAAGGTCGAAGTAAGAAACCCAAAGGACGAAGCCAGGAATCGAAAAAATGGCATGGTATATACGAGGGTTGCGTATATACCATGGGTGTATACCTCGGGACAACCCGAGGGTTGCCTTTTAAGTTTTTACAATCGACCAATAGATGGCGTTACTGAGGCGTGACATCACTGTATTCGTGAACCTTGAGGTTTGTTATCGCGAAGCCAGTGACAACTTACTCCTAGGAATTGACCGAGTAGTGTGTTGATAGTGAACGTTTAAAAAAAGCAAGTTTGTGCAAAAATGGAAATTACCCGTGAAGGTTTGCGTTGGATGATTTTTTATGATTTTAAGAATGGCTTTTATTATTATTATTATTATGTTATATAGGTTTGGGCCTCATCAGCCACTGATCGCATGGGTAGTCCCTTGGCGATCCCCTCTTATCTGGGTCATTATCCAAAAATGCTATCCCATAAAAGGAGCAATTTGGGCACGTCCCTCGCCTTAAGCCTCTGTTCAATTTAATGAATTCTTGGGCCTATTTCTCAATCTCTGAGTATTCGATGAAGAGTTTGGTTATTCGATGAAACTCCTCTCCATCTTTCTCTGTGTCTGGTCTCTTGCCCAGTCATTAATGCGGTCTCTGATCAGATTCCGACTTATTCCCACTGCATGTACTGGTCCATAGAGGTTTTCCCCGGTCCCTAGTCTTTCAAGGTCATCTGCAATTAGATTTCCCTTAATGTTATTATGCCCAGGTATCCATAAGAGTTCCACCGGTCCCTTCCCTGACAAGTGGTTCAATGCTTCATATCAATTATAGATATCAATTATAGACCAGCCTCGACTTTGTCGTTGCTGAATTCAGGGCTGTCAACGCCGCCCTGCTATCCGAGCAGATACATACTCTCTCCTGGGTCCGATTTTGGTCGGCCCCCAGAACACCGTATATAATTGCAACTAGCTCGGCCTGGAGTGCGGTAGTGTATTTACCCAGGGGGAAGGTTTTACATATCCCATCGCGTCGCCTATACACCCCTGCGCCCGTTCTGTTCTCACTCTTGGCTCCATCCGTGTACCAGATGTCTCCATTGAGCGGTAATTCAGCTCGACCCTCTATCCAGTCGGTCTTGCTGGTGAGGGTGATTTTATATTTCTTGTCAAACAGGAAGTGGACACCCGTACTACCAGAGGGCATCCATAGGAGCCCCTCCTGAGCTAGCTCTCTTAAGAGTCTATTCACGTCCCCTACCTTCCTGTTTTTGTTTCCTACCCTGTGCCAATGCACAATCGGAAACTGCAAAGGCAATCCTTTGCAGCTTCCGATTTCAGGGTGACATCAAGAGGTGGTATTCCCGTCAGTATCCCCATCGTCTCGATCGGTGTCGATCTTGAGGCTCCGGTTATGCTTCTTAGAAAAGAAAGAAAGGCCTTACCCAACAACAATGCATAGAATCGCTTCATGCAACTTTTGGTAATAAAGCACCATCAGAGAAGACTGTTTACAATTGATTTGCAGAATTTCGTCGTGGTCGTGCGTCCATCAGTGATGAATGTCGTGAGGGTCGACCAAAACCGGTTGTCGTTCCAAAAAACATCGATGATGTGCGTAACATGAATAAAGAAGATCGGCATGTGACTTACAGACATATAGAGGCGCCTCTTAGCATATCGCAGACTGCAATACAATCGATTTTGCATGAACGTTTTAGATGTTAGAAAGATCTGTTCCAGATGGATTCCGCATAATTTGATCGAAGCGCAATAAAAGGCTCGTGTTGATTGGTGTCAGAAAATGCTGAAAGAATTCAACCGAAGGCGTGCAAAATCCGTATATAACATTGTTACAGGAGATGAAACGTGTATATATTCATATGAACCGGAAAGCAAACAACAGTCTATTGCTTGGGTGTTTGAAAATGAATCGAATCTCATTAAAGTGGTTCGTTCACGGAATACTTCCAAGAAAATGATCGCTTGTTTCTTCGGATGTACTGGACACGTCGTAACCATTCCTTTAGAGGATCGAAGAACTGTTAATGCTGAGTGGTATACAACCATTTGTTTTCGATAAAATACGGAAAAACAACAAAAAAGGCGCACCATTCTTCATCACGACAATGCCAGCTCCCATACAGCACGTCAAACAACTGAATATTTGAAGGAGAAAAATATCGAATTAATGTCTTATTGCCCGTATTCACCCGATTTATCAGCTAATCACTTTTACTTGTTCCCCACTGTCAAACAAAAGATGTGTGGACAGCGATTTTCGTCACCTCAAGTAGCTGTTGAAGTCTTCCAAAACCATGTTTCTACGATATCGACTTCACAGCGGAGAAAATGTTTCCAGAATTGGTTTGAACGTATGCAAAAATGAATTGACCTGAAACGCGAATATTTCGAAAAGCAATAAAACACTTTGTTTCGAACTTGTTCGTTTTTTTTTTTCACTTTTTGTAAAAACTTAAAGGCAGCCCTTGTATAGGAGAATCAAAAAATTAAAGGGGATTGATCATTCTCAAGAAGATAGATCTAGAAAGCTTTCATAAGCGGTGCTACCCCACTTGGGATGTTAGACCAGCCATACATACATACAAACTTATTTAACTACAATACAAATAACTGATTTTTTATGACTTTATGTGACAAAAATACTAATAAAATAAGGCGTAAAAGTGTCTAAAAAAACTGTATTTTTTCTACAACTATATATGAAAATTATAAAAAAAGTCTACATTTTGAGTGTTTATTAAAATTATATATTTTTCTTTCAAATATCAGGTTTTCTATGATGCTAGTTGATGTATTATTTATTAGTTATTAGTTTCTTGAAAATTCAATTTAAAATATGTAAATTGCAATGTTTTAATAATTTTCTCTGCGCATTTGTAAATAAACGCATTTCACTTGTTTTTAAGCCCAAATATGGGTACATATTTTTTAACGAAATATCAATTGATTCTAAAAACTATCTTATCGTTAAGCCGGTTTGGTAAGAAACAATTAAAACAGGACTGCGTTAGGCGGAATTTATATCTTTCAATTTATTTACTTTAATTCCTCCTACACGCAATTTAAGATCATTTGATTGCTACAATTAATTATTGTTCACTGTTCGGCTTAAGTTAGGATATCAAGTGGAATGGGTATTCCGCCTGGAGACTGGTATTCAACAAATTCATTGATCTCATTTCGGTATAGTTATTTAATAAAGTACGAGTAAGTTTGTTAGGGATGTGCGCCTACTTGTAGATTTATTTATAATGGAAGACACATATTGACAAATGAAGTTGAATAATAACGATTTTCTCTAACGATAAGTAAAAGTTATTAGAAATGCAAAAACGCTACAATACCTAAAAGTGTGCCAGCCCAGATATAGCCTACTCGATATGCTAGATCTACTCGATAAGAAAATGTATATTAATTGAAAATGATCTTTTTGTAGACAGCCTTAGAAGGGAGTACTTATGGTGGTGTCACTAATAATAATGTGAGAAATTCGTCTCTTATCATCGTTATTTTCAGATCAGACTACAAGGTTGTTACATACATATTAGAAAAAGGATTATTGAGTCAAGGGAACTAACGAGTGAACTCCTCAGATAAACCCAAATATGAGTGGGGGAAGTAACTAATCGCCGTAATACATTGAGCGGAAGTAAAATTGTAAAACTTCTTGTCAAGTCTTTGGTTGTAAATTGTTAAGGCAATGTTTGCCTTTTTTTCGGGAAGTGAAGTCGTCTGAAGAGCAGGATGTTTCGTGATTTTTGTTATTATAATCACTGTCTATCTCCTGGGCACCATATAAATTATATTGACAATTCAAAATAAATAATGAAATAAATATATAAAGTGCCTATACGAAAATATATTTTAAAAATAATAATAATAATATTTTAATAAAAAGATAAGTTAGGCATGACGAAAAATATACTATTTACTCTAACAACACCACTGCCTTACACTTTTAATAGATACAGCTCAACAAGAATAGGAACAAGTCTCAAAACTGCGATAACGGACCGTCCACGAGGTGCGCAGTAAAATAGCCTGGTCTTTACTCAGTCGCATTGAGACCTTTGCAGAGTGAATATCGATGAATATACATTGAATGTGAATGTACACAGAGTTCGATATGGCCAAGCGTAAAGTGCATTCTTTTCCCTCCCAATGCTGCCTTACTCTTCTTCTCACTCTTTCTTCTATGCATACCTAGAGAATTTTACTTTTTCCCATTTTTGATGAGCAGTACATGGTATGCTAAATTCAAGCAAAGGTTTTAAAGTTCATTCAGTGTCTCAGTTGGAACTATAGGATTTGAATTGGGTGTCATTTGTGTTCTGCCAAAGATAGGGCGTCAATATTTAACAACTGTCATCTACAAATCATACGACGTACCACGATAACATGCCGCGATTAACAGTTCAACAACGAACAGTTTGTGTACAACTGTTTTATGAAAGCGAGCGATCATTTACAGTTGCATTAAGAGAAATTCGCACAAAATTAGAACAAAATGAAGCGCCTACGCAGAGTTAACAGTTTGTAACGTAATCAAGAAATTTAAAGAGACGGGTTCTGTTATTGATAAGGAAACACCAATACGTCCTAGTCGTGATCGGTCAGATAACAATATTGCTGCAGTGAGGGGAAGTGTACGGGAGTACCCAAAAATCAGCATCACCTTCTTTCTTCTTTAACACCCAATTAACAAATATACGGCGTTGTAAATGGTCTGTAGCTTGTAACTGTTCTGTCAACTGAATTTTGTATGCAGATCTTTCCTTAAAATCAGATGCGTGGTGGTTCTTGATAGATTCAATTGTTGTGAACGGCGTCGAATTGATGTATTTAGATATTCCCGTACACTTTCTCTCATTGTTGCAAAAGTTTCATCTGACCGACCACGACAAAGACATATTGGTGTTGCCTTATCAATAGCAGAACCCATCTCTTCAAATTTCTTGATTAAATTACAAGTTTGTTAACTTTGTAGGCGCTTCATTTTGTCCTAATTTTGTGCGAATCTTTCCTAATGCAACTATATGATCCCTCACTTTCATAAAACAGTTGTACAGAAACATTTCATTGGTGAACTGTCAATCGCGGCATGATGACGTCGTATAGTTTGTAGATGACAGTCGTTAAATATTGACGCCCTATCTTTGACAGAACACAAATGGCGCGCAATTAAAATCTTGTAGTTCCCCACGTAGGACACCCTGTAGAATAATCTTAGTTTTGCAGTATATCTTGCTAATCTTACTTTATGTAAATCTGCATTGAAAATGTGTAAGGGAAAAGGTCTATAGAATCAGATGTAGAACAACTGTATGTTAAAAACATACAGTTGTTCTAGATATGATTCCAAGAGTCAAAAACTTGAAAAATAAAAGTATATAAATCTTTCCTTACCACATATTTTATCTAGTACATACTTTCAATTTAAGCCGCATAGTTTCTTAACTTTTAACTGATCGTTAAATATTGACATTAATTTAGCGTGTAACAGTGAAGAGTACAAACGATATATTGTTCCGCAGCATTTGTTATGTAGGTAGTAAATACCTGAAATAGTTAAGAATAATTAGCGGTATTCTACTGAAATTTATGGGAATAACAAGCATTCTGTACGGGATATACATTTACCTTGGCAAGAAGTGGATTAAAGGTGTATTTATTGTCCAATTCTATCCTCGGCGTAGCCGCCATTGCAGTCAGAGGTGTCGTTGGAACAATCATTTCCTGTAAAGATAGACGGAGAGTGTTATTTTATTACGTCTAGGTAATGAAAGTGTAACGGCAATTAACAATAATTGCGAGTAAGTTCTTTTATTAATAATCTCCACTTGACATTAAGGATTCGAAATGCGCACAATCAAATCGCGATTAGTTGCGATTAGAGTGATCCAGCGAATTCTTCAAATGACACTTTCCTTACGCGGAATGCAGTAATTCTTTTGAGTATGTGTACATTTTGCTATGAGCGTAGTAATCAGATACAGTTTGTTACAGAAAGAATGCAACCAGCGGACATTTTACTTCGAAATTACGGGGTCGATACATCAGGTAAAACCAGGTGAGTGCATTCCAATTTATTTCGTATTGTATTTAACACAGAAGAAAAAAAACCTTTGAGTCTATGATCTCAGTTTGTTCGACTTTTACTTCATCCGGTTAACAGAATATTCGTTACTCGAATAAAGATTTGTTTGAATAAGGATTTATTCTATGAACAAATCGTTCTTATTAAATCTAAATTATATTTCTATAACCTTTACAAATATTTTCAAGGCAATAAAATACTTTATTAACAAAGATATTAAATCATAAATTACCTAATGATTACATTAATAATTGTATTCAATTAAATACTTCTTTAATAATTCGAAGAAATTATTTATTCTGTTAGTATTTACATCATTGAAGTTATGTTTCTTTGTGTGTATGCGAAAGGACCAAAAATGTCGGAACATAGCACTAAAGTAGCTTACAAAAGAGGACACAAATAAGAGTTTAAATATTAAATTATCCATAAAATATTGGAAGGAATCCATAGTTATAATACTTGTAAGTACCCGTTATTCAAAAATTCGTAATTAAACTACATGCTATTCTAATCGAAAATACTTCGTATTTCCTCTACATAATGTATGTAATTGATAAAACACAACACATGATTTTAGGTACTATTATTATATGTATTATAAAGTATTAATCAATTATACAAGGTGATTTTATAGAGGTATAAAAATGGGGCAACTGTGAAGAAAAAATATTTTACACAGAGAAAAGGGATTCCTTATTCCAAAGAAAATTGTTCTTCAATATGATCAATAAAATATGCGTATTAAAACGATAAATAGGGTTTATTGAATTCTCAATGTATTTATTTGAATTAATAAAATTATTCACTATTAAGTTAATAAAACATTCCAATTAGAAAAATATAATTCACAGATTAAAAATATAAAAAGTGTCATGCAAGAAATCCATTTTGCTTGAACAAAGAATATTCTTTTATCTGAATAAACTAAAAGCAAAAATACTGAGAATACTTATGAATATTTAAATAATTTTCAGTGTATAATAATATCGACATTAAAGTATGTCGATTTTAAAGTATGATAATGTTGATAACCATGTTAAGGAAAAAAATATTGTGTTATTAAAAAATGAAGTTGCTTACATATATAAAAATATTTGACGCTCTAAACACCGAAACAAAATTAACTATTTTCAGTTTTTAGCATATTACTAAAATCAAACACATTTATACAAAAATATTATACATTATTAAAAACAATGTCGAATTTTTCCATAAGTATTAGATGGAGTGCAGTTAAATCCCAGTACTGATATAAAAGAGTATTTAAACTTCGAATTGTTAATGATTTTTATTATTCAATATGAATACGCCAAATGCCGGTGAACGCTGGAAACCCTAAAGAATGATTAAAAGCTAGGAAAAACTAATTTTATGATTGCCTGTGTAATATATCTACGATTTTAAATCAGTACGGTAATAACGGGTGTCCCAGCGAGAAGTAGCCGATTTAAACTTGCCGCCATTACTCTTGCGGCAGGTTTTGGAAGTTGATGCTTCGTAGTTATTACGTGGAGAGTAAGCCATTACAAAATGGAGCGCTATACTGTTCAGCAACGCATACTTATTGTCAAAGCGTACTACGAATGTAATGGTTCAATTGTGGGCACTGAAAGAAAATTATGTGCAAATATGGGTCGTCGTGAGACACCTGCTAAGCGTTTATGACCCTATTAGACTTTTTCTTGTGGGGCTACGTTAAAGGAAAACTCTATGCCAATAATCCCGTTACGATTGAACAGCTGAAAAATAACATTAGCGAAGTTATTGTATTCCATGTCTAATGGCATAATTTAAATAAACAATTGAACACAAAATGATTGTAGAAATGTTATTTATTTGCCCAATAATTACAAACATAATCGGCTACCTTTCGCTGGGACACCCTATATTTAAATCGCAATAAGCTAAAAACGGCGCATTGCATTTAGTACTTCATTAATTCTTTTACCAACTACTCTCAATTTATTAATCGAGTTCGGCTTGATTGGATCATCAATATCGCTTTGCGAGTTGGTTTCGACCAGCACAGCCTCAAGGTCAACAGTTCTCTAATATTATATTTCTAAATACCCAGCTTCCAAGCTCTGACAATATACAATACATTTACACCGTATAATAAAAAAAAATAACAAAGACTTACTGCTGGCTATTTAGTGTATAGTTTAAGTTGGTACTTAAGCCATATTTATTATACAGCTAATTAAACAGGGCCAAGTTGTTTGTAAAACATTTTCTCCTCTGTACAGCGTTTATAAAAATAAACAAGGTACGAATCGTGCAAAAAAAAATACAATTTATTTTCCTATTTATGTGGCTTTATATATAATTAATATTGGAATAAATTACCCGATACAAGGTCATATTAATATCATAATAACAATTACAATAAGCGATTCGGAGACTACGTTATGTTTCAAAAAATACGGACGCAAATAATCGTTCACGGGATGCTGATAATGAATAAATGTCAACATTTTATTTTCCTTCATTAACCGGTTTATGCTTGGTTATTTTTACAAAGCCATTTTCCACTTTATGGGTATCGAGTGATTCTATACAGCATGTTTTACAGCTGTAAATTTAGAATTTAACGCGCCGGTACCCATCCGAACTGGTATTGACATTAAGTGGACGAGCGCTACACATTAAGTACTAAATTCACGAGATGTCTCTGTTGGTCTTTTATGGAAAATAAAGATTTGTTCCTAGAGTTGTAAAATCCAATTTTTAGTTTTGACCCATTTTCGGGTTTTAGTTTCAAGTTTAAAAGTCGTAAAAGCAAATTATATGGTAGCGATATTAAATTTAAAGCACTAAATTAAATTAAAAAAAAGGGAGACCAGTTTTCCACGAACACTGAAAGATTACACGTTTTTTAACACGCGTTTCGCCAACTAAGCATGGCGTCATCGGGAGATGATTGAAACTCGATTCAGTTTTAACTCTTTGTCGGGCGCAACCGATTTGTGAGATTCGGCAGTCACTTTTTTCTTTGCCCTTTCGTGTGTATTACGAATATTAACTCGAACTCCCTCATAGCTTCCTAGTTCCAAACCACTATTCTCGATATGGTGTTGATTTTCTTTAGTGCATTCCCTAGGTCTTGTATGGGTCGCCTCGATCTGTCAGATGCATTGCGCCTGATTACATCATTATTTTCGCTGTTATATTTTGTTAGATTTCTTTTATTATTTAATTTAATAATACGTTTTGGAATCTTTACACTTACTTATTCTGGCTTTTCATGGTATTATTATTCACATTATCACATTTGGGTGTTAAATTAATTATTGGTTTATACTAAATATCATAACCAAAAATGTGACGTTTATTTTTGCTTGGAACATGCTAAAATGATGCAAGAGGATTTATAATTCTTTGCACTGAAAATAGGCAGTAACTTATAACTTTTCTTTGTAATTTACGCCCAATATTTTTTTATACATAGTTTTATGACTTTTGCATGAAAAAATCGGTGGTTGATTTTCTGTATTCAAAATATTGTTCAATACTAATTTATGTTTGTTTTGTCTTAAAACGGAATGCGTTTATCTTAAAACGGAAAAAAAACTTGTCAATAGCTGGTTGTCCTCTAAAAATCTTCCAAATTTGTTGTTTTACAACATTAAATGACTTCCTTTATATTAATTTAATTATTGAGATTAAAATTTAGTGTGAAATATTCTAATATAATACTGTACTATATTAAGTAAAATAAGCGTTTAATTAAGTCTCTACCTCATTAAAAACTAAATTATGTAAGATTTGATTATGGAATCTCTCAGACGTATTGCTCCTGAATGTGTTTGGATTCATATTGCGCCCGACGGAAGGTTAATCATCTCTCAATAATGCCAAATTGGTTCGCGAAACGCGCGTTGAGAAACGTGTAATATTTCGGTAATACTGACAAGATGTGAGAGCTACTGTATCGAACCAACAGTTTATGCAGATGGTACTTGGCAGAAAGGTAGCTTTACTTCGCTGCTTCGTGTATCGTGGTTTTTGTGATATCTACTTGAAACTTGAAACGTATTTATATCGAAACAAGGTAGTCAAAATTGGTACTATAAATATCTTGGAGCCTACTAGATTGAAAAAAAATAGTATAGCGATTATCTAGTACCTATCGAAAGATTTTCTTTTTTTAACAAAAGATGACGAAAATTAACATAGAAACAGTTTATTCGTTTTGTAACAGCTGCTTAACAGCAAAATCGGTTTTGGCAAATTTTTTTGTCTGCTTTAATGTAAAATAGGAAATAATCTTTCCAGATAGAAATCAGCGAAAATGCGTCTAGTACATAAATTGAATCACATACCCTTCACCTTCATCCCTTCTGATGCGCCGAATCCTGATTTGATGCCCTTTGACTTTGACCTATCAAGCCTTTTTTATAACTTAAAAAATAGTGAAGAATCAAATTTTTTGTGTAAATGTTGAAGCCAAAACCTGTCAATAACAAGCCAACGTGTTGTTAAACCTTGTATAATTTTAAGTAACTCAATGTGAATGTGATGTTAAAGGGTTACTATGATTTCAATCAACGCATCATCACTCTTTCCTCCAAGGTATGTTAAAAAGATGCGTTAGGTAATGGATTTGAAATCTTGAAAGTACACAGTTTTATTTGGAGACGAATAAAACCTTATCGTTTGAATAATTACTATTTTTTCAACTTGAAATTAATTTTGTGGAAAACCGGGCTGGGATTATAAGCTGTCAAGCGACGCAAGTGATAAAAAAAAAGGTTAAGGTTGAACCGAACGACACGTTACTTCAATACTTGTAATCACATTCTAACCGACGTTCCATCATTCCGTTTTCGCTTTTGGCTCGGGAGATCCACCCCCGGTCTCTTCCTACGTATTTTCTGTTTTAAGAGTCGTAAAAATATTTGAAAACGTAAGGTCGATTACAATTGCAGAGAGAATATATTCAATAAAAACGTGTGATGTAACCACAACGTGAAAAAATAAACCAAACCAATGCCTGAGCGTATTTAAAAATAGAGGCGTTATTCGATAGATTTTTCCAACTGCCTAGTCGCTACCATTCATAAACAAGTACCTGTCTTTGTACGAATGCGCCCATATTGTTACATTAAAAAGAGACGGCTGTATAAATTTCAGAAGGTAATGCACAAACGTCAACCATTCATTGCCATCAAATAAAATTATTTATTCGACATACCGGTTTTATTCAAATCCCCAATGATCGATTCTAATTAACCACTCAATGGCATTTCGTCTATTGTTTTATTTGCACACATATAAACGATCAACTGCGCAAAGTTCGGACGTTAAATACGCGGACTGAACACATGCCCATTTAATTTGTTTGGCATAATTATGGAACGATTTTTATTTCATACGCGTTCGCCGTATTTAAACCAGTTGCAGGATCGATATCTGACTGCTTTTTCGATTAGAAAAAAATATATTTGAAAAATATTAGTGTCCCGAATCTCTTAAATCTGATACTCCAGTGGCGTACCACATATTTATAAAATATATTTAGCAGTTTCAATAAACTGAATATTCGGATACTTGCAAATACAGAGATATCCAGATTGATTGAAGGTAATGTCACACATAAGATACATTGAGGTTATTAAAATTTATTTCTATTATATTAAAACTTCTTTTGTGGTAGCCATTGGCCCTTTTAACAACGTCAAAAATCGGATGACTCGATCTCGAGATTTTATGTTTATTGAAAACATAAATCTATGATAGCTTCACGTAAATTCAGTGGACATTTATCTAAATTAATGTAACCTGCCTTTAACCTAGGGATATTCGGAAACTAAATATTTTTGAGTTATATGACGTGATGGGTTTTTTAAAACTTTACTAAAAATAAGTTAAAAAAATTATCTATATATTTAAAATACGAGTATGGTTGATAAATTCCAATTCAAGTGTCTGCAAGAGCTACTAATAATGTGTCTTTAGATAATTTTTTCTTTGGATCTTTCTTATTTGAGTTTGAGTTTACCATTTTAATTACATTTTATTTATTTTTGTTATCTTATTTGTCTATATAAATCATTGTTGTCAACTGTACGATTTGAAACTGTTAGTTAGCCATCATAAAACATGTGAGCGGCACATCGAAATGTTTAGGGAGCGTTCCCAAGCAGGTCTTTATGGAAAAACTTTTGGCCGATTAGCCCAAAACTTACAGTAATAATAAAAATCATTCTAAGGCCCACAATAATTAAAATACGACATATCATCTGCAGTAAATCACACCCCTTTTTATTGAAAACTATCTTGCTTTATTATATTTTACCCGGAGGTCTACCAAATAAAAAAATCAGCGCATTAGTGGAAGCAGTGGCGGCTCGTGATAAAATGAAACGGGTGTTCTGCACAGGGCCGATCCTAGGGTATTGGCCGCCCGCGTGCAAATTTCAAACGTATCCGAACTACTGGCGCCGTAGAGGCTGCAAAAAAATAGCGGCGCAGGCGAAAATTTTGAAAATTTTCAAGGTCACACGTTTTCCTGATACTTCAGAATTTTTATGTAAAATCCGTTTATACAAAAATATAAACTTTCATAAGAAAAATTTTTGGAATTTAATACTTTTTTGAAGAACATTCATGTTTGCCGTCATATTCTTTGGTTAAGAGAAAAGGCTTGTAAGGTGAATTTTCTACTAGAGGGTCTATAACACTTAAAATATTTTCCGAAAGAGTTTCAGCGTCACATTTTGTAGGTTTCAGGTATGTCCAAAAACGTTCAATCGGTTCACCATCAAGAATATATTTTAAAACTACCACTAACTGAGTTCTTGCAGATACATCAGTTGTTTCGTCTGCCATAACTGCCAAAAATGAAGGTTTGTTAATTTCTTTAATTATTTCTTCATGACATACTTTTAATATACAGTCTAAAAGATCATTTTGTATTTTTTTAGAGGTTCCTTTAAATACTGAAGCATTTTGTAGATGCTCGCTTAAAGTTACATCAAGCTCAGCAGAAAAATTTATCAAACCACGAAATGTCCCCGGGTTTTGAGAGGTTTCAGCTTCGTCATGTCCTCGCAGCGCCAGTTCAAAGGCCCCACAAAACTTTATGCAGTTTATAATTTTTGACAAAACGTATCTCTTTTTTGTCACATTATCATTATGCTTTTGCACATTTATCCAATAAGTTGAATCTAGCTGCGCTTTAATATTAGTTGTTTCTAATAAAGCTAATTCCATTGTATTATGTAGATGGCTTTTGGAGTTGTCGTGCTTTCTTATTTTTTCAGTTAAGTGCACCAAATCTGTCAACCCTACCTCCGTCCATGCTTTATCACCGCTAAAAAGTAAACAAGGAAAACAAAATAACGCATTTTTTTGTTGCACCCACAAATCCAATTGTTCTTCGAATAAATGTCTCTATTAAATTGACGTTTATATGCTTTTCCGCGGCTAACACCTGCAGTCTCAATAACAATATCGGGCAATGGCCTACCATTATTTTTTAAATCAATTTTTTCTTCATAAGAGTATTTAAAAAATCGCTTCACATGAACTAAATTATAAACTAAATCCATTGTCACTATCACAGTATATAAATATTAATAATTAGTCCAATAAATCACTACACAAATTCACAAAACAGTATTTAAAATCTCAAATTAACACGAAATACGAAATAGGTACGATTTACGCCCGTCTACTGTACGAGGAGTAGGAAGGAGTGAACATTGACTGATGTTGCCTTAGCTGGAAAAAATACAGTTCACTGACCGTGTAAATTTGCGCATTTACGAGCGCCAAGTATGGACTGTCGCGGGAGTTGAGGGCGAGGACGGGTGTGCCGAGCCGTGCTGAGAACTACCTCGTGTGGCCCAGTTCAATGTACCGCGACGCGCTCGCGTAGAGACCCAGATAATTCATCTGGTCTACTACTCAATAGAGGACGGCGGGCAGAATGCGACTTTAACGCAATAATTTGATTAGCTGCACCAACTAACCAAATTATTTTATTAATAAATTTTAGTAATTATTATGTCGCGAAAATATACAAATATCTAATTTTTTTTGGCAGTTATGCAGCTCTGCAGCACCTATATACCAGCCGCCCCTGAGTGGAAGCTTTAAATTAGTGTAGATGATAATTCTTGTCTAGTTGTTTTGGCGCTGAATCAATAGAACCCTGGTGGTTTTTTTTCTAAAGTTTGTGCTACTGTTGTGTTTTGGGGACAGTGGGGTATAACCAAATTCAATGAAACTTAGAACACTGAAAATAGAACATTAAAGGCTCCAAAATGAGATGAATCGGCTTATTGATGGACCTTTTAATCGATTTCATAACCAGCAAATTAATTAAGTCTCTATTATATTTCTAACAAACACGTTCAATCAAACTAGATCTCTCTGTATTATTCTGATTCTGTAGTTATATCGCAGCTTTTAGTAAACAACAATAATTAAATGATTTAAATTATTTTAGGAAATTTAAATGTGACTTAAACTATTTTGAAGTTTTATTGCATATTTTTATTGCAACTCCAACGAAGGTATTATATCTAGTGTTATAATGTAAAGGGAACCTCACTGTATCTACATTTATCACGGATTTCCTTGATATTTATTCCGATGTTGTCTATCCTCATGTCTTCTATTAAAAGTAACAACTGTAGTTAACTGGAACTTAAAAAACGTCGTAAATAAGTTTCAGACAAAACGTGGTTAAAAAGTTAGCGAAACTGCAGTCTTAGCCAAGATAAAGTTTTAAATATGTCGGTTAATTCAGCATCGGCCGAGAGATTTTATTTATTTTCCTTGGCAACTGGCCGTGCTATACTGTTGTATTTATCTGATGGAATAATGTGCTTTTAAACAAATTATATAACCAAGGGGAAACCCGCACAGGCAATATAAAATATATGTAAATTAAAAATTAAATTAATTAACTCATTCAATCATTGTTTAATAAAGAAAACGGTTAATTACTTTAAAAATTTAAATTATTTGTAGGCCTGAACTTAAATTATTAAATCCAAAATAGGAAATTGTTGTTAATGCTAATGAATTTATTAATTGTTTTAGTAAAACTGTCCCATAAACAAATAAAACTAACACTAACCGCAACCATACATGGGAAAATAAATTGAATTGCTTGTACCTAAATCGATACAAGTTTCCGTGACGGCATCGCGGCTGCGGCGTAGTTGCCTGAGTGCAACACCACTGGTACAACATTTACGGTGGGCGGATTTATTAGTTATTAAATTTTGGATTAATACGAATAATTATATGAAATTCTATTAAATGGTATGATTATATTCAGTATGATAATTTTCAAGCACAACTTATTTTGTTCAATGAAGTGATTTTTTTATTGTAACAAAAGGGGTGAATTTTTCGGTAAGCTGTATTGGGCGTTTTTTTTTAAGAAAAACTAACGCAGAATCAGGATGATTTTTTGCCACAAATATCACATTTTTAGCTTCTTATTAAATGACATTATTCTCATTAAATTTCTCATTTAAAGTGGAACGATGGGCCCTAATCTGTTATTAGTTTGTAGTGTAATACAAATAGTGATACTTTTTGGTCTTTTATTTGTATAGTGTAATTATGACTTATTTATTATTTGATACATTAACTAGAGTTCTGTGAAATTTAGGTACAGTGAAACTGTAAAAAAAAAACTGAAAAGTGGTTTAAAACTAAGCTATATACGAGTATAAGTATATACGAGTTGTTTTTAAAATCAGTATAAATTTTAGAGTTTAGATAGATATACAGGAAACGTCAAAAATATTTCGTTTTAAATGATGATAGATAGTAGATGAAAGTGATATAAAAAATTATGTTTATGTTAAATTATGGTGTCGATTATTGAAAGTGAATTGGTATTGAAGTCGAATTCATTGAAGAACAAATGATACTTACTTTAAGTATGTTATCCACATCAGCAGCAACTGGTGTTGCACAAGGCAAGGTCTCTCTCGATCCAGCAGTAGGCCCTTGACTCTGTAATACAAAACGTGGTTTTAGAATAAAAGTCGTTCATATTCCATAACGCAAATCAAAGGGTTATACATCAGTCTGCGGTTTTGTGCTATAAACCAACCTGACACACAAGACATAAAATATAAAAGTGGGACTACTTCAAGCAAAATGACATACAAGAACACAATGCTTTAGATGTAGTGAGTCTGGTTTTTATTGCATGATAGACATGTTGGTATAACATTTGTTGTGCGGAAAAGGAAGGCCAGTGGTTATTTGGGACTTCTATTTGTACCAAATTATCCGACACTGTTTCTGAAATTCAAGTTCAGAAATGTAAATGTTGGTTATTGGAATTGTCACTTGTTTACAGAAGAAACTGTTATGTACTTCTATGAATCTGAGCAAACTCAACAAGTCACTCTAGTTCAGCGGACGACCACTAACGCTTTCTGGTGTCGCTATTATCCAAAAGGAGTAAAGCCCACTTCTGTGGGCGCATTATTTTCCTTTAAGCTTCAAGTGCCTCAATTTTAACCACAAAAATTATCAATATTCCAAACATTTATGCAAGACATTCCTAGTTATAACTAGTTCCACATTTCTTCTAAATATTTTACATAACATTGTTTTTTTTAGGATAGTTTTCTTTGATCTCTTACTATGATCAAATATTTAAAAACGTGTAATTCATTTTGATCAATTAAAAAACTGGCATCGGATATGTTTCGAAAGTTGATCATCAAGAGTGAATCTACAAGTGTGTGTAGAATGTAGCGTGTGTAGGTTTGTTCGAGGATCATAATAAAGTTCTATGTGATATCATTCAAAATTGGTAATGGAAATAAAAGAAATTATCAATGAAAGAAGATTCAGACCTTCATTTGTACATCTTATACAAAGCAACTATGACAGTTTAAAATACTCGACAACTAGTAAGTTACTACTTTACTGTAACTTATCATCAGTACAGTCCCGGTATTGACTGTACCTAATTATGAAAAGCGATTAAAATTAGATGATTTAGCCAGAAAAAGATCGCCTTGAAGATGGTACTTAAAATATCGAAACTAAAATAGTGTTAAGCTACGATAAAAACTGTAATAGAAACAAAAAGTAAATGTTTTAATGTACTGAAACATTTCGATAAACTTAAAGTTCATAAAATATCCTCGATTTCTTCGATGTTTTGCCTTCGACCCTGTCAATTACGCTACAAGCCCGATTCTTATCGTCTACACGCCAAATCTAATACATTATGTATTATAGCGAATGCCTAACGAGAAAATGATTAATGATTTAGTTTTACATAATGGAAAAGGAAAGTAACCCTAAAATTGCCTCTTTCCTCACCTTCCTCATTTAATTATCTGGCACCAGCAGATATTTAGACCCACAGATTCCATCAAATAATTAAATTCGCCCAGATTATAATTAATTCAGTGTTATTTTGGGTGTTTATTCGCAGTACAAAGGTTCTCTTAATTGCAACGTTATCATTTCGGAAACGGTCTTGTTCTGAGTAGTAAAAAATGCGTTTTATTGCATTTCTACATATTCACGATTATAAATTGAATGGTAGAATCGGATTTAGGATTAACATTTTGTTGTCTACCTAACGAGATACGAAGTAATTTCCAAAAAAATTAAATTTTATGTATTCACTTCTGTATTTTCACGTCATATGGTGCTAAAAATCATAGGATTGGAAGACGGACTAAACCTATAGGATATAGAATGTAGTAATTATATGCTCTCGCGTATTATTTACTTTGTTTATTTTTATTATTTATATTCCTTCAAACATTGTTCTTCATTTTTTAACGAATAAAATTACAGCAATGGAGTTAAAAATCTCTATTTACGTTTCATGTTTCTTAAGGTTAATCAATTGGAGGACAGTCTCTACACAACCTATCACAATTTATTTTTAAGCCATGGTAATTTCTAACTCCTAAAGCCTGCCTCATAAATGTGAAATACTACTCCTGTTATTAGAAAAAAAAGCCTTGTACCTTGAGAATATATAAAAATAGAAGAAAGGCGATATATTCTGGTCTTTGAAAGAGTGGGTGTAGACCGAGCAGGACTACTGCTCTTTACACGTTGTTTGCTGTAGACCGGTACCACTCTCGTTGAGGGGTAGGTCCCCATTTCCCTCCATGTCGCCCACCCCCCAAAGACAAAAGACACCTCTCGCTTAATGGAGTGATGATCTGGCAACGGTGGTTTCAGGTGGGCTCCCGTTGGTTCTCATTCGGTGGACTTCAGTTCTTCTGGCGCTCTTTTTGATTTTCGCGGACCCTATTCGGGGTGGGTGTGATAAACAGTCTAATGACTTTATCCCCAAGACAGTGTCTTTTTGGTTTCGGTCGCCTGGCGCAATCTAGAGCTATGCAACTCCAGATGTGCTCTTCTATCGGGATTCTTAAATGCTCAGAGCTGTCATCAGGAATTCACGATTCAGGAAGATAAGTCAACTCATCTTTCTAAGGTAAAAAATAGGTATATTGTTATAGGATGATAATCCACCTAAAAGAGAAAATCGCGTTAGTGCTTTTGTTTTCCAGTGAAGTCTTTGGATTTTAGGTCTTTTATGTGGATGTGGTTTTTTGGGTCGTCGTCCGGAGCTGTCCTTATTAGTGAATTTGGATGATTTCCCGCTTGGGTGTATTCGAGGTCCCTCCAGATGTCTACGTTTCTAACTAACCACCTATCCTACATTCTCTGCATTGCTGTATTCTCTATAGTCTGAAGTCGTCGAGAGTGACTCGGAGCGGTGCATTCCGAAATAGTCCAGGCGTACATCAACTAGGGCTGCAGGATTGGTCGCAGTAGCAGTAGTTTCTTCTTCAGTTTATTCGTTGTATCCATTCAACATGGGGCCGATGCGGACTAAGGTATGCGCACTATTAGGCAATGCTAGGGTACACTGGACGGTATCGTGCTAGCCGATATTCTCTCTATTCAGCAAATCGTATCATACCGGTGCTTCTCTCGCCCGTCTGAACTGGATGGCCTATCCTGGCGTAGCTTTTGTCGACGTTGATAGCGGTTTTCCATCGATCGCACCAGTTCCTGGGCTCTAGCACCGCTCCTTGGAGGTACTTCGCGACCACGTGAGATGGCGAATAATCTGCAGTGAAGATGGTGAATACATAGGTGCGGTAGAAGGAAAAGAAATACAGTGGAACCTCGCTTAACGAGCACCTTGCATAACGAGCATACAAAAATGACTCCCTTAACGAGCGATGTTTCGCAGAACGAGTGACGAGGGAGGGAGACATCGTGTTGCCGCCTGCTGTAAAAGCGCTTGTGTCTTCCATGGAGGTAGAAATATTATAAGACGAAACAACCTCCATGCATTTCTCCCGCCCGCCGTTTTTCCGGTAAACCGTGAGATAAACAAATAGGTTCTGTAACCTGTGTTTCGCGCTCGTTCAGCTAGCATTGTCGCTGAACTGGTAACTGAAGGAACCAATCTCACTCTCAGAGAGTTTTGAAAAGATTACTATCACATCGTTGCCTGCCTCAAGATGATCGACAAGGCATGATAGGGGGTCACTAAGAGAACCCTTATTTATGCATGGAAGAAGCTTTGGCCGGACAGCGTTGTCGAACGCGACTCCGAGGGGTTGGAGCAAGTATCTGCGGGACCTGTAATCGACGAGATTGTGTCTCTGGCCAAGATTATGGATGGGGCTAGAGCTGGATAGCAACGACATCGATGAACTAGTGGAAGAGCATATCCAGGAACTGACCACCGAAGAGCTTATGGAGCTGCATTCTGTGTCACAGCACGAAGTTGTGGAGGAGATTTCGTCAGGGAAGAAGGAGATTTCAGCCTCAGCAGAGCAACAACCTTCCCGTGAAATAAAGGAGATGCTGAAAGCATGGGAAACTGTTGCATCGTACGTTGAGAAGTATCACCCTAATAAGGCAGTAACTATGCGCGCTACAAATTTATTTAACGATAATGCTGTGTCCCCCTTTCGCCAAATTTTAAAGAGTAGGCAAAAACAAATGTCTCTAGACAACTTTCTTGTAAACAAGGATGTATTATAAATAATAAATTACATTATTATAAATTTCTTTGAGTATTTTTTTCGGAATGGAACGCATTATCCTATTTTACATTGATTCCTATGGAAAAAAGTGTTTCGCATTACGAGTAAGATTCGGGAACAAATTATGCTCGTGAAGCGAGGTTCCACTGTACTTCAAATTTGAAGAAGATCCAATGAACCATCTCCGACGTTTTCCATGCCCAATGTAAAATCACATATGTTCCAATGACCTTGTATATTATTTTATTACCAATAAATTTCAATTCACAGTTACCGAAAGGTATCTGTGAAATGACACTGAAATACGTATATCTTATTATCACCACGTGTATTTTTCTAAATTATTAAATATTTTCTGAGAACTATCGGTTCGTGCAAATCGATTTTTGGCTGTTGTAGCTGAGAAAAATTTCACTTTAGTCGTGTATGTTCAACGATTTGTTTGTAGCATCGTCATTTTAGTGCCGTGCTCGATATAATAAATTGATAAAATAAGTTGAAAGTTAAAATACGAGAGTGCGAACGGATTGGAACTGCGACTATACAAATCGCTTTGATGTTCTGGAAACACGAAAAAGTATATAAGGAGGAGCAATACTCCCTCTTGAAGTGTTTCGTGTCCCCCAAATATAAAGACGGCCCGCAATATCACATTATAACTTATAAATAAAAACCGCGAAATAGGTATTTCATCAAAAGTTTAACGTACGTCGACTCCACGCCTTTCCTCGCAATATCGAGCCGAAACCGATGAACTCTGGAAATATTTATAAAAGCTGGAAACCTATTGATATTCCGTTTAACTCGTGAACCGTCGAGATATGACGGTCGATAAGTTGTCGAGTGGCGCGTTACGATAATCGTGATTGATGTCGTTACCCATCTACGCTTACTTGCCCATTTGTTGTTTATAATAACTCGTTTTTGACACAATGGGTGTTTCGGTACTATCTTTTTACAATGCCCTTAATTAAATTTCTGAATGAATAATTTATGGGCCACATCCCGAAATGCCGAAAGTTGATTTAGGCTGGGTCGGCGCGAGAGGAAAAATTTCGGCGAGACAGATACAATAATACACAAAAAAATGAAGGAAAAAAATTAAAAAAAATTTTCAGTGATATTTGAGAGGCTGTAACTTCATGAAAAGTGGTCGTATCGAGATGGAAAAAATATTTTCAAGTTTGAAGTTTCTAGATTTAATATTCTACGGAAGAATATTAATTTCAGTGAGTCCAAACCTAAAACAAAATTAAACTGAATGTTTATAGCTTTAAGTACCGAGTTCTTTGTTTTAAAGGTCTAAAAAGGGCTTCTATAAATAATATCCCCAATAATTTTGTATTTTCCCCCAATATTTTTGTGTAACAAATATTTTTGTGTGTGTTTGTTTGTGTAACAGTTCGTAAACCATAGATACAAATCCCGTTGATAGGCTAAATATACCGCATAATAATAAAAATTATCTTTTCTTACTATGATTTTAATTATACTCAATACTACACTCAATCGCTATTAAAAATACACTAGGCATAACAATTAAAGGATGTAAAAAATCCAAATTTTTAGGTAATTTTGAAAGGGCTGTAATTTGGAAAAAAATAGTCGCAGAGCAATTTTAAAAGAAATAAAATAAGGCTCCAAGTTTCTAGGTTTCAGATCTTGAGTTCATTTTTTTACCATTAGCAGTTTTTGAGTAATCATAAGAAAACTATCGGAAAACAATTCAAATTGTTGTTTGCTTTCAAAAGGTTCACGAACATCAATAAATTTTTGTTAGTGATATCATCATAAAGCTTTTTTAGATAATTTTTCGCTGAGTTATCGTCGTTATCGTTGAAAACAAAAAAGTCTATTTTGACTTTTTTTTTACGAAGAAAATGTTTTCACAAAATAATTAACGTTTTTTGATATTTTTGATTTTTGATAAAAGAATCTGGATTGTTGCTGAAAAAACATTTTTAACCTCAAAAAATGAATAAAAAATGAAAAATTCATCCTTCAATTGATTTTTAGCAAAAATGACAAATTCAATCATTCCGAACACAATGAAAAAAAATCTCAGCATTTTGAAATTCTCAGGGTGTCTTTGGGATACTTTGAGATTGAAAAAAAACTAGTCAACGTCCTTAATCTATCCATTATTTGCAAAGTTATGCCAAGTTAAGCGAATATCCCGAAATACACAATTTTTTACCTCTTTTTCAATCAACATTCTCGTACCGAAATATTTTTTTAATCAAAAACCAATAACTGCCACTTGTAAAGAATACTCTGCAACTTTTAAAATCCTACTTGAATTTTCTATACGATCATTATTTGCCGAGTAATTAATTACCAAAATCAAAATTGACTTTTTTGCTTTGAACGACGATAACTCAAGCGAAAAATCATCGTACAAGTCTTTTAGACCGCTCAAATTAAAGAGGATAAAATTATCCTCTTGTGCGTGGACGGTTTGAAATTCAAGCAAACATCTTTCCCGATGGCTTTCCTATGATTACTCATAAACTGCTGATAGTAAAAAATCTCTGAACTCAAGATCTCACAACTAGAAACTTGGAGCTTCAATTTGCTTTCTTTAAAATTGCACTGCGACTATTTTTCCCCAAGTTACAGTCCTTTGAAAATCACCAAAAATTTGGGATTTTTTACATCCCTTAATTTTTCTGCCTGGTGTAAGTTGTACCGTACCTGTATTATCATTTTTTTTTCTTGTAAGGAAATTTATTTCTAGCAGAGGATATTCGTTGAGAGTTATGCATTTTAAGCCTATATTAAGTCCTAACGTTGCTAGTTGTAATATATATATATAGTATATTTTATGAAATAAGTGCGATTTAAATAAGTGCGACATAAAATTTTCACGACCCATTAGAGATGTAATCAATATTATATATTTACGAAAACATAGGGTTTAAACATTTTGTTAATATTTTGAAACACAATAAAACTGTTCCGCGGTAACAATGATTTAATTATTTAAACAGTAGACTTAGATAAATTGGTAAATACGATATCTACAGAAATCCATTCTAGAATAAACTGATCAATCACAATTGTAAATTAATGTCAATTGAGATCGAATCGTTTTAACGAACTAAATTATAAATTTAGATATCTTTATCCATTACTTTTCCGATCATCAACGTATTAGATAAGTAATTATAATTAATTTTAACAAAACAACTTATCGTCGAGTAAAAGGGAACTAACAAATAATTACGTTAATGACGATAAATAAAATCGAACTAGCCAATTAAAGAGTTGTAGTATAGATATGCTTACTCGATTTAAAATGCATGCCTGCTATTACGGAATATCGTAAACGTTATTGAAATCGTGAGTTTGAAGGACCGAACTTAAGACGACAAAATTTAATTTCAATCATACTGAGCGCCCTTCAGAACTGATTAAAATAATGAAGATGACACGTAGTTGATCTGTTGAAGGAAAGCCTCGCCCGTCAATCTAAGATTTCCCACCGAAAATAAGGAATAGGCACGTGTTCGAACATTTGGAGAATGTAAGGGGTGTCAATAAATGTAAACCAAGAATATAATCAATATCTGCTAAATACATGATTGCACAATTTTACGTTTTTTTTCGGCTTTGCATTTCCACTTAACTTGTAGCCATTCTTTCGCTAATAAATCCACTTTATCGATATGAATGAATTTAACTAAGCCAATATTAGATGTGTTAATCTGTGATGTGCGATAGGTAATATACGTAATCAGTTTTTATTACAATATTAATTTTAGTTGAATTAATAGCACGTTTTGAAATGAAGTAAGGAGTTATAATTCGTTTGATAAGTGTTTATAAAGTATCTTGAGAAGTATATTTTTTTACGAAATACGTAGTATGCGCTGTGGTATGGGCAGTAACCTCAACCGTTGGGTGAAATATGTATGTAATAATATCTGAATGTGATTTAAGGTGTAAGTTTGTTTTCGAAATCACAGGGAATTATTTCTATCGAACACTGAACATTGAATATTTTATATTTGTGATTGCCGATTACTTTCACAAACATATTTTACACTAATCAAAAAAATGAAGGGAACAAAAAAATTCCGAAAAATTGTGAGTGATTTTTGAAAGGCTGTAAATTTTATGAAGTATGGTCGTATTGAGATGAAAAAAAACCACTTTGAAGCTTTAAAGTTCTAGTTTTGAAATCTGACGAGACAAAACTTTTCCATTTTTTTACGAATGTCTCCGGGCTCAGGAAAATTTGTTCGTACTTGGGGATCATTGAGGGAAAATCATTGGGGGAGGTCATCGGGGAAAACAGTTCGATAGACCAATTTGAAAATTTACGGGGCTATTAATAATATAATAATCTAAAAGAGACAACATTAGTCTTTTCCTCAATATTTGCAAAATGGCGGTAGATTTTTTAAAAATTCAGTCATTTTTTATACTTTTTTCAAATTAACAGCGAGGGTAAAAAATGTGTTCAGAAACGGTATTCGTCATTTATAGAGGTCTTGTCCAAGTTTTCAAAACCATCCTTCGATTTTCTGTACGATTATTACTTCCTGAGATATCGATGATCAAAGACAATAGCGTCATTTTTCATTCAACTACCGACATCTCAACAACAAATGGTCGTAGAGTCTGTTAAAAAACAAATTAAAACTGAATAAACAGGCTAACCGGTTCTTGCATTGATTTAGCACAAAAAAAAATCCAGTCCATTTGATTTAGGCCAAATTCCTGACCTCGGGGACGCTTTTAAAAATTAATTTGAAAATTCTTGCCTCCCCGTATTTCTTTGAATTGCACAGTAACCGTATTTGGATTGCACGTTTTAATTATGTACTGATTATCAAAACTGCAGAAACAGTTTTAATGATCTCCTGATTATGCAAATTTGTTTGGCGAACCTTGCTTCGAGCGACGTGTAATATTTCGGCGTTCGTGGAAAACAGATCTCTTGTTTTTGTTTCTTAATGGTACCTTAGACATTATGATATAATTTTACTTTTGTACACACAAAAACATACTCAGTATAGACCCTGGAAACACTCTACACTCAACACGTAATTCGCTCACCAAGTTAACATTCTCGACAGGTGTTAACTACGAAGATATGGTTTGGTATAAAGATTGTACATACGCCATGACTGTCTCAAAAACGGTGCCAGCTTATTAGTTCTGGAGTTAAGTGCTACTATAACTGCCAGGAAAGGCGGTGTATGTATATGAATATTTCGGTTCAGTGAGGCGTTCTATTCACATCTCACAATCCGTCAACGCTCTAACACAAATGTAAACCCTAACACGGGTATTTATTGTAAATTTGTAACTACTGTAGGCGTTATTATCGATTTATTAGACCGTATACGACTACATAAAACGAGACGAGGTAATAATTTTATTAGAAAATCCGCATCACGACTAGCAATTTGTGTACGGAGCAAGGTATCTGGGAATTCGTTTTTAATTATCTCCGTTATACGTTCCCTTGGGAGAGAACGTAATGTAATGCAGGAAACGTCGATTTTCGGGCAACTCGCTGGTCTGCGGGAATAACAAACCGCTGTATAACTAGCCAGTAGCTGGTTACTATGCATTAGATGGTCAGTAGATGGTTACCTTGATATATTATAGTTACCGAAATAATTTATAGTACGAGATCACTAAAATGAGGTATTTTATTAATAGTATATTGGAGAATGCCGTATTCGTCATAACGCGGATATTTATAAGGATTTTTATGTTACTTAAGTTTCCGGTAAATATATTTTTATATGTTCCCACATTGTTTACTCTAGAAAAGAAGTTAAAAAACCATATCTTCTGAATTGTACTTTTCGTGTATAAGAACATATATTTGACGGAAATTTTTGACTCGATTTTGCTTTTATTAAACATCATATTAAACATTTTATTAGTTTAAAATATGTATCGTTAATTTGTCGATATTTTTATGTCAAAAATATTTTCGTTACAAAAATATGAAAACTTAAAATTAATTACAAACGGTCAACACGATCGTTTTATAATTTTTTTTTAATTCATAGTTTTACTCACAGAATTGATAATACAAATTTTCATTCGGTATCATATTTTTTGTTTAACTTACCGAAATACAGGGCTTCAGGATAATTTCTGGCTTTCTAATTTTACATACGCACTAAAGTACGAAGTATCTAAGGCTTAGATGGTAATGCCAAAAAATATAATAAAACGCCCCACGAAATAAAAAAGTTTCTCCGAAAAAATTCTCGAAAATAAACCGAGTTTGTATTGTCTAGTAAATTACTTGTCTACGGCCACACGCGTTATCATAATCGACTCAAATTTAGCAATATTAAAAATGGTACATTTACTCACCAGAAATACGCGGATATGCTATTAGTTTACGGTAATAAAAATAGTGTAGCTGTATGTCGGAAATATGCAATAAAATATCCAAGCTAGTTTTGATAGGTTGATTTAATCGGTAGGTATTTGGATAATGTTATTCGTTTATCTCATCAAAATAGTCTTAACATTAATGAAATTAAAGCAGTTAAACAGATTAAAACAATTCAGTGAAGTCAAAAATACAAGCCCTTAACCAATTTTAAATATGCCAGCAATTTGAAGCTGACAGTCTCAAGTCTATGTTTTAAAATGCGAAAGGAAGTATTTTTCAAAGAAAAAGAAAATAAAAATAAATAAATAACAGATATTCCGACAGTACACGGAATATCAATTTCAATTCCACTAGCCAAATTTGCCCTGAACCTAACTGTTGACGGGGTATATTTTCATGCCGGTTAACTTTAATAAACCGCATTCCGATGTTTCATTTGGTTCCGCTTTTTTGCTGGGTAACAAGGTTTTGTCAGTATATAAAACAAATACCATGTTGACTAGAAAAGAATTAGAATTTTTAGATTTGGATATACATATTCGAAAGTGCCTAAGACTTCAAAGGAACAACAAGGATGAGTTTGTTATTTGTTTTCATACAGTCCACGATTATTATAATTAATTTTAGCGTATGAATAAAATTTAGACCAGCGGCATGAGCACTGACAATTTATTGGTCCAATACAGTGGTGTCCTGTCGTAGGGGTGACATTTAATGAGTTTTAATTTTTTATTGGATTTGCCTTGCCAGTTAAGTTTTAGGTCTCTGGTGATGGGGTCGTTACCCTGCTATGGTTATCCCAGAAACTACCCTGTATATGTGCATGTCGAGGATTGTAAAAAATGTCTTCCAATGCCGCAATATCATATTGTATATGATTCTATCAGAAAATAATAAATCGTTTTTATGTTATGTGTATCACGAATTTCTAAAATCTCAAAAGTATAATCTTAATTTTTTCCACGTATTTTACATGCGCATCCCATTTCAGGAAATGATCTATTTCCACTCCAAGGTATGAAGTCTTTATGTTTGTAATTCATTGTTTCACTTATTATTTGTCTACTATTAGCTATTTAAAATTCGGCGTTTTTGAACTTTTGCAGCTGAAAGGTACGGTTTTAGTTTTGTTCTTTTCAAAATTAATAGTGAGTGACATCTCATAGAACCACGAGTTTATTTCTTTTAAATCCCTTTCCGCTACTACTTTCACACGATTCCACGATTTGCCAACGTACTGTATAACAGTATCATCTGCATATCAGGAAATATTTCATTCGGTGTTCGAGTGTAAGGAGGCCATTTATGTAAATAGAAAAAGGCACTGGACCTAGTGCTGTACCCTGAGGAACTCAAAGTAAACATACTCTCCCTAAAAGCCAGAGTCTTTGAGTATAGTAAATAATATTTTATGAGTAATAGTATCAAACGTCTTGGTCAAATTAAGGAATACATAGGGAAAAATAAGTGAATGGTGCACTGTGTTTTATACCTGTTTTTATACTTGATTGATATTATTATGTCACGATCACATCTTTCATCTATAAATTACAGAAAATTGTTCGAAATATTTGCTAGACCTACAAGTAAGGGGAAGTTTAGTGTACTGAATAGTGCGAAAAATATTAACAATTCGGCTAGAGCGTATGCGATGCAGTCAGTAGTAACTAAATGTAAACTATCTTGGCCTTATCTTGGATTCTTTGTCTGAATACCTGAGGAATCGATAATCCCATAATGCCTCATTTCACTTAGCGCTTGTCAATAATGAACGGCGATTACTCCGAGGCTGCTCCAAAAGGAATAAAAACACGCATTTTCAACGCTGCTCGATTGAAGAGTAGGGGATGATGGCGACCGACATCGATGACGAACGGTCGAGAAATCTACGATTTCCATCAGAAATTAATACACGTATGGGCCGAATGTAGTTCGCATGACCGCTTAATTAAGACGACTATAAAAAGTAAGAACTTTCCTTCATTGCGCGACTAATTAAGTAAATTTAATTGCTCGCGTTATCCAATAAAAGTTAACGAACTCCTCGAATGTTTACTACCTAAAGGTAACTGTAATATTTACTGCGAGAAGGTACAAGCTGAGCTATAATTTTCATCTTAGGTCAGTGTTTAGTGCAGAGGGGCATGTAATAGTTATCGTTATTAACTGCAACTGCATTGAGAGGCCGGTGCAATGCAATTATCCAGGTGTGGGGTAGGAAAAGGCATGAAAAGGATTTTTTTTTTAATAATCAGGTTGGACGATATTGAAAAACATACAAAATATAGACCTTCAATTAATGTAAACAAGGCGATTACTCCGAAGTGTAATCTAACTTAAAAATGTAAATAATTAAGAATGTAGAAATTTGGCATTTTGGAATTTTGTGCATGTTTCTCTTTGCAATACGATATGATTATTTACATTCCAATTAACTACTTCTCACTATCTAATTATGTAGATAATAAACTACATTCTACGGTATCAAAAACTATATTTTAGCTAAAATGATACGACTATTTTGATTGTAAACATTAATATATCCTCCATAGTGTAGTCCATCTAATTCCGCATATGTTAATCTACCAAGACACCTAAATTAAGAAAGATTGTTTAATCCCTATACGTTATTATAAAAATAAAATTAAATAGCTATGTAAAATTGAGTAATTATATTTATATTTTTGGTATAGTTCTTTTTTTGTATTAGCAATGTATTAGCAAAGCGACTTTTAGAGTTTTGATTTATGAATTTATAACAAGAATATTTGTCGTTCGGTTCCGATCCGGGACAAATATCGAGTCCTACCTGTGGCGGGTTTTATTATTTTTTGAAACCTTATCTGATCGTGCAGAAACACGAGAAAGGGGTCGAGGATCGCTTCTGGGTATAATTCAATGCCTGACGGGGCTTTAGCCCGAGGAGTAGTTGTTTCCTAGAGCGATTATGTAATAGCTTTGCTATTCGGGAACTACTTTGATAGCCGCTTGGCGGCTTGGTGGTTCCTTTCTCGATTTCCGACTTATATGTTACTAACAAGAATATTTGAGAATTATTCACGAATTATATATACGCGCGCTTTTTGGACCACTAGAATTATTCTAATACGTCAAAACCATAAGTTTTAATCTGATAGGCTATATCTAATTACGCATTCATTGTTAGCAAGGAAACTAAACTCTTCTTGGTAACCTACCACTCCTTGTATTGTAACTATCTTATAGTATATACATAACCTTTACACTGGTAGTTGTGAAAACCTGAAACAATGTGCTTATTCACAGTTCCGGACTAATCAACTTACGCTCGACTGGTGTTCATCCTAACGAGGGATATTTGTGATAAAAAGTGTTTTAAAAATATACGTAGTAATTGAACATTTTTTTGCGTTGTATTTTAACATCGCAGCTTGAGGATTTCATTGAATTGGTATGTACTTACTTACGAAAATTAAACCTTATTAAAATTGCAACGTTAAACGTTCCTTGAAGTTCTCTGTTTATAAGAAGAATTCTTGAAATTCTTGAAACGGCTATTAAATGACAGTTATTTACTGATGCGAGAGAGCGTCAGGTAGGAAGACTTGGTCAGAGAAGATTTGTTGGGGTTAGTATCACGATATAAATAAGTGAATTTGCATTATATAGATAGGGTTAGTCACAAATATGGAAACGGTCACATATCTCTGGAACCGTTGATGAAATTTAGTATATAGGGGTAACAAAGCTGCAGACTCAAAAATGTTACAGGTAATATTGCCGCAACTCTACTCTATTCAAAAATTATGTCAAATTTATTATTTTAAATGAAACAGTGTATATTATATTTTATTCCTAAAGAGCAGAAAATTTTCGAAATTATAGCAATGGTGGTTATGGAGATCTGCAACGTTTTTATGGAAGCGTTTGCCGTTTATTTGCTGCGGTTCATCGGAATAGAGACCCTATTGTGAAGTCTACTGTGGCAAAGATAGTTTCAAAATTTAGAAAAACGGGGTACGTGAAGGAAATAAAATCTGGTCATCCCAAGGTTGCAACCAATTGAGAATTTAAATGTTTTTTTTTAATCAGACTAATTAGTCTGAGTTAGACAATGATGTAACCCAGAAATTTGTGGTCAAAATATTGCGTGAAAATAGCTAGAGACCATATAAAGTACATCTTGTCCAGGAACTTTCTGAGGACGATCCCAGGCCCCAAATACAGTTTTAACATAATCATGGAAGAGGTAAACCACAAATTTTTGTAAGAATTTGTTTGTTTTCCGACTAGGCGACATTCTGACTAAATCGATCTGTAAATAAACACAACGATAAATACTGGTCCACTGAAAATCCCCATTGGTCGTTAGATCATATTCAGCACCCAGGAAAAGTAAACGTTTGTTTGGGAATTGTTAGTCACAACATTATAAGCCTGTTTTTCCTCTACCAGATACTAACGGGCGAGCGATATCTTTGTTGGCTGCCATTTTGACACTTCAAAATTTGTTTCCCAGTCGACAACAATTTGACAAAATTTATTTTCAGTTAGATGGTGTACCTCTCCACATTATGTTGCAACCGTTCGGAACTATTTGAACCAAGTATTTCCGAATTTTTGGATTGGAAGAAGGGAACTTGTGGAATGGCCATCAAGATCACCAGATCTAGATCCGTTGGATTATTCCATTTGGGAACATTCAAAAACGGTAGTATCCGTATATAAGGACAAATCAACGAATTTAGAAGACTTGACGAATAAAATTAATGTTGCGATTGAGGATATAAAGCAAAAATGGCTTTTAAATTCATACAAGGATTTGAAGATGAGTTGTGACATTGTCAAGCTATGGCGGAATGGCAGTTTGAACATTTACTTGGTATCTCTAATTTCACATCAGCTAAGAGCCAGGGAATTCTGATTTTAATGATTTATTGATTCATCCCGTAATTTCCGTGCCTGCTCTCTTCTGCTAAATATGCTTCTAAAGTTCCAGTAAATATTTCCACTAACACATATTACCATACAAATTTCTCGAGTGGGAATTCACACAAAACCAATAATGAATCCTTCAAGATAGAGATCTACAGTAGGTACAACTTTACACACAGTTTGGACATGACAAATAATTTTTAATTTTATAAACGAAACTTTTGAAAATGAGACAATACTGTTAATAACAGTAACCGTTACTTATTGTTATATTATGTAGAGGTTACCGACATATTCTAAATCACGGAGAATGCTTTATCGTGTGGCAACAAATTGGGTGACACTCCATACCCAATTTGGCAACTGGTCAGTTCATAGCCAGCTTTCTGTCCGGCCAATCGGCAATAAATTGCCGGTCAAGAGGCCATTTCATATATGATAAATCCTTTGCCTCGGCCTGGACCCGTCGTCTTATGGAAAAGTAATAGGTTTATCGCCTCGAAACAACAACAAAACTACTTGTGTAGCATATCTAACTGAAAATAAACGCGGGCATTATGTCGCTACGTATAAAGTAATTGTTTTTGAAGAATATAGTTCCGTCGTTGGATGAGGCACATTAAGTTCTCATGCAATACGCCAATATTACTCCAGATTTCCGACAAAATATATAATACTTTAAGCTGGTTCATATCTTTTACCACTTTCCTGAAAACTATCAGACATATCAACAAATCATCAAATAAGACATTTATATCGGTGTTTTACAGCTCCATTGACTGAGACATTACAATGCTTAAATGTATTTCAATGTCCTCTTTTAAGCCCATGGATTAATTCCACGGCATATATTTTTATTACCAAATGTAAATCCTCAGCACAACTCATAAATTGCAAAGGGGCACTTTGGAATTCATGAGGACAATTATTTTAAAATCCACCGTTGACCAGGATAATTTTTGATATATCGGTACTATAAGTTTGTTTTTCTATAAATCAACTGTCTATAAATGTGCTCGTTTATATCCTCCAAACTAGTAGCTGATAGTTATTTTTTATTATAGTGCTTTTATTACCTTCCGCTGTTAATTAGATATTTCGACGTGTCAATAAATTAATAATGTAAGGCCGGTCGTGAGACTGAGAGTGCTGTATAAAATACAGGTTTTTCGCTATTAAGCTGCTATCATCGATTACGTACTATAAAGGAAATTTGTTGACTTTATGTGAGATTCATCAATGGGTGAAAAAGGATTTATAAAGTCAAACATTTACATGTTTGCTTTGTGTTTAGAATTGTTATCTTGTAGTATCCGGTTGTTCAAAAAGTTCATTCGGTTTTCTCATAAGTATTTATTATTAACATTATAGTTATTGCAAATTATTTTAATCAATAATGTACGTTTCTCCATTTTCAATAACTTTCTCCCATCTCTCAGTAAGCTTCATATAATAATACCATTTTCATAAAAACTTTTCGGTTTGCTCGAAAAAAATCGCTTTTAAATGATTTCTGGCTTCCTCGTCATTGGAAAATGTTAAGTTTCGCGGAATAGGTGAAAATTCGAGGGCGCGAGGTCTGGAGAATACGATACATGGGGTAAAACATCCCACTCTAACTCCAACAATTTCCTCCGGGTCTGCAGAGAACTGTGAAGGTCGAGCATTGTTGTGATGGAAGATGACCGTCTTACGATTTGCAAGTCATGGGCGCTTTTCCTGCATGGCTCGGTTCAATTTTTGTAGTTGTTCGCAGTAAACGTCCGAATTCATTGTTTCGTTTCTCGGGAGTAGCTCAAAATAAAGGACTCCTTTGAAATCCCACCAGCTGGACAACAAAACTTTCCTGGGGTGAAGCCCTGCCTTTGGTTTAGATTGAGAAGGTTCAACCGGACTCTCCACGATATTTTTCGACTAACGTTGTCGTAAATGATCCACTTTTCACCTCCATAACCATATTTCTCAAAAAGGGATCGCTATGTTGACGAATCCTTAACATATCGCAGATGTTGATCTGTTCATTAAACGGGATTCGCTGAGTTCGTGAGAAACCCAAACATCGAGTACTGACAAACCCAAGTTGTCTAAGGTGATTTTGTACACTAGATTTTTACGTTCCGATTTTTTCTGCAAGCTCGCGTATGATTTGGCGGAATCTGCCTCAGCTAAGGCTCGTAAATGCTCGGGAATGACTTCTTTAGGTCGGCCTGGCCTTGGGGCGTCCGTGAGGGAAAAATGGCCAGATCAAAATTTCTTGAACCACTTTTGACACGTTCGATCTTGAATAACATTTTTGCCGTACACCGAACACCATTTGCGGCAATTTTCAGCAGCTTTTGCCTTTTTTAAAATAAAAAGCATCACGTGCCTAAAATGCTCGGCTTCACTTATTTTCAATTAAGCTCACACACAACAATAATAAAACAAGTTCACGAGTATAACGGCAGTTAACAACAGTTAAATATCAGGGTTAAATATGGAGGAAGGCTTCAAGGCTGCAGCTGTGCGCATGACATCATAGACCGTGGCGTAAGTGGTTAACTCGGAAAAATCGAATGAACTTTTTGGACAACCCAATATAATTTGCAATTATCCTCGATTTTGGAAAGTTACGTCTGGATAGTAGTAATATTGTCCCACTGTTTGTCGTAGACTATTCAAGAATACCATGGTGAGATCTTTGATTTTCGCAATTGTATCACTTTGCCCTTAGAATCTTCTGTATCGAGTCTTCTGATTGAAATCTTCTGAATTGATCCTGCAACTGATCGAGAATATTTAAACTTCGAGTAAACCTCACGATTTTTCTGCTAATCTTCCTGTGGTAGTCAATGGTGCCTTTTTCAAGGTTAATTCAACTAAGGTACCTCGATTTAATGCAGATTAATAGTGAGTAGTACTAGAGTATGCGTTGCGAAGTTTAGTTTGTATTGTCGCCTTATTCTTCAATCTTCCCATCTTTCTCGGCTCAGAAGACAACATGGTCCAGTTACTAGGTCAGTAATACTCTTAAATTTGGAATTTACAAATTGCGGAAGCCTTTTGGCACTCGTTTGAATTATGAACTTCGCGTAGGTCTGACCCTCAGTATTTCTCAAGGAGTTTTTTTTTTTTTTGTTCTTTTTACCTTTTCCGTAATAATTTCGCTGTATGATCCTTACATACATAATAGACTAGCTTAGCAAAATTAAACTTTTGTTTCTATTTTTAAGAGGTAATCGACTATTTCAACCCATGTATTCGTACATTCTCCAGTATCCACATTAGGGTTATTTTGGAGTTTTTATTCAGTCGCGTTAGGGACTGTCTAGAGTCCTAGGCTCGAAAGGACCAAAACGACTTAAGGTTGCTCGACTATCCGACTGTTTTCCTTATATAGCCTTACTAATGCACTCTCGGATACGTATGTTTGTTGCAAATACATCCACTTTGTATACGGTTGAGATATTATCAAGATGCACTTCGAAACATATTGATATAAACTATAATATAATTTATAAATACTTTATAAGGCAGTTTCTCCGGAAACCCACTTTTCTATAGAACTTCATCAAGTTTCGGGTACACATAAAGAATAAACTTCTCGAAGGAAATTGCTTAAATGAAAAATTTTTGCCCGTACAATAAAGGAGATATTCACCATCAAAGTTGGAACTTTTTGCACGGTTTGAATGTACAGTTGACTAAAAGTTACACATTCTTTTTCCAAAAACAACTCATCTATACATTAGTTTATTACGAATATTTTGAATTAAAAAAAAGGCTGTTGCCCGATTTGTTAAAAAGATAAACAATTTTAAAATATGCCAGTTTAAGCTTTGCTCGGTAAGTCGAGAAGTTGTCAATTATTAGCGCCTGTCAACGTAGCGGCATGCATTTTATGTTATTACTGCACATTCGTCACAAACAATATCTAAAATTGAATTTAGTCCTAAACGACTTTCCTTTTTCATTTTTTCAAGTGAAAACGTTTTTACATTCCCATCTTAAATTTTCGCCAAGCTCTATCAATTCAACAATACGTCGTCCAATACTTAGGTTAGTTACTCTGTTTATTTCTCGCAAGATTCATTTTTTCAATATAATTTAAACGTTTCTGTATTATTTTTCGCTTTGCAAATTTTCTTTTATTGTCTCGCAACTGATCACGGCAAATATTAATTTTTAATTTTTCTACAAATTTTCCTTCACATTCCAAAAAAGTCACACAGTCAGGTTAAGTATAAGACATACACAATCATAAGATATTAAAATATAACAGAGCGCAACGTTGCCATGTTTTTCATCATCATCATTAGTGCTACAGCCCTGCAAGGGCCTCCGCCATTCCTGACGATTTTGTGCTCCTGCTCTCCAGTTGGGGGCACCGATACTTCTGGCATTCTGTGTTACACTATCGGTCCATCTAAGCTTTGGCCTACCACTCTTCCTGCTTCCTACAGGTTCTATGCTAAGCACTTCTTTAATGGGGTTCGCTTCACTGGCTCGGGCCAAATGTCCTACCCAGCAGCGCAGTCTGTTTAGTTTGGAGGCTATGACAATATCTCTTCCTTTCGCTTTGTTTTTATACAGGTTATGTAGCTCGAAATTATACCTGCGCCTCCATGACCCATTTTCGCATACGGCCCCGAAAATTTTTCGCCGCATTTTCTGCTCGAAATAAAGTAGGGAGATTTCGTCGGCCTTTGTGATGGTCCACGCTTCTGATCCATATAGCAGTACAGGGATTACTAGGGTCTTGTATATTCTCAGCTTTGTTGTTTGTGACAGTCGCTTATTGGAGAAATGCCTGGAAAGGCCATAGTAACATCTGTTTGCCGTTACTATGCGCCGTTTAATTTCTCCCGAGATGTTATTGTTTGGGTCGACTTGAGTACCTAGATAGGTGAATTCCCTGACTGCTTCAAAGTTCTGATTACCAGTTACTAAGTTTTGTCCTGCGTTACCAGCTCTTGTCTGCAAAGTAGTTGCCATGTATTTTGTATTTGCCATGTCTTTAGTTTCAATTAATGATGTGTACTTGTGTGTATACCTATACATGCTGTATCTGAGTACAGAGTACATTCTGTGTAGAAAAATAATGAACACTAGACTACTGATATTCCAAATATTCTATGTTTACCCGCGCATATATTTTTGGACTGGACTGTACTGGAGAAACCTCAAGAGTACTATTCGTAAAAAAATGGAAAAGATAACATTTTGATATGTAATACGAGACTGCTGTTACAAAATTCTGATATTTTCAAATTAGGTATAGACAAAGGGCAGGCGAATATACGGCTTATAAATATAATGGATCCGCTTGAATAGTTAATATGCGTTTTATAGTTTTCTAATTTGCGATACATACATATAATTATGCCACATTATATTTCCGAGACAAAGAAGTTTTACTCAATAAAATGTTATTACTTACTTACAATCAGTACGGCTCGCTTTAGGATACCGCATTATTTTATCGCATACCTCAACAGGAATCGACAACAACAATATATGTTTACCATAAATAGTAATTAGGTAAACAATTTTGCGTTATATGAATCTAGACCTGATACGAAAACACGTTTATCTAACAGTAGGAAAAAATTATCGACAAGATCGTACGGCGAATAGTTGCGGAGAAAGTAGGATAAAAATGAAGCAAACAAGAGTGTTGAGGTGTTAGCAAGAGCGTTAAAACATTCTTTATTTATTTGGTTTTTGTATGATCCGTTGTATGTATCTTGATTTATATCGCATTGGGTTGAGGCGATATGCTCGAATCCGAGCAAGTTACATACAAAATATAAGACACAGTAACTATGGCTTAATTCGATATCGATAGTGTCGATGAATACGATGATGTATTATTATCAGGAAATATAGTGTGGCCGTGGCAATAATGTTCCGTAACACTGCTAGCTGCGTACAATATTTATAGGATAAAGGTCTCTACGCACTACACCGTACCATACTATGACCGTAAACGTATCCACATGCAAACATATAATTTGCATCAATGGTCCGGTCATGGCACACTACGGTGTTGGCGGGTGATGGAACGGTGTAATAGGCGTTGTCTGATACAAATTGATGCAAATTATAATTGTTTGCATGTGTCGATACGGTTACGGTTCTAGTATGGGTACGGTGTAGTGAGCAGAGACCTTAATGGTTAATGTCGTAGGAGGACCACACATGATTTATTTAGTTAGTTGCCAAAAGACTACATTGTATGAAAACATAAAGTTGCAGTTAAGTTATATAAAACGTACGATTTTACCAATTGTGGTGGCTGAGTTTTAAGATTTATATAAAATTAAGTATGGGAAAACCATTACATTGTCCAGAAAAAAGTAAGTTGATTCTGACGTAAAGAGCCTTAGGTATTAAGCTTTTCTAAAACCTTCGTAAACAACGCAATTCGATATTATAATAGTCATGGATCATGTGATAGTATATCCGCTTGTGAATATCCAAAAACAACAAGGTAAAAGTTTAGACGGTATTTCATGTCAGCTGCACAGTGAGAAGGGGACTATAACATGAGAAAAAAAAACGCTAATATCTAAAAGAAAGATATTGCATTGCAGACAGTTCAGCAATGGAAAAACTTTATTTTTCATGATGAAACTGATAAACAGGATGTGGAAGGATGGCAGAAGGTATTGTATGTACTGAGTTAGTCACCTAAAATTGACCCCCCATTTATTTCTCTTAATTTCAATCGAATCGAAAAATTCAAACAAGGATTTTACATGATTTTTTATAAATTTTTTGAACATTTAAACAAATTTTCAAAAACTGCAAATTGAAAGGGGGCGAACAATTTTATTTTTTTTAAATGGAACACTGTATTTTTTTACTTAAAAAAGTTACCCACAGTTTTCTGATCACAAAAATATATAATTGTTGTATCTTGGTAAGTATAGTTCTTGAGATATTCATACAAATATATAGTCACATCACAGGAATAAGTTTGGCATAAGACCATATTATAATAACAGTTATTATAATTAACAGTATTATAATAACAGTTTCTGAGTGAGTAATGGTTTACTGAACCGGAACAAAAATTGTGGTGTAAATAAAAAAATAAAGGAGTTTAAATTTTAAACTAAACGAACTTGGTTGGTGTTCTTTCGATGTTTATGAAAACTGGTCTCCCGTTTTTTGATGCTGCATCGAAGGTTCCACTCTTCCCAGCATTTGAGTGTTTTAGTAACATCGTGGATCCTTTTGGGTTTTTTTGCATCATATAAAATTTAAAATAGCTTACCTGTTCATACAGACTGCGGGAATTCCTATCGATGGGATGAAACCGACTTGTCGACGAACTAGAAGGTAATGAGGATAACGAAGTAGGCGACGATAAGGGTGGTCCCTTCGCCGGCAGAATGCCATTGGAGCGGTGGCTGGTGGTGCCGCTGCCGTATGTGACGGACTGACCGGGGAAGCCCCCGCGACCGTTGTAGGGCGGCTTGCCGTCGGTGGGTTTCACGTAACCACCCCTCGGGTGAGGGTGGTGCAGGTGATGGTGGGGTTTCTTGAATTCCGTGCGAGATTCTGGCGATGGTTGGAGCCTGAAAATAAAATTCAAGTTTTTATTTTTGTAGTCTAAAGAACAATAAAGCGCCGGGTGCAGATAAAATACAGGCGGAAATTTTGAAATGTGCGGGACAGAAAGTAGTAAATAGGATGTTTAAACTGGTAAAATATATATACGAAACGGGTGAGACGCCGGAGGATTATAAGAGGAACATTATCGTTACTATACCGAAAGAGAGAGGAGCTGACAAATGCGAGAATTTTAGAACGATTAGCCTAACTTCCCACGCGTCAAAAATCTTAACCAGAATAGTGCAGAAGAGGATGGAAAATAGAGCGGAGGAAATACTAGGAGAAGACCAATTCGGGTTTAGGCGAAATAGGGGAACTCGCGAAGCTATTCTGGTGCTAAGAGTAATGTTAGAGAAAATAATAGAAAAAGGAAAGAACGCTTATATAGGATTTGTAGATTTAGAAAAAGCGTTTGATAATAATGTAAGATGGGAAAAAATGTTCGAGATACTAAAGAGCGCGGGAATGAAGTATAGAGATAGGAGAGTAGTACACAATTTATACAAAGAGCAAACTGCTGTTATAGAAGTAGAAGGGGAAAGAAGGGAAGTAGGTATTAGGAAAGGAGTAAGACAAGGATGATGATACGCTATCACCACTAATTTCTAATCTGTACATTGAAGAGGCGATTAATGTGGTAAAAGATAGAGTGGATTTCGGGATTAAAGTACAGGGACAGAAACTAAAAATGCTGAGATTCGCGGATGATATAGCAGTATTAGCATCTAGTAAGTAGGAATTAGAACCAGCGTTGAATGAAATGGAGGCAGTGTTGACAGAGGAATACGGAATGAGGGTGAATAAAAACAAAACTAAAGTGTTAGTGTGCAGAGGGCGCGAGAGCAAAGCAAAAACGAAAGTACAAATTAATAATGAAAGATTGGAGGAAGTTAAAGACTTCACTTATTTAAGAAGTCAAATAAATTGGGATGGAAGAAGCGATAAAGATATAAAATAAAGAATAGCGCAGGGTCGAGTAGCTTTTAACAAAAAGAAAGCACTATTATGCTCGGGGGTAATAAACTTAGAAACAAGGAAGAGATTTTTGAAAACGTATATATGGAGTACGACACTATACGGTTGCGAAACCTGGACGGTAGGGGAAGCAAGTAGGAAGAAATTAGAAGCTTTTGAGATGCGGTGTTACCGAAGAATGATGAAAATACTGTGTACTGATAGGGTTAGAAACGAAGAAGTATTAGAGAAAGTCGGCGAGAAAAGAAGTATGTGGAAAAACATAAAGAAGAGAAGAGATAGAATGGTAGGCCTCTTGCAGAGACATGGGGGAATAGTCTGCGATATTTTGGAGGCAGAAGTAGGGTGAAAGGCAGAGGTAGGCCTAGATTAGACTACTTCTCGCAAATAGTAAGGGATGTAGGTTGTAGCACAATTAGCGAAATGCGTAGGTTAGCACAAGATAGAGAAGCTGGAGGTTAGCGTCCAACCAGTCTCAGGACTGAGACCTTATGATGATGATGAGTCTAAATGACAATTCTTTGTACAAGTTACCTCCCATTCACGTCGAAATGAATATTAAAATAATCATACAATTTTCAATGGGACATATTCGCGTGCCCTTCCTTATAGACTTATGCAAATCGGATGATTTTTTTTTTGTACATTGTATGATGCTGAGACGAGACTATAATTTGTGTGTGGATATTTGATGCAACTTCCATTGTACTCTTCTGTCTTATCGTGTGTAGATCGAACTGCTGGAAAAACGTTTAAGGAAACTACGTCTGGCACATTATGTAGCGTGGGGTGAAACAAAATAAAATTCTATTGTTTGTTAAGGATGCGGCAGAATACATGAACGATGCAAAGGTGGATTATTATACACATGTTTTAATGTTGTCCAATCGCATCAACGAACAATTAAACGATTTAATTTAGATGACCGTTATGACTGTGGAAACGGTCAACAATTTTGATTGTTGGTCAACTAGTAAATGAAAAAAAACACTTGGTAGGTTTTATAAAAATTGCAAACTATATTTCCATTGTTTCGGCTTTTATGCCATTCTCAAAGAATAACAACCTTTCACTGAACAGGCACTAAACTTTACTTCAAATGTTAGTAATAAAATATGTAATAGATTAAGAAAACGCAATATAAAACCTATATGTGTAAATTAAATAATTTAAGCTCTTTTTAAGAAAAAATAATAAATTAGAAAAAGTTAACAAACCACAAAAAGGTGGCGTTTATGAAATAAGACGTAATGATTGTGACGTTATTTGTATCGGCCAATCAGGTTGTTCTATAAAAAAGCGTTATGGTGAACACAAAAAATATATTTTAAATAATAAAAAATACACTGGTTTTGAAGAGCATTGTAGTCGTATAACAAATAATCATTTTCTGGACTAAAAAAAAAAAAAATAAAACAGCCAAAATATATAATCACTAATGTTGTTGCCTGCCTATATAGACAGAATTTTATACTTAGTCTTAGTAAAAGTAAAGTTTAGTAAAAGTTTGTTACTCTTTGAGAATGGCATAAAAGCCGAAACAATTGTTAGAAATATAATTGAAATTTTTGCGAAACTTACCAAGTGTTTTCTTTCATTTACTAGTCAAAAATATTTCACCAAGTGCCCAGCGACCTTTCCATTTCTACATATCGATTAATTTTGTCAACCTTTAAATGAGACAAACAAACACCTTATAGCGATATATTTAACACGTGTGCTATTTTACAAGACTCATTTGTGAATTATTCTTGGGAACAATACAGACGTTTGTGGAAAACTGTGAAGCAGAAACGGTTTTTAGGCATATAATTGAAAATTTCAATGAGCTGTAGCCTACATCTACGACAATAAATGATTTGAAATGTTGCCAACCAAGTATTTCACATAGGTGTCGCATGGAATACGATTATACTTGCCGGTATATGAAGACGTTGATTAACTCAATTTGTAAACATTTCATATTTGCATATTTGTAAGATCTGACATTATTTTAAAATAAAAATGCGGTCTAAAATAGAACTTCCAAAACAACTGCTGGATGTTTGGCAACACTCACGTTTAAAAATAAAACACCGACGTCTACATTTATTGTGACTCATTACATTACGATATAATATCATTTGTGTATGTGAATGAAAATATTAGAATCGATTTTCATTGGGTTTTCAGCCTGAACGGTATTTGTACAAAGTAAAATGTAAATTGTAACAATTTTTTAAATCTTCAGTTGGTTGTATTGCGTTAGTGGTTATTACGAGTATATACAGTAATTGTGGGATCGCATTACTCCTCGAGAGAACCGACAAATACCGTTCTATATACAGGGTTTCAGGATAGTTTCTAGCAAAACTTTCTTCAGTACAAAATAAAAGACCTAATACCATCTACGATATAAAACTACCGGATCGGGTCAATAAAATGTTAGGGCGAACACAGCTAGCGCAGTTTATGTTGATATTCCTATCGATTATTTACACTAATCTCTCTTTCACTTTCCACATACTTTTTTTAGGATATGGAATTTTAAACTAGTGTCTTATTTTGATAGTACTTGCCCAATTAGAGTAGCTACAATAGAACGAAGTACACATTTCAGTTATTTTCTTAGCATCAGTTTTTTTTTTATGAAAAGACAAAACCGCTTCCTGTCACATTTTAAAACACAGGCTTGAGATTGTCAGCTACAAATTTCTAGCATGTTTAAACTTGGTTAAGGGCTTGTATTTTGACCTCACTGAACTGTTTTAATGTACGATTAATTTAATCGATGTAAGATTGTGTTATTATTACTATTCTGATGAGGTACACGAATAACCTAATCCAAATACAGTATTGGTTTGATTTTAAAAAACTTCTTTTATGTCGTTCCACAAGTTTTCGATCGGATTGATTTTGGGTAACTGCGGAGGCGACTCCAAGACCTCAACCTGTTCTGTTCTCTAGTGTGCTTTAAGTAATTATCTGACATAAAAAATTATATTTCTTTTTCTGCATAAGGTAACGTGATATTTTGTATAACATGGACATGAATAATTGGATCCATGGTGCCTCATAATAAGAAAAACAAGCTCATATCCGAAATCCGAGACCCGAGTAGCCGGCCTCTAGGCCAATTGTTTAATATTTTTATTCCTACTGCTATTATTTTGAGCACACTGTATACTCGTTTCAAACATAAAACTATTATAATTTCTTGCTTAAATAGCCTGAAAAGCTGGTAAGTAAATGTATCATATATATTTTTATGACGATAAATAATGGAATGCGTGGATCGAATGGGTGTGGAAATGCGAAATATGTTAACAGTATCACTACACAGGTTTCGATTGACTAAAAACCTAAATATATAATAAAACATTTTAGAAGTGATAAAAAGGTACGTAGATGATTCCATTACCCTAGAACTGATATAAAAACTTACGTGGTACATATACGCGTTATGAGAACCATAATAAATATTATAAAAACGATAACTGGTAAGTAGCAAAAATAAAATTTATTTCCAATTATGTTTGTAGATTCTGCACGTAACACGTAATAATAAGTTTCTGTTAGTTTCATCTGTTTAGAATACTGCTGTTTTATCAGAATACGTTTAGTATACTTATATAACTGGCACATGAATGAGTGAATGACCTCTGTATACATCAGTTCCCTTTGGGGATAAATATCAGTTATTTGAGCGTCGATTTATATTGAGTAGACCTGAAAAAATAGATAATGGAGATAATTTGGCATAATTACTTTACGACATGGAAGTGTTCTAGAAAACAAAAATTTCGAAATATTCCAAGTCAATATTTTTTTAATAGTACATATATAAATAAAATTTTAATAAATTTTGAGTCAGTGTCTTAATGTTGTTTGTCCAAATATTGTTTAAAGAAATACAATGTGTAGAAAATAACGTTAGAAAAAAGTGAATATACAGAGTGACCCATTTAAAAGCGGACACCTTTCTAAATGTTTTGTTTGTTGGCCGATTTGAACGATTCTTTTTCTAAGTGATAGATATTCAATATCTCCAAAATGTTATCCAAATATTTGGATAGCATAAACACTCGTAACGTAAACCACAACTTAAACTCTAACCCACAGTTTTCTTTAATACCTTAGGAAAGGAGATATGAATGGCAATATGGCACTTTAAATTTTCGAATTTTCAGCCTGTCGACTAACGTGTATATGGACGTTACAGAGATAAGTGAATTTAGAAAATTAAATACTCTGTTTTGTTAATTATAGAATTAGGTAACATTTGTATTTTAAATCTATGCACCCGAACTATGAATGTCCTAAAACTAAAATGCTGACATAAAGATTCTTCGTTCCAATGATTACATATACTTACATACAAAGATTAATCTATAATTGTGTAGTGGGCAGTTTTAAACTGAATGTACAAAAATACTTGAAAGTATTTCAAATAAAAATAGATAATAAAAATTTTAGAGGGGTGCCCTGCTTTGAAAAGGGCTGCTTTGTATATCCGTTCGTAACTCGTCTATAATGTTAAATATGTCGTCACAGAATGTACAGAAATGACAATATCTCAAAGGCATACACAGTATGTCTTTGAGACTTTGACGGTTTCATTGATATGAAAAATGAGAGATGAGTGAAAATGAAAGGTTTTGAATTTACCTATACGACTATTACAAACAAAAACAATTCCCGTATATTTTGCATACTAAACAGACTCAAAATTTCAATTAGGAACGTTGACGTTATTTTATATTTCTGGGACAGTGTATATTGAACATATATTTCTAAAATATGTAGTATTTGGCAAATCTTTTTTAATATTTTTTTTTCACTTATAAACCATTAAATTATAGTAATAAAGATACTGTAACACATTTCTGACTACGTTCTGGTATACTACGATTGACTAGATACATTTCCTTATTTACTGCAGGGAGTAAAAAGGGGTTTTAATTTTTAATTACCATACATACCTAGCTTTATCCTTATACATTGTATTCTGTAAACGCACACGAGTTATATTTTCTTGATTGTTATTCTGTTTAATAAGTGTGAAATATATGCTTTTTAACGGAAACAATTATCCTGCAGTCTATGTTCTCTAGAGTTCGTGACCTAAAATTACACACTATCAGGCTACTATCACTTTAAATGCAATCTCAACGTCATTTGTTGATATAAGCTCGACAAAACTTTGTTTCTTTGCTTAATTTAGACGAATAGGTTTCGATTAACAAAGCAGAAAGTACAAAAAAGTCATATTACATGGTATTTACAAGTTTGTATATGAAATTCGGTCATATACATTCATAGAGGTCGACAAAATAAAAGAATTGTTACCAAATCGATAAAAGAAATGTCCAATTGTTATCTAAAAAATTTGTTTATATAAATTCCAATAAATGACATATATACACGGTGTCCTCAAATGTTTTCCTTATTCATTTGTTGAATATTTCGGAAAGTGGTAGTGGTAAACGTGCGCGCGCAAGTGTTAGATGGGGCTGCATCCCATACTACAAATTTATCGATGGAAGCCGTTAGAAGCGTTGGTGTTCCCTGGAAAAGTGATCTCTAAGTGGAGGGACATTAATTAGCCACCCATAACTCCCGATTTAACGCCGATGAATTTCTTCTTATGGGGTTATTTGAATTCTAAGGCATACACATATACTCTTAGGACTTGCTTCAGTTAAAAGATAGAATACGCGAGGAAATTCAGACAATCAAACCAGCATCATGTCGGCGAGTTTTCGTAAATTTTAGGTAGCGCCTCCAGGAGGTACAGCAGCGTGAAGGAAGTCACCTTCACGATGTTCTTTTTTATATACAACTTGCCTTACATTGTAAATGTAAATAAAAAATATTGAATGTAAATGCTTTTAATAACCCTGTTTCATTCACCCAAAAAGGGGAAAAGATTCCAGGACACCTGTTATAAACTAAATTTATATTTAGTTATAAAGCAAACAATAGAAATAAATATGAATAATAGTAATTAAAAACACGGCAAAATTCTTTAGGACCGGTAAATAATAACAAAAGCCTACTAAGTAAATTAAAGTACTATAGTGCTTATATAGCATAAGTTATGTTTAAACTGTATTAATAACAATTTTAATTTTTACATTGATTTTTGACATACAATGTTATATGTTACAAGATGAGGAAACGAGAAATTGGTCTTAGTTTTAGATACTCATTATTACATAAAGGAAATTTCTTCCATTCTGTCATTGGCTGTTTATGTTTATTAACATATCTCCTAGAGAATTGTGATATTTCAAAATATGTGTCAGATGTTTCTATATAAAAGTGGAAATTGATATTCATATTCAATCGATTGAGGATTTAAAAAAAAAAATGTTTTGGACCATACACTATAATGTACACACACCATGGCAGTAAAATTTCCTACAATATTTATAATATTGCGATTAAATGATTTTTTAAAAAACTCCACCACGCTGACTTTATTTTTTTAAAGACTGACTGATGTATAAATGTTTCTGTTTTTGTGTTTGAGTTGTGACGTCATCACAGTATTTTTTAAATCACAACTCTCTTTTCGACAAAAATCAATTCCTTAAAAATCTCTGAGGACGGTGGTTAAATGGAGCGACGAATACCCACTGAATGGTTATTACGTTTACCTGATTCGAATCCCTTGGATTCCTCGTGGATTTAATTAAAATGCAGATTTATTTTAATAGGTCAAATACACATTTAAGAAAATCTGAATTAAGAATGCCAATCAAAAATGGAAATTTTCCGTCCAGAAATTGTTCAGTACAAAGTGTTTCCGCGCGTGCTGGCCAAAGTTAAATGAATGACATTTACGACGACTTAAAAATGTCTGTCAAAAATAAAGTCCTATTTACTTTATTTGTATTTTTCTCAAAAAAAAAACTTGTATTATGAACGGTAAATATACAAAAAAACTCCTAATATGGGGTTCCGTTCTACTCAGATCTTTTTAAGGAATTCATTTTTCAAACAAAATATGAAAAAAATTGTCAGTCAAAATTCTTTTAAAAAAATTTAGGTTGACTTGTTTAAGAATTTTTTAAAAAATCATTTCATAACAAAATTACATGATGCATAATTTTATCATCACGATGTAGACATATACCGTCGACAACAGACCATATCCGATTTGACCCCATATATTTAAAAATACTTAATTTTTTTTTTTTGGAAAATAGTAAACTGCTCATTAGACTTGGTAAGATACATAATAATGGGCGAAATAACCATCACACAATGATTTCTAGCCCACAATACCAAACACTAATAAAATGAGCAAATATTTAAACAACTTATCGCTATTATAAACAACTATTAAAATCGCAACTTGGAGCTCGGAGTTTTTTCTTCACTTTGAAAACGCCGAGTCTATACTTAGACACCGTTGATCGGATCGGAAGAGCGCCAGTAGAAAAATATCCTGCCTGCAGACGAGAGCAGACTGTCTGTTCGACGCCGTGTCGTCCCATGCAACAAATTGATGATATCTGGGTTACTGTAATGACCTAATGACTATTAATTAAGTAAATATTTAGATGAACGTGCTACCTGTTATAAATAAACGCGTAACGCGACCGACACTCGAACAAGTATTCAATATATAATGACTAATTTAATATTAATGCACCTCTAATTAATTATGTATTTAAATTACTGGAAAATCTTAAGGGAATGTTCAGTGTTACCATCAACGCATAATTTACCTCATCAACGCTACAAAGAACGTTACTATGAGAGTACAAAGTATCATCAACTCGTACCTGTCATACAACGAGTTGTTTAGATAAATATTTATTTATACGCTAAGCAAGTGAACTATTTTTTCGTTTTTAAATAACAATATTTCCTTTGGGTTATTTACATGTATACCAGTTTTATTATTTGTGGTTATTATTAATTATAATTAACATCGTGTAAAATCAGAATAGTATTTCATGCGCTAAATGCGTATTGTATGCGAACGCATAGAAATAATAATTGCAAAGTGTTAGACCATAGTGAAACATTCATTATAGTATGCGGACTGTTGAATGTTTTAGCCGATAAAAAATTTTTACACGTGCAGAAATTGGCCTTCTTTCCCTGAAACCTAAAGGCCCCCACATACGAGCGATCCATCAGTCCAAATGGCCCCAAGCCAAGCCAAAATCTCACCGTGTGTGGGGAAACGCGGATGGACTCATGGACTCAAGCGGCCTAGTTGGATTTCCAATCAATCCAAAATCCATGGAGTCGAGCCGTCGAGCCAATTTTTGGCTTGACCGTGTGTGGAATAATCCGACGCCGGGTCGCGCCGAGCCATCCATTGGACGTACCGTGTGTGTGGAATCCCCACTCCAAACCACTCCCAGTCTTCCTTGGAATCTTGACGAGTCAAGACGTACTGCCTCTTGTGATTTTTTAGTAAATAAGTTTATACATTATTTTTTAATAGTTAGCTATGGGTACTAGCGGGCATGATTTCGTGCTCGAATTCATTGAAAAATACAGGGCTCATGAATGCCTGTAGAAACTCAGTAGCGAATTCTACCACGATAAAACCAAGCGAAATGCTGCTTTGGATGACATCCTAGTATTGTTTCGCACAAAAGACAATACGAAAAATAGGGAGACTGTTTTGAAGAAAATCCAAAGTATGAGATCTTCCTTCAGTAAAGAGCTGATGAAAGTAATATATACTTACTTTCATCAGCTCTTTATTGTCTGTATTTTATATTTTAATTATATTTCAAATTATAATTATATAATTACAGCCGATTTTATTTTGAGGAGAGGGGTCTCCCTCTCCCAGTTCTTAATTAAATGTTTTATTTATTTATTTATTTTTTGAAAAGGTTGCGCCTACTGTAAACAACTATTACAGGTGAAAGCTTCAATGACCACTGGATCCGACCCAGAGAGTTTTCACATTCCAAAACTGTGGTACTACAGGCTCGATCGTGTATGGGGCGCTAAATTGGACTACAGCCAATTGGACTCGGGCCAAATGGACTCAGGCCGTTTGGATCGCTCGTATGTGGGGGCCTTAACGCTGCGAGGGGTAGGTTACACTTAAAGACGAGGACAAACAGCCACGTCTAGCGAAATAACTGAAGTGTGTGCTTCGATCTAATGTTGCTGTGTTAACTAGGTAAATACTATCAAAATAGGACATTAACTTCCAATTCCTTTCTACGCATCAAAAAAGCTACCGCGATTAGCGAGACAGATTAGTGTAAAGCTATAATCGACAGTACACGGAATATCAACTTCAACTGCGCTAGTTGCATTCGCTCTGAACCTATTTATTCACCCGACACAGTAGCGTTTAAAAAAATTGCACGTAATAAATGCAAATGGTACAGGATTGATTTATCCAAATTATCGACACAAAAGCACCTACACATCGTGTAGGTGCTTATGTTTGATGTAATTAAATTAGGCATTTAATGCACGTAGATTGTGTCTTAATCTCCTGATGATGATATTGAATACCCATACATATGGGCTTCTCATAAGGCATTTAACGGCTGTCAAAGTGAATAGGTTAATGCTAGTTTGAAATAATAAATATTAATTTAGACTAAATGTCACATAAATAGGTGTCAACGAGATCAGTATCAAATAGTATATGTAGAAGTTACTACTTGGAAAAAATAGTAATCGTTGGCCAAAAATGGGGAAACATTTTAAAATTTATTCAAATAATTTCATTAAAATAAAATAAATAATCGCTTCAATATTACATTCCACGGAAATGAACTAAGTATACTCGTATTATTGTCAATTATTAATTTTTATTTTTATAAATAATTTAAAGTCCATCATAGTTGAGGGAAATTCCAAAAATTTAGATTCATAGTATTTCAAAGGTCAAACAGAATTGGAATGGGTTAAAATATATACGGTGTTCCATCAAAATTAATGACATTTCCCGTGAAATTGGAAGTGGTATTGATAATATATATGAAAATAAGCCCTATTTACTTCTACCACGTGAAATTTAAATTAAAAACAAAATAGCAGGATGGTACATGGTGTCGTTAACCTCTAGTATATCTTTTAGGATAATTAATAGACATGTTAAACAAAAACAATTTAAAACAGTTCCAGTTTTCGAGCCCAAAAAGGTCGACGAGAATTTGAAGCAAGGCAATTTTTAGATGCTATCCTATATATTATATGATTACACTGTTTATATTGATTTTCTTCCAAGATATTTCTATAAGCTATAATTACTCTGTCTTAGTTTTTTCATGCATATCGCGTGTCATGCCACTTTATTTCTTTCAATATACATATTTTTTCGCGTATGCATTCTCAGTCAATACCAATTAAGGAATACTGCGGGTAAAATATCGCTCCTCACCTGCTAGGCGCACCTGCCACTGATCCGGGAGGCAGCGGCATGTGGTGCCTCGCTGGAGGCGGGCCTCCTGGACTCGGAGGTACTCCATCTACCCCAATTAGTCCCGAATCCTTCTGGTCTAGAAAATGCCTGACCCGCTGGAAGTCACCGAGTTTGCTTTGGATCTGCTGGGTGACGAGGTCGGCCGAGGAGGGATTTACCTGTAATAAAAGGAATTAGTTCTATTGCCTGTATGTATGTACATACACTGATGAAACAATTTATTAAAAATAATGTGGAGATACTACCAAAACTATAACAGCGCCAAGTTACAATAAAAAATGTGATAGAATTAAGCGTTCTACTAGTGTTAATACATCGATGTATTAATTATTTTAATCCGTAAGTGTTTAATATAAATATGCCATACCAATGCGCCTACATAGGTATTTTTCATTGTTTACCCGTATATTAGAGCTAGGTCCATTAAACATTATACGAGGTGCAGTATTTATGTATATTTTGAGCCTAATAATTAAAAACATTAATTTTTCATTGAAAATTACTTTACACTGTTTTTCAAAATATTCTCCTTTATGATCTACTATTTCCATTCCGCTTGAGATATCTCCAAAACATGGTTTTTGGGCGCTTTAACGGCTTCTTCTGCCGACGAAAATCGTTGTCTACGCAATTTATTTGTGACATTTGGGAACAAAAAGAAGTCCTTAGATGCCAAATCAGAACTGTACGGCGGTTGACCCATTAATTCTATTTTTTGAGTGTATAAACATTCGGTTGTTAGATGAGATGTGTGAGAGCTCGCATTGTCATGATGAAGAATGGTCCGACGGCGCTTGTTTGTTTTCCTTATTTCACCAAGACTTCCGGCAAGCAAATGGTTGTGTACCATTCATGATTGACTGTATTATGTTCCTCTAAAGGCATTGTTGCCACATGACTATTTTTCCGAAAAAACAGGCGACCATTTGTTTGGAAGTGCTTCGAGCGCGAACAACTTTTGTTGGATTTGGTTCTTGAAGCACTCATACAGTCGACTGCTGTTTCCTTTCCGGCTCATATGCATAGATCCATGATTCGTCCCCTGTTACAATGTTATATACGTCTTTTGAGGCACCGCCATTGTATTTCTTGATCATTTGTTTGTACCAATCGTAACGAGCATCTTTTTGAGATTGTGGGATCCAACAAGAACAAAAAGGTTATGGTAAAGAATGTCAAACTTTCCATTGGAAACGTCAGATGGCGTCTGACAACACTTAGTGTTGCTAAGGCTCAAAATATAAATAGTGCCCCTCGTACATCGCCTAGTGTAAAGGCAAATATTACCCCCTAAGTGTGAGCGACCAGAATAAAAAATCAACCTATTTCGAGATTGAGAATTTATCCTAGTTAAAATTTCCACCATGTATAGAAATCGAAAAAGAAGTCGCCACATCCTACGTTTTAAGTTGGGTATTGGATGCGTGCTTCTACTTACATACGTTTACGTACACATTCTACTTTCATTTTATATATATATATATATATATATATATATATATATATATATATATATATATATATATATATATATATGTATATATAAAAAAACATATACGAATATGGACTTTTATCGGATATTCAGAACCATAAAGCATTCCGCTTGTTGGAAGAGCAGCGCCGCAGCTGGATCGGATCGCGTTAGATATAAATAAAAGCTAGTGAGTAATCTCTGGGGAAATTGATTCACTTTAAAGTCGTTCAAAGCGTAATTTATTTACCAGGCTAACTACAAACGTAACGATGTATGAAGTATTTCATTGGTCGCGTAAAAAAATGACTATTCTTGTTGACGTATCCACACGGGGCGTCTACTCTATACCGTGCGGAGTGGCGTAATTATTGCTGTAATTAGCGTAAAATAAAAGTGAGCGTACAAACAACATCTAACCATTGTACAACCGATGTACCATCGTTCGACCCAAGTCAAATCAGATAATAGAGACATATGTATGTACATTCGAATACTTTTAATGTGTAATAATTAACCTTTCCACTATAATTATGGCGGTTAATTACACACATACATGTAGTCCATGAGTTTTCACAACTGATTCTGTAGCAATAGCGGTGAAATAAATTAATAAATTAAGTTCAATAAATTGCTTTTCTCAAATATAAAAAGTTCTGCATATCAGATTTTCCACAGTCTATTTTGAAACCAGTGTGTGGAAATATCTTTGTGTATACGAGGGTGGTCTGAAAAGTTTCCGATCTCAACATGAAGATGGTAGCACTCGTCAACAAAAGCTACGGAATGTGTTTGCGCATCTTTTTGAAAGGTACTCACCAACATTTCAGCCATTTTGGACGCGCAGTTGTTGTTTAACAATCGTTTGAGTTAGTCGATGTGAGTGTTTGTGTGAAAATGGAAAAAATCGATTGAGCTGTGAGCTGTCATTAAATATATATTTTTGAAAGGCAACACGCCTACACAAATCAAAGAGGAGTTGGACGCTGGTACGGGGACTTTGCACCATCATTTACCACCGTGAAATTTTGAATTTAAACGTGGCCGTACCATCTTGGAAGACGATGAAATTTCGGGACGTCCAAAAACTGCAACCACTGACAATAACATTGTTATCGTCAGTGTATGTATAACCACGGACGATAGAGTTCACCGAATGGTGCTAGACAACCATCGAATTAAGGTGAGACAGATAGCAGAGGCTATGAATATGTCCAAATAACGTGTTTGTCACATTGAATCAAGATTTAGGCATGAGAAAGCTGTCCGTGTGTTGGGTGCCGCGTTTGCTCTCGTTGGACCAAAAACGTGTTCGAATGAACATTTGCAATACTCCGTTGGCACAGTTTAGGCGCAATAAATCAGAGTTTTAGCACTGATTAATTACTGTAGATGAAACTTGGATACACCATTATACCGTGAAAAAATAATGGACTGCGAGGGGGGACTATAATGGGCAATAATGGACGCCAAAAAAAGCAAAAACTATTTTTTCGGCTGGGAAAGTATAGCGACTGTTTGTTGGAATAGTCATTGAGTTATCTTAATCGATTATCTTCAAAAAGGAAAAACCATTAGGTACAGGAGTATACTACGCATCATTAACTGACAAAATGAAAGCAGAAATTTCGGAAATACGGCCACATTTCCAGAAAAATTTCTTTCACCAAGACAATGCGCCGTCACCGTTGAGGTGTGACAGCGGTGACCATGACGAAAATCCACGAATTACGCTTTGAACTGCTTGACCCCCTTCCTTACTCACCAGATCTAGCCCTAAACGGCTTTGTTGTTCCCAAAGCTAAAAGTTGCGCTCGGAGGACAGAGATTTTTGACAAATGATGAGGCAATCACCTTCGTAAACAATTATTTTGTAGAGAAAGACGCCAGGTACTATTTGGACGGATTAAAGAAATGGGAGCATCGCTGGGAGAAATGTGTAGATAGAAAAATAAAAATAAATTTGAAGAAAGCATGTCTTGAATTTTTGTTAGGTCGGAAACTTTTCAGACCACCCTCGTATACAAAGGACAACTCGTCTGTTATTGTGTTTCTTCCTGATATCTCGATTTGCGCTGATGGTTCAAAAATATTGCGAAAGCCTGGATCTCCGAATCAATGAGTCACTGGACGCCCATGCCATATTATTCCAAGTTGAGGTTATGCAAAGAGAAATGACTAATCAGAGGATTAATAGTATTAATCATTGGCATATTCACAGAGAGTAAGGTTGATGGTTCTAAATATTTGCAGGACCAATTTCAGGATAGTCCTTCAATGTATAGTAATTGAGTATGCCAGGGCAAATAAGCGTTGTCAATTTTTGAGAGAAGGGGCACGTAGATGATCGTGCAAATGAAAAGGTGAATATTTTGACACGTCTTGGTTCTACGAAGTTTTTGTTGAGACCGGAACCAGCAATGGCGCTTTGTGAAGCTATTCGAAACTTCAGCTTACACTCTGAAGTTTCTTAAAAACAGCTGGGCGAGAATTAGCAGTTGTAGACAATCAAAATTTAATTAACTACATCTTGCAGTAAACTAGCAAACTACTGCTCGAATCTGAGTCGTATACAAATGTACTAATCATAATAAAATTAGCATCCTAAACAAGCATCTCCATGTTATGGGGTATATCGATATAGTCCTATGTGATGAGGATACAATATGGAGGATGAGACTAGGAATAATTCCGCCACTCTTAGCAAGACGAGGAGCCAAATGACCGATATTCATCGACTATCACTGAGTATTCTTTTTCAATACAACACACAAGTGAACGGCCGAAGAAATGAGATCAGTATTTGCGACAAAATGATGACTCTGATGGCGGCGGAGCACAATGGGCCTAATACGATGGGCCTATGGACGTAGTTTCTATCTCTAGGAACCTCTAGTCTATCCTCCCCTCTCCTTTATAGAATCTAAATCCGATCCTTCGTTTTAAAGCATTTCTTGTGCCAAATTAAAAATTTGGCACAAGAATTAAGTTAAGTAAATTAAGGCGCTTAATAAACAAACGTTTCTTTTCCAGCAGTTACTCAAAGTGATCATCATTCTGAATATGACAATAACCTACTTGATTCTGCACAGAACTTACAGAACAATCCCTACAGGTGTTGTTTGAAAATAAAAATCGATGAATTTAACGAGTTTCCCTATAAAACGTTCATTTTTAATTTGACAAATTTTATTGCAAACTCTAGGAACGTACTATAATAATTTTTATTTTATATATTTTATATATTTTTAGATTTTATTTTTTTACTTTTTATTTTCAATTTTTTTTATGTTTAGACATCTTAAGAAGAATAACTTTCATATTATGATCGTTTAAAATCGCAATTACATTTTTCAGACACTCAATAGATTATATTATAGATTATCAATTGACTATGATTTGAATTATATGATTTGTTGCTAAGGTTAATAGAATGCACTGTATAAGACCACGTATATCGATCAAATCTGAAATAATCCAGAAGAACTTGAGGAAGTAAAATAGAAACACCTTTTTTATATATTATAAAAAAGAGAATATGCGAAAAACTACTGTCGAGAACTGGGATCGATATAAAACGGCATGTCGTTTATACTTGATACGTAGTCGCAATTTTTTTTTGTGACGGCTTACGAACATCGCAGGAAAACAATATGCCGTATACAGTTGTCGTAGGCTTACAATACATTAAACCATACTGTTAAAAATTAAGATAATATTATCATATCAACCCCATTGGGAGTTAGATATTATGGTAATTATTTAATAACTTTGTCGGTGGTTTTCAACAAGTTGTGTGATGCTTCAAACATATATCAACTATTCAAACTAACTTTTATAGTATATTTCATTGCTATTTGCCAAATAAAAAATTCCAAATTATCTCATACCGTGGTTTGTTTTTATGGCTAGGCTCAGGTAGACTATTCCATTTATCGGCAAGATAAGAGTTTTTTATTTGGCAAATAGCGATGAAATGAATAATACAAAGATCCTTTTCTACAACCCGTTGCGTTTATTTAGATGGTTTTTTTGTTGTAAATCAATTCTCAAATTAATAAACATACTGTAACTTTTATCAGATCAATTGATAGCTATTGCTAAAAAAAAGCTATTGATAAAACTTTTTACGAGTATTCTTAAATATATAACTTCTTAACTGTTCTTTTCGAAAGACTCCCGTAGATCTGTTACAACTTATTGAGAAATCAAAACAAATGTGATAAACAGAATAAATTGCTTGTTTGTTTCCTCTCAACTTATTTTCTGTGGCATAGTAAACAGGAAACAGGACGAAATTGTTATATATAATCAATATAGTGGTCCAACGAACAAAATTACTATAATAATAATGTGATAAAAATAAAATTTTCAAATACAGACAAAAAATATATTTAGTACAAAATTTTGAAAAAATAAAGAACGGTTTTGGGTTTTTCTTTTAAGATCCCTTGAGAAGACAGTTTACTCCCAATAGTTAATAAATTCGACGTAATTTGCTCTTAATTTGTTCCACATAAATCTTCCAAATTATTACGCATATAATGATTTTTCTATAAAATGATTTTAATCAGCATACTCGTATATTCTTTATTTCAGCAGATTTTTTTTTCTGTAGAAAAATACATTTGTTCATTGTACAATTATGGTTTTCAGTAATATGTAGATAAAGATGTCTGTAGATCTACACAATATAATAATATTTTACCAACAAAATATAATTCTTGCATAGTTCGAACTTATGTTTATCGTGAGCAGATCTTTTTTTGCAAGCAAACATTTAATTCTACAAGATGTCGTAAGGAGGCTTATACTCCAACCATCTGTAGGTCCTTTAATATTAAGGATTAAACAAATTAAGCCACAACAGCTATTCCCTCGGCTATATGCCGTCGACGGGCGCTGAATTACGTGGCGAAACTTGCAGTATTTTATTCTAACATGGAACTAAAATACTGTGATTTGGATTGCTCGAAAACCACAAGGAAGATGCAAAGCGTCCTCTATCTCAGGATACCGCTAACTGTAGACCGGTTTTGACCTTATCCTGGGTCTCGTCAGTACAGTGTAAGCGAATATGCCTTTGACAAACGAGGCTTCACATCTTGTGAACACCGTTACGTTCTACAGTAGTAGACTGTAAAACGTAACCAAGGGCCATCTCTCGGTATCATTTATTAGTGATTTTAATAAATAATAATATTACTCCTATCTAATATGTTTGTATGGATGAAGTGAACAAACCCTAGTTCAGAGTATACGGTTGTTATTTAAGATAATTTTATATTGTTTCGTCATATCCAAAATCGAGCCTTGTTTATCACAAAAGTAATTCATCAACAATTAACAAATTGTTCTCTGGGTGTATATTCATTCCACTGCGAGTATTTTTTGGGGTAATTATTTCCAAGTACATGCGTAGTTGAATTTTATAAAAAAACAATTAGTGAGACCATAACTCGATTAGTTATTTGAAACAAAAATGTAAAGCCTTCAATCATTTCGTGGGAGCCTAGAGAAACAGTTCAACCAGCACTATGATTTATGGCTAGACGCTTACACGAGTTGTATAATAACGGTTTATCTTTAATCGTGAGCTGCCTTTATCCAACAAGGAAGATTGAACGGTGATCATCGTTAATTATAAAACGTACTACCGTATCAGTGGAACTACAGTGATATAGGACGGTAAGTAAATAAGAAAGAAAATGAGGTTAGATAACCTTCTGGATAAATTGGATAATCCAGGTGTTTAAATTTAAGACTATTAATAAATACAAATTTATAGTGAGAATACCTATTTACTGTAGCGAAATATTTCACTGTTGGTTAATTTTGCTTTCAGACACACTGAAGAGTCGAGGTATCAACCGGTATAATAAAAGGTGTTACAATAAGAGGGCAAGATGTGGATTTTAAATAAAACATCGTCTTTTATAAGTATTGAAACATTTATTGATTTATAATATATATCTTTGGGAATCATGTATGTGGAACGACACATCCGGGAAAAGGCCGCCACGACTTTGGTGGCACACGAGTATAGTTTATTTTATCGCTATTTGCCAAATAAAAAATATCAAAAACTTCAGGTCCCTTGTTTTTATGGCTAGGCTCAGGTAGACTGTTCCGTTATCGGCAAGATAAGAGATTTTTTTATTTGGCAAATAGCGATGAAATGAATAGTAATGTTCTGGCGGAATTTTCAATAAGGGCTTGCATAAATGTTGCGGTATATCGTTGATACAGCTTTCAATTTCGGCCTTCGGTGCTTGGGTGGTCGTGGGGTTGTTGGCGTAAGCCTGAGACTTCAGAAAACTTCACAGAAATAATTCCATAGGTGTTAAATCGCAAGATCGTGGCGGCCAATTGTGGTCACCAAAACGCGATGTGACATGATCAGGAAAAAACTCGTGCAAGGACGTCAATGTTTCACTGGTGGTATGACAAGTAGCACTGTCCTGATAACACCACAGGTTTTCAATACCTTCCAATTGAGGCACAAACAGCTGGGTTATCATGTCACGATACCATTCGCCATTTACTGTTAATGCATTTACCTGCCTCGTTTTCAAAGAATCACGGTCCAACGATTCCTTCAGACCACACCAATCAGTGACACGTTGGGGATGCATCTGTTTCTCATGAATCATTCGTAGATTTTCAGAGTTCCAAATGGGGCAATTTTGCCTATTAACGAAACCGTCAAGGTGAAAATGGGCATCATCGCTGAAGATGATTTTGTCTACAAAATGGGCATTCACTTCTTGTTGTTCAATGATCCAACTGGTGAACACTCTTCGCTGTGTATGATCTGTTAGCAGAAGTTGAGTCAATTGGACTTTGTAAGCATGGAGATGCAAATTTTAGTAAGAATACGGTAAAGAGGCGCTGTCTAAATGTCCAATTCTTGTGCATGATAGGAATCGAGGTTCCTGGACTTGCCGTGATGTTTGGTTTTGACCACTACGAGCTACTGTCGTGTGTTTCACATCAATAATTCAACCAGTACTTTCGAATTTTTCGATTATTTTTTTCTACAGTTGATAAATTTGGAACATCATTTCTACCGAAAATTGGGTGCACTTTACGAATTATAGCAACCAAACTTTCACCATTTTGATAGTAATGTTTAACAATAAGGACGTATTGTTATATCGTGCAGCGCTCCATGTTTACTAACTCCTATCTGTCTCCTATCGGCCTGTCACAATTATTAACCTATCGAATCATAACAGCCAAAATGGCGCGCAATTCAAATCTTGCGTTCTTATTGCAACACCATTTACATTCACAAGCGGGAACAAAAAATAAACACACACGTAATGTTTTATTATTCTTAAAAAAATATACCACAACATTTTACGTCATACGTTGTGTAACGTCAATAACGTGTTATACGTTATATAACGTGAATTCATCGCCTTTTAAAATGTTGATACATAAAGTTTCCAATACCTACACACATGATTGACACTGACGCAAGATAAGCGTCCTGAACGATATAATGTTGTGTTAGAGACTGCAGTTTATTATTTAATTAAATTATTTATTATAAGTATTAGAACGCAGCTTTTGCTTGCATAAAATTATACAGAGATTGCTGTTCGTGAATTCTTGCGTCACATTTAATTAGAATGTGGCAAAAAACAACAATAAATCATCGGAGGAGAACACGTGAACGTAACCTTAACGCTATCGTTAAGAGATATAACTTCCTGCTTGCGAACAATATGTGCAAAATTTTTTTCAAATTCTCATTTAGGGAGCACTTCGACTTTGTGCAAAATAACTCTAAAAGAGACTTTACAAAAAAGCTTTTCCAAAGAATAAAACAAAAATGTCTAGAAAAGCAGTCGCATAACAGTAATTAAATTTACAAATAACTATATGTGTTAGAGAGTCCTTCTTAAGAGAGAGTCTTCTTTTAAGAGCCCTTCTGTTGAAGGAGAGTTTTTCTCATTTTCTTTATTGGAAAACTAAGGGAAGTAGTTCCAAGTATCTGCAATATAAATTGATTCAATGCTTTCTTTCTGGACCTACCCATTTGAAAAAGAGGGGCGTTGATCATGTCCTGCATCACGTCAATTAGAAAGTCAATATATCGCCCCTTTGTAATAATTTCCGCTTATCATACGATGCAACATACGTTTGTGTTATTATTTGTCAATGCGGGATTTATGCAGGTTGCTCTCAGATCGCTAGCAAAGGTCGTGCCTGGTCTTATTTAAGGGCAAATTTTATCAACCGCCAATGCGCCGTAAATATATAGTCGATGGTTTCTTAATAAATACAAATTTAGACACATAGTAACCTGTCCAGTCACTCAATAACGTCCACATGTTGAGAAAATTTTCAAGAACAGTTTAGTCTCACCGTTGCTCTAGAAGATCTCTCACTGAAACACTACGTTTGTTGTCGTTGGGGTCCATAGAATGTTCACACATCGCCACTACATTGCGTGGGCCACTTCAACCCTCATGGCATTTATCACCCAATCCGACACTGTTCTTACAAATATGCAAATATGTTCAACGATTTCACCAATTCTATGAATATCTGATGTACTTTTATCTGTTAGCATGTTAATTGTGGGTGGCACTACTACCCATTCTAATGTCGATACTAAAATAACGTCTCCTTAAAGGCAGGTCAAATTTATACACGTTTGAATGAGATGGCCTATTAATGATGACCTCGATTTAATGTTTGACCGCGTTTAAAATAGTATTTCTTCCTTGTTCTACTCGTACCGTGACTTCTATTAAATCTATCAGATTTAAATAGGGGTGGCTAAGAGGCGGCCATCAAACGCTTTCTTCAATACCATGAATTTTCTCGATTATTTTATAATTAATAATCGAGATAGTTTCATAAACATCCTTGTTTGTAAGATACTTATGCTGTATTGCATTTGTTAATGAATACTAATGTCGATGTGCTTAATTTTCACTTCATTTAATTGATAAGTAAAAATGACACTTAAAATACAAATTGCACCAGTATGTATTTGATAATTTTACTATGTTATAGGTATATACCTGACATTAAGAAAATAATTTTATTACTCAGTTTATTAGTTATAAATTATTTATAATTAGTATGATTTATTATAGATACCTATGTATATTAAATGGGAAATCGAAATACCGTTATAAAATAAGGTGAATATGCGACGAACTTTAAAAACTACATAGATTTTGCCTGATTATGAACGCCATGATTAACAGTTTCAGAAGAGACGCTGGTACATTGCAAAATAAACAGATTACAAGGTGACCCCATTAAAATAATACGTTCATGAATTCCCCCATGATTAAATGTTGCTTATTTACTCGCAAATTCATTGATTCGCACTGGCGCAAATGAGGACAGTAAATTATAACTGAAACTGCATGTTGTGAAAGCAGTTCTAATTATAAAGAGACACCGTATCCCATCCGAATCAAGCACGGATTCGATTCTATTTTAAATAGATTTTTTAGGTGGCAAGTTGGAAATGAGACTAAAACGAAGTATCGCTCTTTTTTAATAAATCGATATTTCATGATTCACACAACAGACGTTGTTCAGTAACGAGAACCCATAAAATACATGGTGGAAACTATTTATAGACCAAAATAATTTTTGGCGTTATTTTAGAGATTTATAAGAACTGCTTGGATAGGTTGATTTTTTAATATAAAAGGTTCGTCTTTTAAAAAAGAAATTTCAAATATACAATGTGATTCATGAAAGCGCAATACAATAGAAATGCTTTATTTTATATTTAACACCTCATTTATTTATATATTATTGACTATTCGTTTCAACGACCTATAACATTTGTGCTCTAATTGCTTAGTTAATTATAGGCATTACTGCGAAGTTTGAATATTATCATTTAATAATTCACAATGTATATCCAACAGGTAAATGTTCTGTCCACTCACTTGTTGACAATAACTTTAAATGAAATAGTCCTTATTGCTGTTTGCATTAATTCTTTGAGATCGTCACTGTTATCTGGCTTTGTTGAATATACTGTTCTTGAAGTAACTCCATAGAAAAAAAAAATGCAATGGCTTAAGTTAAGGTGATCAAGGTGTTTACGCAATAGTACCCTTTTCGTCCAACCCATTCATAAAAAAAGGTTTTCTCATTCGGTAGGGTTAGATCTAGTGCACTTGTATATATTTTTGCCTGAACCCGAACAACTTCATCTGTGATGAGATTAAAATATGTTTCAGCTGTTAACACTTTCCTTCGATAAAAATTGGACAGGGAACGAACTTAATGATAATATTCCCTTAATTTTTGGGCAAATGTAATTTTATTGGGATGCAGTTTTCTTTCTCTATCAAGTTACGTAATTGTCGTTATGTTATACAGCAATTTAGTGGGAAATTTGATGTTGAATTATCGTAACCATTTAATAAAATCTAAGTCTACGTTTTTTAACACACGCTAACTCCCCTGAACTGTGCATGCATTTTAGACACGGTACCTTGTGAGATATTGAGCAAACCAAGGATAATTCTACACATATCTCCGTAATCGGTCTTTTCGATGAATTTCTATTGTATCGCATTGCTTATTGACTTTCTTTTATTATTTGCAGTTACCTAACTTGATTATTTCAGGATGATAAATGAGTTTATTTTTTTTTCAAAATTGGGGTGATAAACGATTGGCTCCATGGCTAGTATGTACTTAAATAGCACGGCGATCACTGTTTTTAGGAATTTTCCCTTGACCGACTTTTGCGTTTTTAAATAAATGTAGTCACTTATTTATTAATTTAATTCTCTATTGATGATCTGATTTCCTGTGACGCTTAGGGCGAAAAAAAAAAACGGTCGAGATGTCTTGACGACTGATAACTATGAATTGTCACTTTAATAACACGGACTGATGTGTCGACTCGACGAGCATACCTTTTGTTTTGTAGGCTGTTGTTTTTGTCATGTATCGAATCGAATCGACTGTCGTGGCGAACGAAGCCGTCTTGAAGAAAATGGTCTTCAATTTGAACAGTATTATATACGACGACTCAAACGGAATTTGCTCCGTTTGTCTTCACTCTAATAATAAGTGCTATAGGTTTTTGACATAATCAAAGGTAATTCGATAATATATTTAATAAACAGTTTCCACCCTTTATATCCACGTACAACTGTGTATATGTACAAGATAATTTAATTAAAAATATGTGCAGAGCAAAATGGTTAATAAAATGCAAAGCGAGGTGTTAATGAAGCATATTACGTTGACTCTAAATAATAAATACTCGTTGAATAAATACATTTCTACGACTCTAGTGTTGGTATGTGGTTTTGCAATTTTGGGTTCTAATTTTAACTAACATAAACAAATCAACAGATTTGTGTTGATGAACTTTTAATACTAGGCGGTGGAATGTTGCCATTTTTTACAACAAAAACAAGCGAGAGGTAGCTTAAAAATACCATATTATACAGGGTGTTATTACAACAACTTCACGAGGCAATTTCTTGACTAATTCATTGATTCTTATTTCAGTGATACTTTGACGCAAAATAAAGTTTATGTAAACAACGCTATTAAACAACCCCGTTTTTATATACACGGAAAATATTGTTTAGTAATGAATATTTTGTGTTGGAATTAGAATTATTGGTCTAAAGTAATGACTTGGCGATATTCTTTTTAAATAAAAGTTATTTTTAAGCAAGTTCCAGACAAATGTAATGTAATGTAATGTAAGAATAGTCAGATAAATGTTACGTAAAACGCTTTTCTGTTATGTGTCTACATGAACCATACAATTCTTAAGGTAAATATTGTAAATTGTAATTATTAATTGTAAGTATTAGTATAATACATAAAAAAAAACAGTGTTTCTGTAGTTCATGGTATCTAAGCCCAAAAAGTCAAAAATAATCCCGATCACAAAATCTTTGTTGGCCTGTGTTATTGAAGACAATGGTTGAGACACGAACTAACTCAAATTTATATCGACGTTAATGACTCAACAAAAGTAAAGACTATCAGTAATTACTGTTATTATAATATATTATACATGATACACCAGCTACTTTTAGTGCTTTTAATAATCAATAAAAAAACTAAAATTATACATAAAAAACAGTAATATGTGAAAGACTGCTATAGGCTAAACTATATGTACCTTTAAAGATTTTTAAGTCTAAAATTAATACTTTCTTAATTAATTTCATAACTATGTTCTGAATTGATTTGGCCGTTACTTGATGAAAATCCATAATTATACAAAATTAAAACCTTTGCTGGTTAGATTTTTACTTTTTATTTATTAAACATAACAATTGTTTCGCCAGCAGAGTGGCTTCTTCAGATGTTGAGTACATAGTCTATGTACTCAACATCTGAAGAAGCCACTGTGTTGGCGAAACAATTGTTATGTTTAAAAAATAAGTGAAAATCTAACCAGTAAAGGTTTTAATTTTGTATTCATAACTATAACGAATCGGGCAATTCTTTATATATATATATATATATATATATATATATATATATATATATATATATATATATATATATATATATATATATATATTTTCTTATATCAACTTTTATCTAATCAATTTCAGTCACATCACAGAACTTCTAAAGTCCTCTGTATAGTAATACATATCAAATAATCAGAAACTGGACATATTATAATTCAAGGATATTTTATTAATAATTAATAAAAAAAATAATAAAAAGAATCGCCTCGGTCTACTGACGCACAATTCGGGATTAATAGGACACAAAATTAAATATCTATTAATAATAATTTAACCATACTCTATGTATATACGTAGTACCCACGTTGTATATTAAGTAAAAGTCAGTGACGTGTCAGTATTTTGAACGATGTTTTATGGTTATTAAAAAAATTAAAAAAACCCCTAATTCGACGAGTCTATAACAATTCCTTAAAATATATGAATGTTAATGTTCAGATAAAAAAAATATTTAAAAGTAGCTTATTCTTCTTTTCCTGCTTTAAGTCGATCGTCATAAGGTACTATTCATTTCATCGCTATTTGCCAAATAAAAACCTCTCTTATCTTGACGATAAGCGGAACGTCTACCTGAGCCTAGCCATAAAAGCAAGCCACGGTATGAGGTAAGAGCCGTTTGGGATTTTTTATTTGGCAAATAGCAATGAAATAAACTTTAACAATGTTCATTGCAATTAAAATTGTCTCAAATGATACCCCAAAATAAAAGTATATTATTTTGTCGACAAGTTTTGTACGAACGGTTGGTCTACTAACTCCTGTTTTAAGGGTCATAGAGCTAGTTTAGAGTCAGAAACCAACACAATGTAGAAAGCACGCAGAAAACTTGTTTGGCATTCCTGCTAATCCAGGGAGTGCTTTCGAAAAGTGTCCAAAGAAAAACGCAAATTTCTACATTTCCAAATTCCATTAGCTAGTGATTCACTAGCACACCAATTGCAAAAGGCTTTAATCATATAAATTTTATGCTGTGTGGTGAATTTGACGCCAAGCGTGGACCCGCGACGGAAGAGACAAGTGAGGTCAGCTCGGACTCGCCGCTGTTTGTTTTCGCTCAGGCGATGTGAATGGCATCGGTGGAAACGGCGGGCCTACCCCCAAACGAGACATCCCAGGTCTACAGCGATAAGACGGGCAAAGAGCAGTAATAGTGCTCGACCTAAACCCATCAGGTTATCATCAAGCGTCAGGACGGACGGGTACGTGGTGAAAACTATGATTCAAAAACTGCTTAAAATGTTGACAACGTCCAAAGCCCTTCGACAATTATATTCAACCCCATGATCAGTGTTGTTAACCAGTTAAAAATAAAAATATTACACACTACGAATCAAAATAAGAAGGCTAAAATAATTAATGTATATCTCGTCAAGAATAGGAACATGTCCCAAAACTGCGGTATCGAACCGCCCACGATGTGCAGTAAATAGCCTGGTCTTTATTTAGTCGCATTGAGACCTTTGTAGAGTAAATAGTGAATATCCCGGATGCTGCCTCACTATTTCTTCTACGCATACCTAGAGAATCTCACACTTTTTCTTATTCTTGACGAACAATAGTTACCTGTGGCTATCAGTTTATTTCATCTAAGAAGCGAAATAAATTAAAAATAAGTACTATTATATTAATATCCTTTATGGGGATCTTTCCCAAAAAAATAAGATTGTGTACCCATTAAGCGTGATCATACGCTTAATGGGTAACCATTCAAAATTCATGGCGGTGTTGCCGTTGATTTTGTATATTATTAAATAATTTAAATTATTTTAAGTCCTCTTAATTTTGAGAACGATTCAAGTTTATATTATATATTCTAAATTTTGATATCAGTACATATTCATTTACTTATTTAATGCGCAACTGCCCAGGCAGATTAAAATCTGATTAACGGATAGACAACGTAAGAATAATACAAATTATGATCCATAGAGCAAAAAAAAAACAAAATAAAATGAATAATTCGTAGAAAGGTGAACGAACATATTGAAGAATCCATATCACAAAAACGTTATGCTGAGAGAAAGTTGGAACCTTCAAAGTCAAAATCGGATACCAGTTGCCCACAAAACACAGCTAATTTGGCTATATAAACGCGCGTAACTGGTCTCCTGCTTTTTAAGGCTATGTGGCATCTCAATTAGATATTCAAAATATATTATACTTCCACAACATTGCCAAGTTTAGAAGAATGAAATACGAGTAAAGAATCCGTGGAAGAAACCCGCGCTGTTCTCCGTATTTAGTGAAAATGAATACAATTTTGCGCGAAAGTCGAGTTTTTTTATTATCACAAAGACGCGAACTGTGAAACCGAGCGAAAAAAAAAAAACAGAACGATTAACCAGCGATAATAGACCTCATTTGGTAGTAAATTCCTTTTCTGCGATGGAATTCCTTCCTGAATCTCTTGCACAGGCCTGGCGTACCGTAAAAGCGTTATGTAAACAAAACAAGAGGTTACACGGTAACTAACAAATTTGCGCTGAATGGTAGGACGATCCGGGCACGATATAAGCTATCTGACATGCGAAATCGTGACTGCAAGTCGGATAATGCCCGGCTTTGACACTTCCTTGTAGGTAAACAAAGTACCACAAGGGGGTTAAAATATCATTATCTGTGAATTTCTGTTAGCCATCTGCAGCTAAAATTAATTGGCTTTGTTCACGAATTTGAAAGGGTTTGGTGCATTTCAGCGGAGAACGGTACATTACTTCACAAAAGGCCGGCTCGAAAATGACTAGAGTGGTTAGATGTACTTACATACATATATACGAGTATATGCGCATCAACTGTTTAGGCGACTTTTAACTTTTTAATGTATTTATGAACTTAGTTTTGACTAAGCATTTTTCAATAGTGTCAATAATTTTGTATTTTACGCACGAGTGTCAAAGTTCCACCAATTACAGAAATACGAACTGAAACATACTGTATATATTTTGCGTATAATAAATGTATTTCCAGAACTGAAATAACTTACTTTAAAAGACGAGTATGCCATATATTCTTTACACATTCTGACACAAGAGGGAAGATTAACAAACATCGCTTCCGATGCATATAAAATATAAATAGAGGCGCACCCTTGCCTTCGTAAATATAATTATTATTTCTAGCGCATTCTCACTAAATTATAAACGTCAAGGCCATAGAGAAATTCCTCAAGATATAAATAGTTGTAGTGCGACCCTTCCATTTAGCTGATGGCCGAAAATAATCAACGTGAATATCTGGCGTGCTATAAAACATTCGCAGTTCCTCCCTAACTAAGGATAAAGGGAGAGGAGCTTCCACGGCGTGATTGAAGACGGCCCTTATGTGATAAAACGATTAGAGTAAATATCAACAGCAATCCCCGACAAATTTAACCCGGAATTGCGTTAATCCGGGATCCTACGAAAACGGCTAGGAATCGAAATTTAGTACGTCTGAAAACTCTATTAAGTTAAGATCGCTGATCGGACTGCAAGGGTACAAATCATTCTTGGGAAATTAAATTTTCCGCGAATCAGACGCAACATAAACGGGGAAACTGTTCATTCGGAGAAGAACGCGTTTTATTATGCCGCCGCCATAAAATTTCCCAAATACTGGCGGCGTGAAATGAGCCCGATATAGGTTATTGCAATATTCCACGCGATCAATTATTGGCTCCTCTTATGAAAACCGATGATGGTCTCGTAAAAAATAATTTAAGGGCGGCAATAAAGAAATTCATTAGAGTGCGTTAGCACAGGGCGACAGATGACGTATTGGCGATGTTATTGCAGTAGTATAATTTTTTTTTAATTAGACTTTGATTAAGGTGGTTTCTGCGGAAACCCACTTTCCTATAGAATTTCATCAAATTTCGGGTAGACATAAAGAATAAACTTCCCGGAGGAAATTGCTTAAATGAAAAATTTTTGCCGGTACTATAAAAGAGATATTCACCATCAAAGATGGAACTTTTTGCATGGTTTGAATGTACCAGTTGACTGAAAGTTACACATTTTACATCATAACTTGAAAACTTTTCAATATATTTTTTCCAAAAAAAAACTTATCTAAACACTAGTTTATGACGAATATTTTGAATTAAAAAATCGGTTGTCCAATTTGTTGAAAGAGTTGAACATTTTTAAAATACGCCAGTTTAAGCTTTGCTCGGCAAGTCGAGAAGTTGTCAATTAGTGTTTGGCAACGCAGCGGCATGCATTTTACCAGTCGCCACATATGTTATTACTACACATTCGTCACAAACAATATCTAAAATTGAATTTAGTCTTAAACGACTCATTTTTTATTTTTTCAAGTGAAAAAAAACATTTTTACATTCACATCTTAAATGTTTGTCAAGCTCGCTCAATTCAACAATACGTCGTCCAATGCTTAGGTTAGTTACTCTGTTTACTTTTCGTAAGTTTAATTTTTGTAATATCATTTAAACGTTTCTGTATTACTTTCCGCTTTGGAAATTTTGCTTTATTGCCCCTCAACTGATCACGATAAAAATTCATTGTTAATTTTTCTATAAATGTTCTTTCTCATGCTCCGAAAAAGTGTACAAAGTCAGGTTAAGTATAAGACATACACAATCACAACAGATTAAAATTCGACACAACGTAACGTTGTCATGTTTTTAGATTCAACGAATAAACATGTAGTTGTGTGTATATGTGTGGTATAAATGCAGTGTGTGAGTATAGAGTACAGTCTCTGAATAAAAATAATGAACATTATTTACATTACTGATATATCAAATATTTTACGTTTACCCGTGCATTTATTTTTGGACTGGATGGTACTGAAGAAAATACTTTAAACTCTACTGTATAATTGGCAGAATTTTACCTTTACCCCATTGTATGGAGTAGATACCATTTGTACGATAAAACTATTCTATAGTAGTGCGTATGAGATAATTACATTGACAGTTGTTAAACCTTGAGGTAATATCAATGTTCGGGATTTTTGCTTAATCAACTTAGCGCCAGAATGGTGTTACTTGTTGTAAAAAGTAAACTTTAACAGTGAAGGCCAAGCCAATTAAAAATAATACCTAGAAATGTGTCGAGTTGAGATTTAAAAAGAGCTGGAGGATTTCATTGAATTGGTATGTACCTACTTGTTTCATATTCTATATTTTATGCCATTTCCCATTAATGTTCTACTTAATAATATATCAACGTTGTTAAGAATGTACCCATTTATTAGATGACGCAAGAGCATCGTCAGCACCACATTAAAATTGTTTAGTACAAAATTAAATGCCCTCTTTACAATATTAATTATTAGTAGTGATTAAAAGGTGAGGCAGCTTATTCCTAACTGGTGTTAGGCATAAGCTGTACAGTACTCAAATTGACAGGTTAAGGTTCTGTTAAATTGTTCAGTCTATGTAGATTTTAGGTAATATATTTATCCTATAAGATAGGATCTATTCTGGAGTATCGATTTTTAGATTATGTGTTTAGTTTAAGCCTTACGATTCAAATAAAATTGTCAAATATGCAATGTGTTTGTTCTAAAACAATATTTATTTTCCAATATCTAAATTTACTATTCTGTAATGGCAAAGAAATATGGCAATGAATAATTTTTTTTCTCAGTGTACATGCCTGATATTTGCGAATGTCGTGTAGTCTACTGCGTAGTAGTGTAGTAGTTATAATCTACTCAAACGTTAGTCAAGTAAGGAAACAAATTATTTGAATGATGGATATACGGATTTAGTATACATGTTTAATGTTCTTTATTTTCAGGACTATGTATATCAATACGATATAAACTAAAGGATGTGGTAAATCCTTTGTTGCAAAATAGTGCAAAAAAATGAAATTAGTAATCCGATACACGATGGTTAAGTACGATACAATGTAACTTTTTATATAGGGTGTCCCAGCCAGAGTAAGCCGATTATGTTTGTAATTATTGGGCAAATAAATAACATTTCTACAATAATTTTGGGTTCAATTGTTTATTTAAATTATGCCATTAGACATGGGATACAATATCTTGTAAATGGCCGCCTCTGCTTCTCTGACAGCAGTGGATTCTTTTGATGAAGTTTTCCATCACTTCGCGGCATAGCTGTGGCCCTATGTCCGCAATAACTTCACTAATGTTATTTTTCAGCTGTTCAATCGTAACGGGATTATTGGCATAGACTTTTCCTTTAACGTAGCCCCACAAGAAAAAGTCTAGGGGTCTTACGGTCTTATTGGGTCCAATAGGGCCTTAAACGCTTAGCAGGTGCCTCACGACGACCCATAATTGCACGTAATTTTCTTTCAGTACCCACAATTGAACCATTACTTTCGTAGTAGGCTTTGACAATAAGTATGCGTTGCTGAACAGTATAGCGCTCCATTTTGTAATGGAATACTATCTCCACGTAATAACTACGAAGCATCAACTTCCAAAACGTGCCGCAAGAGTAATGGCGGCAAGTTTAAATCGGCTACCTCTCGCTGGGACACTCGTTATTATTACAAATCTACCCAAAAATTAGAAAAAAAATTATTTCATGACAGAAATTTTGATATATCTAATAGTGGTTTAATGTTTTTCATTGTCTCAACCTACATCAATGTGATACAGATGATAAACCATGGTCCTATACTGGAGTTGCAAAACCACAAAAAAAAAAATTATAAAACACCCACCCTGTTGCGCGATAAGTGATAAAAAATGTACCTCATATTCAGCACGGATATAATACTCCACGATATAAAGCCCCGTTTTATACCTCATTAAAAACCGTCGTCGGCGCTACAATCTCTATCAAGGGGCCACCCTATACGCCCAAGAGTAATTCAGGTCGTATATTTACCCTCGAGGACTCCTTTAAACTTTCGAAACATCCAATATCCTTGAGCCTGGAAAGTAGGGTGCTCCGGATCCAGATATCAAACCAAAATACTTGATAAAATATCGACGCGTTACACAATACAGAGGCGCATAAAACCGCCCTTTTAAAACGTGTTCCAACAAAGCCCGTGATGGATTTATATATTTATGATACCTATACGGACTCAGCCTAACATATGTGTTCTATCAGAATTAATAATGTTTTATTTATGAGGTTGCGGCCGTTCCGCCGGTAAGCAGGGGATTGTTTGTGGATTTGATGCGAAATCGATAATACTTTTATTTTGCACGTTTGCCGTTAATAGTTGATGCCGGCTACCCAGTGGCTTTTTTTCATTTCGAATGATCGATAATCATTTGAGGGTAAATAAAGAAATGCGCTAATTCGTTTGAGGTGGTTTGAGATTTCAATCAATCAATGCATTACCGTCCTTAATTCAGTACTAGACTGCATGTATTGAAAAGGGTATAGTCGGATAAGAAGGGTAGATGTAGTAAGATGCCCCCCGCCCCGAAGGGTTCGATGGTCTGGTAGAAAGATGACATATACAGTGTGTACATACAATAATAATAATAATAATAGTGCCTTTATTTTCAATAATTAATACGAAATTATAACAAACATTTTTGATTACATTGGCGCCATTCAGCTTTAAGCCACTCTTCCATTTAACCAACCGATAGCAAGAAATTAACAAAAGTAAACAAACGAAAGGCTGTAATTGATTGCACTTATTAATGTTATTGAAAATTGTGGATAATATATGGTTTAAATAATTATTTTAATATTAGTGTGTAATAAAATTAAACAAGTACTTTTTCAATTTATCCAGTTTCTAATCTGTTTTCGGAATGCACCTATGTTTGGAGGGGATTTAAAAGAAGCAGGTATGTCATTAAATACTTTAATTGCGTTATAACTAAAATCCCTTTTAAACTGAGCAGGTGATGTGATGCTTAGGCACAGTATACATATCCCGATTATTGATATCCAAATCATGAACATGAAAAAAAAAAAATGAAAAGATGTATGGTATTTATTTAATACATATAAATCGTTCTCCCAACTTCAGCCAATTAGAACGAGAAGGTAGACGTTAAATGATCACATACTTTCTCAAATCGATTAAATACATTAAACAACGGTTTTGTATTTTTTGGAGTGTTTTTATATTTTGCTGTTAATGCAGGCCAATGTGTAACACACAATAAGCGAGATGAGATAGTATTAGTGAATCGCAAAGTAACAATTTTGTACCACTATTAAGATATTCTTCGTGCATGTATATTTTGAATTTGTGGTACGATTTTTGCATCAAACTATTTATATGAAAACTAAACCTAAGATCATCATCTATAGAAAATATGGAATAAATTAATTATTTAGCAATACTAACATATTTTATCCAATCCTTATGCATCCTTATTCGTATTCAGAAATAATTAAGTAATTAATTTCATACTTTATGTACACACTATATACATACAGTAAGCAACGAAAGTCATCATACACCTTACAAATATAAAAGTAAATAAAGTAGCAACACTGAATTTAACACACTTTTAATACATGCGTGTTCTCTAATTTATAATTCATAATAATACAATGACAAAACAACAGTTCTATAACAAAAATCAAAATGTTGCGAAACTTGTACAACAAAAGTGATCATACACCTCATTAGTGCAAATAGTAATAACCTCATTTAATATTTCGTGGGACCGCCGCGTCGCGTGCTTGAAGCACAACAGTCAACCGTCTTGGCATTGATGTTACTAGTGTTCTTGTGATCTCAGGTGATGTTTTATTCCATTCTTCAATAGCTGTTTTCAGGGGCTCTTTTCCAGATATCTGATGTTCTCCAATTTTTCAGCCCAAAAATTGCCATAAATGTTCTATTGGGTTCAAGTCGGGGGATTGGGGCGGTGAATGAAGCTGTTTGGGTACATTATATAAAATCCACTTCTTGATAAGCCGAGCAGTATGTTTGGGATCGTTGTCCTGCTGAAATACCCACGAAGATCCTAGATTTAATTTTTGAACTGCTGAAGGTATATTTGCTTTAAAAATATCTAAACACAATTTGTGGTTAATTTTACCCTCAATAAAAGCTAGTGGCCCCGCCCCATTAGCCGACATTGAACCCCAAATCATGACATTGCCTCTAAACTTACTAAAGTAAAGAGAACTTTTTCCCAGAATGTAATGTCCTTATTTTTGTACTCATTTGCAAATTTTAATCTTTTTCTTTTATTTGTCTCTGATATTAATGGTTTTTTTCGTGCAACACGGCCTCGTAGTCCCTCGTTCCACAATATTTTGTGCATGCTCCTAATATTTTGTGCATGCACATATTTACCACAATCCTGTGATATTTGTGATGCCAGTTTCGAAGCACTTATCACTGGATTCATTCGAACTGCAGCCAAGACTCTTCTGCGTTCTTGTTCAGTTAACGTAGAAGGTCGTCCTTTGCGCTGTCGATTTTCTAACGAACCCGTCTCGGAGTGTCTCTACAGTATCTGCGCCACTGTTGAATGATTTCTATCAAGAATTTTCGCGATTTGGCGCACAGACTTTCCATCACGCTTTAGACGCAAGACAAGTTTAAGTTCTTCGATGGTTGTTTTTTTTTTGTTGTTTTCATGATTTTTTACTACTCTTTTGTTTTGTCATTTGCTATTACAACTAAGGTTTAAGATGAGCTAGTATGTGAATCCCCGCGATTTAGCGCATGTGTATGATAACTTCTGTTGCATGCAGATGCTCGCGTTTACATACAAGACAAGTTAGTTGCCTATATAAGCAACCTTTATCCGTTTTGTGTGCTTCATTACTATAAAAATTGATGAAGTAACATAACCATTTACGTTTTGTTTCATACAAAATAGAAACAACGTTAATAACCACACATTTGCAGGGTGTATGATGACTTTTGTTGCTCACTGTATGTCATCTTCAATTTAGCTTTCAGAATATCGAGCACATTAGGGCGAATGCATTTTACTCCCTTCTTGTCCGACTATACCCTTTTCAGTACATCCAGTCTAGTACTAAATTAAAATCTATGGTTTGGACTATTTTATAGCTCTTTCCTTGTTTTATACATTTAAAAAGCATTTTACCATAATTTTCTACAAACACGAATGCTACAAACGTATTTAACTACAATCAAAACCAAATAATCGTATTTCACTACAACCACACCACTACCAAAATTTTGAATACCTTTTTAACCTGTTAGTTACACACACAGGCCATTTAGACTTAGACATACCTGAATTAATTTCTAATATAAAACGATCCGATGCAGTAGAAAAATATTAACTTCTCCTTTGCAATTATGCCTTATTATTATAGTTGTTGTCTGTGTATAAATGAAAAATGTATTTATACAGTGTGTGTCTAAATCATTGTTGATTCCGATCGACCTGTCTCTGGAGCATATTTACTACAGATACTACAGAATCTTCAGAGAACAGGTAATATTCAAGATAAAAGAGAACGCCCAGGCACTGCAGAAAACCAACAAATAAATATTATTGTTGAAATTATCGCGAATCCTACACAATCTATATGTCAAATTACAGTTGTTTGTGGAATACCTGCACAAACTTAGCATGGGATATTCTGGTCTATAATTTTGGAAAAATAGTTTTTTCAATTTTTTTTGTATATTTTTAAAGTTTAAGAACCTTTAAGAATATGTACTCCACAGGAAATTTGAAAATTCAAAATATTTACGGAGTTATAACTATTTTAGTTACCGTTATTTTGACTTTTAATCTCAAGTTTTATCTAAACGATTGCCTTTAAATTTAGCACAAACCTTCAACATATAAACTGACTCTATCATATCCTACCATGATTGTATCAAAATATTTTTGATACAAACTCCTAGACTAAAATACTTCCTTAAACAAAAAAAAAAAGGTTACCCCTAAAAATTACGGATGGTTTACCACCTCTCTTTCGCAGACTTCAATTTAGAGAAAAAATAATTTTCAAAATGGCTCCGCAGCGCCATCTTTGACGATTATATTACTATTTATTAACTAAAACATTATTTTTATGCATAATGTATATATGCCAATTTCCGTCCTTTTAGGTCTCTCAATTCCATAGTTAGAAGGGGGGACGAAACTTTAGACGCGCATTGTATAGGTCTGTATGTGGAATGTAGGATAAATTGCCTTGCACACACGTATTATCGGTATAAGGCAATAAAAATCAAGTTATTTATGACATTGTGTATGGCTATAGGTTAATATTTTATTCCACGGTATTTACTATCACAAATATTTTAATGATAATTAATCTTTTTTAGACAAATAAATTTACCTTAACGTGACGTATATTGACCAATTCTACGCTTGATTCCAAGTCTGTATTTATCGTACGAGTTATTCATTAGTACTCGTATAAATTTTATCAAGGGAATACGTTTTCCTAGATTTAAATTAAGAAATATAATACTGTTAAACGATTTTAATACTGATAAAATTGTCGTTAAAAAATCACAACCTATAACTTTAAAATACGTTTGGTCTGTCTTCAATACAAACATAATGATTAGGTTGACCTCATTAATCGAACAGTTAGTATCGTATTCCTTATGAACGTCCGACCGGACGACGCATTACAAATACCGATGGAACAATTTATTGCTCTCGAAAAATGGAAGTTGTTGTTGTTGAACTATTGTATGTATGTTCGTTTTGTGGCAGATTTAAAGTTAAAAAAATATTACGGATTATAAATGTGAGTTGTTGTTTGGGTTTAAAATGTATTTGAATTTAATGCATTTAGCAATTTCTTACGCACAGTTTTTTTACGACTTTATTTATAACAATTTAAGGTAGTTTTTCCGGAAACCCACTTCTCTATAGAATTTCATCAAATTTCGGGTACACATAAAGAATAAACTTCCCGAAGGAAATTGCTTAAATGAAAAATTTTTTCCGTACAATAAAGGAGATATTCGCCATCAAAGTAACTTTTTGGCAGGGTTTGAATGTACCAGTTGACTAAAAGTTACAGTTACACATTCTACATCATAACTTGAAAACACTTCTATACATTTTTTCCAAAAACAACTCATCTATACCTTAGTTTATTATGAATATTTTGAATTAAAAAAATCGGTTGTTGCCCAATTTACTGAAAAGATAATCATTTTTAAAATATTCCAGTTTAAGCTTTGCTCGGTGAAAGAAAGATTCACAAGATCTTAAATTTTTGCTAGGCTCGCTCAATTCAACAATACGTTCTCTAATGCTTATATATAGGTTAGTTACTTTGTTTACTTTTCGCAAGGTTCATTTTTGCAATACAATTTAAACGTTTCTGTATTACTTTTACTGTTTTATTTTACAAATTTTCCTTTATTGTCCTGCAAGTGATCACGACAAAAAATCATTTTTAATTTTTCTACAAATTTTCTTTCACGCTCTGAAAAAATTTACAAAGTCAGGTTAAGTATAAGACATACACAATCACAACAAATTAAAATACGACACAACGCAACGTTGCCATGTCTTTAGTTTCAACTAATAAACATGTAGTTGAGGGTATACGTATTCATGCAGTGTCTGAGTACAGTCTCTGAACAAATTAATGAATACTAGACAACTGGTATTCCAAATATTTTACGTTTACCCGCATATTTATTTTTGGACCAGACGGCACTGGAAAAACTACCTTAACTGCAATTGAAAGCACAAAATTAGTAGTACCTCTTTCCAAATTGAACAACTTACAACTAATATGAAACAATTATATCTGGATATGTGGTAAGTATGTCGTGGGGTAACGTGTATGGTGTGTGGGAAAGGTAAGTGTGTGGTATGGTGTTTTGATTGAACTACTTGAGAGAATTGACACATTTTATTTCATTTGAGTACCATCTTAACATTGTACTGTGCATAGACCTTTCTCAAAAAAACAATACATTATGTTGCCAAATCACTTTCTTGTTGCAAATTTTAAAGACACAGACTTTACTTTTACATATCTATATGTTAAACGAAATAGTTAGACCTTGTTATGTGTTTATTTGTGTTTGTATGTATTATATTTTTAAATGGGTCCATTATAATCGCCCTATGCGTATATTCACTCTCATATGAGTGTGTATTATCGATTGCCGCTCTTATTGTTTAATTTCCTGGCTGCTATTAACATAATGGAAATCCCGTCCATACGCTCAATTGCACAAGTCTAAATCTGTTTTGGAAAATAAATCGCATTCGCATTTGATGCATTAACTCGTCAACGGTGACGAATAAATAAATATTGAACGTATTATAAGTTGGATCTGATTTTTTTTATTATTAGCAAACGAAAATTTACAGGACGATAAAACCTGGAATAACTCAATTTGCAAACATCGAATCTATGACGCGCAAACGCGTAAAAATGTGCTAAAATATCCTAATTGAAACAGCCATTACTTACATAATATAAATTGTCAAGTGGTTCTGTCAAATTTAACAACTTACTTTATTTAATAATTCGTTGTCTAAAATATTATCGCGCAACTTAATATTCTTACACTATTATATTCTATACAACACACAAAGATTTATACAATAAATCTATATTATTATATTCTATACAAATATTCTTGTTGACGAATTTTATGGCTAACTGCTTCTCCTCAGTTGCTAAGGGAAATCAAACTTAATTGAAACACTGTACGAACGAATTTTTACATAGTTTGATTCGACACGATTTTGTCTAATATTATTATTGTTATTACTATATTATTATAATTGTGGTAGTTGAATGGCACTATGTTACTCCGACTCTAGAAGGCTAGGCTATATTTTAACACCACTATAAAACTGGTGTTATCTCTTAACATTATGTGACTGAAACCTGTTTACATGGCCAGCTGTACCATTAACTTGATATTTATCTTATAGAATGATACGAACTAAACAAAAAATCATGGCTTTCTTTACTCTTTCTTAAAAATATAGTTCAGAGCTGAAGCTGACTGATACGAAAGTTTTGTGTTTTTGAAATTATGTGTTTTATAAAGAAAAGACTAAGCATTGAAATGCCTCATTTCACTGCCACTAAGACAGTTTATTTCGCCTGAATTGAATATCATAAAGATGCACCAGTCTTATGTAGAATAGTTCGATCTTGAGGCGTTTGCGATGTGGAAAAATCATAAAAATACCAGATTTAAATTAACTATGAATGAAGATATATCTGAAGATCAACTTGATATATTCACAATTTCACAAAATATTTCTTGTATATATCACAATGTTTCTTTTAGAAAAGCAGAAACAGATGTTTGCAATAGACGTGATACATTTAAAAATCAAATGGACGCTGAAAATGCTGAGAAAACAATCGAACTGAAGCGAAACCAACACTCGTTACATCTTCCGAAAGCAAACAAATTAAATGATTTTAAAAATTTCAGTGAATTGTGCTAAAATAGCTGATACTATAGAAGTCATTAGTTTTCATAACAAAAATCTGCTGGAACCCATTTTACAAATAGGAGACTTTTTTATAGAAGGCAGTTATGGGTTTTCAACCAGTGTTTTTGCTCTAGACAAAACCGAGAGAACCTCATGTACAGTGTACATGTAGTCTACTGAAGTTGAGGGTAAACGGGGCGTCAATGAGATAGTATCATTTTTATAACATACTGATAATGTTCAGTCTTCTGTCCTACACTTTACATATTCACTAATAATTGCATTGGGTAGAATAAAAACATAATTGTTGTTGAGATGTTATCTGCTCTTGCTGCAACAGGACGATTTGAGGTAATCTTTCATAGATTTCCTCCAGAAAAACGGCATTCATTCTTCACCTTGCGACAGTAAGTTTGCTCTCATTGAAAAAGACAAGCGAAAAGCGATTTGCCTGTACGTACCTGAAGAATGGTACGCCAAAATTGCAAGAATTTCTAGAACTTTTACTGTAGTCAATGTCATGTTAAATATGTTGAAAGGCTATCGTTTCCTCTTTGAACCTTTCTTCAATCAAAAACTTAAGAATTTCAACGTTACTAAGTACAAAAGTTTTTAATATCAGAATAGAAACGTCATGGTTTCTACGTGCTACAATATTTAAAGTTTTGGCTAAGATTTTGGAGCTCTAAAGAACAAAGTAGTGACAAGAAACTTTCACTTAACCCCTTAAAACTTCAAAATTTGAAGGAGCTTTCAGGGTACAGGAACTTTCGAGAGTGATGACGCATCATAATAGTTACCATTGCACAATACATTAACAACATAAAACTTGGAACAAAAATTCAGTAAAAAGTTTTACAATAAGAGAGCAAGATGTGACTTTTAAATAAAACATGGTTTTCTGTAGCAAAATATTGAAATATACCAAACTTTCACCATTTTGATAGTTATGTTTAACAATAAGGACGCGTTGCTGTATCTGTCTCCTATCAACCTGTCACAATTTTTAACCTATCGAATCATGACAGCCAAAATAGCACACAATGCAAATCTTGCGGCCTTATTGTAACATCCTTTAAATCTAATTTTATTTATTTTGTTTAAGAATTAATGAATGACAATAACTAAATAATTGCAATAAAACAAATGTAATATACTTCACTATGAAACTGATTTTAGCAGTTAAATAATAGTTTCTATTTCAATCAGTTTTCCTCACTTCCTGTAAAATTTGGTTTCTGATTTTTGCTGACTTATCATTCCCATGCACACAATTACTCTCATCTCTTGTTATCCACAGTCTCATTATCATTAACACACCCTGTAGATCCATAAATTGCACCAACTTGCAGCACGATTAATAACCAAACCTATTGCCAGTGAAGTATTTTATCAAAGATTGCGCGATCCTCACCCCGAGTTGGCACCTCTCTCAAATCGCCGGTACAAATTAGATAATTTCACAAGCTCCTACGGCAATATCATACCGTGAAGTAAATAATCTGCGGGAAGGGCTCTCCTTAATGAAAATGCTAGACGCAGATTAACGCTGATCCTTTCCAGTTTAAACTTTAGTTAGTTAATTGTTCGCGCATCTTGATAATTTATCGACCGACTTAATTATTCGGATCAGTTTTCGTGCGCAAGATGCATAGGCGTAGTTATACTCTTAGATATGGGGCTGCTGAAGTCCCAAGGGTTCTATCAATATACTATAGGGGAGAATGAAAAAAGGAAACGAAACTTGGAATTTACAAATTTTGGGGACTTTATTTATTGTATTTATGTATTTATATATTTGTTTTTATTTCACATCAACAAAAATTTCTATTTGAAAACAAATAAAAATAGAAAGATATAAAACGTACAGGAGAGGTCACTCATTCTTTCATCACTCAGAAGTTTCGTTTCCTTTGATGTTATTTAGACAAATTTTTAGAATAAGCATTTCAGCTTTTAAAATTTCTTTCTTAATGGAAAAAGTCGTAGCATAATATTCATTAAATTTACAACTTCCTTGAAAATCGAGTTTTAGAAAATTGTCTATAGCTTTTGCCAACTTCTGGCTTTTCGGGGAAAATCGAATCTTCATATGTCCCGTTTCATATGTTTCCCATTTCATCAAAAATGCGACTATAAACATTGTTTCGGAAACCATCTTTCATAGGTGTGAGTGAATTGGTAGCACAATCAGTATCCGTACTTGAATTTAGGGTGGATCCTCCTATAGTAAACAAGACAACGTAATCTTTGAGCAATTTTGATTCATTTCTTTTCCTTTTGGAATCCCTTTTAGAGTTGACATCAATTCCATTATTTTTAGCAACTGTTTCAATCTTCGTCCACAAAACGGAAAATTCATCTGGACTTCGCTTTCGTTCCAGAATTTTGATGACACCATTCACAATCACAATGTGATTGATTCTGTTATCTGAGATATACTGATATATGAGATATACGTTATCTCCTAACACGCTTTCATTTTTCCCGTTCCCATTCCCATTTATTCCAGTTTAGTAACCGTTGCCTATACCTACTGAAGCAAGGCTGACGTGATCAAATGACTTGTAATATTATCGCCGGCGACACTAACGAAACACTCATCAGCTTTATTTATAACATATAACAGGCAGGCGTAACAGACAATAGGCATTAAAATTTTCCAACCAGTCAGTAAATAAATAATGTGATCTGATCGATCTCGAAAAAGTAATTTCGGTTTTTTCCAATGGATGACTTTAAAGTCGCATATATCCAGGAAGACTTATTAAATGCAGCCTAAAATAGCGCATATGAAAGGTAACAGTCCACAGAACAGTCTGAATATAAAGGTAGCGTAATTCGTTTACGCAGTCAAAAGTTATTGCGCTGAAAATGGAGATTCCAGAAGGTCATTTTCGGCATATTTTGCTTTTTTACATCCGAAAAGCAAAAAATGCAGCGCAGGCTCATCGAAAATTGTGTGGTGTTTATGGTGATGAGTGCTTAAGTGAACGCCAGTGCCAGAATTGGTTTGCTCGTTTTCGTTCCGGAAATTTCGATGTTAAAGATGAACCTCGCCTTGGCCGGCCAATCGATGAACAAACAGTCGATGAATATTTGGAAAAAAACGAGGTAGACCGACATATTTCATCTCGCGACAACGCTACGGAACTAAACATCGACCATGAAACAGTTTTGAATCATTTACATAAGGCTGGATTTACATTTCCATTTGTGAATCGCTGCTGAAACGAAACGAAATCGAACCATTTTTGAAACGAATGATTGGAGGCGATGAAAAGTGGACCATGTACGACAATAATGTGCGAAAAAGATCGTGGTCGAAGCCCGGAAAAGCTTCACAAACGGTTGCAAAGCCCGTATTGACGTTAAGGAAGGTGATACTGAGTGTTTGGTGGGATTGGAAAGGAATTGTTCATCATGAACTGCTCGAACCTGGTCAAACCATCAATTCGACTCTCTACTGTCAACAACTAATCCGACTAAAGCAGGCGATTAAAAAAAACGGCCAGAATAGATCAATAGAAAAGGCATTGTCTTCCATCACGATAACGCTAGACCACACATATTTTTAGTGACTCGGCAAAAATTGAGAGACCTTGGCTGGGAAGTTTCGATGCATCCACCGTATAGCTCGGACCTTGCCCCGTCCGACTACCATTTGTTTCGGTCTCTGCAGAACTCTCTTAATGGTGTCAAGCTAGCTTCAGAAATGGCTTGTGAAAATCACTTGGTTCAGTTCTTCGTCCAGAAATCTCAGAAATTATACAGTGACGGAATTATCGTTTTACCAGAAAAGTGGCAAAAGGTCATCGATCAAAACGGCACTTTGGCGATAGCAAGGATAAAAATGCATTTTTCCTCGACCGGGAATCGAACCCGGCTCTCCCAGTTTCCGGCTAGTTGCTCTGACCGCTGAGCTATCGAGGCACACTCATTATCCTTGCTAATGCGCCAATTTTAATGCGTCACTACAGTACTCCCTCCCTAGAGACATGATTTGATAGGGAGTACAGGAAAAAATTGCTTAATATTGGAATATTTCTGGGAGTTCTAACCTGAACCTTGGGAGGTGCTTAGCACCCCCATGCACCCCCTAACTACGCCTATGGCAAGATAAAGCGCTATTCGCGTGATCTACGCCGATAAATTCCTCCCGAAAATGAATTTATGAATTACGGGGACTTCCCTGACGAATTGGGCTACTTTATATGCTCAGCCGTTGCGTTGTAGTATTTATTTTCGTATTATTAATTTGTAAATTAATAATAAGGTTAAATTCAAGGCCCTCGAATTTCTTTTATTATTTTAATAAATGCAAATGCCGCCGCGTTTCTGACTCGCATACGCAAGGATATCTGATGGCACAGTGAGAGACAGTTCAAGGATGTTTTTTGCGCACGGTTTAGGGTGGCCCTGGGGGTTGAAATTATACATTAAAATGTAGCGGGATTTATTCATCGAGGGCAATTTTCTTTGTTCCACATTCTAACACGATTCGGATAAGTTTAAAATAAGTTTTATAGTATTAATGGCATAACGGCGAAGGGCTGATTTATGATTTTAACATGTTTTTGCATTATATTTCATTTTCAAATTTGATTCTTTCTCAGACATAATTATATAAATGAAAATGAATTGACAGGATAACTTCTAAGACTTATCATATGCAATTCATATTTTTTTAACATTACATCGTTTTGGAAACAAATAAAAATAACTATACCAGGTATGTAAATATGAAACCGGAATTTTTGGTATAGACAATACAGATTTATTGTATGAAAATGATTAAAAATATTTCATTCGAAGTATTGCCCATTGTTAGCTATACATTTTCCCAATATCTCTGAAGCCTGGTGGGTAAGCCGCATGCGAAAATATTTCCCCACTAATACCTCAATAGAGTTCCCTTGGTTTTTCTGTGTGTGATGGCGCATTATCATGAAGCAAAATCACTTTGTGTTGCCCTTTTTGATATTATGGTCGTTTTTCACGCAAAGCTTGATTCAAATCGATCATTTATTGTCTGTAGAGTTCAGTATTAACGGTTTGGCCAGGTTTTAGCAGCTCATAGTAGATCACACTCTTCTCATCCCACCAAACACAGAGGATTGCCTTCCGTCCATAGAGATTTGGCCTTGCAGTCGATGTCGATGGATCGCCTGGAGTTACCCATGATCTTTTACGCTTAGGATTCTCGAAATAAATCCAATTCTCATCGCCAGTCACAATTCGATGGAGAAATGACTTTCTTTTGTACTTGGCGAGTAGCATTTCGCAAATGGTTTTCCGGTTTTCCTTCTGTCTTTCATTCAGTTCATGTGGAACCCATTTTCCCATCTTCTGGATATTTTTCGTGGCTTACAAACGTATGGAGACGGCTTCTCGTGTCACATTTAATTGATCCGCGAGTTCTTGTTATGTTGGAGCGTCATTCTCATCCAACAATGCTTGCAATTCGTTATCTTCAAACTTTTTCGGTGGCCTTCCACGTTCTTCGTTTCTCACATAAAAATTCCCACTTTTGAATTTTTTAAACCACTCAAAGCACTGTGATTTACCAAGAGAATGCTCACCGTAGGCTTCGACAAGCATTCGATGCGATTCTGCAGCAGTCTTCTTCAAATGGTAACAGAAAATCAATGCTGTCTGCAAATCGTAATTTTGAGGCACAAAATTTGACATGTTCAACGCTAATTAAAACGATATTGTCGTATGAAACTTGTATTGTTGTGAGACAAAAACCTTTATCAGAAGTTAAAACAAGCCAATGATAATAATTAAACGTAGTATCCGCAAGGGAAGTATGTATCCCAGGCATTATTAAAAAAATAACTTTGTTAAATAAACATCGACATTGAAAATTAAACGAAACCATTTTAATTATAATTTAATTATAAAAAAAAACAATACTAATTGCAGTTCGATTTTTGTAACATAAATAACAAGCACGGGTTTATGTACGCTTTTGTTTTTATTTTGTTGCGTGTCAGCAGTAAAATTTTTCAAAAGATATATTTTGAATGCCACTTTGAGAGCTTCTCTTTATTTTTTTTTAGTATTTTTAAGATTTACGACGGCATCGTCATAAATTTTATAAGAAACCCAATTTTTTAATGCGCCATTTGGAAACAAAATCGTTTAAGAGTCTTTTTATACTTTAGTTTGTTAGTACATTTTTTTTACGTACAGTAAAGTAAAATACGGGATTGGTTACATAAGAATTATTTTGTGTAATAATCCGACAAACCAAATGATTGATTATTCCAATTTAAAACAAGGAAATTAATTAATACTGCTCAACATTAAATGTGAACGAACGTTTATTTTATTTCAATGACTTGACGCTTGCTTATCCTGAACTTAGATATTCAGAACCTGTCCCTCCTAAGAATTATCTTTTGTGACGTCAATAGTAGGCGTAATTGAACTTGAAATGTCCATTGTTAGGATTATTTAATATACTAATTGTTAATATATTTTTTTATGATTTAATAAACCAAATAGATTTGAGGACATGATCTGGAGGCATAAAAATGTACCTATAACTTATTATTGCATGAACAATTTTAATTTTATATTTTTATGCATCATTTTCTATTAAAATGTGATTTTTCGGAATAGAGAAAATAAATACAAAAACAATAAAAACATTTTTCCTATATTATGAATTTATTATTATTGTTTTCATTAAAAAAAAAACATTAATTTTTCTAAAAAATAGACGCCTCACTTTCATTTGACGCAAAATACTTTTAAATTCATTACGAAACTACTTCAAAATTATTCAACATTTAAATAGTTTTTTAAAATATAGATGAGAGCAGGTCTTAATTTTTAAATAATGCGTTTACGTAACATACATTAGCAATATTTATTCAGTAATGAAAACTCGTTTTCGAACACGGTGTAAACTGTTTTTTTTTTATTCTATATTTTCATTTTGCGCAATCGTTCCTGTATGAATAAAACGTTTTTAGAAGACAATTATTTACTGTGTACCGTTTTATAGTAGTTTTTAATTTATTTATTTATCTCTTTGTCTGTGTATTTATTATGAATTTTCAGTATAACCAGAAAATTACGTTTTTTGGTATTTTTGTAGAAATAAAAAACAAATCTGTAAAAACAATACCATCAGATTGAAACATTCGATTCAGCACGTGGCAGTCTATGCACGTGCACGTGTTTATATTTACTTTTTATTGTTTGCTTACATGTTAATTTGACTACGATTTTTGCGCATACTGTGTTACACTTCTTGTTATTTCAATTGGCATTAATAAAATTTAGCAATATCATTATAACCATCATGCATAGGATGAGTATATATACATACATATATTTAATAATCGCCATTCGGCATACTTTTAATGTTTACATTGGAAAATTATGCATTGCAAGATTAAAATAGATGCGAATTCTACCAATATTATTTTTATCTCGGCTAAATTATGCAATTTATTCTTCTGCGATGCAATGTTAATATCAATTTTAATTCACATTAATATCTGCCTCTACGCATTGACTAAACAATCTAATCTCGAAATTATATTTTTTCGACTCGATTACTGATAGATTGATCGGTTGATACAAATATGTGTATTATGTAACCTTATGTAAAAATGGTTTTGAATTTTTTGGTCAATTGGTTCAAATAATATTTTTTGATTTAAAGCATTCGTACAGTAGCGAATCACACAAAGCAAATTACTATGAATAAAGATGCGTCCTGCTATAAATTTCGGGGAATTATAAGACTCCCCTGAAAGCTAATATTAACTTAAGATACAGTGTGGCCGAACTAACATTGTTAATGTCGACTATGTTAACTATGTCGATTGTTAATACATATAAACGACTGTTGTAGGCTATGCCAGTCAGTGGTAAACGTGGAGCTCAGAGTAGGACAACGATTTGAACTACTTGAATTATATCCTACTTAAAGAAAAATGTTGTAGTTAAAGATTGATTAGATTAAAACCATACGTACACGATATATAGGAAAGTACTTGAACCGTGACACTAGTGAGTACTTAATTGAATTCATTTTCTACTGCGCTAAATTAGAAAAAGACTTGGGTACTCAGGCTGATCTGCCAGCGTTACCAGCTACTAAATTATTCAGTCTGAAAATTTTCAATGTTAATCCTAGTGTCTCCGCCTGCCAAGCTGCAACACAGCTTAAGTTAGCTAAAGAAAACACAAGATGTATTGCACATTACATATGTGATTTCTATCTATATAAGATTACAGTTCATCAATTTATATCTCATAACTCCATGTGGAAGGGAAGATAACAGTCCATACTAAAGACATAACTTGGTAACAGGAAAAATAGATCCTCACAAAATTATCATCTGTGAAGTGGCTCACTTATGGCTTGGTGGTACGTTTGGGGGTACGTACGGGAGGGGAACAGTAAAAATTATACCTATACAATCAGAAGTTTGTTTAGATTGGCCACTTTATTCGCCTGACTTTAACCCTGTCAACTATTTTCTCTGGAAAAGATAGCGTCTGTCAAAAACATCGAGCTTCATTTTTGAGCTGAAATCTGCTATCGTGATTAAATTTCGTGAATTGAAACAATAATCCACTGTAGAAACATCTATGGATAATTTTATTTTTCGCATAGGATATGCGGCTAACCCTGAAGTATCTTACTTTTAACACGTATATATGAAAATTGAAGTACCCTCTTACTATTTACATTAGGTATATATTTTGTTCGTTGTCCTTTGGAAAAAAAAATAAATGTAACGTTTTTTTTTGGGCTGTATTTCTGAAATATAAGAGTATTTGATTGCATGGATTATTGGATTATATATTAACTACAATCATATCGGTTTTGGTATCGCCTTTAGTATATATTTTTGCAATTGATGCATTTTGCAAGATGATGAGGCAGCGTACTCCGTTCATTGTCGGACCTGCGCTGTTCGAAGTCAAGCAACGAATTGCACGGTGCGACTTGGATGGGTGACGCATGGTCTTATTTTCATGGTGCCGCGGTGGTGCTGACTTGGTATTTGGTAACAGGGTGGCAACTGGGCCAAATACTGGGCACATTGTCTGTGTGAGTTCGATTCTCACCAGAGGGAACTTGGCACTTCCCTCAGGGCTGGGTGTTTGTCCGCGTTTATATATGTAACATTTCCCCTGCACAAAGCCTGCCTGTAGGCTTTCTGGGGAAGGATGTCTAGTTTCCGTGTGTCCAAACTTTAATTACGGTTTTTGAGATTATACAGGGTTTCTCACGATAGCCGTTCGTTAGAAGTTTTCGTGGTTAGAAAAAACTTAGAATTATGAATTTCTGGACTCCAGGGTTATTCAAGATTCTCTTTCATTCTGAAATACTTTCAAGGTCATACCACTTCCGGTTATCCCGGAAGTCGCCAGTAACTTCCTTATTTTAAATAGAACACCCGGTATATTATTTCATTTTTGGATTCCTGAGAAAATTTCATGATGAGTTCCATCAGGTTTCCCTATACCTATTTTCAACTATTTCTTAGATATCTTGATTATTTTGAAAATTTTGAAAGACGTAGCCTTATTTTCAACACTGTGCCTTTTACCCATTTTCGACTGGTGCTAAGCGCTTCTGGGGTAGACGGAAGCACAAGAATGGTACCTTCGAAATCCTCATTGACAATTAATTTATCGTAAACAGGGTGTCCAAAATTTGATCACCAATTACATCATATTCAAAGTTGAAAAAGTTTGTAATTTCAAATATGACACCCTGTATATTATTGGATGATCGGATGCAGAATTTCATTCTGCATCAATTCGCTATAACTTTCCCTATACCTATTTCCAATGGCTTTCTTTTCTAACCACGAAAACTTCTAACAAACCGCTACCGTGAGGAATCCTGTATACATATGTATGTATACCGCAGGAAACAAAGTTCTTCCTGAATCATAGGTAGGATCTTAAAATATCCTTGGCATAGTCCATACTTAAACATACAAACGCATCGGCCTTAATTAAAATAAAGGCTGTAATTACAATAACCCAGATCAGTCACAATCTAAGTTAGAATAACAGGCATATTATCGCTATTCTCGTTTATAATACAATAAGGAAAATATTGTGTACGATAAAACGATTGTAAGAGCACATCAGTGTGACGTGATCAGTCTATCTTTAGGAACGGTTGATTCTCTTATCAGTAACGAGAATATGGAAACTATTTTATATAAATGACAAAATATTATTCGAATTGATTAGGTGCTTATTTACATATATCTAACGATAATTCAATTATGGGATCAATTTGGTGTCAGATATAAATTAGATTGTTCCAAAAATGTATTATTTTGTATATAAATAAAAACCTTCACTCGGTTTAGATCTGTAGTTTAAAGCGTGATGATCATGACGATCACCGAATCACCTTCATCATCGATTTGCTTCTGGGAAGGGGATGGAACTTTCTATGCAGTAACAAAAACGGGAAAGTTTTTCAGGAACACCGAAAGATTACACGTTTCTCTATGCGCGTTTCGCAAATCAAGTTGACATCGTGAGGAGATGGTTAAAACTGAATGATTTATTTGTTGTGAATTTGTATACATACTCATAGGATATATGAAGTATATATTGGTGCACTAAATCTTAACATTTGTATAACACTTACATAAATATAGGTATTAATGCCATTTTCTATCAAACAAACGATTTGTTTCGTTAATAAAGGTATCTGTTCTATTAAAGGTTTTAAATTTGAAATTATAACGAAAAATAATAAAAATAGTACAAAGTTACTGTAGCAAATGGTCTTTAGCTGAGAATATACAGATCTAGTGAAAATCCGCACGCAAAGCTAAAAAATATATACATAAATATACTTACTCTTATGGGTTCTCTAAAGAGGAAGTTTCCGGAAGTACCCGGACTTTCTTGATCGGCTACTTGTGAAGACATCTGTGCCCTCGCCTGCCGTTCCCGCTCACGGAGGCGGTCTCTTTCCACACTAGAACAGAAAACAAACTATCAACAAGTGTAAAATAGGGAAAGACGCCAAAGCGATTTTATTAAAGCGCATACCAAGCAAATTAATATGGGCGACGGAATACAGGAAGTGATATTTATTTTTTCGTTATAAGTTATAGATAATAAAGTTAGGTGTTTTGATTTCATAGAATAAAAATTTTACTTGAACGTTATAGCAAGCAATAACGAACAACTAGGTACTATATTATTTTATTGTCGGGGAAATAAAACATAAGAAGGTTTATACGTGTTTTTTATGTATACGCGATTTTGTTCGAGTGTACACTACTCAAAAAAATTAAGGGAACCAAAGAAAATCTGAAAAATTTTTAGTGATTTTTCAAAGGCTGTAACTATTAAAAATGGTGGTATCGAGATGAAAAAAAAAAACCATTTCGAAGCTAGAAGTTCCTAGTTTTGAAATCTTTTGAGAGAAAATTTCTGAGCTACGGTTCTGTGCAATTCAAAGAAATACTGCGAGACGGTAAGCAAAAATTTCCAATTCTTGGCAATTGTGTGTCCCCGGGCTCAAGAATTTCTTTTCGGAGTAAATCAATATAAAGTCTGGTTAACCTGTTTATTCAGCTATAATTTGGTTTTTTAATAGACTCTGTACGACCATTTGTTGTCGAGGTATCGGTGGTTGAATGAAAAATAACGCTTTTGTCTTTGATCGTCGAATTATGGTTTTGAAATCTTGAATAGTAGTCCTATAAATGATGAATGCTGTTTACGAGCACATTTTTTTTGTCCCCGCTATTAATTTGGAAAAGGTACAAACAATAATTTTTTCAGACTTTTTAAAAAATCTACCGCCATTTTGCGGAAATATTGAGGAAAAGATTAGTTTTGTCAGGTTTTTTTTTTTAGCTCATACTCCCAATAGCCCTGTAAGTTTTCAAATTGATCCATCCGAACGGTTTTTTCCCAAATGATGAAAGTTTTGAAAAAAATTAGAGGAACAAGATTATTGCGTTGAAACATAGTTGCACATTTAATGATTAGCAAAATGGGAAAGAAACCTTTAGTTTGCTTACAATTTCGATTTCAATATTCGTTAAGTAAAAAAAAAAGAAATAATTCACATTCTTGATTTTTTTTCCTTTTTGCATTTCCACTTTATGTCGGTTTTTTGGTTCCGCCGTTTGCTGCACTTTTAGTCCCGCTGTTTGCAGCTCCTTCGATGTAACGATGTAACACTGACTGATAATTTTACGAATTAAAATTAAATCCAAAATAATTTGATAAGTACTGTAGAAGATTTCAAATGTTTTTTTTCGCTTCGATACAACCATTTTTTATAAACTTACAGCCTTTCAAAAATCATTGAAAATTCTTCGTAATTTTTTTGTTCCCTTAATGTTTTTGAGAAGTGTATATGTACAGTCGATATTCAACAAATAATATATGTAAAAAAAAAACGGTAACTACTTTTGTCGAGAATATAAAACCTGAAACGATTCCGTAACAAAACTAAATTCCAAATTGTTTTAAAACTTGCAGTTAATTTACTCAGAATTTAAATTTAATAATAGATCTTCACAGTCAAACATGTAATGTATAAGGGTGACCTGTTGTAAGTACATATCAGTTTACTATCGACACGCGGGTCAATACAAACCAACTTTCCAGTAAATTAAGGAAATGTTTAATAGGCGCCAAATTATATTATATTTTTGGGACAATAATCACCAAAAATTACATTTCAACAATTTTGGGTCTTGAGGAAACTTGACTTTTTCTGTAATTTGTTTTCCGTTTATTATATATAGTAATCAGATCTTAGTAGACTATCTAACGATCACATACTTGATTAATTCATATCGCGTTACATAAGATAATTTTATGTATTTTTCAATTATGAGATATCCTAATGAAGAATTTAAAGTGGATAATATTTTCGAGTAAACTGAAATTAAAACTTTCAAAATCATATTCTTATCCACAATAATACCATTCTACATAATGCTTCTTGCTAAATTTTATTTGAAATCTGAGATGGAAACTAAAACGGTTATTGAGTGACAACATTAGTCGTCTTTATTCTTGAATACTACTCGTGTGCTCAAAGGCCGAAAACACATTTTTAATTTCCGTTAAAAACAAACATTTTATTTGAGCGATGAACTATTAGTCCCATCGAAATCGATTGACAAAAATAAATTTATCTGATCTTATCGCATATCTTGAAAAATATCCATTGTGTTTTATAGAACGAAATATATCTGAAAATAATTTTCGTTCTGTGTACGTAAGTATTTGTAAAATACAATAAAATTAATTTCATAACTAAGAATCCATACATATTATTGAAAGACGCACAATATATATGAGGTAGTATCTAACCGACCAAGGACATAATTAACATATTGTTATGTACTCGAGATATGATAAAATTCATGTCTTGCCTGCAATAAATTACGCGTGACAAGGGATTTATTTTTAGGAAAGTTCCTGCTCGTTTAATTGATAGGGAATTCTACGTTTTCATTTTACCTGTTTGTATACCATGCGCTTGATTTAGGATAAAAAATAAAAACCCAACATTACACTAGAACCCAAGGCGATACAACAGCAAGACGAATATTGATTTTTTACTTAATCTATCAACCCATTGAATGGTGACAGACGCCCTATATAATACACCCTTTTAAGTGGTAATAGTCAGGTCAAAATAGACATTCAAGGTTACAAAAATTCGCATAAAGCTGAAAATTGGTACGAATGTTTGGAACGCCATTATGAATGAAATGATAAAAGTCCCCATCGATCCCACATCTGCAAAAAGAAATCAAGGTCAAAGTTCGCAAATATGGGTTTCTTGCATTTTTTAGCTAAACGGTAAGTTTTATCATAAAAATAGATCAAACAAAAATTGTAGATCATGCAATTATCTATAAAAATTGTTCTTACACTTTTTTTTTCTAAGATTCACCATTTCTAAGATATAGCGATTCAAAAAGTTAAAAAGTTGTGTTCTCCATAATATACACGAGTACGCCGCCTGTATACATCACTGGGCCCGTAATACAAGTAAAAATATTAGTCTGTGTAACTTATACGTACAAATTGCGATCGATCCTTTTCCAGAGGTTAACAAAATTGTATCTATTGTCAGTGGAGTCGTTGGTGATGATAAAATTAACTGTCATAAAGCTCGTGAATTTGGGATTGCCTCCATGTCTAAAATGACAGGACAGATGTTTAATAAAATTAAATTAAAACGCGCTGATAAAGTAGTCCCTCTTTTAGCTATGAGTAGCACCATAAAAGTTCACGATGAGAAAGTACCTGTTGACCCTGTATTATTATTTCAACGCATGAGTATTACTACGGCATTCGAAGATGAAATTGAAAAATATTTCGAATATGAATTGGCCTACTACCCTCCCTACCTGTTGTCACTGTTCGATGATAAGGGAATGCGTAAAACACAAAAGTAACTACTCCACAAGCTGTAATCACCAACGGAATTCACTTCCTTCTTTCTGTATATGGAGCTCTAAAAAAAATGACCTGCTTAGATAAGTTTCGACACTTACTTTTTGTAAAAAATACTCGTAACAATAAACGAGTGCGCAATTAGTTTGTCTTTCCCCAACCTCTGTTTGATCATCAACATCAACTTCGGGTATATTATCAAGTTCAAGTGTAGCTTGGTAATCAACTGGACTCAGAAGACGGGTTGGAAGTTAATTGACAATACGTTGGAACCAATCCAGGCTTTACTCCCACCTGCACCGGAAAAACTCCTCAATACAATTTTTTGCAATTGCAAAAAGGAGTGTAGTGCTAAATGCGGCTGCAAAAAAGTTGGATTGTTTTGTTCATTAGCATGTACCAGTTGTCAATGCCAGTCGTACTCCAATGTTGAGTCGCCATCAGAAGGATTCTTACGATATCAGCTAGGAGACATCTGATGCATCACTGTTACAGCAATTTACTTGTATCTAACAGGAGGAAGAAGAAGAAGCAAGAAATGAAGAAGAAGAAGACATTACACTTGAAGTTCCATTAGACAATTATCAATCAGACGAATAGTTTTCCCCAATTACTCATAATTCACACCACGTTCATCATTTTCAATAGTACCATTTTTTATTTAATACAATATTATTTAATTAAACAGGACTACAATAGATCGTGGAATAGGCCTACCGGGGAAACCACGTTAAAAAAACGCGGCATGTACACTACCTCACAGGTGGCGTGGAAACGTGTGCATATTATGGAGCATACAACTTTTTAACTTTTTGAATCGCTAAATGTCAGAAATAGTGATTCTTAAAAAAAGTGTAAGAACAATTTTTATAGATAATTGCATGATCTACAATTTTTGTTTGATCTATTTTTATGATAAAACTTACCGTTTGGCTAAAAAAAGCAAAAAACCCTTATTTGCGAACTTTGACCTTGAATACATTTTTTGCAGATGTGGGATCAATAGGAACTTTTCACATTTCATTTATAATGGCGTTCCAAACATTCGTACCAATTTTCAGCTCGATGCAAATTTTTGTAAGCTTACCCCTATTTTTTGAGCTAAATTGACCGGGCTACAAGTGGACGACTAACCATGGATAAATAGTTGGAAGTGCAATAAAATCGTCAGATGCCTACGTGTCAAACAACCTGATACTCAGACAGATTTAGTATGCCCATAGGCGTTTTGTAGTAGTTTAACCCATAAATTATAAATATTGTTGTTACTTTCGATTGAAAATTATATTCCAAAATTATTTTTCGTGACTGATGGTCTTATAAAATATTGAAAACCAGTTTAGGATACACAGCAATCGACCTCCCGTCCGTTGGATCTCAGACGGTGCAAGTGAGGGTAGTTACTCCCTTGCACGGTCTGAGGTTCTTAGGATAGGGGACTGATTTCTATGTACCTACCTAAACTTGTTTTTAATATTTCATAGGACCGTGAGTTATGAAGACAAACATCATATAATTTGGAATGGAACAAGGAATGGGAATAGGAATTTAATTTGCAATGGAAGGGGAAACGACCTTGAGTTTGCCACCCAGGGGTGCCAAACTCTCCCTAAGAAACATCGAACCTAAGCATACAACTAATGACATGTCGAATCATAGTATTATCACAGAAAAATACTCCACGTCGCCACTCATCCACGTTGCAGACGTTAGAGCAACCGCTTAACTTTTATTAACTCTGTCTCTGGTACCGAACATAATTTTTGTATTTGGAGAAGCTATTAATCTGGATCCGTTCATAAGGCAACTAATGATAAACTCATATCGCATAAATACATAAGCCACAAACATACAATGTGTACTTATATGGTGTTATAAATTTTACGTCGCGTTGGTAATACAATATGCACCACAGCTATCATAGGCAAACTGCAATCCACTGAACAACTAAATCTGTATTACGTCGCCCGGTCGGCAGATGATGCGTATTACCACTGGCTGCCTGGCGAATCTTTACTAGCTTAATCAAGATTTTATGTCTATTGTAATTTTTAGCGAATATCCGATTATAGCCTGTTTTAGATTCAATGCGTTTTCTTAAAAAAAAAAAAATTAAAGAAAACTATCGTTTAACTCCTCATAAGTTTAAAAACTGACAATAACAAGAGTTGGCATTGAACACGTACCTACAAATACGTTTCCACATTTCCCATTTGCAGACGTGAATCACATTTTTTTTATGGAACACGGTCATATTTAGAAAGCTCATATAACACTCTGACCTTTGGCAGGTCAGTGAGTTACCTAAGATGATTCGATGAAAGTAAATTCGCTGATTAACAGTATAATTATATAATTAAATACCTCGATAATTAGATGGCATATGGACGAGTATAAAATACTTCTGGACTTGTATTTGTATTGTAGCTACACGATAAAAACAATTGTTTTATGTAGGTACATTGGTTAAATTAAATACACTACAGACGAATCACGCTTAAAATGAATTCCAATGACAAGCTTGTAGTCGATGATTGATTGATAAGATGGGTGATAGAATGGGTAAATCCAATTTTCCGCCCCCCTTTGTGCTGTTATTTTTATGGTGGTTAAAAAGATGCTCGTGTCGATTGGTACAAACAAATGCTCAAGAAATACAATGGCGGTATTTAAAAAGATGTATATAACATTGTAGCAGATGACGAATCATGGATCTATGCGTATGAGCCAGAAAATAAACAGCAGTCGACTGTATGAGTGTTTCAAGATGAACCAAATTCAACAAAAGTTGTTCGCGCTCAAAGCACTTCCAAACAAATGGTCGCCTGTCTTTTCGGAAAAACTGGTCGGCAACGATGCCTTTAGTGGAAAGTAAAACGATCAAATCTAAATGGTGCACAACCATTTGTTTGCCAGAAATCTTCGGTGAAATAAGGAAAACAAACAAGCGCCGTCGGATCATTCTTCATCATGACGATGCGAGCTCCCACACACCTTGTCTAACAACCGAATGTTTGAACACTCAAAAAATCCCAAACGTCAACCATAAATTGCGTGGACGACTTTCGTAGGCAGAAGAAACCGTTGATGCGTTTAAAAACCATGTTTTGGAAATATCTTAAGCAGAATTAGAAAAAATACTTTGACAAATGGTTCGAATGCATGCAAAAGTCTATAGATCACGAAGGAGACTATTTTGAAAAAGGATAAAGTAATTTTCAATGACAAATTAATGTTTTTTTTTATTATTAGGCTCAAAATATAAATAGTGTCCCTCGTACCCTGGGGTTTTTTGAAGTTTTTGAATATAATCTGGAACATCAAAATACATTTATAAAGGCTGAGAAATTGTTATTAACGATAAAACATTAATTATATGTATAATTTTTTTAAACGTGTTTAAAAAATACTGTTATTAACATACAAAAATATGTCGTATGTACTTAATCCTTTACAAGGACGCTTTATCGGTCCCGTAATTAATATCCAGTTGTTTCGCCATTGCATAGAAAATTAAGGTCAAAACGTCGGCAAGCACCGAATTTTCCTCCGAATGACGAACATTAACCTAAAAATTTTAAATTTTGTATCTAGAATATTCGAGGAAATGCAAATCATTCCTCCGGGAAATACGTAATTAGCACGGATTTTATAATTAATAATAAAGCGCCAGCCCGGCTGCCTTTATCCTTGAACTCCGTCGCTCAACCGTGGAGATGCGTTAAAAATTATTACACGAAAAGAAATTATATTAACGCGTTATTCTCCCCCAGCAGAAATTGTTATACGACCAGTTCGGCTTATTAAGTGGGTGGCGTAAATAGATGAACAAATATTTTTAGAAAATGTGTTTTTCGCATTCTTATGCGCCGTTCTCGGCCACAGCAACAGGATGGATTCCAGATAGCGTTGTTTTTAAGCGGTGTTTACTAATTAAATTATGTCATGGACTATGAATGTGACTCAAATTAATCGTAACGTTATGTTATGGTCCTGATCAAATGTTGACATTACGAAGCGTCTATTTAAATATATTCACCAAAATCTTATCATGGGCTTCAAGTAGTATGTAAATGTGGTGGTGTGTGGTGAAAATAATAATTCAAAAAGTAGTTAAGACTACAATAACAAAAAACGTCTCTAGGATTGCGTAACTAATTTTGACAATCAACAAATTTTTGACAACGCATGATTGTCAAAATACGTCCTCCTACAATACCTCCGACAATTGTTTTAAAATCAATGACCATGACCTTTAACAAGATAATTTTATATGTTTCTTATATCTAAGTTGTGCGTCAGATATCCACTCAATTTTTTTTTTATTTTAAAGAATATTTTATGGCATTAAGTATATAACGTCGTTCCGCCGCGGCTTTGCCTGGTGGTAGTACGTATTCGGTAGGTCCAATTTTCGATGACCTCGTCGCATATATCTGGCTGAATTTGTTGAGTGGCGTTCGTTATGTTGACTTCGATGGCATCAGTTGTTTGCGGCTTATCCGTATAGACCTGCGATTTAATATAGCCCCAAAGGAAGAAGTCTAAAGGCGTTAAATCGCACGATTTCAGTGGTCAGTTCACGTCGCCGCTGCGCGAGATAAGCATGCCTTCAAATCGTTCGTGCAGAATATCCATCGTGGCATGCGCTGTGTGGCATGCTCTCCTGTTGGAACCGCATGTCGTCGGTATCCATATCATCCAGTTTAGGCCACAAGAAGTTGCTTATCATCGATCTGTAGCGCTCGCCGTTGACGGTTATGGCAATGCCAGTTTCGCTTTGGAAGAAATAGGGACCGATGATTCGCATCAAACAGTGACTTTCTCGGGATGCATTTGGTGCTGGTGTATCTCGTGTGGATTGGTATCGTCCCAAATCCGACAATTTTGCTTGTTCACATATCGATTCATTCAAAAATGGGCCTCGTCACTAAGTAATTTGACTCTTCTTTTCGTCAAAAATCCTCAAAGCGATATTGATACACGATTGTTACACGAAAGGCAACAGAAGGCTCGCTGGTTCGTCATAATTAAAACGGATTATTTTAGTAGATATTTTGAAAGTTTTTTTCTAAAAGATTATTTGAATTTCATGCTTGGTAGAATTGAAACCAATTTATTTTCATCCGACTGACCATGACGAGGACGTATTGGTGTTGCCTTATCAATAACAGAATCCTTCTCTTAAAATTTATTGATTAAATTACGAACTGTTAACTCTGTATCTGTTTCATTTTATCCTAATTTTTTGTAAATTTTTCTTAATGCAACTGTAAATAGTCGCCCACTTTCATAAAACAGTTGTACACAAACTATTCGTTGTTGAACTGTTAATTACGGCATGTTGACGTCGTATGATTTGCAGATGACAGTCGTTAAATATTGACACCATATATTTGACCAGAACACAAATGGCGCGCAATTCAAATCTTATAGTTCTAACTGAGACACCCTGTACTTCAGAAATTCATCATAATTGGAGCTATTGGGTAGAGCAAACGCAAGAGGAACACGTGCATGTCACTGTGCGTAAGTCTCCAATTGATTTGAAGTATAAAAATAAAAGCAATGACGAAGTTTAGGTTCATATAAAGTTTGTTAAACAAATTAATCAGGCTGTCGCACAGTCAAATGCAATTAGCGAACAGTATGACAAGCGAATTTACCACTTAAAGGAATTCTGCGAAAGCAGGGGACGTCTAATTTATTTCTTCGTGTTTTAAATGTGTCCACGGTTTCAGCTTTTCACGATTTTACGCGAACCGCATTAAATGGACACTGCCTGAAAATTATCTCTCGGATACTGTAGATACTCCAAATTGGCGCCGGGCCAATTCTGTTTTTACGTAAAATGAACTTTATTTATCTCTATTAAATCTAAAAACAAAGCTTGTTTCAACTCATAAATGATTTTCAAACACAATGAGTAATAAAGAGAAACATTATTTTCGTTATTTAAAGCAGTATTAATATTTTGTTGCGTTTTATTTAGTTGGAATGTTTTTGGCAATACGATGCATTAATTGGAATTGGTATAGGCATCCTCAATGATATATATATATATATATATATATATATATATATATATATATATATATATATATATATATATATATATATATATATATATATATATATATATATATAATTAAATTATTGGTATAAATAAACATGAATGTAAAGTGATTATTTTAATAAACACGAATGTAAAGTGATTCTTTTAAGAGATAATCCAAAAAAATAAAAATGAGACCCACTACAAAAAACAATTAACAAAAATAAATAAAAAGAAAATAATAACAACAAACTGGAGGTACAAACCTCAACTACATAAAGATAAGTTTTAAGATGTGACAAAGATACTCGTAGAATAGTATATAGGACAAACAGTACGAATTTTCGATGATCCTTATCAATACAAAAGAAAGAAGCTATAGGAACAAAACGCAAAAACAACGAATGTCACATTGAAGAGATTGTTACATTCTTTAAAACTTGATAAAATTAGGGTTGGTTATTTTATTAAAGAATCCTATAAAAACAGGCTTAACTCTAAATCTATTTTAGAACAATTATTGTGGTTAAAACATAGATTGTTCAAATATACAGACTGATCTGGTTGCCCATAATAACTTACCGCTAAATTTCTTTATTGTAGTTAAGACTACAAGAATAGAATCAGTTTCTTGTTTCTACATAAAATGATTTAGTCTTGTTTACCCTTTTTACGCCAAATAAATGTTATATTAGAAAATAAAGGACACGAAACAAGCGTTACCTATTCAATAAATTTTGAGAACGTTTGAGAAGGGACCTGTGTGTGATTACTATAATGAATATTTACATAAATGAATAAAAACCAAGAGAAGAAAATAATCTTATGTTCTATTAGCAACCCAAGATATTGCCAGCATTATTTAACGGCCTCCATGACCGTTATCGTTCTTTCACTGTTACGAGAATGAAGGTCTGACATGACAAACATTGGAATATGATGACGGGTATTCTAATATTGAAATGATCTAATCGTTTGGTATTGAAAATGATGGAGAAGCAACTGACAGAAGATTTAACTCCTATAGCATAGAAAACCGGTGCTTTGAGGGTTTTAGCTGATTGAAGTATTTTTAAACGCAACAAATAGTTTACATATAGATTTAGATGTTAGGAAAACAGAATCAACAAAGATAACGACAAATCGAAACATGCAGACTAATTTTACCGATTTATTTGAATCGATTATTTATATAGGAATGTACTTTTTATTTCCGAGTTTTTACAGTAGTAAACGTACCAGAATATAACAATACATGTTTGTTTATAATGAGTATTCGTATGTTATTAACCAAAGAACCGCAACGCCTTGTAGATTTGTTATAAGCGAATTCGACAATTGACTGCTTTATTGCGTCCACATTTTAGAAATGATATAATTAGGTATAGGGTTCACCAGGTTTCACAGAAATTTCCAGGAGACTAATAAAGCTAAAAGCCAAATATTAAGTAACAACAATACTGTAAGAAGGAACTTTAGAAAGTTATTCATATTTTTTTTTTTTAATAGATAAGCCATGCCCACAGCGTGAATGGTTCTACAAATAGTCGTTAAACATGTTTTTAGCCTCTGTTTTATACATTTTGTGCAAACTTGCACGTATAAATTTAATATGAAACTATTAATAAAAAATTAGTTGCTTTCTCTAACAATATGATCAACATGGAAGCGTTTTAAACGACTGACCTTCAAATCGTAAGACTGTTACACTAGCAGTTTGACATTCTAATCTGAACGAAACTATTAAAATCAAATTCGCAAGTTGTTATTGTTAATTGCTGTTATCATGCTGGGAATCGGTAAATATGTATAATGGAGAAGTATCCACCTCAGTGAAAATGGTATGTTGACTGTTGGTAGGCATGTATCACATATGTATTTTATGTGTTCAAATTTCATAACGATATTTTATTTTAATAATTCTATTTCAATTTACGTACTTTAACAAATCTGTTACCGGTTTTATTACTTCCATTAGCAATGCTAATATTTCATCTAGCATTTCAACGTTGCTTGTTCTAAACAGTTGTTTAATACTGGTAGAATATCTTTTCAAATTTATTTAATTTACAATAGTGAAGTACAAATTAAAATTTATATGCTAAGGAATCTATTAAGGTAAAATATTTGGAATATCGGTAGTCTAGTATTCATTATTTTTGTCCAGAGACTATATTATATTCTCAGACACTGCTTGTCTACGTATACACACACAACATGTTTATTAGTTGAAACTAAAGATATGACAACGTTGCGTTGTGTCGTATTTTAATCTATTGTGATTGTGTATGTCGTATATTTAACCTAACGGTGTAATTTTTTCGGTGCGTGAAAAAAATGTATAGAAAAAAATACATTTTTGTCGTGATCAGTTGCGGGACAATAAAATAAAATTTTCAAGGCGGAAAGCAATACAGAAACGTTTAAATTTTATTGCAAAAACGAATCTTGCGAAAAGTAAACAGAGTATCTAACCTAAGCATTAGACGACGCCGACGTATTGTTGAATTGAGTGAGCTTGTCAAAAATTTTAGATGTTGTGAATATAAAAACGTTCTTTCACTTGAAAAAATAAAGAAGGAAAGTCGTTTAGGATTAAATTCAATTTTAGATATTGTTTGTGACGAATGTGAAGTAATACAAGTAATATAAGTGACGACTAGTAAAATGCATGCCGCTGCTTTGCCAGACGTTAATTGACAAGTTCTCGACTTACCGAGCAAAGCTAAAACTGGCATATTTTAAAAATCCTTGTCTTTTCAATAAATCGGGCAATAACCGATTTTTTTAATTCAAAATATTCATAATAAACTAATGTATAGATGAATTGCTTTTGGAAAAAAATCTATGGAAAAGTTTTCAAGTTATGATGTAAAATGTGTAACTTTTAGTAAACTGGTACATTCAAACCATGCAAAAGTTCCAACTTTGATGGTGAATATCTCCTTTATTGTACGGGTAAAATGTTTCACTTAAGCAAGTTGATTCGGGAAGTTTATTCTTTTTGTACCCGAAATTTGATGAAATTCTATAGAAAAGTGGGTTTCCGGAGAAACCGTATTAAATGGCATTCTAAATTTATTTTTGGAATAGCTATGTGAATCAAATTTTACATGTTTATATAACTATCGTTAAATGGCCCAGGGAATACACTTACGCTGGGGAGTATAAAAAAGGTTTTCTTGGGCTAGGTCGTTGGTGTATATAAATATATTTTTTAATATCTAAATATCGATTTTGCGTAAATGAAGCGTCATCATAAGATTTTAAATATTTACTGTATTAAACATCAGTTGATAATTTAGGAGTTTTCTGTACCTGGGTGGTCAACTTTGATGATTCAATATCGAACAATTTAAATTTGCAGTTACAACACAAACATTGTTATGTCCTTATCTTATCTCTAACAATTATCATTTCGCATTATTCATACAATACATTATATTATAAAACAATGAAGCTATTCCTTTCCTTAAACGTGGAATATAAATGCCGATTAAATAATTCCTCAGATCAATACTAAAAACAAGACTAATTGCAAGTCAATATCTTAGATCTTTATGAAACTGCAAAAAAAAATCGTTCATGCATTTTTGTAGCTTTATATATTTTAGAATTGACGAGTTGCTCTTTAATAACATTGTTTCGTCTGCTATATACAGTGAGACATAATGTATAAATTTGAAATTTTGTTTTTGTTTGAAATTGTTTTTTTTTAATTAATAACATTTTTAGAATGATAGAGTGAAAACACAACCTTATTACACCCGTCTTGTTCGTACTGATTTTATAATACCTATAATTTCACTGTAATGGTGGATATAATTATCTTAACTTATCGTTGCCCTATAAAATGCTTTCATTGACTTCGGCCTTTAAGGAAAAAGGTTTACACCGACACACCAAATAATACGGATGAATTAACAAAATAATTCACAAAGAAAAAGTACTATATATTAGACGAGAGGTATTTAATATTTAGAGTAAAATCACTTTGGGTCTAGCCCATCGTCAAATTTCGAACAGGTAACAGTTGGCATAATTTATGAGAAAATGAATACTTATATACAGATTACAAAAGGACCGATGCCGATGGTTTGAATTTACAATATCTCCAGAATTATTATTTATAAAAAATGTACATAGACCAGAGCGTGCAATACCCGAGTCTAATATACAGTGCTATTCAAAAGTCCCCTCCCCCCCTCTTATCCTTAGAACGATTATACATAAACTAGTGAAATTTGGTAACTGAATATTAAGGGTTGTAAACTTCCCTACTAGTGATGACAGATGACGTATGCGTCAAAGATGACGTCACAAGGTCATTGTGACCAATAATTTTAAATGGAACCCTATGGCAAGCGACACCTCTTTTAAAAGGTATCGAAAAAACCTATTCAATGATACTAATATTGTGTCTGTTTACGGCAGTTTTGACAACTGGCTTTCAAAAACCGCAAAGCTGTGATGAATAAAATCAGTTAATAATAAAATTTAAAATTCAAGCTCCGCCACTGGATAGTTGGATAGTAAATAATCTGACGTTTTTGCAAGTCTCTCCAATTTGATGTTTTTTTAGCTGTCAAAAGTTTTTATACATTTAATAATTTGTGTATTGTTGGTCGAACGTTTAACTGTTTTAGTACCTTGTGGTAATTTTAAAATATTTGTACATTCAATAATTTGTTAAACTGTTGTGAGCTGAACGTTTAAGTGCTTCAAGAAGAGAAATGGTACGTGTTTTAGGTGATAAAGTAGCAGCGGGCCTAATACTTGGTGAAACTGGAGAAAATATTCATGCAGCAGAACGCATTTTTAATGAAAGGTTTCCCGATCGCCCCGTTTCGAGGACTTATTTGAGAAAGCTTCTTCGTAAATTTAAAACAACGGGTAGTATTAATGATGCAAAACGATCTGGCAGACCACAAATTTCTGATGAGAAAAAAATTGATATACTGGCAGAAGTAATAGTAAATCCTACTTCTTCAACAACTCAAGTTGCATCAACCTGTGAAGTCAGTCAAAGTACAGTGCACAGGATGTTGAAAAAAAAAACAAATTTCACCCATACAAATTAAAAATGGTTCATCAACTCTCAGACGACGATCCAAACCGAGACTGCAATTTTGTGAAAATATGGAGACTAAAATTAACCAACAGCCAGACTATGTCAAAACAATTTGTTTTAGTGACGAAAGTACTTTCTATCTAAATGGAAATGTAAATACACAAAACGTGAGATATTGGAGTGACGCAAATCCTCACATGTTTCGTGAAACACATACTCAGTATTCCGAGAAGGTCAATATTTGGGCAGGTATACTGGGAAACCACATCGTTGGGCCTGTTTTTTTAAATACCAACTTAACCGGTGAGGTGTATCTGCAGATGTTGCAAAATGCAATAGAACCGTTAATCCTTGAAATTTTGGAAGATAATCAAGATGAATTCGACATTTTGAAAATAACATTCCAACAGGATGGTGCTCCTCCACACTATTACGGTGCAGTAAGACGGTATTTGGATGAAGAGATATCCTGGTAGATGGATTGGATGACGAGGTTCAATGGAATGGCCGCCTCGATCACCGGACCTCACACCTTTAGATTTTTTTCTGTGGGGGTATCTTAAATCGAAGGTTTACGCCACTCAGCCTGACAATATTGATGTTTTAAAACAACGTATTGTTACAGAATGTAGGGCTATTTCCGCAGACACATTTGAAAAAGTACGAGAAGAGTTTCGCTATAGGATGTTTTACTGTCAGGAAGTAGATGGAGCTCACTTCGAACAATTACTGTAAGTAGGTACTGATTCTTGAATCTGTAATTAAAATTATTATCCAAGTTTACTGATTACTGATTTAATCCATCAAAACTACCATAAATACAAACAATATTAGTATCATTGAATACGTTTTTTCGATACCTTTTAAAAGAGGTGTCGCTTGCCATAGGGTTCCATTTAAAATTATTGGTCACAATGACCTTGTGACGTCATCTTTGACGCATACGTCATCTATCATCACTAGTAGGGAAGTTTACAACCCTTAATATTCAGTTACCAAATTTCACTAGTTTATGTATAATCGTTAAAAAGATAAGAGGGGGGAGGGGACTTTTGAATAGCACTGTATAATTTATCATCATACAAACAAAGACTAAACCCAAATTTTGTCAAAAAAGTCTACGATATTACTAGCTTTTATGTCATTTACGATTTTTCGATAGCTTCTTCAATAAAAACCGGCAAACATATAAATAAAATATCCACTCACCACACCTCTGACTTGCAACAATAATAATACATCGTTTATCACAGTTACTTATTATGTAAACAAATACAGATTTTAGTGCGAAATCTAATCAACACAATCGCGAAACATTTATTGTTAAAGATACACCACCGTACGCCATAGGGCTAAGCAAAGTGTTTAGCAAAGACAGAGTTAAAATAAGTTTAAAACTCGGTGTCGCCTGATTGGTTTCAGGTAAACATCCCCACTTCGTTCCTATTTTACCCTCGTAAATGTAAAGATAATTGTATATTTTAAATTAGGTGGTCTATTAAATAATTAGGAAAAGGGCTTAGGGCTTATCTCTACTTCTTTCTCATTGGAATTCCCAACTGCTCGTCTCTTATTATTAACTTTAGATTTACTAGAAGACCACGAATACATACACATTTGCGTGTATTTAAATCATAGTGCAATATTTAAATGATTTTTTGTCTGCTGTATATAGTGAGATAGAAAAATAATGTATACATGTGACAAATAGTTTTTTTTTTTGAAAATCATCGGATATACCAGAAGATGAATTTGAGACGGCACTTTGAGAGCTACCCTTAATCTTTTAGCCACTTTTTGTAAAAAATATGACGCCATCATTTTTTGTAATGGAGCCTCATTTTTGATTATGCAATTTGAAAAAAAGAACTTTGTTCACGTACAGTAAAGTAAAATAAGGGATTGGTTACGTAAGACTTTTTTTTAAATAATAATTCGTCATTGCGAAATTAATTGGGGTCGCCTAATTACACCGAAAATTATTGAAACTGTACAGAGTGAATTTTTTCATCGCCTTAGACACTGCAAAGGTGAATTATTTGATACTAAATTTATTTAAAAACTAGCATCCAACTACTAATTTTTGGTGGCAATAGATTGAGCGAATTAAAAATAAGGTAAGAATAATAAATAAGAATATGAACTTCAAGGGTCAAAATAGTATTGGGACAGTAAAAATTTTTACTTAGACAAGTTAAAGAGGGTACAAGGTTCTGGGTTACTTCAGATCCAATTCGATCCCATTCTTGTAATAAAACCATTTGTAGCTGCTGTTTGAAGACATTTTATTTCTAACCGTATAAAAACGGTTTTATTACAAGATTAGGATCAAATTGGATCTGAAGTAACACAGAACCTTGTATCCTCGATTCCAGGAAGAGTTCAGGCCATAATTGATGCAAATGGTAGCAAAATATTAATGTGTAAATCATTTTCTTAAGAACTTGTTTAAATAAAAATTGTAACGTTTTTGGCCCTTGAAATTCATATTCTTATTTTATTTTTAACTCACTCAGTCTATTGCCACCAAAATTTAATAGTTGGATGCTAGTTTTTAAATAAATTGAGTATCAAACAATCCACTTTTATATTTTTGAGATTTAAGAAAAAACTGGGATATGCCAATACTCCTACTTTTTTGACCCACTGTATATGGGGTATTTTGTATGGGACTTCAATAATTCTGAATTGTATGTTATAAAAACATCATAAATAGGTTTTATAGAGCTGTTACTCTCAAATAGTCACGTTCTCAAATAATATTTTATAGATGTGACGCCATCAGGGTATTCTCAGTCATTTGAGAATACCCTGATACCTTGCATTTAATACCTACCTCTACCTAACCCTATATCGTTGAAATACAGAGCGCGTTTCTTAAACTGACCCCTGTATCTCAAGGTCTAAGTTCATATATTTTCCAAGTTAAAGAGTTTCCAAGATCTAAGTTAAAAATTCATGCATGGATCGGATAAATTTTTACATAATAATCATTACCTAATTCTATTCAAAAACATGTTCTATCGAACAATGTTTTGTTTAGATCGGACACTTACATAGTGAGACACAAGGCTAAGTTTAAAGTGCATATTTTTAAGAATGTACGCTCTAGATTTCTGAAACGGAATGAAGTGGAAAAGTGCCATTTGCCCCATTGTTTTTCTTAAAAATCGACCCCGTACGTTGATTTCTTGTATCGTTTATAGTCCTTAAGAAAACCCCAAACCCCACCAAATTTGTTCAGCGGTTTCCGCTTTAGTTTTAATTGTTTGAATTCTTAGGAGCTTTTTTCCACTTTCGCGACATTTCAAACCTCGACGAGGATATACGAGGGTGGTTTGAAAAGTTTCCGACCTCAGCATGAAGATGGCAGCACTCGTCAACAAAAGCTAGGGAATGTGTTTGCGCATCTTTTGAAAGGTACTCACCAATATTTCAGCCATTTTGGACGCGCAGTTGTTATTTGACAATTGTTTGAATGAGTCGATGTGAGTGTTTTGTGAAAATGGAAAAAATCGAGCAGGGAGAAATATTTGTTTTTGAAAGGCAATACGCCTATGCAAATCAAAGACGAGTTGGACGCTGTGTACGGTGAGTTTACACCATTATTTACCAGCGTGAAATTTTGAGCAGCTGAATTTAAACATGGCCCTGCTTGGGAGACGATGAACGTTCGAGATGTCCAAAAACTGCAACCACTGACGAAAACAGTTTACCAAATGGAGCTAGACAGCCGTCGAATTAAAGTGAGACAGATAGCAGAGACTATGAATATATCCAAAGAACGTGTTTGTCACATATTGAATCAAGATTTAGGCATGAGAAAGGTGTCCGTGTGTTGGGTGCCGCGTTTGCTCAGGTTAGACCAAAAACGTGTTCGAATAAACATTTCCAAAACGCTCTGTTGGCACAATTTATACATAATAAATCACAGTTTTGGCGCCGATTAATTACTGTAAAAATTTTGCCGTCGATTAGATGAAACTTGAATGCATCATTATAATCCAGACACAAAAATACAGTTAAAACAATGGACTACGAAGGGGGGATTGGCTCCAAAGAAAGCAAAAACTGTTTTTTTTTCGGCTGGGAAAGTGATAGTGTTTTTGGGGATAATCATGGAGTTATCTTAATTTCTTAATCGATTATCTTCAAAAGGGAAAGCCCATTACAGGAACATACTACGCATCATTACTTGACAAGTTAACGGCAGAAATTTCGGAAGAAAAGCCACATCTGCAAAAATAACTTATGTTTCACCAAGACAATGCGCCGACTCACAATTCAGTGGTAGCCATGGCTAAAATCCACGGTTTGAATTGCTTGATCACCCTCCTTCCTCACCAGATCTATCACCAAGCGACTATTTTTTGTTCGCTAAGCTAAAAATTGCTTAAAGAGGTGGGAGCATCGCTGGGAGAAGTGTGTAGACTTAAAAGGAGACTATGTAAAAAAATAAAAATAAATTTGAAGAAAAATGTCTTGTATCTTTGTTAGGTCGGAAACTTTACAGACCACCGTCGTATACTTGATATGAATTATGAATAAGCGCAATACACATCAGCTAAGTGAACGCATAAACATATACGTCACGTGTGTATTGCGAAATGGCGACGACACGCGTTGGGTTTAAGACATATGTGCCATGTGTCACGTCGTGTCCTCGGCAGGGCTGTGGGCATCACCTACTGCTTATTCCAGTTACAGGGTATAAAATATTTGTAATGTAAAATTTATACTTCATAATATATCTTTCCGGGGAGAAAATTCCACTTAAAACATCGACTTAAGAAAACAAAAAAATTAACACTATAACGTTATTCGCGTTCATCAACTATTTTCAGCATTCGAAAAATATTCTCATTTTGCTAATAATTATGCACGTCAGAGATTTGGTTATTTACAATCGGTTACAGTATAAATTCTGGCCGTGAGGTTGTCGATATAAAAACCGCAAGAATACGTGACATTTGTATCTGTATGAAGTGCGGCTTTTATCAAGTTCATAAATGTTAAAATTAATTTCATTCGGCGACGTCGTATTGTGAATAAATATATATAACATACACAAAGCTGTGACTCACTTTGTGGACTATCCCAAGGAATGAATAGTTGACATATCCTGAATTACCTAATGCACAGGACCTGGAATTTTCCTCAATATGTGCGCAACATTTTCTGGGTACATTACGAGCCGTTATCTCGGTTTATATATAAAATAATGAACGTTACGTTATTTCAGGTAATTTAGGATTTCAAAATTAATAACTGATGGCTTTTTCGTTCGTGTGGTATTCAAATTCATTGTCAGATATTCAAATGTGTTGATTTTGAAATATTTCATATTCCAAGTTGAAAACAGATTACATACGTTTATGTCAATTTATGATCAGGGACGGCTCGTGGCCAAATACTTTGGTTAAAGAAGTACATACAAATTGATAATAGACTCTTCTACTTGGCCAAAAAAAAATATTTCTGTATACGCAATCTTCACAGAATACTTTTGAATGTCAATTTTACGATTTATAATATAAAAGTAATTAATACGAGGGGCGCTATGTATTTATATTTTGAGCCTTGGCAACACTAAGTGTTGTCAGACGCCATCTGACGTTTCCATTGGGAAGTTTGATATTTTTGACCATAACCTTCTTCAGAACATTTTATCATTTACAAGAAAAAAATACAATGGCGGTGCTTCAAAAGACCTATATAACATTGTAACAGGTGATGAATCATGGATCTATGCGTATGAGCCGGAAAGTACACAGCAGTCGACTGTATAGGTGTTTCAAGATGAACTAAATCCAACTAAAGTTGTTCGCGCTGAAAGCACTTCGAAATAAATGGTCGCCTGTGTTTTTGCGGAAAAGCTGGTCATGTGGCAACAGTGCCTTTAGATGAACGTAAAACGGCCAATTCTGAATGGTACACAACCTGAATTCTGAATTTGTTTGCCGGTGAAATAAGGAAAACAAACAAGCGTCGTCGGATCATTCTTCATCATGACAATGCGATCTCTCACACATCTCGTCTAACAACCGAATGTTTGAACACTCAAAAAATCGAATTAATGGGTCATCCGCCGTACAGTCCTGATTTAGCACACAATGACTTCTTTTTGTTCGCAGATGTCAAAAATAAATTGCGTGGACAACGATTCTCGTCGGCAGAAGAAGCCGTTGATGCGTCCAATAACCATGTTTTGAAGATATTTTAAGGGCAATGGAAGAAATGCTTTAACAAATGCTTCGAACGCATGCAAAAGTGTATAGATCATGAGGGAGAATATTTTGAAAAACGATAAAGTAAATTTGAATGACAAATTAATGATTTTTTTTATTATTAGGCTCAAAATATAAATAGTACCCTTCGTAATTATTTATAACTTAAAAATAGTTGAAACCAGGTTTTGGCATTTAGAATATTTTTCTTAGATCACACCCTCTTCAAGCAAGTCCCTTGTTCGATAATAATAGGCACAGTCTTCTACTCAAGGTTTTTTCGTCTGCTATATACAGTGCAATCGAAAAATGATGTATAAATTTAATAAATAGTTTTTTTTTAATTATTCGGACAAATTAAGAGATGTATTTGAAATGTCACTTTGAGAGCTACTCTTTTTAATCGCATTTTTGAAAGTTATCGACTTCTTTCACCGCCGTCGAGTTATTTTTTTTTTTAATGGAGAGCCTCATTTTTGATACGTAATTTGAAAGAACTTTTTTTACGTACAGTAGAGTAAAACTAAGAATTGGTTATATAAGACTTCGATCTTCGAATTATTACTTCGAAAAGTAATAATTCGACATGGCGAAATTAATTAGGGTCGGCTAATAACGTCGAAAATTATTATAAGTGTACAGAAGGAATTTATTCACCACCTTGGGCATTGCCAAGCTGTGAATGGTGTATGCTTTGAACATTCAGTGTAAATCATTTTTCTTGTCTTAAATTCCAATAATCGTTACATTTCCATTTGCTTTATCCTATTATTACAATGCTAACTTTCTAAGAATTATAATTCTAGGAAAATACAACCTTATTACACCCGTCTTGTACCTACGTATTTTATAATACCCTATACTTTTACAATCATGATGTGGATAACTTATGGTTACTCTATATACTACTCATATAATCGACCTTGAGCATTGAGCTTTTAGAGAAAAAGGTTTACAGCGACATACCAGATAATACGGATAATTTAACAGAATAATTTACAGAAAGTACCAAATATTATACAAAGACGTATTCAATATTTAAAGTAAAATCACTTTGCTAGATGCAAAATGCGAACAGGTAACAAACTGGAATATCTCATGAGTAAATTATAATTTCGGAAGAAATAATTGTGGTAAGTTAATTAATTACCTACTATAAGTTAATTGTACTATGACTATAACCTTCGCGCAAGTGCGAGCAATAAGTTGACAAAGTTTTATCGCAATTGGATGAACGGCATGGCAGCGCATAAAATACGAACAAACAAACAAATATTGATTTTTATATATTAGATATGAGTACTTATGTGCATATTACAAAGTGACCGATGGCATGAATTTAGTATAACGCTAGTACATATACAAAAAAGACAATTTCCTCGCTTTAAATCGCGGTTTTTGTATGTGGTCCTGACCTTATTTCATAAGTTGTCAACCGACGAAAATCCGCAGTACGAGAAGTGTTCAGGGTCTTGGTGTAATAGGAACAAGCAGCTGATTCCTTGGACACCTTCCATCATAAACCGCCGCACACTGGGCAAAATTACTGATTTAGGAGGACAAAAGTGAATCTCACAATTGTTCTCCATTGAATGCTCGTTGCTTACTACAATATTTGGATAGTCCAAAAACAGTGGGGCAAACATTGAAAAATAATTTGCAAAAACTACGTGACCTTTGGAGTTACGATTATACAAGTGTTTACGTTAATCTCGCATTGTCATTTTTCGATTCTTGGCAATTCAGTCGCGTGTATGTTCTTATTTAAGAAGGTGTACACCTTTATAGTAATATGAATAATTACAAGCACGGTAATTACGACTAATGAATATACAAATATTGCAAAAAATATTCAAATTATAGTCTTACAATAGCATAGATAGTCTTACAATTAACTCCATAAGAAAAAAAGTATAAAAGTGGCGAGAAGTGGCGCAAAGATTCCTGCATGGTTTTAAAGGAAATTTAATGTAGTTTTCAGATATGAACCTTTTTTTTGTTGAAATTTGCTTTTTAAATATGTATTCTTATTTTTGTGAGAAACCGTAAATTATCATTTAATTCTTTGGATTTTCGTATATGCTGAATTGGTGCGTTGTTTTCGGTGTATTAGTAAAGAGGAAGGATTTTTTTGCCAGATAATATCTCAAGAAGACGTACAATTATGGTGTCTACGGTTTGGTCGGTAATATTTAGTTTTGTGGTGTGTTATAATTTTAATTTGAAATCAAAATGATTCCAAATCTCTAATTTTGGTGAAATGAGTAATAAACAAATTATTATCTCTCATTTTTGTTAAACATGACACATATTTCACTGTTATTTGCAGAAATTGAAATTCTAAGGAGGAATCTTTTTGAAAAACCCTCCTTTTTAAGAGGGATAAAATTAATGAAAAAATCATTATTGGTGATGATGACGATAATGATGATGGGGAGGGAGAGTCCGAAAGTGACCAACAGATAATGAAAAAAGCAAAGAAAGAGATACAACATCACTTCAGGATTCAATTGGGGCTCAACGTGGACAAACAAATTCCACCATTGGATCTACCAATGATGGAAATACAGCAAGATGCTTTCTCCGCAATCCTGAAATTTCATAAAAAATCACAGGGATCAACAAAACGCTAATAAAGAAGTTAAGCGTCATTTTACAAACAGTTTCATCTGGTTATGAGATAAACTTCGAAAAATTCGAGAATTATATGTCTGAAACAATAAAACTTTATTTAAATCTTTATCCGTGGTACCCAATGCCTGTAACTGTGCATAAGTTACTATGTCACGATCCAGAAATTGTTAAATATCACTTGGTGCCTGTAGGTATCTTATTAGAGGAGTAGCAAGAGGCTCGTAATAGACAACTGTGAAATTTCAGACTGTACCATACCCAAAAATAGTCACGAATCTCAACAAATAAAGATTTGATTAATATCCTAATAGTCTCATCAGACCCAGTTATTGCCACTTCTAGGCGTTCTACATTAAAGAAATCTATTGAACTTGATGAGGAAGTATTGCAAATGTTGCAATCCAGTCTGCCTGATTCGTCAGTGTTCATGTGCCAATTAACGCTGGATGACAGAGGATACGGAGATGAAGAATCCCAATTATAATTACATTTTTACTTCGATAGATTAGTTTATCATGTGTTTCATGTGTAATTCTTTTTCATGTGTTTCTTGTACTTCTGTAATATAATTAGGTTAAGATTAATATTGTTGTCGAATTGCATAATAATATTGTTACCTACACTTCATATGTTTGCTGTTGTGTTGTCAGTAATTGCGGAAAGAACTTTTCAATGTATATTATGTATATATTATGTGTAAATTATGTGCATAAATGTACTTTTTGAAAATCATTGTGTTAATTATTTCTCTTTCAACAATTTTCTGGTTATATTTTTAAAACTATGTTCAAAACAGAGTTAAGTATTTTAATATTTTGAATCAAAATCACAAATTTTTGGTTTTGTGGTACGAGGCTGTATTGTAATTAGCATATTATTATAATATTTCTTTCATATCTCATAACATTTCGATGTAGCATATTTTAAATTATTTTTATCGAACTCAGCGACCCCAAAAACATTTAATATGACCATAATATAATTTTGTCCACCTAAATCAGTAATTTTGCCCACTGTGCGCCGCTTCCTAAATCCATCCCACCAATTTATGAGGACCTGAGCCGAGACGAATTGCTAAACCCTTGACTGGGAGGCTAGACGCAAAATAGCAATGAAAGTTTCAATGCTACTGTTTGGAAATTGGCTACAAAATCTTATTTAAGCGACAAAAAAATTTTGAATATAGCGACTGATGTTGCAGTGTGCACTTTTGATGATGGTCTGACTGATATTCTTCGAATTGCGACAGTTTTGGAGATGGATATTGGCGTCCAATCATACAATTTTTGTCTAGAAGCCGATGCTAAGGGGATCCAAGATGTCTTTGACAGATGCAGCGAAAGAGGCACGCTCTAACATAAAATGTTCGAGGAAAGATAATGAGAAAAGATATTTAAATATAGGAGGGCAGCTTTATGGTCCTATGTACCAGATTAATGGTAGAAATTTCGAACAGTCGAATTTTTCATTTATACATTTCAAAACGTTTAAAACATATTTCTCTCGAAACATGATTTCTCAAAATGGCACGCAGTACCATAACTCGAACAATTCTCATTCTTTTCATGCAAATTTTTAACAATTTTTAAAATACAATTTTGAAGTGAAATACGTACGGAATTTTCGATAAGTTAATTTAAACATTATTTTATAACAAATGATTGCCCTTTTTTATGGAAAATTTAACTCTTTTTTAATTATATACTCGCTAGTCATACAAAAATTAATAATTTCAAAATCCCCTACGTATTTCACTAGCTATAAACATGTAGACTAAGTGAAGTTACGCTGCGTGCCGCAGAGCACCTTGCATTAGACATGTCTCGGGAGAATGGCTCCAGTGTTGCAATTTTTAACTATTTTTTGTATTATACTTAAATATATTCCTAACAACTTCCTTACATATAAACTTATTACCTTTTCATCCATTTATGTCATTTACGATTTTTCCAGAGCTTTTTCAATAATAACCGGCAAACATAAATAAAATATACACTTACCACACTTCTGACATGCAACAATAATAATACATGGTTTATCACAGTCACTTATTATGTAAGCAAATACATAGTGTAGTGTCAAATCTAATAAACACACGATGTTGTCAACGATACACCCTACGCCATACTGCAAAGGGATATAGCTACAATAAGTTTAATGTCCCGTGCCGACTGATTGTTTTCAGGTAAACCTTCCATTTCACTCCCGTTTTACCCCTAGAAAAGTCCCGTGCCGACTGATTGCTTTCAGGTAAACCTTCCATTTCACTCCCATTTTACCCCTAGAAATGTTAGACAACTGCATATTTAAATTAGGTGGTCTATTAAACGAACAGGAAGAAGACTTATATCTCCTCTTTCGTTAGAATTCCCAACTGCTCGTTTCTTATTGTGAGCTTTAGATTTACTAGAAAACCGCGATCACATACACATGCGTATATATTTAAATCGCAGTGTCATATTAAATGCTAGTACTAACACTACTAAATAAATAATTTAAAATTAATATTAAAACTTCTGGATCATAGGTCGTTCTTCCTCTATCAGAATATATCAGATTAATATTTTACAATAATTAATGTATTCTGATTTTCAATAGCTCAATCATAAGTTTCCAAATATGATGTACCGTAGTATACATAAATAAATTTTAAGAGTCGGTCACTCAAGGAAAAATTCAAAAATATTGAAATTCACCGATACTGGTGGTCATTCAATATATCTCCGACCTATCTTGGTAAAGAATTTCAATAAGTATTATTGAACATTGAAACATTTTCGACAAAGTACAATTCGACTTGTGCCTTGATCGCTTTCGTGGTTTTTGTAATGTCTTCTTTAATTTTAACCTAAACCAAGAAATTAACTAGCCCTCCCCTTCCTGTATATGGATACTCGTTTAAATAGAGTAAAACTATCAAAGTGATCTTGCAACAAAACATCTCCCCTGATATGAAACTGACATAATTTTTGGTGACATTTGACCTTGTAATATATCGTAGAATATTGTATTATTACACCTACCAATAAAGGATATCACATATACAGTATGTTATAGCATATACGCTGCATATCATAAATACAGAGCTTAATAACTTTTGGGAAAAACCTTTTAAAATATAATTATTTTATACAGGGTGATTCGTGTAGGAGGTAAGACGTCGCAGATGTTTTTCTTTAACGGCAACCCCCTTTTTTATTACGGAATGTGAATGAGCACATTTTTTCACATATGCTGCGTAATAATTACATTAGCGTCAATATAGGTTAGATAGATAAAAACATTAAATGACAGAAATGATGATTTTGCAATTTCAAAATACTAAATTTTAATGTTAAAATTGTGCACCGTTAGCTGTCTGACATTAGCCAAGATGATTAATAAATTGTTTTTGAACATTATTGACAATTTCAGGAGATATGAGCTGTATTTCGTGACGAATTATTGCTTTTAAATCTTCGAAATTGTCCAACCTAGTAACATATACTTTAGTACATAGTAACATAGCCTTTTAAGTATCAAGTTTTTTATCTAAACGGAAATAAAAAAACCTTTATTGGTCGCTAAGACTACTTCGTCGGCAGCCAAATTGCCATTAAATTTAGTATTTTGAAATTCGAAAATCATTTTTCTTCATTTTTTGTCTAACCTATACTCATACGGATGTCATTATTACCGTAGCATATGTAAAACCATAATTGTTCTATTATATTCCGTTATAAAATTGACATTAATCCATTATGAAAATATCGATGATGTCATACCTCCTACACGAACCACCCTGTATGTATTAATATTTAAAAAAATGCGTAACTTAAAAATTTGACGGTCCAAGAGTTTTTGCCATTTCAAGTCATTTCTTGAATTTTTTAGGAATCTATTCATTACTTTACGAAAACACTGTATACATTACATTATAGTCACAGGTGGTACCCTTGTATTACATGATTATATTCATGACTAACATATAACGTTGGAAGTCCTGAATCATTATTTATTCTGTCCCGCGTAAAGGCTCGACTAGTCAAATTATAATTCCAGTATCTACAATACAAAATGACTTTTGGTTTTCGTTTAGAAATAGTGTGTTGAAAAATACATCGTTATATTTTATCATTCAATTATTTGCATGGTTTTTAAATTAACCTTTTTCTTAATATACTGTATAATTCGTAGCGTCCTCTGGAGTACCTCAAGGCGCAAATTTAGGACAACTATTTATATTATTTATTAACGACTTGTCTCAAATGCTCATATCACATCATCGTCTGTTTGCCGATAATTTAAAATTATTGTTAAATATAACCCGCTTAGATGATCAATTGAAGTTACAAAAATGCATAGACCTTGTGGTGTCCTGATGTTCTAAGATTAAACTATCAATAAACATATATAAATGTAAAGTTTGCTCCTATACTTTAAGAAGCAACCACTAATATTTGACTGTTCTCTTGGTGGTACAACTTTAACACGTTCCGAAAATATTAAGGATCTTGGTGTATACTTTGATGATAAATTAACGTTCTCTATGCATATCAATCATGTGGCTCTTAATGAATATAAAACCCTTGGTGTTGTCATTATAAACACGATACGATCATTTAATAACACTGTTACCTTAAAATCATTATATTTTGCGTTAGTTCGTTCAAAATTAAAATATTGTAACCTTATTTGGTATCCTCTATATCTAAATCACATTAATCAACTTGAAAATGTTCAACGGTGTTTCTTAAAGTATCTATCATGTCGCATAGACAATTATTATCCAGTAAGAGGTTACGACCATACTCCAGTAAGATGTTACATAGAAGGGTGCTTACTAGCTCTTGTAATTTGAACAATTGTACTGTCTGCAGGAAAACAACTTTTTACTGCCCTATACATTATATGCTACTGAAGTACTATTCATTTAATCGCTATTTACCAAATAGAAAACTCTCTTATCTTGCCGATAAATGGAACAGTCTACCTGCGCCTAGCCATAAAACAAGCCACGATATATTTTGAGATTTTTTATTTGGCAAATAGCGATGAAATAAACTATAATCGATTTATATTTGGAGGTTAACAGTTTGTTATTTATTTTTCTCTTTTGTTTAAGTTATATACTGTACACATAATATGTACGTATTTATTTGTTTTTTTGTCTTATGTGGTGGATTTATCTGTTGGGCAATAAAGGAATTATTATTATTATTATTATTATTATTATTATTATTATTATTATTATGTTGGTAATTATTAGTTCTTACTGTCATTGTTAGTGTTTGTTTACCTCATATTATTACAAGTTACTCCATATTGTTATTTATATTTATTCGTTGCCCATTATTCATGTATTTATTCCGTTTGATGTGCGGCGCATATAAAATCTTATTTATAATTCAGTTTCCAACAGCCGAGTTAAATCATTCATTAGCGCCCCTTTTCTGGCAATTAATACGAAAGCCTAAACTCACGTACGATTACGGCAAAATGACGTAATTACGTAGTACGGATCAGAAAATAACCTTGACTGCTGGATCCGGAGCGAGCGCCTTACGACAAAACTAGCGATATCCAAAGGTGGTCACAAACACAATTTCGGTTTCGACAGTTCACCGCCGGTTCAGCGCACACTTAGATGGCGGTGGTTGACCAGAGCACGCACTATCATCACCGCTCGAGCCGGCCCTGGCGGACCGCAACACTACCCACTAGCAAAATAATACGCACGACACTACCGGCCTTATCGCACCGCGGAGAACGTGTTGTCACAATTTACAAAAGCCATCGGACGGCGATTTAAGGGTCGCGATAGGAAACGTTTTAATTTGCAAGCATTGAGAGGTGCTGCACAACTCCGACTACACGCCGAATACTTTGTGTGTGTCAGTTTCGTGACGCGAATCTACTACGTCACACTCTCGTTACCGAGAAAGAGAGAGATAGGTGTGCGACACTTCGTTCATCGCGTAAACTTCTAGATCGAAAATATAATACCTGCACAGCACTAAATGATCCGAATGGAGGCAGGGACCTGTGTATGTGTTTTATAACTAAACACAGGGCGGGTCAGATATTCGTTTAGTAGAGGACTATATCCGGCCTAATAAACGTTCTATTAAAAACCGATTAAATGTTCAATCACTCACATTATAAATGCATTCTTAATTATTTCGTGACGTAACACATTTCTAAGAAATAATTATTCCCTTGTTCTGGGTATGAGGGACAGCCATCAAATTTAGGGATAGAACACACTGGCCCCGAGGGACGAATATGTATAACATTCATAAAACGTGATAGAGGACAACATATTTTCTCTACAGTTACATGAACTTAAAAATGAGCTACCTGGTGTAGGGTGTCTCAGTTAGAAGTATAAGGTTTGAATTGCGCGCCATTTGTGTTCTGGTCAACAAAGGTTCAAAAAGGTCCCACGCTCATCAGAATTTTCCCAGGCCAAATCATCGCAATGCCTACTGCGCAATGCTTCCAGCCATCAAATTTAGGGATAGAACACACTGGCCCCGAGGGACGAATATGTATAACATTCATAAAACGTGATAGAGGACAACATATTTTCTCTACGGTTACATGAACTTAAAAATGAGCTACCTGGTGTAGGGTGTCTCAGTTGGAAGTATAAGATTTGAATTGCGCGCCATTTGTGTTCTGCCAACAAAGGTTCAAAAAGGTCCCACGCTCATCAGAATGTTACCAGGCCAAATCATCGCAATGCCTACTACTCACAAGGAAACTCTTAGAAGATTATAGTTCTGTACCTTACGGGTTTAAACAACGAAGACATGCTTGAAAATCTGTTTTATAGTAAACAAAAAATGTGTTTACTATTTTTTGTCAATCTATTTATACAATATTTATGTTATTCTCTCTAAAAACCTGAAAATAAAATATTTGTATATTATTATTTTACAAAGCCCCGAAGGAGGTTTCATTATGAGAACGAGCTGTCGGTTCCCTTCGCCGCACCGGCCCGCCGACACTCCTGGCGCCACCCCGACACACCTGAGGACTATCCAGTTAACATCTGTCTGGCGGTTTCTTTGCTGTATGCCGACAAAAGTTCAAAAAGTTCCCATGCTCATCAGAATTTTCCCAGGCGAAATCATCATAATGTCTACTATACGGAATAATACATAATTTATTTTCAGGTTTATTAGAGCTATAAGAATAACGTAAATATTTCAAATATTGTATAAACAGGTTGACAAGAGGTCAACATTTTTTATATTTTTATTTTTACTATAGAATAGAATATTTTCAAGCCTACCTTAGTTTTTTAAACCCATAAGGTAGGTATATAAGCTATAATCTTAATCGAAGAATTTTCTTTTTAAGGAATTCAAATCCTATAGTTCCAACTAAGACACCTTATACATAATGTAATTTTACAAGTTGTGTAGAAGTGTCAAATAATTATAGAACAAAATATAGAATATACAGTGGTTTCATTTGAAATTTGCGCACCTCCATTATTTCTTTAGCAAGGATACTGAACTTTAGACAAAAACACGTATATTTGTATATCGAAGGGAAAGTTAAAACCAGTGTTTGTTGCAGTTTAACTGTTACCCCCAATTACCCTCACTTAAAACCTGTAAATGGCATCCCCTATCTTGGAATACGTCTATTCAAAGATGTTTAAAATTCTGATTCAACTCCATTTGGAAAACTGATTTCGGTTGACCTCTTATCGTAATAGAGGAAAAAAATAAAATAATAATCAATAGTGTTATGAGTTCAGTGCAAGCAGGAGGCACTGTTTTTCTGGAATCGCTGTCACAGGCTCAACACCGATAAATTGTATGTTTCTTTACGAGTTGATCAACCGATTTAAGTTTTCTAAATGGAGCTGAATCAGCGTTTTTAAACATTTTAAAAGGATATAGCATGTTTAAACCTTTTAAAAGGAGTGCCATTGAAAATGTTGAAGTGCCGGTAAATTGAAGTGCAGCGGTGAAAGCTGAATTGCAACAGATTATTTTAAACTTCCCCTTCGATATCTAAATTTAGGTGTTTTATGTCTAGAAGTATGTAATTTTCCTTGCTAAAATAAATAATCGGGATAGGTGGTTTTCAAATGAAAACACTATGTGTTTAATATATTTTTAAATAAAATAAAAAAACAATGTCTTGTGGCGCAGAAATTTATGTTTTTATAAGTTTTAACGTTCAAATCTTGATCTTGTCTTATTGTAATACCATCGTTTTATATATGTACTTGAGAATTTTGAAAATATGTATCTACGTTGTTCTTTATTAATAAAGTTGTCTTTAACATTGAATGCTCACTCTAGAGAGTTATATATTATTCCACTGATGTTTTTTTCTGTAAATTTTCCTCTAAACTTATTTGTTAATCAATTTTTTATGACATTCGATAGATACCAATTTCTTAACTTCTCTAACATACGCATCAAACCGAACGAAGATGAAGATCTTCTGTGTCATCCGGAATGTTCGTTCATATTTGCACTTCTCATCTGTTTTTCTTTACAAATTACACATTAAACATGTGACACCGACCAATAATATAGTCTGGTTACTTTTAAGTCTCGCATAATTTCATAGAAATTGGATATTTTAAATACTAAAAGGAGCATTAAAAACACCATACAAATTTTTAAAGTTCAACATAGTTCAGAATATTATATGTACCTACAATATGTAATTTTCCTCCGACTCTATAATGTACCTATTTTTCTTTATGCATTTGTTTGTTTCGTCTTCTATTTTAGGAGAAGGAATCGATTTTTTTTAAAGCTTATTAATTATAGCTTACGCTATCACCACTAATTTTTAATCTGTACATCGAAGAGGCGATTAATGTGGTAAAAGATAGAGTGGATTTCGGGATTAAAGTACAGGGACAGAAACTAAAAATGCTGAGATTCGCGGATGATATAGCAGTATTAGCATCTAGTAAGGAGGAATTAGAATCAGCATTGAACGAAATGGAGGCAGTGTTGACAGAGGAATACGGAATGAGGGTGAATAAAAACAAAACTAAAGTGTTAGTGTGCAGAGGGCGCGAGAGCAGAGCAAAAACGAAAGTACAAATTAATAATGAAAGGTTGGAGGAAGTTAAAGACTTCACTTATTTAGGAAGTAAAATAAATTGGGATGGAAGAAGCGATAAAGACATAAAACAAAGAATAACGCAGGGTCGAGTAGCTTTTAACAAAAAGAAAGCACTTTTATGCTCGGGGGTAATAAACTTAAAAACAAGGAAGAGATTTTGAAAACATATGTATGGAGCACGGCACTATACGGCTGCGAAACCTGGACGGTAGGGGAAGCAAGTAGGAAGAAATTAGAAGCTTTTGAGATGTGGCGTTACCGAAGAATGATGAAAATACCATGGACTGATAGGGTTAGAAACGAAGAAGTATTGGAGAAAGTCGGCGAGAAAAGAAGTATGTGGAAAAATTTAAAGAGGAGAAGAGATAGAATGGTAGGCCACTTGCTGAGACATGGGGCAATAGTCCGCGATATTCTGGAGGCAGAAATAGGAGTGAAGAAAGGCAGAGGTAGGCCGAGATTAGACTACTGCTCGCAAATTGTAAGGGATGTAGGTTGTAGCACAATTAGTGAAATGCGTAGGTTAGCACAAGATAGGAGAAGCTGGAGGTTAGCGTCCAACCAGTCTTAGGACTGATGACCTAATGATGATGAATTATAGTTTAAAAATATGACCCGACTGACAACAGTCAACAGTCGGTGCACTACAGCAGGACGTATTTCACATTTGTTTAGTTTTATTTCTCTTTTGATTTTATAGAAACAATTGAAGGATTTGTTCAACTATTAAACACATATACTTTTAAAGATATATAGCGTGGTGGTAAATTTCGCACACTATCCATCATTTTTTATTAATTAATTTTTTTTTAACTCCTAAACCGGTTAACCTTATTTTTTAACGGAGATGTACTGACGTAAAAACTTTATTTCTTTAAAGACTGTATTTTAGTTGTGCCATAATAGTCTTTTAAAAACTCCCTTTTAAAAAAAAATCCTAAAAGTTTTTTGAGTATAGTGATACCCAATGCCCCAAAAATGATAATTATATTAGGGATTTCACATTAACGGTTTATAAATTAGAGGTTATTATTTGAGAAATATATAACTTAAGGTAAACTAGACTAAAGGACTTGACTAAAGTTTTAAAGTTCTGCAAATGATCCTCCACTACTCGTGTAAATACTTTGTATTCAACATTCAATAATTTTCGAACTGACATTTTCCATTTCGATTCGAATCCGTTACTTCAGATCCTCGGCCAATTATACTGCCCAATAAAATAGTTCCCCAATTGTAAGTAACCTCCAGAACAAGAAATCTAAAAGGATCACATCAGGTAAACGCGGTGGATATTCAGGTGGTCTTCGTCACCCCATCCATTTGCCAGAAAAAATATCGTCAAGAAATGATTGGACTACCAACATCAAAATGAGGAACATCATTGTTTGGATAAAGAACGGCATGGAAATGAATATTGTGCAAAAGTTTATCATCACACTATATATAACAATAAACGGGATTCCTTAAAAGTCGCAGAATATTTATGTAAATAGTAATATTTTCATATAATTTTTTATGAATATAATTCAATCTTAGAAATTATTGTTATCCAGAAAGAAAAATAGTATAAGAAGTTCTCACAGAAATTAATTGCATTGTATCGTTTATCTCGACTTGTTTTAGCATCGTATATCGTGTATTTCAATAAGTAAAAGCACACGATATTCGACAACGCTTTACATGCACATAATTAATTCAATTTTCTTAACAAAATATAAATTACAAGTGAAAGCTTATTGGATATTCCAATACATCGTTTCTCATTGTTAAATAAGTTTAACATTTGATTTTAATGAAAATTATAGATTTTTTATCTGAATAAAGATTCCTAAAATATGTCGGCAATATTTATTTTTGTGCGTCGATATGATTGCATAACAACTACAAATTATTATTCTATTGTTATTATAGATTCAACATATTAATAATTTTATAATAATGGTAACAAAACTAAATATACGCTCACTCTATCTAAGATTTTGAAATTTATTGCTATCTCTGATAATTTCTTTTGCGTTAAACCCAAAGATAAGCGACCTAGACGTATTGCTAGGACAAGCGACACGAAAGTTTAAAAAAATAACACGAGTTACATACACTTGTAGTTACACTTACAAAATTATGAATCTTCCGTATAGTATCTTTTATATTATTAATTCGGTACTTGTACATAGTATATACGTATATACTATTTATAATCTTTCTCTGACTTTACGTGGTGCGCGTCTAAACACTTTAAATACTTATCTAACATTTATGATTAGAATTATTATATTGGCTTCTTTATTTAACATTTAAGCACTCATAAAGTTATATTTCAGATAACGCTTGTTCTGCATATTTACATTTTAACAGTTGTTTATTATTAGTTGCAATATTTTATGCACCGTTTAATGTGCGCGGTATTTTTAACAAACTTTAGTGTGTTCCCAAACCCAAAATATCAAGGCGCATTTGTTAATAATAATAATAATTATAATGTCTTTATTGTTCAACAGAAAAAATTGATTTATAGGACAAAAATATGGAATATAAATAAATATCGGGTGTTTCACCTGGAACTATAGGATTTGAATTGCGCGCCATTTGTGTTCTGTGAAAGATAGAATGTCAATACTTAACGACTGTCATCTACAAACCATACGACGTCATCATGCTGCCATTAGCAGTTCAACAACGAATAGTTTGTATAAAACTGTTTTATGAAAATGAGCGATCATTTACAGATGCATTAAGAAAAATTCGCACAAAACTAGAACAAAATGAAGCGCCTACAGTGTTAATAGTTCGTAACTTAATCAAGAAATTTGAGGGGACGGGTTCTCTTTTTGATAAGGCAACACCAATACGTCCTCGTTGTGGTCGGTCAGATGAAAATATTGCTGCAGCGAGAGAAAGTCTATGGGAGTATCCAATTCGACGTCGTGCACAACGATTGAACATGTAAAGTCAAGAGCCACCACGCATCGGATTTTAAAGAAAGATCTGCATCTGCCAGCCTACAAAATTCAGTTCACACAACAATTGTGTGTCAGTCTTCATTTTATGTTGAAGAATAAAAAATTTCAGTTCGTCAAATATTATTAGTTCTATTCACAAATCACGTCCTATAGATTCATATGAGACACCCAGGTATGTGGAGGTCGTATGATTTGTAGATGATAGCCGTTAAATTTTGACGCCCTATCTTTGACGGAACACAAATGGCGCGCAATTCAAATCCTATAGTTCCAACTGAGACACCCTATACATATATATGTATACAGTATATAACTAAAAAATAAATAAAAAACGGTAACCCCCTAAATAACTATTAATATAAAAAACAATGGAATACTTCATTAACATATAACCAATATGACAGCAAAAAATATCCTTAAAAATAGTATATCGTTATGTGTACAACAATTGTTCAAATTGTGATTTGAACAATTATTGTACTAGAATATTACATTCAAATTTGACGATTTTAACAGCATGTTAAAACTGCGAAGTTTTAAAGGCAACACATTATTTATATTATATCAGTAGATGTACATTGTAAGCGCCTTCTTTTTAGAGCTTCTATAGAGTCGCGCGCCATGCGTCGGTAAACCCACTCGTCGAGTCGCACATGAAATGGGACAATTGTGGCGTGCTCTATATTAGAGGGCTGCTCCTTTGAAATATACGAACAAATTTTATATTTATTATGTTTATTGATAGTTTATTCTCCGAACACTACGATACAAGGCCGATGAGTGTTTACAATCTCAAGTAATCGATTATCTAAGCAGGTCATATTTAAAACTAATTTTAAGTTATCGGAAAAAAAAAAGATAATGTTTTATAAGCATTAGAGACAAATCTACACATATCATAAATAATATAAAGAATAATGGTCCCAAATTTGAGCCTTGAGGTACTCCTGAGGACGCTAAAAGGGTCTCGGATTTAAAGCAATTATATACAACAAATATTATAATGGATAAATACGATTTTACTAAATAAAGGAAGTTACTACTAAATCCATATAATTCTAATTTTAGTATTAGTATTATGATTCACCTTGTCAAAGACCTTCGAAAAATCAGTATATACCACTTGACCTTTATTATCTATGTGATTTGTGATTACTGGGTAAATTCTGCTAAATTTGTAACTGATGAGCGTTTTGCTACGAACCCATGATGATTAGGAGATAGAGGGCCGTACGCCAAGATAAATGTGAGTGTATAATGACATTTCGAAAACTTCTGCAAGATTTGATAGAATAGTAATTGGGGAATAATTTTTTTATGTCAGATGGATTGCCACTTTTTAATATAGGGTAGATCCTTGCTACTTTCTAAACGTCAGGAAATCTGTGGGTAGAGAGTCAGATTAAACAATATATTAATCACTGGCAGTTACTATACGTTTATCGATACCTTTATCTACGTTTTAAATGTATTTTGAGATCATACCAACAACTCCTAAAATTGTAAAAATTCAACAACTTCAACTCATTATTATTAGAAAGCGGTTGAAGTTATCGTTATTTTTGAAGTTTTACATAAAATAGTATTCAGTTTACAGCTATAATGTTTACTTTATCACTGCAATAGTTGATTGTTTCGGAAAGATAAGTAGCATCAGTGGCGGCTCGTGATGAAATGAAACGGGTGTTCTGCACAGGGCCGATCCTAGGGTATTGGCCGCCCGCGTGCAAATTTCAAACATGTCTAAACTATTGGCGCCGTAGGGGCCGAAAAAAAATTGCGCCGCAGACGAAAATTTTCAAGATATATTCTCGATGGTGACCTTGAAAATTTTCAAGGTCACGCGTTTTCCTGATCCTTCAGAATTTTTATGTAAAATCCGTTTATACAAAAATATAGACTTTCACAAGAAACATTTTTGGAATTTAATACCTTTTTGAAGAACATTCATGTTTGCCGTCATATTCTTTGGTTAAGAGAAAAGGCTTGTAAGGTGCATTTTCTACTAGAGGGTCTATAACACTTAAAATATTTTCCGAAAGAGTTTCAGCGTCACATTTTGTAGGTTTCAGGTATGTCCAAAAACGTTCAATCGGTTCACCATCGAGAATATATCTTAAAACTACCACTAACTGAGTTTCTGCAGATACATCAGTTGTTTCGTCTGCCATAACTGCCAAAAATGAAGGTTTGTTAATTTCTTTAATTATTTCTTCATGACATACTTTCAATATACAGTCTAAAAGATCATTTTGTATTTCTTTAGAGGTTCCTTTAAATACTGAAGCATTTTGTAGATGCTCGCTTAAAGTTACATCAAGCTCAGCAGAAAAATTTATCAAACCACGAAATATCCCCGGGTTTTGAGAGATTTCAGCTTCGTCATGTCCTCGCAGCGCCAGTTCAAAGGCCCCACAAAACTTTATGCAGTTTATAATTTTTGACAAAACGTATCTCTTTTTTGTCACATTATCATTATGCTTTTGCACATTTATCCAATAAGCTGAATCTAGCTGCGCTTTAATATTAGTTGTTCCTAATAAAGCTAATTCCATTGTATTATGTAGATGGCTTTTGGAGTTGTCGTGCTTTTTTATTTTTTCAGTTAAGTGCACCAAATCTGTCACCCCTACCTCCGTCCATGCTTTATCACCGCCAAAAAGTAAACAAGGAAAACAAAATAACGCATTTTTTTGTTGCACCCACAAATCTAATTGTTCTTCGAATAAATGTCTCTATTAAATTGACGTTTATATGCTTTTCCGCGGCTAACACCTGCAGTCTCAATAATAATATCGGGCAATGGCCTACCATTAATTTTTAAATCAATTTTTTCTTCATAAGAGTATTTAAAAAATCGCTTCACATGAACTAAATTATAAACTAAATCCATTGTCACTATCACAGTATATAAATATTAATAATTAGTACAATAAATCACTACACAAATTCACAAAACAATATTTAAAATCTCAAATTAACACGAAATACGAAATATGTACGATTTACGCCCGCCCGAGTAGGAAGGAGTAAACATTCACTGATGTTGCCTTAGCTGGAAAAAATACAGCTCACTGACCGTGTAAATTCGCGCATTTACGAACGCCAGGTGTGGATTGTCGCGGGAGTTGAGGGGGAGGACGGGTGTGCCGAGCCGTGCTGAGAACTACCTCGTGTGGCCCAGTTCAATGTACCGCGACGCGTTCGTGTAGAGACCCAGATAATTCATTTGGTCTACTACTCAATAAAGGACGGCGGGCAGGATGCGACTTTAACGCAATAATTTGGTTAGCTGCACCAACTAACCAAATTATTTTATTAATAAATTTTAGTAATTATTATGTCGCGAAAATATACAAATATCTAATTTTTTTGGCAGTTCTGCAGCTCTGCAGCACCTATACACCAGCCGCCCCTGAGTAGCATGGCTTTATGAGCGAGAGGTCAACAGTGAAAAGTTGGACGAATTGAATCAGGCCGATGTGATATATTCCAACGTCACGAAGGCATTTGTCAAGTTTGACCATGGTACAATATATTGCTACATAAATTATATATGTTTGGACTTTCTTTCGCTGCCTTTACTACGGCTATGCAACTCTTATTTGCAGAACAGATATCAATTTGTGCAATGCCGTGGTTACAGGTCTGACAAATTTACTCAGACATTTAGAGTACCACAAAGTTCGGTACTTGGACGCCTCATCTTTGTCATGTTCATTCATATTGTACTAGATACAAACGTACATTATTTGATTTCTACAGACGGTTTCATATGTTATGTCATATGCTACAAAATGCTCTTAATGATATCAAAAATTACCGGTGTAAGGACCATAATTTACCACTAAAAGCAACGAAGTGTAATGTATTGCTTTCACCAGGAAATAGATACTATCAATCTAGCTATATAACAAGCCTTGGAGTAATTTTCGATCCTAAATTAACTCTATTTTTTAACAGGTTTTATAAATGCGTGTACTCTTCAGTTGCTTTATTTATGTATCTCTTGTCTGTTCAAAATTAGAATACACTTCAGTTGTATGGAGTCCGATCTACATAACTCATTGTTGCGACCTTAAAAAATACATTCTCTTGTGTATTTATGTTAATTGCTTATTTGTGATTATGTTTATTAAGTTATGATTTATTTACTTATTTTACTTTTTTGTACATAATTGTATAATGTTTATTAAGATATACTGTACTAGTTTGTGTACCCTATCTTATAATTGGGTTTGTAGCTGTTGGATATCTATCTAAATAAATAAATAGTGAAGGCATCTATAGTTATCGTTGTGTCGTTAAAGACTATGTCGATAAATGCTGCGGCAATTAGTTTTCTATACCTTTTGCGAGTAGGTTTAAGAGTCTAATATAACAATCTGTCAGTTTCTGATACATAATTTTTATATTCCAAAAATATTAAATAAACCGTGCTATTATCTGAGCTAACTATATGAACTGAAAGATTTGATTTAAAATTAAATTTAATAGTTATTAATTATATAAGGGAATTAATTTGCCTTTTATCCACCAGAAAAAAAGGGCACTCAAGGCGCAGCCGAGAGCGCCCATTCGGCGCGGATTAAAGGCTGTTAATGCCCGAATGTAATTCAACGTGTGTATCCACGACCACGGGCAAAACCGGTCAATTAGGAGGTGAAAAATTCTGGTTTTGGAAAACGTCAGATTTGACAGATTTATTTTGATCAAGAATATTGATTATAAACTGTGGTATTATGAATTTTAATTCACTAGTGTATTAGAAGGCCTCTATAATCCACGGAAAACAGACGTATTAAACCTTCCTAATATAGTGACCGTGGATAAATTAATTTAATATTTAATGTAATGTTTTAAAAAATATATATTTTAATAAATGTCGCTAGATCTGCGGCATTCGTTGCTAGTTGTTTAGAATATAAATTAAAGTTGAAATTCTATTAGAGATTATAAATAAATTTGATTTAAAACTTCTATTATAGTCCAGGGTATTTTATTCTAAAGTAAGACCAAACTGAACTATGGCGTAGTATACAAACTGAGGAAATTACGTCCATTGATAAAGTTGGCCTAATGTTATGCATAAAAAATTAGAGATTTAAATATTGAAAAAGAACTACCTTATTCCAAGTTACTTCCATTAGGGTTTGATATGATTTTACTCTTCGGGTTCATTCAATATTAAGAAACGTACAAACTTTTTTTTATTTATATAACATGCCTACAGCCAATTCTATAAGTTTAATTCTGACAAATTAGTATTTCTAATACTATTGAGGTATCTGCTGAATAACACTGGCAATTTTCTTTATATTATTAATGATTTGATATGTTCTCGATTTAAGGCATATCGGACTTAACGAAAGAAATTACCATTTAATATGAAATAATAGATAAAATATGAATATTAAATTTATAAAAAAGTAATCACATTTTGCGCATTATGATTAAATTACGGGCTCCTAAAAATATCACCAAGTACTGCTTCATCACGCAGACATGTGTTGTATGTATGACGTTACATTAAGAAACGTCTCAGATGAATTTGAGATGATTCTTAATCAAACGATAATATTAATATTGGGAAAGGAATCGATTTTGCAACTACGCAAAAGCTAAAATAACAAAAGTCTGGTTAAAAAAAATCCATGTGTAATATTTTAATTGTAACTTAACTACCGTTAAAGGTTAACTTTGCACCTACTTTTTCTTTTTGTAAAAGGATATTGCAGAACATTGAAACTGAAATTACAATACTTGCAGTTAATAAACTATACGACACAATATAAAAATAAATAAATACATAACAATACTTCTGTTTCATTTAATTTTTGTTTAAATGCCGCGCCTCTATAGATAATAAAAACTAATAAGGTTCCAAGTTGTACTAAGTATATACAGTAAGCATGTAAATGTTGGAGCAAATTCGATAAAATCAGCACTTACCGGACAAGTAGGAAAAAATACTCGGGCAGGTCAATTTGTTTATTAGATTAACAATTGTTGTGAGAAACAAAGTTATTAAGCGTTCCAGTAATAATTCCTAATTATGTCTTTTAATGCCTCAATAATATTTGATCTTTTAAAATATATAGGGTGCCCAGAAAAGGTAGGAAAAGTGAGAGTTTGCGAATTGATTGAGAAAGATTTTCACGCACTGAAACTCTCACTTCTTCAATCGCTTGTGGGGTTCGAACAGAGTACGGGCGACCTGGATTGCGAATTTTTACAGTCGAACCGGTATTCTCAAACATTCGAATCCATTTTCTGATCTTACACCTCTTGATTATTTCTTATGGGGATACCTTAAAGAGAAAGTGTATGTAAACAAACCACGAACTTTAGTGCAATTAAAGCACAACATTCGCACCGAAATGGCCGCCGCTTCCAGAGAGATGTGTAGACGCGTGGTGGCTAATTTCCGTTTACGGTTAGAAGAGTGCCAGCAGCGTGAGGGTCAACATTTGGAGAACATAATCTTTAGTACTTAATTTTCCAAAACCTTGTCTAAAAATTAACAAAAAAATTTATTTTTTCTGACTTCTCGTTTTTCTTTATTGAATCTACAAATACCCCCTACCCTTTCTGGACACCCTTTACTTTGGATTTAAGGCAGTCCCCAAAATGTAGACCAGCGGAGTTAGATCAGGAGATCTAGCTGGTCACTCAATAGCTCCCTTTCTACCAATCCACTTATTAGGAAAATGGTCCGACAATTTCGATTCGTTGACTTTCTCTGGAAACTGTATGTATCCCTGTATCATCTAATGAGGAGTTTCAGGGCACAATTCCGCCTATGCACTGAACCGTTTAAACGAAAAATAATCTCTTCAGAGAAAACAACCTGGTTTAGGAATTGGGGATTGTTATGACATTGCTCCATCGTTAATTCAGAAAATTCTATTCTGCTGTCAAAATTATCTTCCCGAAATTCGTGAACTAATAATTGCCCTTTGTATGAGTGTCTTTTATTCTTTTTCAGAGATCTCAAAACAAATGACACGTTGCAACCTGCGACGCAATTTTGCGAGTTGGTTAATGAGGAAAGTGCCCCATATTTTACAAACTTGTGACAGTAGATAAGTAAAATTGTTGTGTAGCCTAATAAACGCAAGTAATCAAGTAACTAACGTAAAAAGAATACAGAATATTAAAGGAAAGAGGTAGAAGAGTAAAAACTAAATTTAGAAACAGCAAAACTTCTCAAAAAGGCGACTACAACCAGTGTCGGAACAAAAGATTGGAAATACATGCTATTAAAAATTAAATCATAAATTTCTCGAAACACTCGTTATATAACCTACTACAAAATACATACGTAAAACAATGTTCTCTTAAATGTCATCATCAGATAGAGGATGCTCAAAGGATGGACATGATGTCAAAACCAACATACGCAGAAAAATGCTCTTGTAAAAAACAAAATAGACCTGTTCGAACATTTTTTTCCTACTTGCCGGGTAACGATTTAATCCAATAGAATTTAATTTTCTATATAATCAGCCAGCTGTCACGCAGAACTAAAAAAACCATACCGAAACCTCAAACAATGTTATCTCCAAGAGCCAGATTGTACACTTGCGTTATAGACTGATTATTATTATAGGAGCATATTTTTAACGATTGCAGCTCATCTTTTTTAGATCCTGCATCTATCGAACACCGAGACGGCTTATCTAACAAAACGCAAATATACAGGGTGTTTCCCAAGTATGGTCCGTAACTTAAGGGTGTTATTCCTTGCGATATTTTAATAAAAAAAAATGTATATAAACATGTGCGCGGAGACCGGAGACGCTTATATTCCGATATATAGGGTGTTGAAGATGTCAAAAAATCAATATTTTTGCAAATAGATCTTGAATGGTCAGTGCTATGTTCTCAAAATTTTTGAGTTAATTTATGGGTTAGTAAAGAGCTACGTTTCTAGTGTAAAGTCAATTTTTATTTGAAGCCAGTGGCGTACTTAGGCGTGAGTCACCCGGCGTTTTCTTCGTAAAAAGTAAATTTTTTTTTAGTTAGTAAAGAGCTACATTTCTAGTGTAAAGTCAATTTTTTATTTGAAGCCAGTGGCGTACTTGGGCGTGAGTCACCCAACGTTTTCTTCGTAAAAAGTAAAACTTTTTTTAGTTAGTAAAGAGCCACATTTCTACTGCGAAGTCATTTTTTATTTGAAGCCAGTGGCGTACTTAGGCGTGAGTCATTCAACGTTTTCTTCGCAAAAAGTAAAAACTTTTTTTAGTTTTTTTCTATTATTTTCGAACGCTCCTAACAATGAACAAGAAAAAATGTCTTTTGCATTTTTCACTTAATACCAACCGATTCTTAGAAAAATGGTCGGGTATTACAAACAACAATCATAAAAATACTGTATGTATTACACTAATCAGATCAGATGTTAAAAATGACCACCTTCTGATAAAACGCACGATTCCAATCGTCTCATCATTGATTGCTTTATACGTCCAAAAATTCCCGGAGTATTTCCTATGACATTGCAGCCTTGAATTATCCGATTCCTTAAGTCGTTTTCATCTAATACAGGTGCTTTATACACAAGAGACTTTAGGTGGCCCTTCTAATCAATCTTCAAAATCCTATATTTCGGAATATATGCGTCTCCGGACACGTTTATATAATTTTTTTTATTAAAATATCGCAAGTAATTACACCCTGAAGTTGCGGACTTAGGAAACACCCTGTATATGTAGGTATTTGAGTTTTGTATATAACGCGATCGTTACCGAGCTTGGAGTGTCCTTTTTATAAAGGGAGACGAAATTCACAATTATTTACCTTGGTTACGTATTTTCTGAAGTATTAATTTTACCAGTACCATCGTTTTGGTGTATCTAAACTGGTATTAAACATAATTATTCTTAAGCATAATAAATTATTACACCCCGTTAGAGATAATATACACGTTCTTTATACACGGTGTTCTTAAAGCGTGGTATATTATAATATTCCTTATTACACGCTACAGAATAGCAATAAAACAATTTTTTTTTTATATTTTACTAGGTTATTCATATTATTTTATAAAAAGATCTTTATCCAGAGGTTATATTGTATACATACATTCAATGACATAATTCCAATCAAACTGGTTTTTAGAACAAGTTCTATAAACAAGTAATAATAGTACTCTATACTATAGTACTAATATGTAAAAAGATAAGTACAATTATAATCTTAGAAAAAACAAAGCCGGAGTGCCACAAGGTAGTGTTTTGAACCCAGTCCTCTTATCTGCTCTACACTTGTGATCTTCCACAATTAGAGCAGAATATAGTAGCCACATTCGCTGGTGATACTGTTATCATAGCTGTAGGCAAAGAGAGCGAAGAAACAGCAAATAAACTGCACATAGCCATCAATGAATTTCAAACCAACAAAGACAAAACACTGAAAAATAAAGTTTGATGAAACCAAATCAGTCCATATTAATATCACTTAATAAGTGGATAGAACACATCCTGTTACTATGAATGGGCAAATAGCACCATTCGTCAACATAGCGAAATACCTTGGTTTGACACTTGACACTAAGCTCCGCCGGAAAGATCAAGTGAAAACAAAAAGGGGGGAGAAATATTGAAGCCAGTTTGGACTTTTAGGATATAGTTCTGGGGTTAAACCAAAAAAGTAACACAAAAATTATACAAACTTTTCAAAACAACGTATTAGGAAACATCGTAGATGCACCCTGGTATATTAGAAATGACGTAACTCCATACGAACCTGAATCTGGAATATGTGGATATTAAAATTCAGAAAATGCAAGAAGTCACGAAGAAAGCCTTCTGCAGCACGTAAATGTCGAGCCAATCCAGCTCCTCGACAAACCTACTGAGAACACTTGAGAGCAAGAAGCCTTTTGAGATAGTGTACTGCGAGAATATTAATAATAAAAGCAGCAGAGTCACTGTTTGTGTTATTGCATTAATGCATAACAAATATGTGCTTTAAATTGCTAGTGCAATCTAGGAGACTCCAATGTGTGACTTTTAGACTAAGTTCTTTAGTATTTAATAACAGAATTAAGTTACTTATTAATTAGTCTCAGACTAGATTGTAATATCATTATACACTAGGCGCAAAAATTAAGGGATGTAAAAAAATCCTAAATTTTAGGTGATTTTCAAAGGGCTGTAACATGGAGGAAAATAGTCCCAGAGCAATTAAGAAAACACACAAAGATTCTAGTTTTCACATCTTGAGTTCAAAATATTTTACCTTTAGCAGTTTTTTGAGAAATCGTAATTAAACTTTTTTTTCCGATGGTTTTCTTATGATTACGTAAAAACTGTTAATAGTAAAAAATTGTCAACTCCAGTCTGAAAACTTGAAACTTGGACCTTCAATTTGTTTAAAATTGCTCTACAACTATTTTTCTCTAAGTTACAGCTCTTTGAAAATCACCTCAAATTTAGGATATTTTTACATCCCTTAATTTTTGTGCCTAATGTAATAAAAAAATCTAATGAAAAGTCGTCAAAAATATTCACATACTTGTCAAATGCATCTATTGCATGAATGTAAACAGAAACTGGGACGCCCTTATAAATAATAAATTAGCTTCTACTATCGCCTAACACGTTCTGATTTAAACTCTGGCATTAATTATGCCAATTTGACTCACATTTACAAAATTACATACTCTGCATTTAAAGCGTTTCCTGCGAACATATCCGCGATATTATTCTAGTAATGTCAAGACTCATGTTAAATGCAACATGTTAAATCAAGCATATGTTATATCGTGTAAAAATACCGTGTCGGTTTTAGCTTTTTATTAAAAATACCCAGAACTTCGTACAAATACAGCACACACTTTCATACATTTGGATTTAGAGTAATTGGGGTATTTATTACCTCGCCCTTTACCCCTTAAAAACTAGGCGCGATGGTTCTCTTATAGAATCCCATTTTAGAGAAAGGAACATTTAAACCAGCAACGTGAATTTGTAAGGACGATAATGTGACGTTCCAGATAAATTGAATTCTACGTAACGTTTTTACTTGCGTCAACTTTAATGACGGACTCGCTGATATCGCTGTTAATTACTTACTACTTCACAACAGTGTCACCAGTTTATGTACAGATTAACGTAGATGGAAAAAAACAGTAAGAAACGTGACTTATTCTAACAATATTATCACATTTTTCTCGGTTAACGTTGCAGCAAAATGATCATATAAAAGCACCAGACATTTCAATAGTAAGGGATCTTATGTTGAGGTAGCAGATTTATCGTCGTTTATTTGTTAACCTCCCGTCAGGCGCAGCCGATCTGTGAGATCCAGCAGTCACTTTTTTCTCTGCCCTTTCGTGTGTATTACAAAAATTAACTCGAACTCCCTCATAGCTTCTCAACTCCAAACCACTCTTCTCGATGTGGTGTCGATTTTTTTAGTGCATTACCTGGCCTTGTACGGGCCGCCCGAATCTGTCAGGTGCATTGCGCCTGATTACGTCATCGTCAAAGAAATAGGAGGTCCGTAAAACCAAATTTTTGATACGTCTGAAAATACGTGAGAAAATATGAGAAACCATGTACGTTACTATGGTCATTCATCAGCATCAGCATGTTTCCAATATAATTGGAAAGAGCTTATCAGAAAAACAACTCATCTATTGTCCTGTTCAGTAAAATCAATGGCGATGTCTGTTTTCACGAACACATGAAAAAATAACTTTATGTTTTTCTTAATAGGTCTTTGTTTCGTTAAATTATAAATAAGGTCGGCCAAATACATTAAAAGTGTTTTACCCATAATCGACTTGTTTTTGATTTTAGAGATATGGCTCTATTTGGAAAATATTTTCAATTAACCGTTCTATAAAACTGTTAAAAATATGGGGTGTCCCATTTAAATGTCAAAAGTCAATATAATTTCCAGTGAAACCGGAAGTGATGTAAAATATTTCTGTTTGCCTTTCAGTAGTTTACATGTAAAAAAATTTCTAAAGTTATATCGTAAACCCATTAACTACGATACAGAGCTATTTCCGTTTAAAAAAATCACCCGGTATATATTTTTTTATATATAGTCCACAAATTTCAATTTCTAAGTTCTGTAGTTGGCACGCTCAATAATTTAAGCAATCATAAATAATATTTACATATATCATGAATGAAAAATCTACAATTTTTAGAAAAAAAACCATCTGAATCTCACAAAAAATTACAGACAGAGAAAATTACATTATTTTCCAATAAGCCTTAAATCCTACAGTTTCCGTAATATCGCACTTATTACGCTTCTATAAATTAAAATTGTATTGAGGGACGTGGACGTAAGTAAATTGGCCTGGTTCATGGTATACAATTTACAAGCAAAACAATATCGCTCTAGATATTGTTTTGCTTGAATTTGATTTCACCTCATAATTATTTACCTAATTATATCTATGTAAATACTTATATGTGTGTGTTAGTAAAATGGACACACTTATGCAACCCAAAGTCGATTCTATAACACACACATATAACTATTGGTATGTTGTGATAAAATCAGACAATACAATAAGCATCTAAAAATGTTTATCAGTGTGTGTACAAACGGGTAACAACAAATTATCAACAACCTAACCCAAAATCGATACCACACCAATTATAATGTAGAACCGCTTGCTATACTGAATAGAATAGTGAAAGAGCAAGAAATGGGAATACGAAGATTCAAAATAGAAACATAACAATTAATTAAATGAAGATCATATATGTCCCGAGACAGTCTTGATGAGTATTGCGTGGGAGACAAAGGGAGAATGTGAACACCTATCCTACAATCCCGTAAACAATTCTAATATATGTATACTGTGCTACGTCTCGGTTAATGTTATTAGACAGCATACTCAGTATTTGGTCGATAACATGAGATATGCCAAGTACTTTTTTTTATAAATTTGACCATTTGGAACAAAATCCGATTTCTTTTGCTTCATTTCGTTCGAATCATTGCCACCAGTGTAAATCTATTTAGTGGGGAAATATAAATAAAATAATCTTGTGCTAACTTGATTTGTTAATTTCGTCCAGGTTTTTAAAATTAAATATTGTTTCTTTTTAATATGCGGTTGATTCTTTCTACCCCAATATACCTTTCTCAAGTTCCATTTTACATCGATAGAATTATAAGCTGTATTCTGTTTTTTAAATAGCGGGTTAATTATTTGAATTAATTTGATTTATTGGTTTTGATACAATACAACCGACAATCAACTTGTTTTTCCTTATCGACCCCACTTAATTATTTACATTTTTTAATATAAATTTTAACATTTACATATCAACAACAAATACAACAAATATCCAACTGACGAAAGTCCTGCGCATACTTTAAACATAGGTTAAACGCGTAATTATGAGCGATGAAAAAATGTTTAAAACTATTCTGATTCTAGTAAACGGTGCTATACTAATTTTAAAATAAATTAGATTTACAAGATTTTTTATTTAACTTTGTTAAATAATATGGTACAAATGAATATTTCATACTATTAAACAACTTGACCAAATAGATCTTTATGTCGTCATTACAGTTTTGTTGCGTTTGTAAATTCAAAAATTTATTTAAAAAAGCGTTCTGGTGACTGTAGTAATAAATGACTTTTAGTTTTAATAACTTCGAGTTTGTCATTGAAACGGTAATTGTAAAGTAAAGAATTGGTAACTGTAATTACTGAAATGAATGTTAATATCGACGAAGATAATTACATTAATCAAGGATGTCTTTTGTTTCATTTCTTTATAAGTACACTAGGCATAAAATTAAGGGCGTAAAAAAAAGTATAATTTTTTAGATGATTTTCAAAGGACTGTTTGTTGTATGCTTGGAGAAAAATTGTCGCAGAGCAATTTTAAAAAATGCAAATTAAAGCTCTAAGTTTCTAGTTTTGAGATCTTGAGTTCTAATTTTTATACCAAGAGCAGTTTTTGAGTAATCATAAGAAAGCCATGGGAATTTTTTTCCATATTATTGCTTGCTTTTCAAAAGGTCCACGAACTTCAATACATTTTTTTCACTGATTTCATAAAGCTTTTCTAGTTCATTTTATCCTCTTTAATTTGAGCGGTCTAAAAGCCTTGTACGATGATTTTTTTGCTTGAGTTATCGTCGTTTAAACAAAAAAGCCAGTTGTGACTTTTTTTGAAAAAAAAAAATCATTCTTTTTATTACAATAACTAACATTTTTTGATAAAAAATATGGATTATTGCTAAAAAAAACTGCAACTTCAAAAAATGAATAAAAAATGAAGACTTCATCGTTAAACGACAAATTTAATCATTTCCAACACAATGAAAAAAAAATTGCAACGCTTTGAAATTTGCAGGGTTTCTTTTGATTACTTTAAGGTTGAAAAGAAACAAGTCAACATCCCTAGTCTAGTTGTGCCTAGTGTATATATATATATATATATATATATATATATATATATATATATATATATATATATATATATATATATATATATATATATATATATATATATATATATATATATATATATATATATATATATATATTTATTTAATTATATAACAAAAATTATAACATTTATAGTGATTACTGATTACTCTATTGTATTATTAATTACAATAGCATTTAATATTTAAATAATGCGCCACTAACTTAGTTCCCCCAAAGAACCCACATAAACTGACGCGACATTACTTTCAAACATCGCACCTACTACTCTCCTTTTCTTTGACATTATTACATCTGTTGTGTACTTTCTGTGCTACAGAATAGGATATTATACCTAGGTGTTCTGTGAATAGCATTGTAATAAATATGTTTACCAGTAAGTGGTGAAGGTGAAATTATAGCGTGGATTGATGTGTATGTAAAATTCAAATATTTTTCCACACTTCCAGACTGAGTTTCAACGGAAAAAAAAACAGGTTGCCGCGACATCCAAAAAGAAAATTGAGGTTTCCTATACATGTACGAGTATATCCCGATATTGACTGCTAAGTAAATGCCCATTTTATATCTGAATCTTAGAAGGCGTTGAAATCGACATTAAACGTTTATAAACTGGCAATGCGTAGGAGAGACTCCTACGTGTTATTTCCTGCTAACTGGGAGGTGGATTCCTGCATTTTCGATGCTCTTGTGATTCCCAGCCCAGTTAGGTGTTTTACGTAAATATCCTCTGGCGGTAGGGGTGCTTCTTTCGACAGCCCTCGTGGATTCTTTAAATACAAAGCCCATGTCAATTGACAGGAAGATTTGTGTGACGAGAATAGCTAGTTATGTAAACAGTTAGGAAATGCCTTATTTCGTTAGAATAATGTAAATCGAGTAGTATGTATATTTCTACTCTTTAACAGTTTTGTACTGATTTAGTTTGTGGGTTTATAAAATGAAAAAGGCGTGATTTCAACCTGATGTTTAGACGGATGTAAATGAAGAATTATCTTAGAATATTCAATATATTAAATTGTGGTATAGATTCACTATCTTTTAATGTGCATTGTTGAATAATATCCTTGGGTCGATTTAATTTTTTTTGTGCGCATTTTCATGTACAAATAGCGTAGATGCTATTCAAATTCCGGATGTAGTAAAGTCATCGATAATAATTTGGTAGAATGTTGTAGACAAGTTCTTACTGATTACGAAAATATAGCATGCTTGACATTTATTTTGTAAATAAAGGCTAAAATAATTTTATAAATATTTCGTGATAACAATTTTGTGGTTACACAAAAAATGTTGCTGCATTAAAAACAACAATTAGATAAAGATGAGTAATATTGCTTATATGTAATTAAGTAAGCTTGCAAGTGAATTCTAATTTTTCAGTTCACAAATTCTGAAAAGCAAAAGTTATCCGTACAAAATTCAAAATAGTTTGATTAATTAAAAAAAAACATCAATTGGCTAGAATTCGATCAGAATTGAGACAAACAAAATATTCAACAGCCATACCAGTTTACTGTCATTTTTAAAAAGGCAGTCAGTTATATGCCAAAAAATCTCCGTTTCATCGAAGATTAATATTTTCAATAATATCCTTCGATGAAATGTTGATAATGGATAATAATTAATAGTAAAAACTAACGGCAAGACCTTTTGAATTGCAACTGATAAGTGGAAATGATTTATATTTTACTTGTATTGTATTTCCTCGGACCTCTCGGCCAATTACATTCAGAAACTATAATTTCCAGAAGGCTTTGGCGTCGACTAAATTAATATACAATTCTTGCGGGTTTGGTATGCGTTCGTTTATATTATTAATGATAACCACGACTTGTCATGCAGTCAAAAAATGTCTTTAAGTAGAAATAAAAAACTCCTATAAAATTGTTATCTTTTCAGATATTTTGTTTATTACATTTTATTTTTCAGATATGCTCGATACCATCGAGAATTGGCTTAGTTGAGGCATATCAAAAGTTAGAATTAATTATTTATATTCTAAAAATATAACAATACTGCGTTATATTTTCGAATGAAATTAATATACTGGACACGAAGGGAAACATTACAAGTAAATTTGCAATCACAAATTCTGACTGGTCGCCTGAAGTTATTAACAACTACTTTTACTTGATAAATGTTTCGACGATTTCGTGAAATTTAGTAACGGAATTTAATATTTAATAGGCTATTAAAAATTACAACACTTGACATGATAAATTGTATTAATTGCGTTGTAAACATTTGATATTAATTAAACTTCTATATACTACTTCCTTTTTTAATAAACATTCATAATTAACTAAATATTCAATATAATTATTCGGTTCTTCATAATCAAGTTGACATCTTTTACGTAGGAAATTTAAGTAGTTGTGTCAACTATTTAAATCAGACAATTAACAGACGATAAACAAACTTATACTAAAAAAGAATTTGCAAATATTCTAGATAAATTATCCTTTATATGTACATCTATAGCAATGTTCAACAACTGAATAGAATCTATATTTGTAGGTCACGGTCGATTACATTTTAAATCATATCGAAGAATTTCTGTGATCTAAGAGGGCTCGTCATAATTTCAACCTCGGTTAAGATTATTATGAAGTCATAATACCCGGCTGCTAAAATAGAAGTACCGCAATAATCGCGTTCTGTGTTCTTTTATCCTTAACGATAGGGCAAATCTCATTGTAAACTAATACGTGAGCTAGTTAGCTATATAATAATTATTTCGTCGCCGCCTGACCTAGGAGGAAGGAACTAAACTAACAAAAATGTGAAAATTAAGATAGTTTGCTGTTCTTGTGTAACTTTTATTGCTCACTAAGTTGCATATCTCTATGTTTGATAGTTGGAATTGTACTAGTTAAAACACTTAGTATCATATATCTACAAACAGATCAATATAATAATAATACACGAGTAGTATATGCCTAAAGATCTGAAGATAGGTATCTTCTTGTGTTAAGTCCCTCGATATCTTAATAACATTTACACGAACAGACCGATCATTAGACAGATCCATTTGTGAGAAGAATATCTACTAATTGTAAGTACAAAGTAGATTGACAGAGTTATCCGGTAAGAAGGCAATTTTTGGTTTCTGTAGTTTGTACGATAATTGGCCCTGTTAAACAAATTTATAATTAGAAACCTATTCTCAAAAATACTGTTTATACCCATATTCGGAACACTCTTAAAATCCCTGTATTTTCTACCTGAACATTACGTATAATCCGAAACTTTCTCATTACCTATTCTCAACATTTATTTGGCCACCCATATTAACATAGCGGTTTTAAAAATTATTTCAACGAAGAAACCCATTCTCGAAAATACGTATGTATTTTGGCATATTCAACACCATTCCTCTTAAATAAAACCCCCCTATTTTCTTTCCAAACATTACCTATGATCCGAGACTTTTTTTATTACCTAATCTGAACCTTTATCTAGCTACCTAAATTAATGTTTCTAAAAATTATTTTAACCAAGAAACCTATTCTCAACAATACGTCTCCATATTCGTATATTTAGAACACTGTATTATCTAATGTAAACCTTTACCTAGCCACACCTAAATTAACATCACGATTCTATGACTTATTTTAATGAAGTCCATTAAAACCATTCTCAAAAATGCGTCTATATATACGCATGTTCGAAACATCCTATATTTTCTATATTTTCCTATAGTTTCTTTTTAAACATTACAAATGATCTGAAACTTCTTCATTACCTAATCTAAACCTTCATCTGCATACCCAAATTAATAGTGTTTCTAAAAATTATTTTAATCAAGACACCCATTATCAAAAATATATCTGTATATTCGTATATTTAGAACACTCCGCTAAAATTCCCCATTACCTAATCTGAATCTTTATTTAGCCACCCAAATTAATAGTATGTTTCTCAAAATTATTGTAATGAAGAATCCCATCCTTAAAAATACGTCTACATAATCAATCGTATATTTATATATACGAAGAACACTCCTTAAAACCCCCGTATTTTTTTCCTCGCATTAGGTGTGATTCGAAACTTGTTCATTCCCTAATCTCAACCTTTGTTTAGTCACCCAAATTAACATAACGATGCTAAAAATCATATGGAAGAAGAAACCCATTCTCAAAAATGTATACATATTCGCAACTCTTAGAAGACTCGTCTTAAAACCCCCGTATTGTCTTTCCAAATATTACGTATAATCCGAAACTTCTTCATTGCCTAACCTGAACCTTCATCTGGTCACCCAAATTAACATCAGGATTCTAAGAATTATTTTAATGAAGAAACGCATTCTAAAAAATACGTCTGCATATTCGCATATTCCAAACACTTCTCTTAAAATCCCTAGATTTTTTTTCGAAGCATTACGTATGATCTGAAACTTCTTTACCCAATCTAAACCTTTATAAAACCACCCGAATTAACATCAGGATTCCAAAGATTATTTCAATTAAGAAACCCATTCCCACAAATACGTCAACGAATTCGTACATTTGGAATACTCCTCTTAAAACCCTCCTATTTTCTTCGTGAACATTATTTATGATCCGAAAGCTGGCATAACCCAGAAAATATTGTGAAAATGAAAATATCTACATGTATTGTGAAAAATAAAAACTATGTATAAATCATAGTTCACAAGTACCACTTACATTTACTCAAAGGTAGGCAACAGTAGTTATCTAAATACGGAAAAAGAATTTCATTGCTACAAAAGTAAATTGACTTAAAAATGCAAATTGTTTTCACTTTCTTGCTCTCCTGTAAAATTTGCCAAATGTTAGTTAGACCAATTCGTGATAAAGGCGACGATTTGATTGTTCCTAAAAAATGGAGTTTATGGACCGATGCTATTGAGTTATAACCTATTTGTTATACGTCATTAATTTACTACTGCTTACTTTATAATTCAATTTAAAACGATGACTTAAGGATCATTAATATTAAAGGAATTCCATCGAAATAATCACCTACATCAGTCCAACGCAGCGTGGATAAAAGTGTTTATATCCCAAATAAGCCTTATGCACGCTACGATAAACGTACAAACAAAAAGAGCGAAAGTTTTTGCAAGAGACATGCTGAGAAAGTCAATCTGAAATACTGAGACGAGACATTCCTAATGATGAAAGTTGATTTCATAAGGAGACTAAAGACGCATACCAACGAGAACTGTGGATTCTACAATTCATACGTTATATTTTTTATCTACACGATTATCAGTAGTCCGTTGTGACTACACATTTTATGAATATTCATAGGTGCTCGTGATATAAAAACGGCCCGTTAAAAATATGGCAGTCTTGGGCAAATATACATATTTGTTATACATTAATATACGTATATTTTTCACAGATATACGTATATTAATAAAAAGTATACAAACATTTAAATATAATATATGAGCGATTTTCATTCCTTTATAATAAAATATGGTATGCACAAATGGCATGACAAAAAGTATCAGAATTCCCTTTTGATTCCGTTATGTTCCGTTAACATTACTAACGTGATCATTAATGAATAAATGATTAATATCAAAGGATTATTGTTGTCGTTAATTTTCGTTTTCATTTCATGGTCGTAATGGGTTCCTATCGTATTTGATTAATTTATATATCTTGTGGTTCGTCTCGATGTTGAAAAAGTGTAAATAAAAATTTATGTTATATTTATATATTTTACTTTTGAGAATAAAACATTTTCATTTATTACATTTATTATCATTTTTAAAATATGTAAGTTTATTTTGTGGATTTATAAGTACTTATCACCATGAATGTAACTTAAATTGTCAATGACAATCTAAAACCTGAAAATTCTCTCATTATTGCAACAGTCTTTCATGTTGTAAGAAGGGTTCCTAAGGGTGAAAACAGATGGAGCGATTCTCGACGAGTCGATTCGGCCTTCGACTTGACCGTATCATACTGTGTATTCAAATTGACGGAGACACGTTATCTTTTAAGATCTTCAAGATCTATTGAGTCGATAGTTCAGTTCGTGTATTTATTGTGACAATTCAGCCGCAAGGGAGTTATTTATCAGTCGTCAAGCCGTCTAGATAGTCGGCTCGACTAGACCCTCTCCGTCTATTTTCACGTTAATTGTTTGAAAATTGAAAAACATGTTTTATTACAGATTTAAATAAAAAAGTAACAAGTGATAAATAGATACACTGTTGAGCATCTGCCGTGATAAAATTTTACTATTTTTAATGGAGCGAAAGTGGTGTAAAATTTCTTTGAATAAAATTTATGGTATAAAACACCAGAGTAATTAGTAAAATTGTACACCATTATAATTGTAAACTTTTATATACTTTAAGTATAAATCTGATATAAAGGTCTAGATTTAGGTATAAATCTAATATAAATACACGACACACAATATAGTACACTTTACTCCACGTGGGGTAGTCTATCATCCATGCGTAGTAACTATTCCAAAGTTTGCATCCATGTAGTTGCATGGACACTGTTGAAATGTGAGGCAATATGGCTGTTATTTTTTATTAACTAACTTATGCCCAAGTATTGTTATATACATATCTCAAGAAGAAACTATTAATTGTGTTGGCCAAGTTTATTAAAATTTTGTGCCAAGATGACTGAATAATGTGTGCGAATTTTATGAGTCGCTGGATGATTTCACCGAAGAGATATTATGTAATTGTACTTATTTCTGTTTCGCGACAAATAGTAAACAAGGTACCTAATATAAATGCATAATTTGTATCTGTAATTTCCCATTTATTCTCCGCTTATTATTCATTAATAAAAATAAATAAATTTTATCAAGAATATTACCAAATTTGTATTTTCAGTGAGAACTAAATCCTAATCAGAATTGTTAGTAAATATCCAAAGGCATCTAGATATTAACGAAGTACTTTTATTACTTATTAATTCGGACGAACATTCACATTAGGATAGGATCATAATATAATTATAATTCTCGATAATATAAAGTACTATTTCAATATATGATAATCAGGAATTTGGTTACATTGTTCACCAATATAAATATTCTCTAGACTTGCCCTAGCACATATAGTTTATATGACTAGTACAAGGTGTACAATTTAAAGAAAGCTCTACACCAAAATATAAAGTAGAAGGCGATGATTTTAATACATTACTTGTATTCATTCATTCATGTAAATTCTAGTATGTAAATCTTTAATTTTTTATTTAATTTTTGAGAAAAAGCTACAAAAAAAAAAGAAGAGATTATACCAGGTAATGTCGATTTTCCCAAAAATGAAAATGTATAAATAGAAGAAGAAATGTATGATGTACATAGCTCGAAACAAAAACAAACACGAGGACCAGGTTTGTGCCATTATTATTCTTTGATAAAGAAAGCTGTGAATCCGTACTACAGATTTGCTCCATCCATTACGGGGTCTAAGAAAGCGCTGAAAATATACGAATTTAAGCCATCCTGTACATTTTGAACACTACCATTGAATATAGACAACGAAAAATGAAGGGATGTAAAAAATTCAAAATTTTTAGATGATTTTCAAAGGGCTGTAACTTGGATAAAAATAGCCGCAGAGCAATTTTAAAATTTAAATGCAAATTGAAGCTCGAAGTTTCTACTTTTCAGATATTGAGTTCAAAATTACTATCAACAGTTTTTGAGTAACCATAAGAAAACCATCGGAAACAAAATTCCAATTTTTTGCTTGCCTTTCAAAGGGTCCATGGACTTCAATATAATATTTTTTTTTCGGTGATTTCGTACGATAATTTTTCGCTGAGTTATCGTCGTTAAAAGCAAAAAAGTCGGTTTTACTTTTTTTTCAAGAAACAATTTCTTATTACAATGATTACCATTGTTTGATGGAAGAAATATGGATTATTCCTAAAAAAAAAAAAAACATCTTCAACCTCAAAAAAATAATAAAAAATGAAAAATTCACCCTTAAACTGATTCTTAGCAAAAACGACAAATTCAATAATTCCGAACACAATGAAAAAGAAATCACAGCGCTTTGAAATTTTCAGGGTTTCATTGGGATACTTTGAAGTTCAAAATAAATCGTCAACATCCTTAGTCTATTCATGATTTGCAAAGTTATGCCAAGTTAAGCGATATCCCTAAATACGCAATTTTTTACTTCTTTTTCAATCCATATTCTCGCACCGACTTTTTATTTTTATCAAAAACCAATAACTACGACTTGTAAAGAATACTTTATAGTTTTTAAAGCCCTACTTGAATTTTCTGTACGATCATTATTTCCTGACACTAACTGAGTTTTCCACAAAACACTATACACTACACTCGACGCGCGTTTCGCCAATAAAGTTGACATAATTTGGAGACGATTAAAACTGAGTGATTAAAAGAGTTTTTATCATCTCTAGATGATGCCAACTTTGTTAGTGAAACGCGCGTCGAGTGTAGTGTATAGTGTTTTGTGGAAAACTCAGTTAGTGTTATTTTCACAGCAAAGGTTCCAACCTATCCCAGGATCATTATTTCCTGAGTAATTAATTACCAAAATCAAAACTGACTTTTTTGCTTTGAACGACGATAACTCAGTGAAAAATATTCGTACAAGACTTCAAATTAAAGAGGATAAAATAATCTGAAAAAGCTTTATGATGAAATCGCCGAAAAAATGTATTGCAGTCCGTGGACCTTTTGAAAGACAAACAAAAATTTGGAACATTTTTTTCTGATGGTTTTCTTATAATTACTCAAGAATTACTGATGGTAAAAAATGTATACTCAAAATCTGAAAACTAGAAACTTCGAACTTTAATTTGCTTTTTTTAAAATTGCTCTGCAACTATTTTTCTCCAAGTTACAGCCCTTTGAAAATCGCCTAAGAATGTAGGATTTTTTACATCCCTTAATTTTTCTGTCTAGTGTATATTCTGTTAATACATGCATTAAGTTAAAATATATTATTTCAATTTGTGTTTTCGCCCTGTACATAGCGATTTCCATTTTTTTAGAAGGGCTCGGTTCAAGAGTTTTATGTAAGTAGGTAGATAAGCCACAGTATATTTGTGATTTGCTAAGATTCATGCAACAGCCCAATATATGTTATTACATAACATAACCAACACGAAATGTACAACACTTTGATGATTGTCAGTCAATGAATAATCCCGTAGTGGTGGAGGGCGATCTCTCGTGAACTTTCCTTTAAAACGCTTCTATACTCTCGTCTGAATTTGTGACACGGCTTTACAAGTGTTGTTTATGAAGTAGCTATTTAAACTCTCAACAGCTACGCTAATTAGTAATATGCTTAGACTAAACAAGTAGAACGTCTAAAACGTAAATGATACCGAAACACGCATGCTTCCAAATTATGTATTATCCCACAACCCCTATGCCGGTATATACTCCCTCGGAATAATAGTTGAGAGGTTTCGATATTAACACATGTTTTAAATTCCGGAATCAAGGAAAGCGTTTCCATTCCACCGATCCGTATGTTAATTTAATTACGAATAATTCGGCCTCAAAACACTCCTTGACCTTTAAAGTATTCCATAATAAGGTGAATCGATTTATTTATATGGCTGTCGAAACTAGTGTACTAGCCACAAAAATTAAGGAATGTAAAAAAATCATAAATTTTTAGGTGATTTTCAAAGGGCTGTAACTTGGAGAAAAATAGTCGCAGAGCAATTTAAAAAAAAAGCTAATTGAAGCTCCCAGTTTATAGTTTTCAAATCTTGAGTTAAAAAAATTTTACCATCGGCAATTTTTGAGTAGTCATAAGAAAATTAAGAGTAAACAAACTATTTTTGAGTACCTAATCGTACTCAAAAATTGCTCATCTAGATCTGAAAACTAAGCACTTGGAGCTTCAATTTGCTTTTTTTAAAATTGCTCTGACTATTTTTCTCCAAATTACAGTCCTTTGAAAATCACCTAAAAATTTAGGATTTTCTTACGTGCCTTCATTTTTGTGCCTATTCGCTGTAAGATTTTTTTGGGTAGCTAATTAAGTCATATATTATATTTGTCATTGTCATTGTGCACTTACTAACAATAAAGCATTAGTCTTATCAAGAATGCACCCAATTATTAAATAATGAATTTAATAATTGACAGTACGTTCTTGATTACGTTACTACTACATTGACAGTTTAAATTATAATTTTTATTTTCTGTAGGGTATAAATCCTTTATTATAAAAATTATTAGTAAATCTCCCAAGGCATCTGGATATCAACTACGTATATTTATTACTTATTAATCTGGAATAACAATAAAATAGGCTCATATTTAATTGCTCGATAATGCAAGTACTATTTCAAATATAATTTAAAAGTGGTTAGGAATTCGGTTGCGTTGTTCACGAACATATAAATATTTTCTAATTTAAACTAGCACTAGCACATACAAATACACTAGGCACAAAAGTTAAGGGATGTAAAAACACCCTAAATTTTTAGGTGATTTTCAAGGGGCTACAACTTGGAGAAAAAAAGTCGCAGAGCAAGTTAAAAAAAAGCAAATTGAAGCTCCATGTTTCTAGTTTTCTTGAGTTAAATTTTCTACCATCAGCAGTTTTCAAAAAAAAAAAAAAAATTAATTGTTAAAAAAATGAAAAACAAATTTTTCAAAAAAAAAAGTTAAAACTTACTATTTTGCTTTAAACGATCATAACTCAGCTAAAATCATCATCCTACAAGGTTTTCCGACCACTCAAGTTAAAGAGGATAAAATTATCTTCAAGGGGATAAAATTATCTTCAATAAAAATTATTTCCGTGGACCTACTGAAATGCAAGCAAAAATTTGGAAAACATTTTTTCCCATGGTTTTCTTATGATTACTCAAAAATTACTGATGGTAAAAATTTTAAACTCAAGAAAATGAAAACTATACATTTGGAGCTCCAATTTGCTTTTTTTAAAATTACTTTGCGAGTATTTTTCTCCAAGTTACAGCCCCTTGAAAATCACCTAAAAATTTCGAATTTTTTTACATTCCTTAATTTTTGTGCCCAGTGTAATATACACCAATATTTATTTCACTAGCGTAATAAAGAAATTAACTTTGTACATTAGAAGGAAGTGTACTCGATAAAAGGTGTAAAATTGAAATAAAGATTACACCAAAAGGCGATGAAGTTTACACTAGATGTGTCGATTTTACTTTTGGTATCAAAATTTACACCAGCGATGGTAATATTCTACCACGACCTTGCGTTGTTAATTTTTCACCAAATCGGTCTCTTATATGTACCCCGTTTGGTGTGATATTAAATTTTTCGCCACATTTCAGACAGTGTATAACAGAAATTGTGTTTAAAGTGAAGTAATTAAAGACGTTTCGTGTGGATCAGACTGAAACATATTCTGAAGTAATTTTAAAAATAAGCACTACACACTTAATTCATTGAATAGCTAGAGAATGCAAACACATATCCGTCAAGGAATAACACCCATTTAATCTCTCTAATCCGACACGTGTTGGACGCATTCTTTAGTGACACTTTCCCGAGGATTTTCCGCAAGCATTTCCGACGTATTTGATTTTTCCGTCACCATCTGTGGGCCATGGTTGCCTTGTTGCGTGATTCGACGATAAATCCCGGCGCGAACCCGCTAATCTACACCAGACGCGCGTCAGTGGCGCGTCGCTTAACAACCAGCGGCAGGTGCATCTTGCCTACCTGAAACATCTGGTGGCCGCATGGGGGACACCGCCTGTCTGGGGCGCTCCAACGTTTTAATTTCACTTCTTATGCTTGTTCTTAAGTGCCCCCGTGAAATTAAAATAGCTAACGTAACGGCTAATTTGACTCGTGGAAAGGGAGGGTAAGTGAACCGAGAAAAAGTTTGTAGATTATCGGGTTGTGTATCGCCACTGAAATCTTTACAAGGAGAGATTTTATAGTACCATTTCGAAGAGTACATTTTATACAAGAATCATCGAAATAAAAAATTATAGTCTCAAAATATATTACACATACTCCTGCTATTATCAGATTTTTTTTGCTACTACTATATGTATCTACTTATCCTAAAAAGATATACAGGTCATTGCATGATTTTGTGAATATACCATCTGCGTTATTAGAACAGATAAACGCACGAACTAAAAGAATTTTTAAAGGGCGTGAAACAGTGTTGGTTCCTATAACCCTCAGAAAATCTAAGTGTACTACATACACCCTTAAAAGTTTGAAAGGAAATCCGGTTACGGGGTATGCGGCTGTATGAAATTGATATAATTCACGATGAGATGATGATCCAGATACACTTCCGGACAAAATTAGCCCATCAGCAAAAATTTTAATTATTTTTTATAATTTTTCGAAGTTTAAAAGTCTTGACTATTTTATGAAAGTGGCCTGGGACATCATCTGTCCCTACTGATAAACAGTTGCAATTGTTTGACAGATATAAAGGAACATTTTGTAATTGTCTGTTAATAATACAATTAACGTTGTTTAAAGTGATTCGTAAAAGGCAATAGATTCAGTTACGCTGGTAATTTTTGTCAAGCGAATGAAATACTTTGTCCAGTGCACTTAGAGTAAAAGAAATGAACGATCCATGCAACTTAAGAGAAGATGAAGTAGCGAAAGCGGTATCTCTGGTTAACAAGGGACGTAACCAGCGGAATGTGGCTAATTCGTTAGGTGTTAGACAATCAATAATTAGTTGAACAGTTAAATGTTTCAATGAGCTAGGAAGTTAATGTAGAACCTCAGGACAAGGTTGTAAGAAGTCTACAGATGCAAAAAATGAGCGATATATTATACAAATCGCCTTAATAAACAGGCATTCCACCAGTTTAGACTGTTTAGAGCTAAGCAGAGCTCTAGCAGTAGCTCGAAATGTAACAATTTCTGGACGAACGGTCGGGTGAGGGCTTAATAAAGGACAATTAGACAGTAGAAAACCAGCTATTGCGCCACTGTTCACCAGAGAACATCGAGTTACTAGACTGCGTTTTGCAATAGAACACGTAAATTGGATCAAAGAGAACTGGAAGGGAGTTTCAAAGGGAGGGGACGTCAACCAGTTTGGCAGAGGCCAGAGGAGAGGTTTGCTGCCTGCAATATCTCTTCGAGGATCCCATGTGACAGTGGCGACTCGTGATGAAATGAAACGGGTGTTCTGCACAGGGCTGATCCTAGGGTATTGGCCGCCTGCGTGCAAATTTCAAACGTATCCAAACTACTGGCGCCATAGGGGCCGTAAAAAAAATTGCGCCGCAGGCGAAAATTTTCAAGGTCACGCGTTTTCCTGATACTTCAGAATTTTTATGTAAAATCCGTTTATACAAAAATATAGACTTTCACAAGAAAAATTTTTGGAATTTAATACCTTTTTGAAGAACATTCATGTTTGCCGTCATATTCTTTGGTTAAGAGAAAAGGCTTGTAAGGTGCATTTTCTACTAGAGGGTCTATAACACTTAAAATATTTTCCAAAAGAGTTTCAGCGTCACATTTTCTAGGTTTCAGGTATGTCCAAAAACGTTCAATCGGTTCAATCGAGAATATATCTTAAAACTACCACTAACTGAGTTCTTGCAGATACATCAGTTGTTTCGTCTGCCATAACTGCCAAAAATGAAGGTTTGTTAATTTCTTTAATTATTTCTTCATGACATACTTTGAATATCCAGTCTAAAAGATCATTTTGTATTTATTTAGAGGTTCCTTTAAATACTGAAGCATTTTGTAGATGCTCGCTTAAAGTTACATCAAGCTCAGCAGAAAAAATTATCAAACCACGAAATATCCCCGGGTTTTGAGAGGTTTCAGCTTCGTCATGTCCTCGCAGCGCTAGTTCAAAGGCCCCACAAAACTTTATGTAGTTTATAATTTTTGACAAAACGTATCTCTTTTTTGTCACATTATCATTATGCTTTTGCACATTTATCCAATAAGCTGAATCTAGCTGCGCTTTAATATTAGTTGTTCCTAATAAAGCTAATTCCATTGTATTATGTAGATGGCTTTTGGAGTTGTCGTGATTTTTTATTTTTTCAGTCAAGTGCACCAAATCTGTCACCCCTACATCCGTCCATGCTTTATTACCGCCAAAAAGCAAACAAGGAAAACAAAATAACGCATTTTTTTGTTGCACCCACAAATCTAATTGTTCTTCGAATAAATGTCTCTATTAAATTGACGTTTATATGCTTTTCCGCGGCTAACACCTGCAGTCTCAATAACAATATCGGGCAATGGCCTACCATTGTTTTTTAAATAAATTTTTTCTTCATAAGAGTATTTAAAAAATCGCTTCACATGAACTAAATTATAAACTAAATCCATTGTCACTATCACAGTATATAAATATTAATAATTAGTACAATAAATCACTACACAAATTCACAAAACAGTATTTAAAATCTCAAATTAACACGAAATACGAAATAGGTACGATTTACGCCCGCCTACTGTACGAGGAGTAGGAAGGAGTAAACATTCACTGATGTTGCCTTAGCTGGAAAAAATACAGCTCACTGACCGTGTAAATTCGCGCATTTACGAGCGCCAAATGTGGATTGTCGCGGGAGTTGAGGGGGAGGACGGGTGTGCCGAGCCGTGCTGAGAACTACCTCGTGTGGCCCAGTTCAATGTACCGCGACGCGCTCGCGTAGAGACCCAGATAATTCATCTGGTCTACTACTCAATAGAGGACGGCGGGCAGAATGCGACTTTAACGCAATAATTTGGTTAGCTGCACTAACTAACCAAATTATTTTATTAATAAATTTTAGTAATTATTATGTCGCGCAAATATACAAATATCTAATTTTTTTGGCAGTTCTGCAGCTCTCTATACACCAGCCGCCCCTGCCATGTGAGCTACAGAGGGCTATTTTATGATAAAATAACATTAGCTACAATTTAGTATATTTGCGTAGAATAACCGCGTTTTCTTTTTTGGAATAAACTGTTATCTCCGTGTAATATTTATATAATAAATATCTAAAAAAAATTTCTTCATTATTTAGTATTGATTAATAATAATGGAATATCACAATATAACATATCATCTTGTTTATTATTTAATATTTTTTTTTATTTTGTTAATTCTGAAATGCATTCCCATTTCACGGCTTTATATAACATAATTGCAGCGTGGATAAATAAACCTTGAATGCGGGATATTTACACGCTACTTTCTAAATGTTGGGTGTTGAAAAACGCATCAGTATACACCAACAATTTGACAGCCATGAAAATATTTAAACATGTTATGACCATGCATCTCAATCGTTCGCGACTATTATAAGAATGTTTAGCATGCTTTTAACATAAATAACGGTAAATAGCGCATACAATACGGTAACCGTTTTAATCAATTACAAAAATTAGACCATTTTACGATTTCATTTACAGAATGGGGACTGGGGCGCCGAATAACAAAACAAACAAACAAATAAATCATTCTACGTTCAACTAGCGACGTTATGTTTAATTCATAGCGTATTTTTCGTTCGCCCACAACTAGTCACGATCATGCAGCATTAACTAACTAATCCTAAATTAAAATCAGTTTGTAAAATAAAATGGCATTCACATTCTTAAGGAAAACCACTATAGCGCATTCAATTTGGAATGATTTGTTACATGGAACGCGTTCAATTGGGCACATCTTGAAAAGTTCCTTGATTTCAGAGGACGTAAATAACTTTCGTTTCGGCAACAGTTAAAAATAGAGTAGTTAGTACTGGCCGCAGGTATGTCTGTTAACAATTCTATTGTATATACAGTATCTCAACGTCCCATGAACTACTCTTCAGAAATGTTTTGTGCATTAACCGTTTGCATTAAATACCAGCAAAATGTCTGGTAGTACATGAAATTCAAATCAAGGCTTTGATAAGTAATAGCAGAGACTGGTTCCGATACATAACATCATAAAAGTCATTCAAATTAGTTCCAATTTCTATCGATATTTATATTTTATGAACATTCATCATCAATACTTTACATTAATTTACTTCTTAAATTCCCCAATACTCGCTTTATATACTATAAAATTAATAAAACCGCTTTAAAGATTGTAAAAAGAAAAAATAGCGTACCTCGTTTGTTATGAGTAAAGATACAAAAAATATGTATTTTTGAACATTTTGATGTTGAAGAATTTAATTATTTTGAAAGCATCCAGTTAAATGTTTCTTGATAATTTTTAACAAATGTATGTTACACTGAGAGAAAAGTCTTACCCACAAACAGAAATAAGAATCGTTTTTCAAGCTATTCGAATCGTTCTTTGAAACTATATATGTATTATTATATACATATTAATTTTGTATTGATAATAATATATTTTTCACAAGTGCATTGAACAGGATGTTGAACATATTTGGTTCCAATAATTAAATAATACAAAAATATTTTCCGACGCAAATATTACAGAAATATATTTGCTTATAATAAACAAATATTGCTATACAATGTCATCATCGTATAGCAATATTATTGGCTTTTAAGATCTGTTTTCTGGAAGATATAAATATTTATTATTAAAAAGATAAATTTGTTAATTAGTGGTGTATACTGTGTGCTTCTAAAAAATGATCTATTCACAAGAACGGATGTTTTAAAATATATAAATAGACGGACTAAAAAATGCAAATGTATTTTTTGCAGCGTATGTTGAATACATTTTGGTCAAACAAATGCGTTTCTGATATAAATAAACTGTTTCCTCGGTGTAGTGTAGATAAAGAATATCTCGTCTATGATCATTTTCATAAACACTGATTCTTATAATGAATTATTAAAAAAGGACTATTTTAGCCATAGGAACCATACTCCTATTAATATAGGACTAAATAGTCAATTATAGTCTGTCAAAAATCTTTAAATCATAAACACGAAAATTACGAAAGACATTACATTATTTTGAAAACAAAAGCAAAATTCATTATAAATTTAATTCGTTATCGCCCCATATTCCAGAGGAATGTATGGAGTGTCTCTTGGCAGTTTTTCACTGGTACATTATACAAATCAACGAACTAGATGGAAAATAAGTAAATTTTGAAAGCAATTTCAATATGAATAAAAATTGGTATTTTTTTTATTTTATTATAAGTATTTATACCATCCAAACATTAATTTCTGAATGGAGTAAACTGATTTTGCATCCTGTTATACTCGTATTGTACTTTGGATGCGTTTTTTTAAATCCTTTTCCTCCAACTTCTAATACTTGTATATTGCTTGTAGGCATAACCGAAACATGTTGATTCGATTACTTTAAATATTGTTATCTACGATTTATTTATTTTTGTATCTTTTTTTTCAGGTACAAATGTTAAATTTTAGGAATTTGAATAATAGAATCAAAAAGGTAAGTCAATTTTACACCATTTACGCACATTTTTCATTAATTTCAACATTCCCTATCTCTATAGTATAGAATAGTTTGCACCTTTTTCCATATACGTAATCATTATTGGTCATATGATAGTCACTTGTTTACTCAGAATCAGACACTCTTCTCAGTTTAAACAAATTGTTCATATTGTTATTTATATTGCCAACAATAATGTGGTATGTAAATTTACCATAAAGCACTAAGAAGCAGTGGACAAGATTCTCAAAAATACAACAAAATTATTATGTTTCCCTTAACCACAACAGGAATTTTAATGCCAATTGAAGCATCTGATTGATGTGTATTACGTGTTATTCACTAAATACAGTAATACACCAATTCAGTGTTAAATATCAATTTTATTCCTCCTAATTAAATGATTTTCAGTGTACGAAATAAGAACTGGTTGGGAGAAGAAACGCTATTCTGTATTATTCTTATTTAATATTACAACATATTTGTGAACGGTTTAATTCGTACGCTACTTTTGAATGTGATATACATGCCTTCGAACATACGATGAATACGAAACTAAAATGATAATTCTCATATTGACTTACATGTGAGAAAAATGCAAAAATGAGTACGAGGAATGCTAACAAATTGAAAACTATCAAAATAAGCATCTTATTATATCTTAGGGTACAGGTAGACAAAAAGAATCGTATTAAAATAATTTATGTTAAGTGATATCCTGCTGTTCAAACCTTGTACATGGGGTTTCCCCCTACATAATAGCTTTATAAAGAAATCGGACATTTTAATTTTATTAACTTCTATAGATCATACTTAACCGGGTCCTTATATTATTTTTGTGACGTAGAGTTTTATGAGTTTTCACAAAACCTTTAAAGAAGAAACAAATGCATTTACTTTTTTTAAGTTGGCTTTGCTAATACAAGTTTAAAGACTTGCAAAAGTTTCTTGCTAATCCAAGAATTAAGCCAACGATTATTGTTCATCTTGGCATATATCGTGATTATGAAGAATGGAGGCCTTCACCTTCAATTTGGAGTTAAGTCTTTAAGTAATTTCAAGGCCAATTCCGGTTTAAACCATGAGCGATAAAACGAAAATCTCCATATTCGGATAGATATGTGGTCATATTAAAAGATAAACATGCAACTAGGCACCATCTCAAGGTAGCTCTTAACACGTTGTTACTTATCGTGTAAAGACAATAATTTGGCGAAGTTGCAAGGTTCGAAAATTGATACAGAATGGTTAATCGTACCTGACCTTTCTATTTCCTTCAACATCAAATGAAAAGAAACCTAATTTTGCAAAAAATATGCTGTCATAATATACAAAACAGATATCAAAAATTTCCGTATAAGTAGTTAGCTTGATTTCATTGATTTAATCAGGCAAAAGTTCAATTGAATCCACCCCTACTTTTTATGTTTATTATATCGGATATCGTTTAAATTAACCTCAAAGGTCAAGGTTATTGGCACAAACTTATTTTGAATCCTGCAAATTTAGCACTTTTGCACTAAATTAACGGCTACATCGTTGAGGTTAAAGAATATTTAGAAAGTTCTATTTGACTTTGCAATGACCTTGAACCCAACTCCAAATGATGCTGATTTGACCTATATTGGAATGCGAAACTGTTCGTTATATCAACTCCCGAGTATTAAAAATAGGGCTTCATATTTAAGAAACTGAAGTTGAGTTGAAACGGTCACATGACGAAATGTCATGTTGACGAATAAAGAAAAAAGCTGTATTAATATTTTGATATTTTGTATAAGTACGGAGTTCCATCGAGTATCAATCCAATCAATTCCTCATATTTTATTTAAATACAATGATTGTTTCGTTCCCAAAGGTCTATTGTGATTGTAATTTCAGATATTCACGATAACTGACCTCATATTTATATTCATTATTAAGGATGCATCCATAGTTCAGTAATTAGCGTTCTGCGTCACTCAACTGCGCTATTGATTAAATTGAAATTAACAAAGAAAAAAAACGTAAACGGTAATCCACAATTTGAGTATAGAACAATGAAAATATAATTTTAAACTAAATACTTATATTAACGTACCCTAGGATACGTACAGATATTCACAAAACCTTTTTCGTTTATTTAACATATTTAAGTTATACCCACACTTCTGAAACGGTTTATTTTTACTCTCCCCACAATTAAATATAAATGGAAGAATCTATTTTTGTTTGTCCGAACACGATACAGCCTGTTTTACTATTCATGGTATCGCACCAACTTTACTCGCTCATTAAGCTTGTCGATAAAAAAATTAGATATCTGTTTGTATTTTGAAGAACACGCGCATATTTTCTTGGACAAATAGTATTTTTTTAAATAATAGAAAATAAATAAAATTTATACTACCACGCATAGACAGTGCTGAAATAATCACTGATTACTATTCATTTCATCGCTATTTGCCAAATAAGAAACTCTCTTATCTTGCCGATAAACGGAACAGTCTACCTGAGCCTAGCCATAAAAACAAGCCACGGTATGTTTCGAGATTTTTTATTTGGGAAATAGCGATGAAATAAACTATACTTTGGAGTAAAAATATATGTGAATGAAATTATAGTAATACAACCAATCCCTGAATCAGGTACCATTTATTTCGCTCGAAGGTCGAATCCAAACATCAGATCCAATTAAACAATAAATTATGCTCGCTCATATCATGTTTTAATATACAGAGTGATCCATTTAAAAGCGGGCAGCTTTAAATCTTTTTTTATTGTTGTCGAATTTCATCGATTATTTTTCTAAATGATAGAGCTTCCATAACTCTATTGTCGTGTCAAATTTCACAATGAAATTTACAATATTAACTAGGTCCAATTTTTTCGAGGTCAAAAATTAAAAAATGTGTTAGTAAATTTTATATCTCTAATCTACTTGCACCACTAGATTTAGGATACCTACTTCTAAATTTGTCGACCGAGATTTAAAAGTTGACAACACATTTTTTGGATTTTTATATTTAAAAAAATTCGAAGTTGGCCTCGAGATCTTAAATCTTATACTGAAATTTAGCACTATATTAGAGATATCGATGTTTTATCATTTGGAAAATTGTTTAAATCGGTGAACAAATAAAAAATTTAGAGAGGTGTCTCGCTTTAAAATGGGTCACTCTGTATGTATATCATGGTATAATAGAAAACTTGGACGAAAAAATATTTGTCAACGATTTTATCTCTGTAGTGGATAAATGTAGAAATGCCACAAAGTATTTTGTATAAAGAAAACGGAATATTGGCGTTTTTTCCTAATTCATAACTAATTGGTTTTTGGAAAATATTGTTCTTTAACAATAATATTATTAGACCCGTAATTTACTAGCGCGAGTCTCGGCGAAATATGTAAAGCCGGCTGTAGACATTGCGAGTTTCTCTTCGAGAATATCAATAGCGAGGAGTCAAGAGCGAGGCGATCCAAAATGTGATTCGCGAATCTATGTGAATCAAGGGTGAGCGGCCAGTTGTCTTGATTGCCTCAGCCTGGTTCATTTGTAGTCTACACACGGCGAGATTCGACCGTGAAACGGCTTTGATGCGGGCTGTTTGCCGAGGGTTAGCGGATGAGGGTGAGGCAGTCAAGCGAGTCAAGTGGAGAGGAGACTCAGGGCGAGGATATAGTCTAGAAATGCAAGATTTGATTCGCGAATCTGCCTCGCGAGGAAAACTCGCAATGTCTATAACCAGCTTATTAGACCTAATATATAATAGATCTAATAATGTGATAGACCAATCGGGTGCATTTCGTCGTGCCTCAGTAGCTTATTGCGTCTGCGCTTAGCTCGGTGAATTATACACGTTTACATTTTCTGACAAGGGTCTAGAATCTTCGGTGCAGCAATAAAAACAAGAGACCTGTTTTCTACGAACACTGACAGATTATACGTTTCTCGACGCAAGTTTTGCCAACCAAATTGGGGAAATAAGGAGATAATTGAACCTAGTTTTAAACTACCTCTAATTTCTATTTGTACCAAAATTTTGGTTAGGTTCAGTAAACCGTTACGAAAATTTCTGGCACCCTTCGCTGTTAATAATAAACTCACTCAACTGTACTATTTTTCTTCATGGTCAGTGAATAGTGAAGGAATGATTTATTTCGGTTTACCGCCTTCCAATACCTCACTTTTATAACTATTTCTATTAATGGTTAGTGAACCGTAATGTAGTAAATATTCGATCGAGTGGTTAGGTAGAAACTATTAGATATTAACAGGAGGGCCCAGTAAATATAAAGAAACATAAGAAAAACTGAATAAAATTTTGATGTAAACAGGAATTAGGGATAATTTAAATAAAAATAATTTTTATCTCTTCCGGATGATGTTAACTTGGTTGGCGAAACGGGCGTCAAGAAACCTGTAATGTAATGGTGTTCGTGGAAAACTTGTGTATTGTTTTTATTTTTTTTTATGTCTAAATTTGTTACTCAAAATTTTATCCCACGATATACAAAAAAAAAATATTTAATCAGTCGCTGTTTTTATCTGACATTTTATGTCGTAATCACAGTGCAAGACAGTTACTTAGTTCATTAATAGAATTATTTATATTAAATACTTTGAATAATTTCACGGGAAATAAGGTCTCACTGCGGATTGAAATCCTAGCATGAAAACACGACGCAGAAATAAAGAAAACGTGGAATTATTGACGATTTGTGAACGGGAGAAATTACAGGCCCACTGTTTTAGTTTAACTAGAATTCTAGGATTCTAGTTAACCCAATTTTAAAGTGATAAACACCTCAAATATTACATCCTAGATCGAAAATAAGTCCTTGGCGTCGACAAAGTATGTCGTTTTAATTCGACTTTTATTTTATATATCTCAGTGATAATATCTCAGTGTCTGAATATATTCGGAAAAAAATAGAATTTTTCACGAGTCATAAAATAACCTTAGGTAAATGTAAAACGGACGTTCAAATTAGAAAATTAAGTCAAATATGGCCATTAGGCAATTAGAAATAATTCATGGTGGACACAAATAATGGTTTCTGTAATGCTACGAGGGGCATTCAAATATAAACGAACCTTTTATTTCTGAGGATATAGAAACCGTGTCGGAGGTAAGCGGAGCGTCGCCGTCGGGAAGGGTAGGGAGGAGATCCGCTCTAGATGACTCGAGGTCAAGCCGACCGCCCGATCGGTTCTTTAGTTGTCCTCACAATGAGTGAAAGAGAGAGAGGTTCATCCTTCGGTTGCGCAACGCATCATAATAAAGTCTTTAACAAACGAAGGCGTTAAACCAGCCAAAATTCGGGACCAGATGAGTGCACAGTTCGGGGAGAATGCACTTTCATGGCCGCGAGTGAAAGCCTAGTGTGCCGAGTTCAAAGAAAGGCGTGAAAATGTAGAAAATGTGAGTAACCGAAGACACCCTCGCTCCAGCACTACGCGTGGCAATGCTGCCAGCTGTTCACGAGCTCATTGAAAGAGATTGTCGCTTCACTGTAGCAGAAATCAGTGTTGGAAGTGACACACCATCATCCGAGACCACCTTGAATTCCGAAAAATCTCGGCGAAGTGGGTTCCACGTCTGCTTACCCAAGAAAACAAAAATGCAACAGTTGAAGTTTGTCAGACGCTTCTTGCTCGGTTTCAAAATGAAGGGCAGGCTTTTTTTTGCAACGCATTGTGACGTGAGATGAAACTTGGGTTCACCACTACACTCCCAAGTCGAAAAGGGCTAGTACGGAGTGGAGAAAAGAGGGGGAGCCAGGACCATCAAAAGACAAAACTCGCTCATCAGCCAGGAAGGTGATGATGTCAACGGTTTTTTGGGACTGAATTTGAGACTAAATTAAAAGACACCTTATATCCCCTTTATTAACGGCCATTCTTATGAATTCATTAATTTAATTCAGTCGAAATTTGCTCCAGATAAAACGTTATCTAATTTTACTGGCCTAAATGATATGAAATCCATTCACTATAAACTACAATAATGTTACATCTTTCTGACTTGAGATCAAATCGTATCAGTTTTATCTCGACAAAAAAAAATTATTTTACAATATGTTTATATTCAGAGACTAGGTAAATGGTGTTGTTTAGAATGTGTTATACTGAATTATTGTTTACAGGAATATCTTTTTACTTATCTACAGATAATTATTTATCTTGAGGTAGATAAGCAAGCAGAAATATTGTAATTTGTTGGAGAGACGAATGCTTTTCGTTTCTAACTGTAATTATATTATTTATAATTATGTGTATATACCGTAGACGTATGGCCAAAAAACCTTTCCTTTTCACAAAGACTAGTTAGTAAAATCTGTTGGAGAGTTATTCTATATCTGCGAAATAAGTCAGGAATTTTAAAAGGCCCTAATTTACAATTTATACAACAAACCACAGCGTATAAGCAAGTTCAGATTCAAAATTCTAGTAGTAAAAAAATATCACAATATTTATACTTGATATTAGAGATTATATTTTCAAGGATCAACAGATAGGCAGAATTTTACACACACTGTCACAGTACATTTTTTGCTTACAGAATCTATATCGTAATTTGCCTGTTCAAGGACATTGATGTGAATGCATTAAGAGTATGAAAGATTATTTGAGTTCTATTATTCTACTGATCTACTATTAATTTTAATAAGGGTAATCAATTATACGGATAGCATAAGGTTTCCTGCAATTGCTTAGATATTTTGAATGTAGTTACATCATATGATACTAACAGTGTATCACTTATAAAAGGACAATAACACTGACGTAGTTTTCTACAAAACACTATACATACTACACTCGACGCGCGTTTCGCCAACAAAGCTGGGGCATCAGCTCCAAATGATGCCAACTTTGTTGGCGAAACGCGCGTCGAGTGTAGTGTTTTGGTATTTTGTGGAAAACTACGTCAGTGTTATCTTCACACCAAAGGTTCTAACCTACTCCAGTACAAAGGGACAATAAAAAAAACAGATACGAAATACTTGATGTTATTAATATATAATAGAAATAAAATGAAAGGCCCTAGTACACTGCCTTGAGGGACTCCAATAGATGCATATAGCTCGAGTGACGTTTTGTCGTAATATTCGACGAATTACTTTCTATTTAGTAGGCAAAAATTCCATCCATCTAAACCGTAATTAGAGTTAGTCTCTCAATAAAAACTCCAATAACTTTAGTTTTAAGTACAAAAAGCTAATGATATAATAAAAATTTTCTATAATTTTTTGAAGATTCGTCTGTGACATACAAATGGGATCAAAAGATTTTGCCACAGGAAGTGTCAAGAACATCTTTAGAAAAGCCGTTTTCTCTTTCGCAAATTATTTGTTTATTAGTTATTATGTATAACTACTTAGACGAGACTGACTTAAGTACACTATGTCACGTACGTTTCTCAGAACTGCGGCAGTACCTGTGGCTATAGGTGGATAATTAAAATTAAGCTGTACAGAACGTCTTAATTTCCATATATATTCATGGCTGTTTTATACGTTCCAATTTATTTTAAAATAATTTTTATGGTATAGATCGTTTATATGCAACAATATGTGGACCAATTCAGTTTAGTCAACTTATAAATATTGCAGAAACTGTTTCTCTCGTGAAAGTATCTTGCTTTTCGATCAGTGGTCCTACCAACTGTAATAGTTTAAAATTAAGAGATGGTGTAGTATCCTTTCTTAAAGATGCCATAAAGTTTTCGAAGAATTTATTTGGATATTTTGTATGCACTAAACGTTCTAAGGGATCAAAAAGGTATTTCAAATTTGCCGTCCCTTGGAATACTTTAGTTCTATGTACAGTGGCGTACGTTTTCAGAGTCAAAGGAGGCGCTTTTTTTTTTAAACGACAACCCCCATTGTTTGTTTGATGTAGTGAAAGAGTATTTTAAAAAGTATTTTTTGCGCATTGTTATAAAAATTTTATTAAGATGCATAAAGTTTCGAGAAAAATGCGAATAAGGATGTAATTGTGAAAATTATGTCAATAAACCCGAAACAGATGATTTAAAAGAATGACTTCGACATGTAACATAATATCGGCCCGGAAATAATTGACAGAGTGCAGATTTAATTTATTTTGAGACTATAACATTGTCGAATAGTTACCGGGCAACAGTTTGACCATATTAGTACGGTATTTATTTTGTTCTGTTTATAAATAAATTTAAAAGTTTAACAAAGTTTTAATTTTCACAATTACAACTTTACTAAACCTCATTTTAAAACTTTTTCAAAACTGTCTTTGGTAATTATTTGTCTTAGCGTAAAACTCTCAAATCTTCACAAAAATGTGGCTGCTCATATTTTCGAACGGTGCTGAACCATAATGTGGCTTCAGTTTTTGGCGCTCGAACACCGTTTTCGTCAAAATGAATTTTCAACTTTTTCACACGTGACTACTCAAATTCTCAAATAAATTTCACTTTACATTACGTAAATAGCTAGTATTAATGTAAGTAGATGGTGCAACACTCTCCTTATACAATATCATACATTAAAACCATCATAAAACTCATTATTCGTTATGATTTTCTTAATTTACTTGAAATATTTTCAATTTTCATGGAGCCATCCATTTGATGTCCAAGCGCCCTCTATTAAATCGGATGTGATTTGGTCACTGAGCACGCCTAAAGTTACGAGTTCGTGGATCAGAATACGGGGGTTCCATAAGTTATAAATAATATGTATTGTATATTATGTAGTATGCCTGATCGGCAATTCATTTAAGGATATTAATATATGGCGAAAATATAACAAATCATTCATCTTTTAAATTATTTGAAATATTTATACGAAAATATAAATAAATATAATATACCGGGTGTATCAAGAAAAACGCCCCAGCCTATAACTTTTTAATTATTGATGCTACAAACGCCATTTTTTTGAATTCGATGTTAAAGTAGGTTTTTTACAGGTTCTGCATATACTATGTAATATGTCGCTTCCGGAAGTGACCGGAAGTTATATCAACTTTTTTATTTTAAATGGAACACCCTGTATATTTTTACGGTATTAGATGGCAACTTTTATTCTGAATCCATTAATATAATATTATTTGTGCTTACTGTCAACGGTTAGCAAAATACAGACCTTTGTACATTGCATTACATTGTAGCACTAGGCAGCTGTGAGACATATCTTGAATAATGAATATCATTATACCACAATTTTTTTTTAGAAGAATGTGTGTTAATAGTTTGAAAATGACGGGTAAATAAAATAAGAATATCTAGGTATAAACAAAACTATTTAATGAAAAACAGCAGCAAAACCAACAAATCAACAACAAAAATAATCTAAGGAATCTAAAAAAAAAAAACAAATAAAACGTTTCATTAAGAAAACCAACGAATAATAATGTACCTGGTAGTTCAAAATCTGTTAGTATTTATTAATTTATCAATTTAAATATTGTTCTATTTAAAAATTGCCAACCTTAATTTTCAATGCATAATTGACACCTTCGAATTACCCCATTTACGGTATTTTGGACAAATTGAGGTGATATGTTGTCAACAGCCACTCTAATCCTTTGCTTGAGGTCTTCAAGGTTTTGCGGAATTGTTAGGTACACCTGATCCTTTAAATGGCCCCATAAGAAAAAATCTAATGGGTTGAGATTAATTAGATCAGGTGACCTAGCTGGCCATCTTGTTGGGCCATTCGTTCCGATCCAGTTTTCTCCAAATCGCCCATTTAAATAGTTTATATTTATACGGGCATTATGGCTAGGGGCCCCGTCTTGATGGAAAATCACATTCGTGACAGGCAATTGTTCTAAATAATTCTCCAAATCGTTTCTTAAAAAGTCATTATAAATAATAGCATTTAAATGTTCATTAAAAAAGTGAGACCCTATTATTTTATTGCCTTTCATCCCGCACCAAACATTTACACCGAAACGCTGCTGAAAATTTGTAGTTTTAGTGTGTCTGGGATTCTCATCACTCCAGTAGTAATGAACATTCCTATTAAAAATACCATTGTTACAAATAGTACTTTCATCCGACCATAGTATGTTATTTAAAAATAAATAATCGTCATTTACCCTTTGCAGAAAAGTATTACAAAAATGAATTCTTCTAGGAGCATCAACTCCCTGTAGATATTGAACTAAATTAGATTTGAAAGGCCGCATTTTATGCTTTCTTAATATTCTGTGCACCATTGAATGCGACATATTTAAATTATTTCCAATTTGAGTTGAAGTTTGAGGATCTTCCTCAATTACCAGTAAAACGTCCAACTGTTTCATTTCATTTGCTATTGTTGGATTTTCTTTTTTAATTTTCTTCAGTGATCCAGTTCTTCTGGATCTATCTATAATATACTTCCAACATATCTGATAGAACTATAATTTCATCATCCATTATTCCGAAAGATTTTTAAATTAATTCTATTCGTTTACTTTGTGACAATAAACAGAAAGATCAGTTTAAACAGAATTGTCAAACTAGCATCACTTGTAACTATTGTTTTAAAATTGTAGTCATAGGCCCTCTTAGATTATAGTGTACTATATTTAATAGTTATTACCGCAGTATAGTACATGTATTTTGCTAACCGTTGATAGTAAGCACAAACAATATTATATCAATGAATTTAGGCTAAAGTGTGCCATCTAATACCGTAAAAATATACAGGGTATTCCATTTACAATAAAAAAGTTGATATAACTTCCGGTCACTTCCGGAAGCAACATGTTACATATTATATGCAGAGCTTGTAACAAAACCTACTTTAACACCGAATTCCAAAAAATGGCGTTTCTAGCGTCGATAACTAAAAAGTTATAGGCTGGGGCGTTTTTTTTTTATACACCCGGTATACATACACCATAACGACCAGCGTTAGTTATAGATACACAATAGATTAAGTTATTATTAATAAAAACTACTTACCTACTTTTTTAAATGTATTATTTGTATTTACTATTATTGTAACTGTACAATATTTTATATTTAGATTCCTTGACAGTATTTTGGGAATATTAAAGGTTATAGTTACATACATACATTATTATCTATAAATTATTTTCCGATTAGTTGTATTACACATACGTTCATATTATTAATAATTATGTAGTCCCTGTATACTGATCGACAAAGTAGTGATTTTAGGCACAGTCACAATCAGTTATAAAATCGGGTTTTATAGAGGGCGCTTGGAGAGCAACTAGACGGTTCCATGAAAATTGAAAACATTCCAAGTAAATTAAGAAAATCGTAATGAATAATACGTTTTATAATGATATTATTTTATAATAATAATAATAATAATTTTTATGACGATTTTATGTATGATACGAGTCTTTCAACAGGGACGCTCAAAATTTGTTAGGTTATAGCGGCCATATTGTTAAAGCAACATCTGTCAAATTTGTTGTGAATCTGTGTTCAGTAGTGTATGGTGAATCACCATGGAAGGTTATAGCGTTTAACAGCGACTATTCGACGTCTGGTGGCCAAATCGAGTCAACCGGTTTGATAAATAATACACCCGTCAAATAAAGTCAACACTCGTACATCACCGAAACGCAAGGTCTGCTGAAAACATTGTTGCTGTGCGTGAGTGTATGAGAAACCCCGAGACAGTCAATTTCTTGTCGTTTACAAGAACTTGGCCTTTCTGCGACTTCAACTTGGCGAATTTTGCATCGGGACTTGGGTCTGCACTCGTATAAAATCCAACTGACCCAAGAACTTAATGTAAACGACCATAGACAACGCCGTGTGTTCGCTGATTGGGCTCTGGAGCAGTTGGAAGGTAACCCAAACTTCGCCAAAAAGATTAGCGACGAGACCCATTTTTGGATGAACAGATATGTGAATAAGCAAAATTGTCGGATTTGGGACGATACGATACCAATCCACACGAGATACATTAGCACCAAATGCATCCCGAGGAAGTAACTTTTTGGTGCGGATTTTGGTCTGGCGGAATCATCGGTCCGTAGTTCTTCCAAAACGAAACTGGCATTTCTATAACCGTCAACGGCGAGCGCTACAGATCGATGATAAGCAACTTCTTGTGGCCTAAACCGGATGATATGGATACCGACATGTGGTTCTAACAGGACGACGCTACGTGCCACACAGCGTATGCCACGATGAACATTCTGCACGAGCGATTTGAGGGAATGGTTATCTCGCGCAACGGCGACCTGAACTGGCCACCGAGATCGTGCGATTTAACGCCTTTAGACTTCTTCCTTTGGGGCTATCTTAGATCACAGGTCTATGCGAATAAACGGCAAACAATTGATGCCCTCAAAATCAACATAACGAATGCCATCCAGCAAGTTCATCCTGATTTATGCGACAAAGTCATCGAAAACTGGACCTCTTGAATAGGTGCCACCAAGCAAAGCCGCGGTGGATATTTGAACGCCGTTATATTCTATCCATATTTGATACCATAAAATATTCTTTCAAATAAGAAGGTGGTGTCACGTGCGGAAAGGTGAATTTCCTAGAAAATTGAATCCAACCACCAAAAACTGACAGTTGAAAATGGCCGCCAGATTCTTGTTCAGCACCTTCGAAAATAGAGGGTAGCCAGATTTCAAATTTTGGTAAGGATTTGAGTTTTACCCTTTCTTCGTGCAACTTTTTATAGCAATATTCAAAAAATGTGCTCTTTCACTATATCGACCAAAAAATATTGGTTGTCATTTTAAAAAATGCCCTCTCTTTGACTCTGCAAACGAACGCCACTGTATATAGAACTAAAATATTTGAAAAGATGGGACATATAAAATACTTTTTGACCCCTTCGAGCATTTCTGCAAGAAAAAAATATGCGAGATTTTTCAGGTGTTCCAGACTTCTTTTCCACGCCGTATTAATCCTTATACTTAAAATATATAAAATACTTAAAAATTAAGTGAAATGAATAAACAACATACTATGTGTGTACATTTCCTAACCTCAAAATAGCTCTGCCGTGGCCGACTTGTTGCTCACATTCTAATCTGCATCAAAAATCGATCAAGACGGCTGTGAAATTTTCCATTCACACACTTGTGGATCGATCACTATTCATTAGATTTAAATAATTCATTATCACATACACGCACAGAAATAAACACTATGAAACACTGGTGACAACTGACAAACGCACAGAGCGAGGCGCACAGTGCATGTCAATGCCCGTCAACATAAAACTGAAAACGAAGACAGAGAAGGCTGCCTGCTTAAGGGTGGAAGAAAGAGGGTTGCTCTCCACGGCCAACTGGAAATGGGTTCATGTCAGGCCATTCCGTTTACTTTGCCCTGTTTATGAATATAGAAGGTTGCTTTCTTTCACGTCCTTTACTTCCTCCAGGTGTATTACACGCCGCGCCGAAATCAACCCTCGTACTTTACGGGAGCTAATTTTAAAAAACGGGTAGGCGCTCCGTTAATTGTGTTATAATTCTATTCGCGGGACGGTGGCCCCCGTCTATTTCTGATGAAATTCGCAATGGTAAAGTGAAAACATACCGAACGGGTTTATATCATCCACTTTTACCTTTCGGCGAGGCAATTTCCATTTTAATTGCAAATGGAAGATGGCACGCTCGTCATTAATAAAGGAACCTCTAAAAACCGCATCCTCGGAAAGAACGAAACGAGTAATTTGAATGTTTGTCGACTGCACTGATGGAAAGAAATAACGTTATTCCGTCAATTAAGAGAATGAATATTTATTCTTTATATTAATTAGAATTGCCGTTTAGGTGTCTTAGATAGGTCGATTTTTGATTGCGTTAATTAATTCTATTGGTTAGATTCTTTAACAATAGCTGATCATTAATAACAACACGTTTGAAAATTAATACAAATAATGTAAAATATAACTTACACAGAGAAAAGAGGTTCTTTGATGTACTTCATTTAGTTAAAAGAATATTATTCTGTAGAAGATTATTCTATATTTGAATAAAAATGGATTTGTTGTAAAATAAATCATGTTTATAAAATGCATTAAATATATTTCGTTGATTTTAGGAAATATATTTTTAATTAATACTTCGTTGACTTAAAGAAATTAAATCTCATATATAATTAAATATAGAATGGTATAAGTATAGGATGGTGGAATAGACGAGTATGAACTTAGCAGAAAATGCATAAGCTTATTATTTGCCGTTAATCGTGACCCCCACCCCCATAAGTCTTTTCCAAACGAGATTCATGGCTGTTCTGTTAAGTTCACAGAAAAAAATCTATGAATCGTATTAAAAAATTGCAAAATTATCACGGCCAATTCGAAAACGTCACGATTAATTAAAGGAACGGGAACGGTACATTCCTGAATGAAAACTGATCCCCATAAGACATTTTCAAAGGAGATCAATGGCTGTTCTGCTAGTTCCTGGTAAAAAAATCCAAAAATCGTAATATGTACTAATAATAGCGAAATCATCACAGCGAATTCTTGGCTGTGATGATTTTGGACTTTTTTGTGCGAGGATTCTCGTTCTGGTAATTAATCGCGACGTCTTCGAATTTGCTGAATTAAAATTGTCTTTACGTTACTTGACTTGACTTTTCTAATAATACTTCTACTCTTTAAGCTCCTCTCTAGAAGAGGAACTATTGAGTGGCCAGCCAGATCTCCGGGACTAACTATAGTCCGATGAACTATTTTTTGTGAGATTACGGTAAATACAAGATATATTAACAGGCCAAATACTATTCAGACATTTAAGAGATGGGATTCTGTTTGGGAGTGCTTTCTTGGCCGGTAAAGATGTTTTAAAATAAAGGCATAAATATTTATTATCTCAGATGTTTCTCATAGATAGATGAATGGGCATTCTCAAACAATTATTTGTATCCCGTATATCGGTTTCCAAAAGATGCACATCTCAATATATTGGCGAAATGGATAACAGTAAACATGAAATAAAATATTTTCAAATTTGACAGTATATTTTACAGTACAACTTTTACAGAACAGTCCTAGTACCCTTTTGCAGAAAACGATATTAGCACCCTATTTTTCTAAAACGTACACTTTCTGTAACAATACGAGATCCATGACGGTAAGAAAATCCAGTTACTCATAATTTTGTGTGAAAAAATTCCGCGGGTTTTCACGACAAAAGCATAGTTTGCATTTGTTTAATTTACTTTATAAAAAAATTGTAAAAAATAACAGTTATGTTTGCCATACAGACCTTGGACACAATTTCATAGAAATGAATTATCATGGAGGTACATATACCTTGATTTTCATAACTACCACGCCCTCTATGTACAAGAAAGCAAATCATTCAAACATAAAAATACCAATATATCAGTTTACTAAAAACATATAAAAAAATTATCTACTTTACTGTAACAACCTTACGTAAATATTAGATAACGCTATTATAATAAATTTCATTAGAACGTATTATAAACAGAATGGCCTTTATCGCTTCTTATCTATTTATTTAATGAATTTACAATTTATATCAAAACAAGAATACGTGTTTTCATTCTATCAGTTGTCTCCAGTTCTGCAGTATCGCTATTTTGTAAAATAAATGCACGAAAATACCGACAGTTGCCGATACTTATTTACTTAAGATACAATAGAAATAATGTTAGTTCGCCATTTGAAGGTTACGATTAAGCAACGAATGCAAAAAAAAAACAAATCATGAAAAGAATAAAAAAAAATTTCGTTAATATAATTTGGAATAAATAATTGTATTAAAGGAATATTAGGTGTACATTAAGATAATAGTATATCTCTCATAAGAAAACGCGTTTATATGACCTTCATTTGTTCAACGTGTGCCAAATTATAGCTAAAGTAATGCATTTTTCAAGTAACACATTCGAAGTTACTATATAATATTCCAAGCTACTATTCATTTAAAAGAAACTTTGTATTTGTTTCGCTATATGCAAAATCAGTATTTATTTGTCATACACGTAATTCATTGGCAATATTCATTCAATGAATCGTTCTCTCAGTGTAGAAACAACTGTGTATAGCACAAAGTGCCTTGTATAAAAACAATTAGAAAAGCAATGCCAGAAAATGTAATTAACTATTTTATTTCTTTGTGAAAACTAATAATTAGGAGTAACAAAATAATAAATGAGTAACAAAAAAAATAAAATACCTAGTCCAGTTTTATATTTACCAAAATAATGTTAGATTATTGTTTTTGAAACAATAAATAATATCCAAAATTGTTTCAGCAAAATTAATTTTTAAATATTTTGTAACGCTCCACTATTTTACTTTGTATAATATTTTGAGCAGGCTGTTGTTGCTTATTCGTTAGTTCTACATACCTAGGGGTGTAGGGGCTTCAATAGTTTCCCCTAAAGATAACAATTTTTTGTACGATGAATTGGTCCAGCAAGTTCACCTTCAATGTATTGGGGTATTGTACGTGCAAAATACAAATTTAATTGAACAACAATGTAGTCAACAATAAATTGGTCAATAAATTGAAAAATTATAAACTTCTATATTTCTTGATCAATTTTATAAGCTTTATTTGTGCATTTAAAAATGTTTTATGTTGTTTTTGAAGTAATAAATAATATATTTTATCGACTGGTGAACATTCGTTACTTGAAAAAGAAGTATTCCTAGAAAATTGGTTTACTAATGGTTATTGTACGGCCATTGATATTAATTACTTATATTTTGTCAAAAAGAGGAAATATCCCGCACAAAGAATTTCCAAATAAAGACCTCGAACAATTTAAGACAAACAGCAATTTGAACGTACCCCACAAATAAGTACATCAGTACTACCAACGGAAAATTTCTTAATTGTAAGTTGAATTGTTAAATAAATTGTTACAAATATTGTTGCATGTAAATGGCCCATAAAAAATATAACACTGATTAACTTATAGAACAGGAAATTGCACAATTTATTGCAAAGTATTGCAATTATACGATAAATTCGAGTATACGACATCTAAACGCATTTAGGTGTAACTTTTATACTTATGAAATTCAGTATTCAGAAAAAAATAAAGTATTGGTATTGACAGTATTATACAGCAACAGTACTGTATTGGCATTGAAGTACATCATACTTCAACCATGTCGTACCATATTTACGTCCTTGTGGATTATAGACCCTCGCATGACATTTTTATTCTAAATTAGATAATTACACTTAAATATACTTACATCTATAAATAAATATCTCAGACCCTATTGATGATATCGACCTACTGATGTCTGTAACACTAATTACCCTATAACGACATAAAGAAACTACCTAGTAATGAATAGAGTTTATTGGCATTTACCCAAAATTAGATAATAAACACCAGCCGTACATTTTTTCTGTTTGCGTTTATTATTTTCCCGAATTTAATTTAGATGATTGGCCTGTATTGGAAAGATGTTTTCGATCAGCGACTAGCGGAAAAATATATTTAGCTATATTTTGGGTGGTTTCGTTCCGAGAAGAGTATAAAAAATTAGTCTATTTTTAATGTCTTAATCTAATCAGTTAACTCGATTTGGATATTTATATTTACCTCTATCGCATTATTGTACTCTCTATTTTTGTGCTTGATTATAATGTTTAGAGAATAACTACTATATAAAATAAAATTAACGCTACCAATAGATATACATCATAGACGTTTTGATGGATACTAGTTTTCTGAAAATTTTAGTTAACATAGTATCTGATAACGTAGAATACGGAATCTTGTTCGTACTAATTAATTTAAAAAGGGAAAAATATTTTCATGATTGATATCACTCCAGTAGACACGTTTCTATACTGACAGACATAAATTAGTTATCACCACTATCATTTTCTTAATAGTGACTAAGAAAATGTATCCATATGAGTAAGTTTAATGCAATCCAAATTCTAGATTCTGGGTAAGATTATTTGCCAACCAAGTTTCCAGAAAATTAATGCAGCCTGCATATATTTATATATACATGCATATACAGTACATACGATATTTTAAGGCACGTTTATTTTCTAATAGACCAATTACGAGTATATTCATTAATTTTTCGAATAAAGAATAGAAAATATATATATTTTTTGCCTCTAACGTTCTCCTTTTAGTTCTTTGGACCGATAGTCAAAAGTGAAAGGGGACATGTATAAAAATACGGACTTATAACAATAACTTAGAGACAAAATTATATAAGAATTCATACAATTAATTGTACATAGAAACTTTTGAAAAAGTTTTTCCAAAAATAAAAATTCTCTCCAAAAATAAAGAGATACAAATTTAGAGAGTAAGGTGGGCATTTAAGTTGGTTCTTGTCTTTAATTCAAAACTTCTCGAGCTCTAAGAAGCTAGGAGAGGGAAGTCGATTTCTGTGTACGAAAGAATTACATCTGTAGAGATCATGTTTTCACTTTTGTATATATGTATGTAGTACATATATATTTTTCGAAATTTTTACAATAAACGGTTCTGACAATTTTTTAGCATGTAAATGTACACTATAGGTGTCACAAGGAAACAACCCAGGGAACTTTAACAGTATACATAGTTGTTCTAGTTATTAGTTAGCATAGATAGTTATTTTAGTATCGCATTTTTCTACACCTTCAATTGTTCTGGGTGATGGAATTTGAGACTTTTTCAAAATAAAACATTTAGGGCCTGTTCATTCTATTCTGCTCCACTTTAACGTATTACAACACTGACTTAGTTTTCCACAAAACACTATACACTACACGCAACGCGCGTTTCGCCAACAAAGTTGGCATCATCTGGAGATGATTAAAACTGATGATGAGTCATCTTAAGATGATGCCAACAACTTTGTTGGCGAAACGCGCGTTGCGTGTAGTGTATAGTGTTTTGTGGCAAACTAAGTCAGTGTTATCTTCACACCAAAGGTTCCAACCTATTCCAGTAACGTAGCTATTACGAGACAAAGTTTGAAAATTTTCATTTACTTCTTATTTCAGAAAAGCTTGTCTTATATTTCACCTACACTGAAAGAACAGTTTCTTTTACCTTAATTTATTCAATGCCAAGTGTGTTAAATTGCAACTAATGTAATGCACTTGATCCTAAAATTAGCTATAGATAATTTAGTCAACAATATATTCTATATTTGGGCAAAGTTTTTGTATTACAAATATATCTGTTTATTGTAAAATTATGGCTGTCTATAATTAAAACATTATTTTTGTAGTTCTACTATTTATTCTTGTCAATCGATCTTTCTTTGGAAGCACAAAATATAATTTTACAATTACAAATTGTGATCAAATATGTCGCTCGTTTAAAATTTTGGATCGATTTCTGCGTCAGTTGTTTATATCTGATAGATATTCAGCGCAATGGGTACTATCGGTATAGGTATCTCTTATATGTATATTAAAATAAATAATCATCTTAATATATGGTGTAGTTCGCTTTAAACCTTGGTGGAAATATCTTCTCTTAGGTGGGTGTGTTAGTAGAGAGCAGAAATAGCAAAATAATGTACGCGAGGGAGACAGATATACATATAAGCACATTTGTGCACTGTATTAATATATTACTTTCTTTCGCGTACACTGTTTTGATATTTCTGTTCTCCACTAACACATCCACCCAAGGTTAGATGTTCTCACTAAGGCTGAAGCGAGCCACATTATATATTAAAATGATGAATTATTTTAATATACCTGTAAGGGATGTCTATATCTGAGTGCCCACTGCGCTGAGTATCTATCAGAAATTGAAATACATTATAACAGGCGTAGTTTTATATTGCCGAGCATAGGTATGAACACGACAGAGCGGGAGCTAAACAATTAAATTACTCTAAATTGTCTCTAAAATTGTATATCATATATGTACATATATTACCCGACCTATATATTGATTTTAAATTGATCTAAATATATTTTAAATATAATCATAATAAAAATAATGCATTACATGCCATCAATGAAATATAATTTAGGGAAACAAGATATGAAATACTTAAACTAAACTATATTCCATTAATTTTTTTATTACTTTGTCATTTATTCATTTTATTTTATGCCTCCTAACGAGAAGCACCTGACGTAGCTGTATAGTAGTATTTAGTACATTGTAGTGTTTTTTATTTATTTAACATAAATCAAAATATGTTATCAGTTAGATAATATTTGTTTTAATTTATTTCATAAATTTGATGAAAATAATATTAATAAATGAGAACCCTATCGAATACATACTTGCCTTGATAAGGGTTTGCTATATACTTAAATATATGACTTATATGCGTGGAAGAATCCAATTAAACCGAAATTGCAGGACAACTGGAAAACTGATAAGGTTGTACTTTGATAATGCATATAAACTGGAATGAAAAATATTCGGTCTTTTAATTTATTTCATATTTAATTACAGTTTTCACAATGGTATGCAAAAAAAAGGCTAAAAACTATCACAGTAACTAACTGAATCTTCCCATATACGCAACCTAGAGCACATCCTTATTCGCTATAACACATAAATCAAAATATCATTTATTTGTAGCAATCTTCAAGCGAGTGCTCACCTACCTTAAAATTGAAGCGGTAGGTAGGTGGATTAAATCATTTTTCAAGCAAGGAAATTATGTATATGTCGTGAAAGTCATAAGAAGACACATATAGTAATCTTAAATCCCAACTATCAGCGAATGAGTATACATATACGCAGATTTTTCGAATAATGTACGATTATTGGGCATTGACGCCATAACTTTCTTACACAGTCATTTACGTAAATGGTTTATTGACACAAAGTAATAATTATTATATTTCTAATTATATAATTATATTTCTCACCAGCAAACAAACAAAAGATTAGCGAATTATAGTATGTGACCTTGAATCTTGACAACTAAAATGAGTATTATGTTGTATAAGTATACAATAAAATACCAAAATCAAATTTACTTGGCATTCTTTTGAACTTTCATTCCGCGCAGTAGACTAAAGGATAACTAGTAAAAACCGAAGGTCGACTCCAGAGATACGTGCTCAAATTCTCTTCCAACTACCATAATTTCTACGTACGTAATAACATAAGAAATAACTTATGAATAAAACAAATAAGACTGATTTAAGCAAATTGGGAGATTAAAGAGGCTGGAAGAAGGTGATGATAAGATAAATAACGGTATACACAGGGCGTTTATCGAAAAGGAAACCACGGGGATATTCTACGAGTAGTATATAATCTTATGGTTGTACATAAGGAATTGGTAGATATTATACAATTATTATGGAAATTATAGGAATTTGGTATAGAATTAGCAGATATTATAAGGGTATTATGGGAATTATACGCGTACAGGAAAGAGCGTTCACTAGAACGATTGGTTTCTATTTTCCTCTTATCAGAGGTCATAAAGACAAGTAAACACCCGAAAAGGGACTATACTATTTAGAGTATCTAATAATGGATGACAAATAATTTTGTTATTCGTAATAGTAAATAAGTCATTTGCTAATAACAATTTAGTTATTTAGATAATGCTCAACTCCCCTATACAGCTGCAGATTAAGACTTCCCTAATTCTGGCGCTGATATGATGCCCTTAGAATAATGCAATTTTTTAACGATCGAATTTTGGACGGAAATGTTTAAACTAATACTCTGAAGAGGTCTTGTAATAGTTATTTATTCGTTACGAGCAATGGCACTTTGAATATTTATTTATCCAAATAAAAAATATCGATCAAGTTTTTGACAAGTCGAATATGAAACAATTTTAGTTACAAAAGTAGCAACGATTGTTGAATTTAGTGGAACGTGTAGACGACAGGAATTGACAGATTTATTAATAGATAATGTGATAGATGAAGGCTCCGTTTTCCGAATTATATTACCAAATATAAAAATAGGCTTCGTAGGCACTGTTAGGCGAGAATTGATCGACTGAATTTGGAGTGATCATGATGCCATTTTATTTATGAACTGCAAGCAATTTTTAACAAATTCAGAGGTGATACAGGATAAAGTGATACAGTATACGACAGTAACCAAAATATTGTTTATATATACGGCGCCTCAGAAGTTGAGAGAAATAGAAAACGAAAAACAAGGTACAGTAACATTTCTTTTGAGCTAACAAGGTTTTAGTGATGTTTAGCCATTCGCTGGCATTACATTCAACATCTACATAAAAATATAATGGTATATACATATTTTTCCTATTGTTGTCAAGCATACATATTCTAATTCTAAACAATAATAAAAAAAATGCATAGATCTATGCCATATTTAATGCATAAAACAAATAAGTAAGCCAAATAAAACTTTAGTTTGTTAAAATTTTGCATTCAAGGTCATCGAATGCTCCAAAATATAAATAACTTAGTATTCGTATTTTATCCTTTAAACACAATACTTAGTGTATTGTGTTACCTGGTATCTGGATGTTAACTGGTTACCATTAGCCAGTTGATTTGTAATATTATGCCTCTCTTGGAAAAATATATACCTACATTCTATTTTGTCTAGAATTAATAATAAGTTTATACTTAATTGTTTTTTTCTATACGAATGTTAAATTGTGCAATAATTTTTGAGACTGTGAGCTGAAGTATCACAGGGTTGGACGCGACCACTACTACAGATCTATCATCCGTGTGAATTATCAATTTTCTTTCCAGACAAGATGCAGTTCATTGACACAGAGCGAAAATATTTATGGCCCAAGGACCGAACCCTGTGGAACGCTACATTTGTTTATATTTTCTTTAATACTGCACTATCTATGTTTTTGTTCACGGGTTTAATAGTATGATTTTTCAACATTTTTAAACCTATGCGGTATTTTACATTTTCGTCAGCTTTATATAAGCGCGCTGTATATAAAAAAAAAATGCTATTGGTTATATTGTATTCATATTTTCCTAAAGCAGGAGGCCTTATATATTTTTTCATAAATTCACAAACAAATAGGTTTTTCCTCTTTGTATTCAAATCGTCGATATGTCGTATATGATTGTCGTAAACATTAATAAAATATGCAAGGAAAATAAAGAACGACTTACCATAAAAGGGAATAAAGCACATGGAATTTTTATGTGAGTCTTGAGATGAGTTTATTATTATGTGACTGTGCATTATCGTGAGACCTAACAGATAATGTCACGTTTTGAAAATTTGTTACAAAAATTGTACAGGATTAATGAACAGATTATGTGTTTAAAAACAAAATACTCGTATATACAGGGTTCGACACTACCTTCGTCAAGTTGTTTGCTAAACATTTATTTACCTGCTTTATAATAATTTATTTGTGTAATCGAAAATACAATTCAAACCAAAGGCATGCTCGGGTATCTGTTGAAACTGTGAAAGAAACTATGGGTTTTCAGGCACCTAAGATAACAAAATGTCACGCGCGAATAATAGATTCAAATTCTAGTGGGCCCCATCATTTGTATTGCAACCAAGGCCCTTATGTTCTACCTCTCGACTTTTCTTGTACGAGGGGACTTTAAAATATGTTTATTTCGACAATTTATCTTATAACTATTGTAATAATGATACCGCTTTATATAATTTGTGTTTAAATCACTATTTGAAAATTATTGCAGATTTGTAAAAAATGCAATCATTGAATGTGAAGTACACGAATATATTTTAATATATTATAATAATGATTATTATCACTTTAATCGTTACAAAAAAGAAACAGATGTGGCCCTCAAAATAAAAATCATATAATAAAACATACTATACAGATACAATACATATAGATTAAAATATAAGAACAAAATACGTTTTCTAGTTTAAAAAGTTATTCAGTGAGTAAAAGTATTCGTCAATTAGGAATTCTTTTAGTCGGTTCTTAAAAACCTTTTTTTTTGTTTTGTTTTGTTTTGTTTTTAATTTGTTAATGTGAATTGGGATTTTGTTATACAAATATTTTTATATCTAAGCAATAAGGCGAGTTTTCATAAAAAATACTGTTATGTCGGGGGAATTGTAGTATCTTGCATTAAATATGTATATCATATTGATGATAGTAGTCCTCGGTTATAACTTTCGCCAAATTTTATCCAATAAATTTTCCGATATTATATACGTATGTGAAGTTAAAATTTTTTTCTAGATGAAATTATTTCAACGGGTCTTTCGAGGACGTATGTCAAAAATGAGTCTCCCTAACCGCTTTTGAAGAATAAAAACACATTTACTGAGATGGTTCTACCCCATAGTAAGATATTATATGGCATATGTGTATATACTAAGGCATTATATGAATTCAATAAGAACATGGGATCGAGGGTTTGTTTTAAAATATTCAGAGGAAAACAGGCACTATTAAACTTCTTACGTATGTTATTTTTCTATCTGAGAGTCCCAGGTAAATTTACTATTAATAACCGTCCCTAGGAAGATGCCTTTATTTCTTCAGGAACATTTTAAATTGTTATCAATTAATTTGTAAATTCACTGACTTCTAGAAAATATATACATTCTGTTTTGTAGAATTTTAGAATTAATTGGTTTTTTCTATACTACATGTTAAAATGTGGCTATAATTTCTGAGGCCGAGTGCTGAAGCTCCACAGGGTTTGATGCGGATACTACTACAGATGTATCATATGCGTACATTATCAAATTTCTTTCCAGAATAGATGCAGGTCATTGCAACATATAGCGAAAATATTAATGGACCAAGGACCGAACTGGTCCTTGTTCTGGTTTAATAGAATACTTTTTTAATATTTTTAGATCTATCCTTAATATTAGTGACAAACTTAATGATTTCATACCTAGTCCCCCGAAAATATAAGGGTTGCAGCTCAGAAGGGATACTTTTTCAACTTACTATGTAATATAACATAACTTTCATTTGTTTACCTCATATCATCGGAATTATAACTTGAGTAAAGTATGTAAAAAATATGTTATTTCATATTCCGTATTAAAAAAGGTCATTTTCATTTGTTTACCTCATATCATCGGAATTATAACTTGACTAAAGTATGTAAAAAAATATGTTATTTCATATTCCGTATTAAAAAAGGAGGTCGTCATGAAAAAATATCTATGACGTCATACCTCCTACACAAGTCACTCTGTATGTAAATTATATGTTAAAAAATGCACAACTAAAAATAAAATTTGACGGGTCCGAGGGTTTTTCCCAAAAGTTAGTTTTTGAATTTTTAACGAATTTATTCATTATTATAAAACATATACCGGGGATTATAGAAAGTATCAGTCCTAAAAAACCTTAGTAAAACTTAGGTGTAAGTATATTTTTTAATAAATATTTCATACAAATTTGTAGGGTTGAAAAAATAGGACTTGATAGTGGATAATATTGAAATTTTGGATAATAGGACATAATATTGAAATTTTGGGATCATGTAACGGCCATTTGAATTTCTTGGATAGAACTTCACATTATTGATCTGTTGTTTAGTAATGGTAATCATTTTGTATAAGACCTACAAAGCTTGCTGAAATTCTTGCTGAAAAGTTCGAATTTATCGAGAATCAACTATTAACCTTTGTCCAAAATTCATCAGTTCATCGAGGAGACTACCTTGACGACTTTTGGGCGATGATCAATAAAATCGATTGTGAAATTTGTTATTATATCGAATTTTGGTGTCAAAGTGTTCAGAAATTAAATTATGTATCATGTATAATGTGTTCAAAGTAAATTGTATTTAAAATGATCACTAATCAACATCGAACGTTTCTTAAGTGTATGATATGTCCTTTTATTAAATTAATGAACATTTTAAGAATGAAGTTAAGATTAGTTGTTGAGATAGAATTAGATTAGTTGAGATATCCAATTTAATCCGATGAATACAGTTTAAATGCTAAACGTATTTTGTATAGTGACTAATTCATAAATATCATATTTCATTTATTCATACATTTGTATGTAAGTATATTTAATATTTTATATATTAGCATTGTATGACCTATTTAAATAATTAAATGAAGGTATGCATAACTAAATAAAACGATACATAATTTATGAAAAGTTGTCATAGAGTAATATAAAAACGATAATACCTTTTCTCTTAAAGTATGAAATGAAAGATAATAAATGGTATGAAAATGCAATAGACATGTATTATTCACAGATTAACGATTACTATTTTCGTGACGAGTATTATCTTGGCTCTAGTTTTAAAGTTCATGAAAGGCGTAATCCTTTCTAAGCACTATAAAGCAAGTGACCAAGTTGATAAATAAATAACACTTGTTCTTACGAATTTTCATTCATCATAGCGATTAGGAAACATCTGTCAAGTATGAAAAACATTAGGCACACCTTCATGTGTATCATCCATATTAGACATAATCGTGCTTTACTTGTTTTCTCTTCCCTTTCTTCTCGTTAAACTTTTCTAATTAAATTATATTACATCAAGGGATTCCGGCGTGTGTAAATATGACAAAACGATTTTCTTGTGGAATATAAAGGGTTCCCTAAATAAACGTTCAAATTTGTAGAAAATATTATGACCAGATAATTTTATAACCATTACTTTTCGTTTATTTTCATTCTCATTACATACGATTTTAAATGAGTTCAACGATTTCAAAATGAGAAAATAACTATGTCAGTAACTTCATTCGGCATTTGTCTTGGATCAATGTACGGCACTCATCAGTGTACGGCACTGATGAGAACTAATAAGTTCGAAACAGCTGTTTGTCGTTCGGTTCCCATCCGGGACAGATGTGGAATCCTACCCGTGGCGGCTTTTATTTTTTGAAAAAATAACTGCCTAAACTAAACTACTAAATAATCATAATAACTGTATTATGATAGATATTCCAACCGATTGGGATTTCCAAAACAGACATTTGTGATCTTATGATCTATAAAGATTAAAGAGTTTTTCTGTTTCTTGTATCATTCATACATATGTACATTACAGTGAGTGTTTGTTCTCAATTAAAATAAGGATTTAAAACACTGAAAACCTGGTTTTAAACCCTTAAAGACGTTAAAATCACTGATTTGACAGTAACAACCCTAGTGGTCACTAGCCATTTAATTGCCTATTACATTATAATACAAGTAACATAATAGGGTTATTATATTCGATAATTGGGAATTGTAATTTAAAACAACTTTAAAATGGTATATTTTAAACATGTTTCTTTATATCACAATGGTAGAAATCAATGATTTACTTTAAGACAAATAAGAGTTAATTTAGTCGAATTATCTTGTAATATCCCACCTTGCGGGTCACTAGGACGGAAGTTGTGTGGAAAACAATACGAAATAAATAATACAAACAAGATATGCAAGATACGTAGTGAGAGAAAAAAAGCTATTTATAAACAAAATACATGGATACAAAAAAAAAGTTTGTAAAGACCTACACATGTTAGAAACTTGAAATAACATATTTTTGTTGTTGAAAATAAGTGTAGACAGTATATAACAACTTTAATGCTAAACGACATATGGAATATGTCGTTTAGCATTAAATAAACAAAATATGTCTGCTATATAGTGAAAAAGAATCTAACGAAAAACGATGCCTCTAAAATATAGTCAATAATGAATTAATTTCAGTATTAACCAACAGCTTGAATTTAAAATAAATTCATTAATGCCTATATTTCAGGAGGTCATCGAAAGTATCTCAGCTCATGACATTATCCCCATGGTAAAATAGTCTTGAGATGTTGGATATGGATTCGGTAATTTTTATAGATAGAAGTTTTTATATAGAATAATATACAGCTACGTTTATTTGAATGATTTAAAGCACCATTTAAATAAAAATGATGAAAAATTATGCCCTTGTACTACTATACACTACTATATTGTATATAATTATACTCCATAGCACTGTTTGTGTTTTAATTATATAACGAATGACTTTCACATTGTCCCACATTTTATGTTTAAGTTTTCTTTTGTGTAGCTATATAGGTAATAGACTTATAAGTTCATTTTTCCAACTACATTTTACATATATTTATATTTTGAATTAATATTTACTTTAGCTATTAATACAATAAATTTGTAAAGATAATATATACGATCAAGAAAGAATATAATGAGGCACTTTCGATACAGTTTCCTGTAATTTATGGAATAACACGTTTGGAGTATTAAGTATGTTCTTGGCCTCAAAAATGATTGGGCCCTCTTGACCAGGAGTACAATAAACTCCAAAATTAGAATTTATGAACGTATCGAATGTGTCTCATTAGAATCTTACCACCAAGAGGTGCCACATATACCGGGTGTAAACGATATTAGAATCACGCCCACAACTTTGTTGTTTTTTAAGATATCACTTCTAAGTTTTGGGAATCAAAAGAAACAAGTAAATACCAATCAATGTACATTAATTATATCATCCTATCTATTCATTTTAACTGGAAAACCCTGTCTTCCAGTTAACAGTTCCTGTATTGTAGATTTTTACATATTTATAATTAGTGAGCCCATGGTATGTGCGATAGTATTAATTCGGGGAAACTTTTCACGAAACATTTTGCTTACTGCAGTTTACGTCTGTATATAAGTAACCCTGACTGCTGGAAAATGTTCTTTTCTGAGTCGTCAAGTAGGGGAAAAATAAAATCGGGAACAAAAATCGGTCAACTTTTCTTTTATAACCATTTAAACATATCGGAAATGGTTTTTCCTATGTATTTTTTATCGAATTGTTACGGAACGGATTACTGTGCTAGTTAAATATAATTTTTCTTTCTTACAGAGATACCGAACTCTTTACCATTAATACATAAATAACTTACAAGAAAAGTGTTTATTGAATTGATGATTTAATACAAAACAAATGCTTTCTGTTCCAAAATACACACCACGATACAGGCACATGCAGATGGCACTCAAATATCGCTCCACTTCGACTATTCTAAGGTATCAAAAAATAAAACCCGCCACAGGTAGGATTCGACATCTATCCCGGATCGGAACCGAACGACATACAGCTGTTTCGAAGTTATTAGTTCTCATCAGTGCCGTACACGGTACGCCGATCCAGGACAAATGCCAAATGAACTCTATGGGGTGTACATCTTTATCGATACGATCTCTGTCAGCAACATATAAGTCGGAAATCGAGAAAGGAACAACCAAACCGCCAAGCGGTTATCAAAGTAGTTCCCGAATAGCAAAGCTATTACATAATCGCTCTAGGAAACAATTACTCCTCGGACTAAAGCCCCGCCAGGCATTGAATTATACCTAGAAGCGATCCTCGACCCCTTTCTCGTGTTTCTGCACGATCAGATACGGTTTCAAAAAATAAAACCCGCCACAGGTAGGATTCGACATCTGTCCCGGATCGGAACCGAACGACATACAGCTGTTTCAAATTTATTATTCTCATCAGTGCCGTACACGTGTACGGCACTGATGAGATGTATACCCCATAGAGTTCATTCGGCATTTGTCCTGGATCGGCGTACCGTGTACGGCACTGATGAGAACTAATAAGTTCGAAACAGCTGTATGTCGTTCGGTTCCGATCCGGAACAGATGTCGAATCCTACCTGTGGCGGGTTTTATTTTTTGAAACCGTATCTGATCGTGCAGAAACACGAGAAAGGGGCCGAGGATCGCTTCTAGGTATAATTCAATGCCTGGCGGGGCTTTAGTCCGAGGAGTAGTTGTTTCCTAGAGCGATTATGTAATAGCTTTGCTATTCGGGAACTACTTTGATAACCGCTTGGCGGTTTGGTGGTTCCTTTCTCGATTTCCGACTTATATGTTGCTATTCTAAGGTAGCTGAAGTTTCTAATAAAATTACTCAAAATCTTGAGAGGATTGTATAATTTTCGAAAAAACAATTTGAAATTAAATCCTCAAAAACGTAGTGCTATCTTATTCTGTCCTAATAAGAAAAGACATTTTGAAAGCCTTATTAAACATATAGATTGAAGGTCAAAGTATTAATTTTATAAATTGTGCGAGACATTTTGGCATGCTCTAGATGAAAAGATAAGATTTTATGAACACGTTAAAAAACTACATACTCCACAGAAGTCTTATCTTTGCTTAAATCTATTATATTCAAACATACAAAGTTTAAACTTTAATGTTAAGTAGCAACTTTGTGAAACTTTAGTATTACCCATTTTTAATTATTCTAATCATTGTATTAGTATATTTTCCATGTTTGGATCAAATCACAAAAAGACGAATCAAGAAAATTCAAAATACATGTTACCGTTTTATATTTAGTTTGAGGAAGTATGATCACATTTCTGACAAAAATAATAATCCTAGGTCGGCTTAATATGTACAATTTAGACAACGCAGTTATACTTTATGATTCCCTTAATAAATATAGCAAATACTTGTCACCTTTACTATTTAGCTAATAGTTTTTATATATACTTATATACAAAAACAGACGAGACGAGGAAGGATTGAAAACTTATAAGTCAATAAAGTGGGAAATCATAGGAAAGTGTAGAAAAGCGAAAGAACAATGGATAGAGGATAAATGCAAAGAAGTAGAAGATAAGCTGCAAGCAGGTAAGACCGATGAGGCTTACAAAATAATTAAGAGGAACTTCAGGGATATAGGACCAATAAGTAGAAGCATTAGGAGTCAATCGGGGGACATACTGATCGGAAGAGAGAAGAAAGCAGATAGATGGAAGCAGTACTTAGGAAACTTATACGAGGGTCAGGAATTAAGAGAGATATTAGAGGAAGAATCTAGCATCGATAGGGAAGATGTAGGAAAACCTATATTGAGAGAGGAATTTGAAATAGCACTAAGGGGGCTAAAGAACAATAAAGTGCCGGGTGTAGATAAAATACAGGCGGAAATTTTGAAATGTGCGGGACAGAAAGTAGTAAATAGGATGTTTAAACTGGTAAAATACATGTACGAAATGGTCGAGATGCTGGAGGATTATAAGAGGAACATTATCGTTACTATACCGAAAAAGAGAGGAGCCGACAAATGCGAGAACTTTAGAACGATTAGCTTAACTTCCCACGCGTCAAAAATCTTAACCAGAATAGTGCAGAAGAGGATGGAAAATAGAGCGTAGGAAATACTAGGAGAAGACCAATTCGGGTGTTTAGGCGAAATAGGGGAACTCGCGAAGCTATTCTGGCGCTAAGAGTAATGTTAGAGAGAACAATAGAAAAAGAAAAGAACGCTTATATAGGATTTGTAGATTTAGAAAAAACTTTTGATAATGTAAGATGGGAAAAAATGTTCAAGATACTAAAGAGCGCGGGAATTAAGTATAGAGATAGGAGAGTAGTACACAATCTATACAAAGAGCAAACTGCTGTTATAGAAGTACAAGGGGAAAGAAGGGAAATAGGTATTAGGAAAGGAGTAAGACAAGGATGTACGCTATCACCACTAATTTTTAATCTGTACTATCTAGTATTAAATCTAGTAAAGAGGAATTAGAATCAGCGTTGAACGAAATGGAGGCAGTGTTGACAGAGGAATATGGAATGAGGGTGAATAAAAACAAAACTAAAGTGTTAGTGTGCAGAGGGCGCGAGAGCAGAGCAAAAACGAAAGTAAAAATTAATAATGAAAGATTGGAGGAAGTTAAAGACTTCACTTATTTAGGAAGTAGAATAAATTGGGATGGAAGAAGCGAGAAAGATATAAAACAAAGAATAGCGCAGGGTCGAGTAGCTTTTAACAAAAAGAAAGCATTTTTATGCTCGGGGGTAATAAACTTTGAAACAAGGAAGAGATTTTTGAAAACGTATGTATGGAGCACGGCACTGAAACCTGGACGGTAGGGGAAGCAAGTAGGAAGAAATTAGAAGCTTTGAGATGTGGTGTTACCGAAGAATGATGAAAATACCGTGGACTGATAGGGTTAGAAACGAAGACGTATTAGAGAAAGTCGGCGAGAAAAGAAGTATGTGAAAAAACATAAAGAAGAGAAGAGATATAATGGTATGACACTTGCTGAGACATGGGGGAATAGTTCGCGATATTTTGGAGGCAAAAATAGGAGTGAAGAAAGGCAGAGGTAGGCCTAGATTAGACTACTGCTCGCAAATAGTAAGGGATATAGGTTGTAGCACAATTAGCGAAATGCGTAGGTTAACACAAGATAGGAGAACCTGGAGGTTAGCGTCCAGCCAGTCTTAGGACTGATGACCTCATGATGATGATGATGAGATACTTATATATTCTTCGTGTTATGTATATCTATCTATATCTGTATCAGTATCAATCTTTCTTAAATATTAGTATAATTCATTTAAATAAATTTCAAGCTGACTCCGCATCGATTAATTAATCCAGTAGTACACATCATCTGTATCAGATACTTAGTATAAGTACTAATATTAGTTAATTGCTATGACTTATAACTCTAATTAACTGTTCATGTAATATATAATTTATTTTAGGGTTAAAGTAGCCTATAATTTAGGCTACATTTATTATAGTGTAAGAGCAGCTTAATGACTAAATTTCGTCCTTTATATAGAGTGTCTCAGTTGGAACTATCAGATTTCAAATTTCTTGATTAAGTTACGAACTGTTAACTTTGTAGGCGCTTCGTTTGGTCCTAATTTTGTGCAATTTTTTCTTGATGCAACTGCAATTGATCGCTCACTTTCATAGAACAATTGTACACAAACTATTCGTTGTTGAACTGGTCAATCGCGGATATTGACGTCGTATGGTTTGTAGATGACATCTTTGACAACATAAACGGCGCGCAATTCAAATCCTATAGTTTCAACTGAGACACGCTATATTAGAACAAGGATAGTTGTATTTTCCTGATACTTAATTCGATAAAGATATATTATTATAAGTATATCCACTTTGTATATCTACATAAAATAACAAAAAATAAATTGTAAATTAGGAACTTTGTTCCTCGTTCTAATCTACGAGTTACATTATCACTTTCTAGAGCGTGAAGATAACCGTTTTCAAGGAAAAAATCGGACAAGACCTATATTTTTTACATACCACTTAAAAGATATGTGACAGATATAAAAAGTTCAAAACTACTCCAAGGTTTACTATACGTACATAGATACTTCTTATAACATTGGTGAAATTAATGATCGGAACGATATCCTTGGTGCCGCCTATCGACAAAAAATAATAAGTCGCTAATACGCTGATGTTAAAACCAATAGACTTACGTCAACAAACGTTTTTCAGATTAGAAAATAATAATCTCAAGTCCCAGATCTGTTCTACGGGGGGCGAATGTTGATAAAACGGACACTTTGTGACGGTTAGTTAGAGGTATTTTATCCTGATCTTTTTCGTCGGAATGAAAACTTTTTATTCGCCCAGTATTTACCTTGGTATTTTCATACTTTCAATCAGGACAGTCTATTGATTTGTAGATGTGGAAATCCCCTATAGACTCTCGGATAAATTAAGTCGCAACACGAAAAGCATCGCACGACACGTCAATTATAGCAAAACGGGAATATTATATTATCGGTATCGGAACGGGATAATCCTTAGTATTCTATTCCGTACAGAAAAGCAACAAGGCAAGGTCTCGTGACGTCATTTACTGGCTGACAATGACAAGAAGTGAATATTATTTTCGCTAATACACAGGTAGGTAAACGGAATCCTTGGCCCCATTCGAAAATCCTTCTTCGGCTTGTAACGTGATGCAGAATGATGCGAAATAGGAAAAAAAAAACTTCGGCCGCTTGGAAACCTAACGTAACCACACCGTGTCACTGCCCCTCAGTTTTAAACAAATTATGAAAATAATCACTTTAATAATTATTCTCGTTTACGAGAAACTATTGCTATAATAACATTCTAATTTTATCTGTTTATGCCTTGTGGGTTTTTAAACACGGAAACAAAGTTGGGAATAAATAGATAGAACTGTCTGAAAATGCAATAGCATAATAGCAAGCGCTGGCAAATTGATAGGTGCAATGCAAAATAAAAAAAAAATGGATACTCTACCGATAGTAAATCAACTGTCATCTTACCGAGGAGATCTCTTCATTTAGAGATGAAGTGGTAATAATATAATCCAGTCTTATTCCATTGTAAAAAAACACGTTTTTAATTAACACACAATCACGATGTCGACCACTTGTTGTCATTTAATTGTTATTAAGCAAAACGACACTAAGTACACCCCATTACAAACTTAGCACGACCGTAAACAGATCCAGTTGACATATTATCAAAATAGTAGAGTGCGTAACAAACGATCAGCGCACTGGCACTCACATTGCATTAAAGATTTCACTTTACAACCGTCTTCCCCTTCAGAAAGTGGACGGTACCGTATGTCGTTCGCGAGACCGCGCTTTGAAGGCGCCACCAATCGGGCCGCCACAGGTTCTTTCTACACCGTTTGGATCGCGCTCGCACCGACGCCACGGACTTCCCAGAGCGGGTATCTATGCAACTGAACTGAACGACTAGAACGGATTGCCGACTCGGCTACATTCATACAGAGAGATCCAGATTGATTGAAGGTGACGTTACACGGAAACTATGCTAAAACTATTAGAAACGATTGCGATTACGATTTTCTTAATTTACTTGCAATGTTTACAATGTTCGGTAATTGTACAGAAGTGACACCAATTCGTCCTCGTCGTAGTCGGTCAAATAAAAATATTGCTGCAGTAAGAGAGAAAGTGTACGGGAGTATCCAAACACGTCAATTAGAACACAACAATTGAATCTGTCAAGAGCCGCCACGCACCGGATTTTAAAGAAAGATCTGCATCTGTCAGTATACAAAATTCAGTCAAACATAACAATTAGAAGTTACAGATCATTTATGGGTGTTAGAGAAGAAAGACGATTATGCTGATTTTTGTAACAAAATTTTGTTCAGCGGTGAAGTAAATTTTCATCTTGACGGACTCGTCAACAAACAAAATTGTCGAATTTTGGGTGCTGAAAATCCACATGTTATTCACGAAAAATACAATGTATCCACAGAGATGCACGGTTTGGTGCGCATTTCGGAGTGGTGGAGTAAATTGGACTATACTTCTTTGAAAATAAGGCTGGTAATGCTATCGTGTCAGGCATGTTGACGTTGTATAGTTTGTAGATGACACTCGTTCAGTATTGACGTCTTTGACAGAATACAAATGGCACGGAATTCAAATCCTATAGTTCCAACTGAGACACTCCGTATTTCGTCGATCAGTATAGAGGAGCTTCGTAATCTGCAATTTACCTAGGGATATTTGACAGCGCGATATTTATTGAAGCAGCTTCATTCTGTCACATTAATTGGAAGTACTGGTCAGTTCAACGGTTTTCAATTTCAAGGCTTGTATCCTGATTTTTATTCGATTTCTCATTAAACTCTCTTTTCTCTCTATTACACTCAAAGTAAATCAGTATTTTTCAGCGCTAAAGACTAGTTGACTATGGATTCTATGGTAAATGAATAAAGAATCTCGCAATTTATATGTATATTATAATTAGTAATGTTTAAGGTTAGGAAATAGTTTTCTGGTTAAGAGAATCATGCTTCTTACAATTTCCAAATCATCAAGAAATTAACTACGCAATTTTTCCACCACACGTACGATTTTTGGTGACAAAGTTTCAAAATACCGATAGTGTCGCCTTGAATATTTTGTCAGAAACTCTGAAAAATGTTTACGAACGTTTAAATATTAGTCCAACTAAAGACTTATGACAGCTTGCTGCTCAGACAGATAAATAGGTACTTATCTAATATAACCTTTAAACTGAAGAATATGTTTAGAATTGTCGTAGTTCTGTAGACAAAGGCATACAAAGAGTTATATACAACCGTATAAAGTCGCATAAGTAGTGTAAGAATTAATACCTCTTCAATTTAGAGAAATCGGAGAATCATTGTTACTTATTCAATATATCGTCCTGCCCTAGCTGCTGAATTGAATTCACCCTAAAGATGATTTTACGAACTTTGTAATATTGACTTTTTTCTGGACAATTTTTGAATTTCACATTGTAGTATAAAATTTAAGCGACAAATTAGGGATATGGGTAGTAGTATAGCAAAGCGGGTTCTGGCTCACTCTCGGATTTGTCCGCGGACATTTGATGCGGATGGCATGTGGTCATTGTTGATCTGAAGAACTCTTGGCGCAGGTATAAAACAGGTCTGTACAGGTATAAAACAGGTGTGTACCGGTTTAAAACAGGTATGGTGGTATTAGGAAAAAAAACATGACGTCATTAAACAGGTTACCATTAATCTATAATAATTGACGTCATGAGTCAATTATTATAGATTACTCTAATAAATAAACCTTACTAAGAATAGAAAAACCCATAGGTGCTCGTTTATTTAAGAAATACATCCCATTTGGTTAATCTTAACGAGATAACCCCGATAAATGCAAAATAATGTGAATAAACTGAATGATGTAATGATGTATGAAGATTTCATTACCCCCGCCATATCTACGCCTATGCCCCCTAGGTAACTGTAAAAAAATATCAGCAACAGCAACTCTTCCAGCACCGTGAATTAAAACCTATTTAATCATTCCGTCTGGCAAAGATCTAGATATCTCGATAAAACTACTCAAGAAGGCCATATACACATAAAGTCAGTGCGCAATAGGCCAGTAAAAGTCAGTGGCGAAGTGAACAGAAGCGAGTGATTTGCCTGAACGACTTAAAGCGCGATAACTTCAGTTACTCCTGAACAGTAGCGGTTCGTCGGGGTAGTATGAAGTACATCATTTTAATCAATATTGGGTTATAAGGTGTTGTTATTGAGTCGGTGTTGTACTCTGATATTGTTTGGGGTTAAATTAAAAATATATTGAGTTATTTTATTTATTTTTTTTTATTTGTTATTAAATTCATATTTTCAGCATGAATCATAGTCACAACCAAGGTGCTATGGTAAATGAGGCGCTTAAATTATTTGTAGGAGCAAGTTATGGATTAGTATTTTACTAATTGGTAATTATACTAAGGGGCTAAAGTTTAGGATAAAAATAATAAAAAAGTTTTTATCGATACTTAAACGAAGTTCTTGGAGATGTTCATTTTTATATTTAATTTACAATGCTTCAATAAATATTGACAGCATACAGGACGTTTGAATCTCATGTACCGTTGTTAATATAATTGTCTTTAAATATGATGTTCTATTTTGTACGACGTTTTATATTTTTTAAGAGCCCTTTGACAGACAATTTAAAGAGCATAACATTTGTCATCTATTATTTAGTGGCTAGCGAGATAGTTGTTCTCGAATTAGGATATTTTGTGTCTAATTACACTCCGACAGTATATAATTTTACAACTGTTATATAGATCCACAGTGTGTAGTGTTGTTACTTGTTTTGGAGAAGTTTCTGCAACTATTAGGTAATATAAGGTAAAAAATAATCAAATTCACTTTATGCGCAGATGATATCGAGATTAAAACGTCTGGGTATAAAAAAAGTTTTCTGGAAAAGGCTGCTTTTCACTAGCAATAACAGAAACAGGCTTGAGAAGGATTTGTATCTTGTTTTATATATTCTAGCATATAATTAGTTTGCAAGTGTCATTTGAAAGTGCCACCTAACAGCGTCAGTTAAAAGTAATTTAATTGCAAAATTCAAACTCTATTAAATTGGCATTTTTAACTAAAAAAGAAATAACAAAACAAATATCCCAACAAATATATTACGCCAGGAGCAATAATAGGGGCAAGATTTTGGGAAAATATCGCGTTAGTGACCGGGAAAATGGACGTATCTTAAAATACTATCAGAAATTAGGCTTGATGTAAGGATACTATAAAATCCAAAATGAACATCCCGTGAATTGGCTGAGGACTATAGTATAAGTGGGAGGTCAGTTTTTAAAATTTTGAAAAAAAAATGGCATCCGTAAAAAAATTACATTAATTTATAGATTGGGTGAATACTATCGGGATCACGATTTGGAGTTTCGTGAAACAGTGATGAAAATGTGCTTCAGAAAACAGAAATTCAGCTTTCTTCTCCTGGTTATTTTTTTAAAACATGAGGCCACATTTACTATAAATGGAAAGACATACATATGTATGTACGATATTTAGCAACAGATGTGGATGCGTGAGCATCATACCCAATATCGACAAAAACTCGACGTTTGAGTGGAGATAGTGGGGGACAGAGTTTTGTTGTCGTATTTTTTAAGGTGCCTTAATGGGACAGATATAGTTTGCCTTAAAACAAGAATTAGTTCCCGCGTTTGCTCAATTGTATTAAAACGAATAAGATCTAAAGATTGGCTGCTTCGTTGTGGTTCAAACAAGATGGAGCACAAAGATTGCAAGACAAGTCAAGGTTATTTGACATTCCAAGGTCACTGAATTAGATGAAGAGGGTCTGTAGAATGTCTAGCTCGTTCTCCGGATATCAATTTATGTGATTATTTTTATGGGGCTATTTGAGAAATAAAGTATAAATCATCGTCAGCTACTTAACATTGACAATTTGAAAAACGTGAATTAGATATGAAATACAGGGAATCGGATCTCAAATTATTAGAAATGTTCTAAATGAATGTAAATACCATTTGGCTGTAGTTCAAGAAGTTTTGGGAACACATCGAATACTTAATTTAGATATGTTTCTATTTATATTTATTTGGCTATGGTATATGTATTTGTTCACCATGTAACGTTTCTGCTAGTTCAGGAAATTTAATTCAGCGCTCTGATTGCTTAATTCACCCTGCGTTATTTCATGGTCGGATAAACGTCGCCAAGATGAGTAGCAATAATAAAACACTATCAATGTGACTGTTTAAAATCCACAAATCCACACACACACACAAATCCACACACACACACAAATCCACACACACACACACAAATCCACACACACACACACAAATCCACACACACACACACAAATCCACACACACACACACAAATCCACCCACACACACACACAAATCCACACACACACACACAAATCCACACACACACACACACACACACAAATCCACACACACACACACACACACAAATCCACACACACACACACACACACAAATCCACACACACACACACACACAAATCCACACACACACACACACACAAATCCACACACACACACACACACACAAATCCACACACACACACACACACAAATCCACACACACACACACACACAAATCCACACACACACACACACACACAAATCCACACACACACACACACACACACACAAATCCACACACACACACACACACACACACACACACACACACACACACACACACACACACACACACACACACACACACACACACACACACACACACACACACACACACACACACACACACACACACACACACACACACACACACACACACACACACACACACACACACACACACACACACACACACACACACACACACACACACACACACACACACACACACACACACACACACACACACACACACACACACACACACACACACACACACACACACACACACACACACACACACACACACACACACACACACACACACACACACACACACACACACACACACACACACACACACACACACACACACACACACACACACACACACACACACACACACACACACACACACACACACACACACACACACACACACACACACACACACACACACACACACACACACACACACACACACACACACACACACACACACACACACACACACACACACACACACACACACACACACACACACACACACACACACACACACACACACACACACACACACACACACACACACACACACACACACACACACACACACACACACACACACACACACACACACACACACACACACACACACACACACACACACACACACACACACACACACACACACACACACACACACACACACACACACACACACACACACACACACACACACACACACACACACACACACACACACACACACACACACACACACACACACACACACACACACACACACACACACACACACACACACACACACACACACACACACACACACACACACACACACACACACACACACACACACACACACACACACACACACACACACACACACACACACACACACACACACACACACACACACACACACACACACACACACACACACACACACACACACACACACACACACACACACACACACACACACACACACACACACACACACACACACACACACACACACACACACACACACACACACACACACACACACACACACACACACACACACACACACACACACACACACACACACACACACACACACACACACACACACACACACACACACACACACACACACACACACACACACACACACACACACACACACACACACACACACACACACACACACACACACACACACACACACACACACACACACACACACACACACACACACACACACACACACACACACACACACACACACACACACACACACACACACACACACACACACACACACACACACACACACACACACACACACACACACACACACACACACACACACACACACACACACACACACACACACACACACACACACACACACACACACACACACACACACACACACACACACACACACACACACACACACACACACACACACACACACACACACACACACACACACACACACACACACACACACACACACACACACACACACACACACACACACACACACACACACACACACACACACACACACACACACACACACACACACACACACACACACACACACACACACACACACACACACACACACACACACACACACACACACACACACACACACACACACACACACACACACACACACACACACACACACACACACACACACACACACACACACACACACACACACACACACACACACACACACACACACACACACACACACACACACACACACACACACACACACACACACACACACACACACACACACACACACACACACACACACACACACACACACACACACACACACACACACACACACACACACACACACACACACACACACACACACACACACACACACACACACACACACACACACACACACACACACACACACACACACACACACACACACACACACACACACACACACACACACACACACACACACACACACACACACACACACACACACACACACACACACACACACACACACACACACACACACACACACACACACACACACACACACACACACACACACACACACACACACACACACACACACACACACACACACACACACACACACACACACACACACACACACACACACACACACACACACACACACACACACACACACACACACACACACACACACACACACACACACACACACACACACACACACACACACACACACACACACACACACACACACACACACACACACACACACACACACACACACACACACACACACACACACACACACACACACACACACACACACACACACAAAATGTCCTAGTCAAAGTCAAAAACTAAAAAAACTAATATCTCGATAGCCACAAAAATAACAAACGACAACTGTCATATTTTGAAATTGTCTGCCAAAGGTCTCTTCAAAAATATATAAACATTACAGGGCATCAATATATTTTAAGGGGTAACACCATTGTACATTTTTCTTAAAATCGATTTTTTTTCTATTAGTTTAAAAAATTCTTTGAACATCTTAGAATATGGAGCAGAAATTTTTTTTCCTAAAAAATTTCACCTGCGTCAAATAAATACCTGCTGGAAAGGTACAGTCTAGGTACAGCATCATGTTTAAGTACAAAAAAAAAAAGACTGTATGTATGTACAAACCAGTATGCTCTCGATTGGGAAACCTAAAAAAAAAACGTGCATGGCCTCGGAGGAAAAAGTAAATTAACTACCAAATTGATTGATCAATTAACAATTTATTATGGCTTGGCAATATGTCGGAATACAAACTCCTTGGAAAATATGAAAAATAAAAGCTGGGCTGGGCCTTATTTCATAAGTTATCAACCGACGAAAATCCGCAGCAAGAGAAGTACTCAGAGTCTTGGTGTGACTGCAAAAAGGCGCAAGCAGTGGATTCCTTGGACACCTTCTACCATAAGCCACCGCTTCCTAAGGAAGTTTTTAAAGCCATCAAACCGATTTACGAGGACCTGAGCCGAGACGTGTTGCTTGGGAGGCTACACGCAATATAGCAATGAAACTTTCAATACTACTGTTTTGGAACTGTTTCCAAAATCTTACTCAAGCGGCAAAAAAGTTTTGAATATACCGACTGATATTGATTGCTGTGTGCACTTTTAATGAATGTCTGATTAATATTCTTCGAATTATGAAAGGTTTGGAGATGGATATTGGCGTCCAATCATACAATTTTTGTCTAGAAGCTGATGCTAAGGGATCAAGGACACCGAGATGTCTTTGACAGACGCAGCGAAAGAGACACTCTCGAGCATAAACTGTTCGAGAAAAGGGAATGAGGATTATTTAAATATAGAAGGGCAGCTTTATGGTCCTGGGATAGCAGATTAACGGTAAAAGTTTTTAAACAGCAGGATTTTTTATTTCTTCATGTCTATAATACTTTAGTTTAAAGAGTTTAAAATTTCAAAACTTTAAACAAGTTTTTCTCATGATTTTTTAAAACGGCACGCAGCATAACTTCAACAATTTTCATTCTTTACATGCGATTTTTTAACAATATCTTTAAAATAACATTTTGAAGTGAAATACGTACGGAATTTTGGATAGATTAATTAAACATTATTTAATGACAAGTTATTGCCCGTTTTTGTCGACAATTTAACGTTTTTTGTTTAGAAACTCACTAATCACACAAAAATCAATATCTTCAAAATCACCTATTAGTATTTTACTAGTTTTAAACATGTAGATTAAGTGCTTGTTTTTCCAGATTAAAATTTGCACCTTAATTTCAACATGCCTCGCGAGAATGGCTCCAGTATCGCCATTTTTGGATATTTTTTGATAATAATTTTTTGTATACTTAAATATATGCCTAATAACTTAAATTTTATCTCGTTATCATTTCTTCCATCGAAAAAGAAAATTGTCAAATAAGCCCTTTTTTAAGCTTATAAAATTGGTGTTACCCCTTAAAAATTACATTGGTGGCTGTACAGGAAATTCGACGCTCTGTATACTGCCAATATTTCTTGAAACGCCCTAAATTGGAAATAAAAATTTACGTATCGGAATATTTCGTTTAAATACCGATAAAAACGCATTTTTCAATTTGATTCAAAACATTAGCTTCCCAAAAAATAAATAAAATAAACTATATTTTGGAATACCGACTAATTTTTAATTGTGATGCAGAACTGTTGTTGATAGTCCTAAACCCCGATGAATAAGGAAGTTTTCAAGAGTGCTTTTGCAATAATTTTTTTCCTTTCGTAATAATGAGGAATAAAATTATCGTATAATAAATACAATAATTCATATACATATAAAAGTTAAATTATCTATGCAATAAAAAAAGTTCCGTAACAGAACTTTCATCGGAGAATACAATAATATTTAAATCTAATTTGAATAATCAATATTAATGACTACTCACACTTACTGTTCACTTACGTACTGCCAGTATCACATACCTGAAACAGACAGTAATGATTAAAATATGAATTAAAAAAAAAGGAAAGTGATGGTTAAGATGGAAAGTAATGGTAAAAAATAAATTGACAAGATTATTAAGACAGGCTATTAATTATTATTTACTAGAGAAGAAGGAATACTAGGTGTACTATGTACCAATTTTATAATTTTGATTACAAGACAGATGTTTATATCCAACATGCTTATTACATTCAGTATAATATATACAGTGTGTCTTGAGACTAAGGAGTAACATTTATTTTACTCATATCTTTTATGTCGCAAAAGTAAGTTTGTGGATGAATACAAATTGTCACCATTTTGGTATATTTTGGATGAAAACAGACGGATCGTGTCAACAGTTGAGGCAATTTGACGACTAATAAGTCCATGTGATATCCCATTTTAAAGCATTTCCTGCGGTGAGTTCCACAAAGAAAATCGAAATTTGGTTAATAAATAACAAAAATATTCAACAGAATGGATCCATAGCAAGGACATTTTCTATTACAAACAACAAAACTGAACAAAATAAAAACGGTTACAACAGTTATTCAAGTGGGCCACTATTTTGAACTTGTTAATGACCTGTTCGATCCTGGACAGCATTTAGGGCATTATTCCTAGCGGAATTTAACGAACAACCCTCCCTTATTCTAATCTTCAATTATTTGATGGTTCCTGTCAATTCACCATATGATTCACGACCAGATCTTCAGGGCCATTTTTTCTTCTCATCTTTCTATAAAAGAAATTGGAAACATTTCTTTAAAGATCTCCAAACATTTGCAGCATAGCGTGCAGAAACATAATCTTTTTTGAACCAATTCGGATTCATCGGTCATATGGGAACAAAGCGATTAAAGCTGGTAATAATTCGAATTGTAAAAAAATCAAATACACATCTCCGTTTATATATTAGCCTCGATATCGTCGACAATATGGTCACAAAATTCTATATTATTCCCGCCCAAACATTTACTTTTTGTGGTCTTTGAAAATTGGTCATTCATCAGGATCTTATTCTACACTAGTCACAAAAATTAAGGGATGTAAAAAATCCAAAATTTGTAGGTGATTTTCAGAGGGCTGTAACTGGAGAAAAATAGTCGCAGATCAATTAAAGAAAAGAAAATTGAAGCTTTAAGTTTCTAGCTTTCAGATCTTGAGTTCAAAAATTTTTAGTTTTTAAGTAATCATAACAAAAACATTAGCAAAATACAATCCAAATTTTTACTTGTCTTTCAAAAGGTAAAATAAAAGCCTTGTACGATCATTTCTCGCCGAGTTATCGTCGTTCAAAGCAAAAAAGTCAGTTTTGACTTTTTGAAAAAAAAAAAAGATTTTTAATGAAAAAAAAAACAAACCGCAGCTCTTTGAAATTTTCAGGGTTTGTTTAGGATACTTTAAGATTGAAAAGAAATAGTTAACATCCTTAGTCTATCCATTATTTGCAAAGTTATGTCAAGTTAAGGGAATATCCGTAGATACGCAATTTTCTACCTCTTTTGCAATTAACATTCTCGCACCGAAACATTTTTTTTTTTATCAAAAATCAATAACTACGACTTGTAAAGAATACTTTGTAGTTTTTAAAACCCTACTTGATTTTTCCGTACGATCTTTATTTACCGAGTAATTACTTACCAAAATCAAAAACTTTTTTGCTTTGAACGATAACGCAGCGAAAAATTGTCAGACAAGGCTTTTAGACTGTTCAAATTAAAGAGGGTAAAATTAACAATAAAAACTTTATGATGGAAGCACTGAAAAAAATCCGTGGACTTTTTGAAAGGCAAGCAAAAATTTGTAAAAAAAATTTTTCCGATGGTTTTTTACGATTACTCAAAAACTGGTAAAAAAATAGTAAACATTTCTTTTTTGAAATCAAGATCTGAAAACTAGAAACTTGGAGCTTCAATTTGCTTTTTTTAAATTGCTCTGCGACTATACTTCTCCAAGTTACACCCCTTTAAAAATCACCTAAAAATTTTTTTAGGTCCCTTAATTTTTGTGCCTAGTGTAGTATGTTGTCGTTTGAATGTTTATGCTGTCAGAGAAAATGTAGATTCGTCTAAGAAAAATACATTATGCAATAAGTTTTGAATCAGTTATGCTCGATACTGTTTCGCAAAATTTCAGTTTTATTATATTCAACAGTGTTCACACAGTTTTTTTCTGTATAGTTTAAATAGATACCATTTTGGTTTATTTACAAAATAATTAATTATTAATTTCGAAACTTATGGCAAACTTTAAGCTGACTTCATTTATCCGCACACTCAATCATAACTGGATTTCAATTCGCCGGTTTTCTGATAAATTCGGCGAATTAAAAATTTGATAAATTATCTTGGAACACAAGTACAAAACCAACCGCAGTAAATGACAAGATATTTTCAATTTACTTATTAAAGACAAACGATTAGCGATCATTTTAACTCATTAATACTAGATCTACACGGAGACTTAAATTTTTTTATAGAATGTTGGTTTCCACAGTCTTTTAATGTATTGATTGCTTTCGGGTCTTGTCGGGGTTGGTTAACTTGTATTGACGTTTCGCTGATCATGCTGTCAGCTTCTTGAGAGGGTTTCCAAAAACTGGACAACTCAATCAAAGCTATTGATCAACCAAATAAAGCAGAACCTAAGTATATAACCAGGAATAGAAGGAGATAACAATACTCTTTGAAAACTTTCTGAGGAAGCTGGCAGCATGATCAACGAAACGTTAAAACAAGTTGGACCAACCGACCAAGAAATACTTCAAAACGATATATCACACAGAGTAACTTCATGTTAGAAATTTCAAAGTTAGGGTTATTAGAGTTTAGGGAGTTGATGATGAAGAGTAGACTGTTATTAGCCATTCTCGGCATCTTCCCACCACTCGGTTTTGCAAGTACCAATTCTCGGCATCTCCCACAATACCGACGTCATGATCGAATTATCACTTTTAATGAATTTTTTTGATTAAATCTATAAGTAGAATAAAATATATTTTATAATGAAAGGGTTATCAATAATTAATAAAATTTTAACTATAAAGATTAATTATAAAAATAGTTTACAGAAATTTGTCGAACATTTTTTAGGTCCTATATGCATCTGAATGGAATGCTGATGTCATGAAAGGGTTATCAATATTAATTACTTAAATTTTTAGATTAATTTTATAATTATAAAAATGTTTTACAAAAATTTGTAGGATATTTTCTTTTAGGTGGCATCTGCATATATTCTCTCGATCTCCTGAAGATATTCATTGTCATAGGCATTATCTCATAGACCATCTCGTGGTCTACATACAGTAGGTATGCATAATATGCATGCAATAATGCATGTATGTATAAACCTACAAATCAGTAGGATTTAAATCTGCTCATAATATTTTTCTAGGATATCAAAAAAAACATTTTTGATATCCTATACACATCCATTTACTGTAATATGAGATAAATATAAAACTTGGGAAATGTTTCTTTTCTATTCTAGTCTAGAAACATTGTATTATTCTTTTGTGAAACATTGGTAGTGGGAATGGTAACATAAACAAAGTATTAAATTCAGATTTATTAACTTATTAATGACGCAGTTAGTAATATCACCGTTTCAAATTCTACTAGTCACCAAGTATCAAAATGCTTTAAGGTATTTAATTTCTCATTGAAATCAGATGTATAGTAAGTAATGAACAAACCTCTCCAGACTAACAAAGATATGTTTAAATGTAGTAATTGGTTGAAATAAAATCTATATGTAAATATGAAACAGGAATTTTTTGTACAGAAAATACACGTTTATTGTATGAAAATGATAAAAAATATTTTATTCAAAGTATTGGCCGTTGCTAGCATAGCTACATTACCCATAGCTACATTTTTCCCATCCCTCTGACATTTTGTGGGTTCCATGTCAAAACAATTCTTACTCTTTTGAGGCAAACTAATCAACGAGCCATTTTCGTAAGAAGTGAAGGCCTGCTCAGCAAGTGCGTGTTCCATCGATGCAAATATCAGTAGTAATCAGACGGAGCCAAGTCTGATGAGAAAACCGCATGCGACAGTATTTCCCAACTAAATGCCTCAATCATTTCCTTGACCGGTTTTGCTGTGTGTGATGGCGCATTATCATGAAGCAAAATCACTTTGTGTTGCCTTTTTTGATATTCTGGTCGATTTTCACGCAAACCTTGATTCAAATTGATCATTTGTTGTCCGTAGCCTTCAGTATTAACAGGTTTGGCCAGGTTTTAGCAGCTCATAATAGATCACCCCCTTCTCATCCCACCAAACACAGAGCATTGTCTTCCGCCCATAGCGACTTGGCCTTGCAGTCGATGTCGATGGTTCGAGTTACCCATGATCTTTTACGCTTAGAATTCTCAAAATAAATCCAATTCTTATCGCCAGTCACAATTCGATGGATAAATGACTTTCTTTTGTACTTGGCGTGCAGCATTTCGCAAATGGTTTTCCGGTTTTGCTGCTGTCTTTCGTTCAGTTTATGTGGAACCCATCCTTTCCCATCTTCTGGATCTTTTCCATGGCTTTCAAACGTATGCAGACGGCTTCTCGTGTCTTATTTAATTGATCCGCGAGTTCTTGTTACGTTGGAGCGTCTTCTCATCCAATAATGCTTGCAATTCGCTATCTTCAAAATTCTTCGGTGGTCATTCACGTTTTTCGTTTCTCACGTCAAAATTTTCACTTTTGAATTTTCTAAACCACTCAAAGCACTGTGATTTACCAAGAGCATGCTCATCACATTCGATGCTTCACTGCATCGTAAAATCAATGGTGTTCGTAAATCGTAGTTTGCAACCACAAAGTTCCACATGTTTAACGACATTAAAAACAATGTTGTTGTATGAAACTTATATTGTTGTGAGATGAAAACCTTTACAGACGTCAGAAAACAAAATGGCGCTAATGACGAAGTATGACGGTAAGTACATTAGCAGCTAAGCCATTATGGGCAAATTCCGGCTTCATATTTACATACCTGGTATATCACCTGGACGTAACTATATTGTAGTTAAATTATTTTAATGAACTTGTCTATCTTTAGGGTATCGAAAATTAGATTGTTTTGCTTGTAATGGAAATCGTGAGGAGTTTGAGGAGTTTGTCAAAAAATGTTAATTTCAACTTGACGATTATTTCAAATTTAAAATGAAATAAATATGAATGTAGAATGAATTATATGAAGTCGTATTCTTACTACTATCTTACTCTCACTATACAATTTCACTACTAATCTTCCTTTGTTAAGAAAAGCAAAACAAAAACAGGCGAGCAGGTTTCCACGAACCCCGAAAGATAACACGTTTCGCGATGCACGTTTCGCCAGTCAAGTTGACATTATCAGGTCATCCTCTGATAACTAGTTTTTATCTGAACCTCTAATTTATATTTATACCAAAATATTGCGTAGCTTAGAATATTTCTAACTTCATGCACTATTCACTAATAAACTCATTTGACGTGTTTATTTTTCTTCATAGTCATTAAAACATGAAGGAATAATTTGTTACAGTTTTCTGCACCATTCCTTCGAATACCTAATATCTTGTAACTACTCCCTCTCATGGTTAGTGACCCGTAATGAGGTAAACGTTCACTCATCATTAATATCACCATTCACCATACCAACCAATACAATGGACTGTACATGGCCCTTAACTTTGTTCATGCTATTATCAGATTGGATCTTAATACTTCCCATGGCTGTTGTTGATTTTTACTTTCAAGTTAGTCGAATCTATTCTATGATTGTTTCCGAAAGAATGTTGAGCAACGGAAAATTCTTCTAATATCTTATATTCTAAATGGGTCATATGCTCCCTAAACTTAGTTACAAGTGTTTTTTGTCTGTCCAATATATTTTCGATTACAATCTTGGTAACTTATTTCATAAATCCCGCATCTTTCATTATTTTCAATTTTATTGTTGGGATTTTCTGCAAATTATTGCTGCAATTTGTTCCCATTTCTGAAAACTTTTTGAGGTAAATTGTGGTTCTCGTGGAATTGACACAATTTTACAATTTTTCCCAAATCCCCAATCTTCCTCAAAAGTCGTGAAGTTATCCTAAATCAACGTTTTCTAATTACCTACCATGCGAGAAGGATACCGGTTACATTTAGTTTCCTTTTATTAGTTGACAATATATGAATATTTTTTCTTAGCTTTGAAATAAGATAAGTATATAAATATATGTCATTGTCCTTGTCTTTAAGTGTAACCTTCCCCTATGAGCTTGGGGTTCTAGGGGAAGGAAGTCGATTTCCGTGTGCCCAAACGTTAAATATAATAGGATTATTTCATAAGTTGCATTTTTCGAAAAATGAAGGTGAAGTAGTATTACAATAACATATCAGGAAGCCTTTTGCTTAGTACGAGTATATTGTTATTAAATGTATGACTGATATGGTTAACGTAACGAATCTGAATTTATAGAAAGATTAGAAAGGATTAACAACATTAACGACGACCATTTCCACAATAGCGTATGGCATAGATGTAAACCGACTGTTGTCTCGTGACGTTTTTGCATAAGTAGACAAACGTAAAATAGCGCATAAACACGCGAACCTCTAGTTGAAATTGCAATTTGTATAACTTATAGTTATAATATACATTATCATATGCTTCAGTTCCTTGCGTTCTTTACAGTTCTAGAGAAGCCGTCGTTTATTTGGTTTGTGGCGCAAACTGAACCGTCCAGCGGCAGAAGTCAGAAGGCATTTGTATGCAAATGCTGATAATTATAACTTGGGCCTAGTCTCCTTGTTAGACGCTTCTAAACGTGTGAGTTATCTTTTCATCTTTAAGAAAAAAAAACATACTAGTACAAAGGCGTGACAATTCAACAAACTGGTTGCACAATCGTGCGTCTACACATAATATATAATATAATAATAATAGTATATACCTCATAAAAAAACATTACATTTCTTTGTAGGATGGGTTTTGTGATTAGCAGGAGTCAGTGGCGGCGACAGGGGTGGGCGAGCGCCCAGGCAAAATCGTTTTCGCCCAACCAGTCGCCCAACCTCTTATAACACCATTATATAACATTCGCACATAAAATAATATATTTAACGCCCTCGCCCACCCTAGATATTTCCTGCCTATTTTCGCTCAACCGCAAAATAATGCTAGCACTGCCACTGGCAGGAGTAATTAAGAACAGTTAGCAACAGCAATTAATTAACAACACTTTAGCAGATAGAATAAACTTAAATTTAAAATTAACAAAACTGGAATATATACACTAACTCTAAAAGAATAATCATCAGTACATAAGTAGTGAACTGCGATTATATGCAAAGTGAAATAGGTACTTCTATATGTATTAATTGGTAAAAGCAAGTTGCAAAAACGTTGCAGTCAAACACACATACATCAAAGTTTAATATAAATAAAAATTTAACTAAAGATATAGCTATTAATATATTTTATTATATTTACATATATGTAAATATCAATTAAAATAATTCTTAAGTTATTATGGTCTAAGTTAAAGTCATGAGGAATCATAAAAGACAGAAATCTACAAGTGAAGTAGCTGCAACCAAACTACAAAATACTGTTGACCTGATCAACATCTTGACTAGAAGATGAAGAATTAATTTGAATGAAACAAAATCAGTAGTTATTAATTTCACCAACAAGAGATACACATCCACATGTTAGACTAAATAATGCTCAGATACCTTATGCCCCCATACAGCAAAGTATTACCCTAGACGTAAGGCTACGCTGGAAGTCTTATGTCAAGAAAAAACAAGAAGCGCTGGAAATCAAGATTAAAAAAATGTACTGGATACTGGGGCGTAACTCCACTCTGCCCACATACAATAAATTGCTTTATACAAGTAAATCCTGAGAGCAGTATAGACTTATGGTATACAGCTTTAAAGCTGTGCTAAAGAGAGGAACATCCAGAATAGATAATGCTTTAAAAACAAAGTACAGAAAAGCGTAGTCAATACTTTTTGGTACTTCCGAAATAGTGACCTCCATCGGGACCTAGAGATGGACACTGGTAGACAGACAATCACTAAGTTTACCAATAGCCATGAACAACGACTCTTAGATCACGTGAACGTTGAGGCCATCCAGCTCATCGACAACACCAACCACAAAAAGGCACTAGAAAACAAAGCCCTATGAGTTAGTTAACTAAGCGCCAGTGTAAAGTAGAGCAAAATGCGGTATTTACAAAATAGTGTTAGTGTTTATTTGTTTTAGAATCTAAGGATTTACTAATGAGTGAGACCTTTAGCTTAAGATCGTAAATAGTAAATTAAGTTAAGTTAAAATTACTTATTGATCGTAAAAAAATCTCTAGATCATAAAAATATTTAATAGATATTTTTTTAAACTAATTTGGAGGTTCCTGCGTTGGCAACTCTTTACTGTCATTTCGCCACTTGTTTTTGGCAAATATCACTTAAGGTTTCCTGTTGTCGACCCCTTTTATATGAATATACAGTGGCTCTCAAAATTATTCATACCTTTGGCGATAATACCCATGGCGTTGTCTAATATTTTCTATTTTGCAAATTCTGCATTATAGTGTACATTGGCTGTTACTTCCATATTAGAATTTATATACAAAAAATTTGAGGCAATGAATACAGTATTGGAAAGTTGACTTTCATTTATTTAAAAGGTATGTGTAACGAAAGTCACAAAACTATTCGTACGGTTACTCGAGTCAACTTATTGGGCAATATCATCTACCGACGAATCTTAGAATTAGTCTCTGGTTAGCTAGGAATTCTAACAAATACGTAATTAGACTAGATACTCATAATATGCATAAAGCTGTCAACATGGGGCGTAAAAATTGCGAAACTACAGTAACGGAACAAGAACAGTGGATTTCAGTGGCATAAGGATAGAAAATCATATAGTGAAATTGGAAAATTAAAAGAAGTCAACTATACAGTATATTGTTAGAAAAATACAAAGAGAAGGGGCAGCAATAAATTACAAATATAAGACGGAAAGGCGGAGGATTTTAACAGAACGTGAAGAGCGATACTTAATAAATGAGGTTAAGAAACAGCCCTTTATTTCGGCTCCTCAATTAGCCAAAAATGCATTAGGCCTCTTTAATAATTGTTAGTGTCAAAACATGCCCTAGAGCATTGAGAAGGAACGAAGCTGACGGTAGAGTAGCACAAAAGAAATCATTTATTAACAAAATTAATAGACGAAACAGGTGACATTTGTAAAAAAAATTATTAATATGGATCGACTGTTGAAGACAATTTACATTTTCCGATGAAAGTAAGTTCAATTGCTTCGGCTCTGACGAATAAAAATTTGTGTGGTGAAAAGCCAACATATGAAATTGCAACATTTAAAATTGGCAGTGAAGCACGGGGGAGGATCTATGATGGTCTGAAGATGCATGAGTAACAGTGGTGTTGGTAGTTTGGTAGTTTTCAATTGAATTATGGATAAATTTAAATATCTAAACATTTTGCGAGAAAATGTTTCGAGAGCGAGAAAATTAGGGTTAAACAACGAATACTACTTCCAACATGATAACGACCCTAAACATATGGCGTATATTGTAAGACAGTAACTGTTATTCAATATACCTCATCGGCTAGATGAGGTATATTGAATAACACCCCTAAAGCCCTGATATCAATCCAATCGAGAATCTCTGATTTGAAATTGAAACATGAGTAAAGAAATGTGAGGTATCGAGTAAGGAAATGTGCGGTATCGAGCAAGGAAGCCCTGAAAGTGAAATTTGAGGAAGTTTGGAACATTGATGAAAACGTTACTCAGGCTGTTATTGCAGCAAGGGATGGGCCAACAAAATAGTAGATTTAGGGAAAACATTTTTTCTGTTGTATTTAGTAACCGTACGAATAGTTTTGTGACTTTCTTTACACATTTATTTTAAATAAATTAAAGTTAACTAAATTAAGCCAATAGTGTATTTATTATCTCCATTCTTTGCATATGTATTCTCCTAATATGGAAGTAACAACTATACAGTGTACACTACAATGCAGAATTTGTATAGCTGAAAAGGTCAGACAGCGCCATGTGTATTATCGCCGACGGTACAAATAGTTTTAAGAATCACTGTATGTAATTGAATTCTAATATGCACTATTATCAAAATATGACTACCTTAATGACATTTAAGGTTGTCTGATGGTGGTGGGAAAATTTAAGAATAAGAAAATCGTATAAAATCACCACGTAACCCTTTTCCTCCTATATGCGACGCCCATGTTCCTCGCGTTATGAACCTGGTAGCGTACCAATACGCATGCGTAATACTTATATGTTTCAACATTAACCATAAGTACCTCAATAAGGTACCACAGGAAGTAGTCAGTCAAGTAATTAAGGTAACACTGTATTACTCACATCAACAAATTTTTATAATATATCCAACCATTGTATGCATACATTTTAAGTATACATAATTATAAATGTAATTAGAATAAATAATTCTATTTAAATTAATATTAAGTATCGTAAATAAATATTAAAAACAAATTGTATAAAACCATGCCCACCACCCCACCAGCATGAAAATGCTTCCTTCCATACTTTTTTTTTTACTGTTCTGCTATGGTACGTTATCGCGTATTATGCAAATCGCATCATAAATAGCATACAAATCCGCCCAAACAATGATAACGCTCCGATAATGTCTATCTATCGACCGTAGTTAGTAGTAAATATTTCCCATAAAATAACAAGCAGACGCTTGACAATTATCATATCAATACGGTGTTTAACCGTACAATCATAATCGAGCAATAAAAATAAACAGTCCGACTCATACGGCCTGCATCTTCCAGATTCTTGACTCCCACTTAGCAGTATCGGAAGCCGAGCGGAAGCCATGTTGCGATTGTCACTTCGTTTCAGCCATTGCTCGTCACAGCGAGAGGGGAACGAAATGGAAACAACTTGCGGACAAGTGGAGCCCCCCGGTGCCGGTGGCCAGAACTAAGGCGGGGACGTATGCTCGGAGGCACGTACGCTATTGCTGATATTCTTTTTCAACACGTCCTCGTTAGTGAAAAATATTGCAGTGGTAATTCACGACGATTCTTTCCAACGTCGAGGATAACAGCCTCGTGCTCAAAGTAGATATTGTACATTGTATGTGCAAGGATCCTGCTCCTTGTACATACAATGTACAATACCATGCACCATGCCCTACATACAATACAATACCCACGGTCTAGAGACCACACACGGAAATAGCAGGAAGATGAGTTTAGGGTGGCTAGACGCACTAGGTAAAATAGTCTTGTATTTATTATATAGTAAGTTTGTTTCCATCGACATTTAGAATTAAATATGGAAGAGAATGTTTAACCATGGCGAGTTTTCATTTCTTGCTTTGGGTACAGGATGTCATGCTTAAAATTGGGGCGAACGTAATTTGTGATATTTTACAAAACGTCGAGTAGGTCAAAGCACCCCTATTTTCGGGGGTGTTGAACACGAATCTGGCTTCAGTTTTTGGCGGTCTGGCACAGTTTTCGAGAAAACGAATTTTCAACTTTCCGCACATGACCACTTTTCCTTATCAAATAACTTTTACTTTACATTACATGGGTACCTAGTATTAATGTAAGTAGATGCTACAGTATTTACTTTATACATATCATACATTAAAACCGTCATAAAACTTATTTTTCATTACGGTTTTTTAATTTACTTTAAAATTTTCCATTTGCTATCCAAGCGTTTCGGGTTATAGAGGGAGCTAAGATAGCAAATGGGTGGCTTCTTGAAAATTGTAAACATTGCAAATAATTTAGAAAATCGTAATGAATAATAAGTTTTATGACGATTTTAATGCCTGGCATGGCGCACCTGTGATTAACACCTGTCTGACGGTATCCTTTGATCTCAATATGACGCGTGCCGGGGCCTCAAATTTTTGTGATTTAGGTAAAAACGCAAGTTTCAATTTTCCCACGGTCTTCAAAATTTTCCCAGGCCTAACCGCCCCTATACCTACTGTATGTGTATAAAGGAAGTATTGTAACATCCACTGACATTAATATTAGGTATATATGTAGGCAACGTAAAGTGAAAATTATTTGAGAAGAAAGTGGTGTCGTGCGGAAAATTTTAAAATTCATTTTGTCAAAATCTGAAGCCAGATTCGTTTTTAGCGCCCCCGAAAATAGGGGTAGCCAAAATTTGGTGAGGATTTGAGAGTTTTACTGTAAAGTAAATAATTACCTCTTTGAATGATATTGCGCTACTTTGTTTGCACATGGGGTTTATGAACGTAAGTTGCCAATCCCCTGTGCCATGTTAAGTGGCGTAACAATCACACATTTGGAAAGACAGTCATAGGACTGTGTTTCTAAACAAATCTGGTCCCTTACTCTAATGGAAAATCCAATGCATTAATTGTTTTCTAATACTATTTATACGGATATCAAAAATTCTTTTGGTCAAAGGTGGCCATGGATCTTTTGGAATTCGTCATAATTTTTTGAGTGTCCAAATTTGTCAACGAATTGTAGTGAAGTTTTCTTACCTTAAAAAGATTTTGAATTACTTTTTTCACTACATAGCACAAAATTTATATGTTTAAGGCCTGTTTTCGAACTGATGTATTAGCTAATTGAATTGAGCAATACAACCAGCGTTTATTTGGACAATTTTCGAGAGAGTAGGACTTGCGAAAATGACTCTATAACATATAAACAAACCAAGTGCTGGTAGACCGACAATTCGTACAGAAGAAGTTAATAATGCCGTTTGTCAACGTATGGAATAAGAGCCCATAAAATCTTATAAATGTCTGTCTTAAGAAATTGGACCTTCTTATGGAACATACCGAACGATTGTAAAAGCGAACTTGGACAGGCATGCAATATGATATGCAATCATGTCAATCCCTTTTGACGGTAGACTAACCGGAACGTCGTACGTATTATCTTTGACTAGGTTAATAATATTATGAATGGGATCTGCTCTATTTGATTTCTAAACCACTAACCGTGATTGCATTTCTTGGGGTACTTCATGTGGAGAAATCCGCATGGTTTTGCTGAACGTTCCCTACTTCCTTATAAAATTGATGTTTGGAAGTCAGTTTCTTACATAATAATGAGGCCCGTTTCTTCAATTTTGCTCATATAGGGGAACTGCGCGACGTTCTATAGCGCCTAACTTAGGGAGGGGGCGCTAGGAGACAGTCACATCAGTAAAAACCCCATGGGGTTCCCTATAGCGCGTACACACGCATCGAGCCTTAGCGCGAGCTCCGGTGTTCATTATCGCGTTTTACTATGATACGAAAGTTTACACTACTTACAAAAGCGTCAAGTGCAGCACGCGAATGGCGAAACTCCGAAAAGCCTCCCGAAATGTCTTTATAAGATTCATGAGTTGCACAGTATAACTTCCAAAACCATTTTGGAAGGCTGTTTAAAATTGGAAGGATCTGATTCAGGAGGGCTCTAAAAATTTGACGATACTTATGCATTAAATTGCAAGCCGTTGCAATAATAGTACTAATAAATACAACTCCACAGGATATTATAAATTACATTTTCAAAAATAAACTAGTAGCTACCGTGCCGATTCTAGTAACTGTCAAATATATTGCTGACACTTCTTGTACCTGTGAGCATAGTTTTTCTAAATTAAAATTAATAAAAACCTACCTACATTAAATCGTGTGTGAAGACAGTCTTGTTGGGTTGTCCACATTATCGATAGAACAACAGATAGCACATGACCTTGATTTCAACGATACCGTTTCTATACTTTCGCTAAAGATAAGACAAGGCAAGGAAAATAAAACGTGGACGAAAGTAATTTCATAATAAAATTTTATTGTGTACTTGTTTGTTTTACTTCATTCGGCAAACTCCTAGAAATGTGCTCGACAGACGCAACATTCTAATTATTTGCCTAGGGCGTCAAGTTTCCTTGGGCCGGCGCTGATTTCACCGACAATGCAGAGCGGTAGCAGAAACGCTATTTTGACATTGTATAGGAATAATATTGTTCAACAGCTACGTTATGATGATGATGAGCCTCGGCAAGGCTATTTTGAGAAAGACGCTGCAATAACACATAAGGCTTTTTTTCCAGTTTTCCAGAGTTTTTGAATAACCAGTTGATAGTTTTGCATACATAAGTTGAGTTTAGGGTGGAGGACATTTCCAACAATCTCCTGTGTAATTTAATGATGCTAAATCGAAAAGTAACCGACGTGTAACTAGTTGCATAAAAATTATAATGAAATGGTATTAAGGAGCATAAAAATTATTTATGGAAACGGTATTTTTAATATTATTAATTATTAAATGAAGTACTCTGTTATGTAATGGGCTTTTTCAATATGATAATTCTATTGTACCTATCGTTTTGTCGCTCTTTTGGACGCTTATTTACCTTCAGGAACTAAGCAATATCAACAATGACTCTTTTATCAAGCATGCTCATTATAAACTATCAATTTTGTTGTCGACTTTTTTTTATCATTTGTATTAAGTAACATTTTTATTTACGTTATGATGCACAGCTTAAATGAAAAGGACCCCTTAAAACAATCCTTAAGCGATGACGCTGCTTACAAGGCAGTGAAAGCATAATTATTATTTATAATTATATTAATTAGTATATACAGTTCCTTTCTAAACTGAGTTAACTGTTACTTATAGCCTAATTATTATAACTTTATTGTTATAAGATGGTATACATGCATTGTAATACGATGAACATAAATTAATTCTTTAATTTATGATTTTGTAGGCGAAAGTTACTTTAAGAAACTTAGTGCGAAACTAAGTATAACGTTAAGGTAACTTAGTTCGAAACTAAGAAATAACCTCAGTTACATTTTTACATATTTGTTTATACAATTTATTGTATGTACAATTAACTCAAAAAAAGTACATATAAAGATAATAATAGTAATAATAATTATAAAATATTAATAACAAAAGTATATTCTTATCCGAAATTCAACACGTATAGACAGTGATCAGCGCGTGATCGCCTCGTGACTCGCTGAAATCTGGAATGCTATTGCTCAAATTGCCATAAGCTGGGAGCAATCGTGTCGGATTTGGTGCATGTGCGTACTGTTAAAAGTGCATCGTTTTGTATGGGTATTATTGTATTTAAATTGCGTCTTCTTAAATACAGTACCTTTTTGCCTAATTGTTGTTTTATTCAAATATTTTCACAGTATTTTTTTAAATAACAGTGTGTTTGCTCCGCGAGCATATACCAAGGTTTTGATTGCGAGCAGTATTTATATACTTGATATTTTAACCATATCAAAATTACAAAATGTCTAGTAGCATGTATACAACTGATGAGCCCACAGAAAATTGTTGTCCAATATTCATCACCAATATTTGTAACACCAACAACAACCATTGAAATAGATTATTTCCAACTTTTATAACATAAAAATGAGATATAAGGGTAATAAAAAAAGCGGAATGAAAAAAAATGAGGCACCAGATTTCTAGAGAAAAAATTCCAAGACAAAAACATACAAAATCAAATAAAATGAACATTTTCAATATATAGTTTCAATTTACGGTGATATTTAAGTATTAAAAATTTATATTTAAAATAATATTTAATTGTAAATTTTGTCCCTCCTGGAAATATTTATGCGTGCGCCCATGTATAAATATATCAATTTTGTAATAAATAGTGTACCGTTATAAAAAATATACAAAACTATGTATAGGTGTGTGCAAAATAATAGCACCGTTTAGTTTTTAATTTGATATTGTTGAATTTGAAACTACTAGTCAAAAATCACATTGTTTAATATTTAGTAAATAGGGAGGGTAGAAAGTCATTCCTATAAAAATAAAACAATAAAACAGCTTAAGATAAATTATTCTGTTAAAAAAAGTAAATATTTTCCCAACATAATTTTTTAGTGTTTAAAATAATAACACCAAGCAATCCATGCAAGCAATCATTTAAAAACAATTGATATGATTTGTCAATTGTTAACATCAAATGATTTTTAATTGTCAAATTGTTTTATATAAAAAAATGTGTAGATATGTAAAAATTAAGTTTAATATACATAATTAAAATATTAAAAGTAATTCTTAACAATTCATAGAATGGACGGTACCAAACATTGCATTGCAAAAAAGTAAACATTAATTTTGAAATTATTAAATGATGGAAAAACTTAGGATGAAAATATATTAGGATGTTCAGTGGGTGTTCAAATTAGTACAGCAACTATTCAGCGACGTTTGATTAAACGAAATTTACTAGCAAGACGTCCAAGAAAACTCCCACCTTTAAATAAAAAAAAACATTTAAGAAAATCATGTGTAACTCCAATTTAGAAATATTTTATGGTCTGACGAGTCTAAAATGAATTATTCGGCTGGGAAAAGGAGATTTTGTAAGACGCCCACAGAATGCTGCATTTAAACCCCAACGCTGAAAACAGTAAAACATGGTGGGTGGCTCTTCTATAATGATATAGGGATGTTTTTCTTATTACGGAGTTGGGTCAATATTTCGCATTTTGGGCCTGATGGATCGATTTGTCTATACCTGTATTTTTCTATATACCGATTTGTATATAGAAAATAGAAAAAATCATATACTTATATGAAATTAGAAGAAATCATGCTCCCACAGACCGAGTGGAATATGCCCTTAAAATGGAGTTTCCAGCAAGACAACGACCTGAAATACACTAGCAGACATGCTGAAAGATTGGTTCACAGCAAATAGGATTGAAGTTTTGGAGTGGTCAGTACAGTCCCTCGACCTCAACTCTATCGAAAATTTGTGGAGGAATATAAAAAAGCTGTGTCCATGGCTAAACCCACCAATAATGAAATGTTGTGGCAAGTGATAAAGTGCATGGGAAAGTATTCCTAAAAAATAGTACGTAAAATTGGTGAACTCAATGCCTAGGCGATGCAAAGCTGTCATGGATAATCTGGGTTAATCTACCAAACATTAATTAGGAATAAATATTTGTTATTTTCATTAAATAAATAGTTTTTTACACGTTATTTTTATTAGTTATCTAATGGTGCTATTATTTCGGACACCAAAAAAATGGTATTTGCTAAAATGTTTTTTAATTTACTAACAAAATGATTTGTATTCAACCATTTTATTGTTTTGTGTAGGGTATCTCAGTTGGAACTATAGGATTTGAATTGCGCGCCATTTGTGTTCTGTCAAAGGTAGGGTGTCAATATTTAACGACTGTCATCTATAAACCATACGACGTCATTATGATTAACAGTTCAACAACGAATAGTTTGTGTACAACCGTTTTATGTAAGTGAGCGATCATTTACAGTTGCGTTAAAAAATATTCGCACAAAATTAGGACAAAATGAAGCAACTATAGAATTAGCAGTTCGTAAGTTAAACAAGAAATTTGATGAGACGTGTTCTGTTGTTGATAATGCAACACCAATACGTCCCTTGTCATGGTCGGTCAGATGAAAATATTGCTGCAGCAAAAGAAAGTGTACAGGAGTATCCAAACATCAATTTGACGTCGTGTATAACAATTGCATCTGCCAAGAGCCACCACGCATCGGACTTTAATGAAAAATCTGCATTTGTTAGCATACAAAATCCAATTGACACAAAAATTAAAAATTACAGACCATCTACAACGTCGTACATTTGTTAATTGGGTGTTATAAAAGAAAGAATGTGATTCTGATTTTTCTAATAACATTTAGTTCAGCGATGAAGCATATCGAATCGAATTTTGAGGGCTGATAATCCGTATGCTGTTCATGAAAAAGAAATGCATCCAGAGATGCACAGTTTAGTGCCCATTTTGTAGTGGTGGAGTAATTGGACCATACTTTTTTGAAAATTAAGCTGGTAATGCTATTACAGTAAATGGGGAACGCTATCGTGGTATATTAAACAATTTGTTTTTCCACCAAATTGACGATTTAGATTTGAACAACATGTGGTTTCAGCAAGGCGGTGTAACGTGTCATAGAGCACGTGTAACCATAACTCTGTTGCATACCAAATTTCCTGACCATGTTGTCTCGCGGAACCCTGACATCAATTGGCCTACAAGATCATACGATTTAACACCACTGGACTTTTTCTTTGGGGTTATGTCAAGGGAAAAGTGTACGCCACCCAGTAGAATTAGTTATATTCACAAATCACATCCTATAGTTCCAAATGAGACACCCTCTATAAACGTCTTTTATTCTTCCTATTTATTAAAAAAATTCAAATTTACCACTTGTCGGTGCTATTACTTTGCACACAACTGTACGTATTACTTTATCATTTAAGTTAATAAAACATCTGACCGTATAAATTTACACCCACCACGTTGTCTGTCGTTTTAGGTCTGTATCGGTATGTATAATATATTCTTGTACAAATGCGGCTCGTAATATTTAGCCAACGCAGGACTGTTACGTCTACACCCACCAGTGCGCTGTGACGTATCACTGACGTATTACGTGACGTCATGAATTTCCTTATCAATTTCCTACTATAGAATATAATACGTTTCTCCAGTCAAAGTTTGAAATGTGAATATTCTCAAAGGTTTACGTCTCATTAAGCCCACCTACATATACATACGTATGTACGTTTAATTTGTATATTCTACATTTTAGAAGCGGTGGGTCCTGAAAGCCTTCGACGTAAATTTATATACCATAGAAACAAATGCTTTGCTTAAAGTATTCACCCTAATCTACAAGATCGTAGTAGTACTGATAGTGAGCACAGGAGTGCAGTTGTCAGTGAAAATACACTAAGCACAAAAATTAAGGGATGAAAAAAAAAATTAAAAGTTTTAGTTGATTTTCAAGGGGCTGTAACTTGGAGAAAAATAGTCGCAGAGCAATTTAAAAAAAAGCAAATTGAAGCTCCAAGTTTCTAGATTTCAAATCTTGAGTTCAATTGTTTTCACCATCAGCAGTTTTTGAGTAATCACAACAAAACCATTAGAGATTTTTTTCCCAAATCTTTGCTTGCCTCTCAAAAGTTCTACGGACGCCAATAACTTTTTTTCAGTGATTTCATCGTAAAAGTCTTTTAGACAATTTTATCTTTAATTTGAGCGGTTTAAAAGTATTGTACGCTGCTTTTTCACTGAGTTATCGTCATTTAAAATTGCTCTGCCATCATTGTTCTCCAGTTACAGTCCCTTTGAAAATCGCCTAAAAATTTCTAATATTTTTACATCCCTTAATTTTTGTGCCTAGTGTACATACTGAAATATCAAAAATAATTTTGCTCAAACGTCGTGGATTTAAAAATAATTGTCAAAATTATTCATTCTCAAAATTAGTTTAGCATTCAAGTGAAGTTTTTTTGTTATTGTCATTGGATAGGTACTATTCATTTCATCGCTATTTGTCATATAAAAAATTCTCTTATCTTGCCGATAAACGCAACAGTCCACCTGAGCCGAGCCATAAAAACAAGCCACGGTATGTTTTGAGATTTTTTATTTGGCAAATAGCGATGAAATAAACTATACTGAAGTGATATTTTATATTTGCTAGTTTTATTGTACACTTACTAATAATAAATAACACATTAATCTTATCGATAATGTATACAATTATTAAATAATGAATTTAATAATTGAGTATATTCTTGATTAAGTTACTACTACATTACCACTGTTTTAATTATTTTTACTTTCAGTAAATCCTCTTATTATAACAATAATTATTAGTAAATATCTAAAGGCATTTTCATATCAACGAAAAACTTTTATTACTTATTAATTCGGAATATCATTCATATTAGAATATGATTAAAATATTTAATTGAAAAACTCGATAATGCAAGTACTATTTCCTAATGATATAAATAAAAAACAAAATGTATAAATATTTTCTAGACTTCCACTAGCACATACATACACATAATATGCACCTATATTTCATTAGTGCAATACAAATCAACTTTGTATATTGAAAAGAAAAATATAATAAATGTATGCTATTTCAAAGACGATATTTTATTTCAAATGAACAATAAAGGGGATAAAATTGAATTAAAGCTTACCCCAAAAGTTTATAAATTGTTGATATTATGTACTATTCATTTAATCGCTATTTGCCAAACATAAAACTCTCTTATCTTGCCGAGAAACGGAACAGTCTACCTAAGCCTAGCCATAAAAACATGCCACGGTATGAGATAAGAGCCGGTTGGGATTTTTTATTTGGCAAATAGAAACTATACTCTATTACTTATATGAAAATTCACACCTGTGAATGGTAAAATTCTACCATAACTTTGCGGTATTTATTCACACCAAATTGGTGGGACCCTATATGCAACCATTTGGTGTGAAATCGGTGTCAAACTTTACCTCACATTTCAGACAACATGGCTTTGTACTATTTTTCTGTATCTCGCGTAAAAGTGTAAAGTAAATCAGGCTATGAGTAAAAACGGAATTGTAAACATAAATAGACGTGGCCAACATGAATACTTTGGCAATGGAAAATTGCGCGTTTCAATGAATCACATACATTCTGGATCATCGCTGATGTTAAACCGCATACTTCTTATATTATTCGACACACTTCGACGATATTTGGTCTATTCGTCATCCTGTATAACTATGTTAATGAAACGGTAAATATAAAATATTAATTAACCGAGTTTCTGCGTTATACTGAAAACCTAATAAATATTAATATAAAAATATTATATTTAATAGGTTTTCAATATACACATTTGATTCCTTACTTTTGGAAACTTTATGGAAGGACTTCTGGGGAAGTTATGATATTAGAGAAACGTTGATAATTTTAGTAAATATTTGAAGTTAACTGTCTTGTCCGAATTCGGTGATATTGTACCATCAAGAGAGAATGTAATGCAACACATTCGATTAATTCCTCTAAATTGACACGTATTCTCTTGATCAAAAGCATAGCTAACTTAAAAATTGAATAATCAATGGCTATATTTTGGGAAAATGTAGCGAAAGTGCCTCATTACATTATTTCTTGATGGTACATATAAAACATCTCTTCGGTTTGAAAACTTAAATATAGTAGTCTTAGTATGTTTGAAAAAGCACACTTATAAAAGCAATAATAACAACAGTGAGTAAATTTGAGTCTATAGGCGTGGAAAATATAGTTTCTATTCCATGTCTTATAGATTTTCTTGCAATTTCAAAAAGGAACGTTTATAGGACATCGGGTAGAACTAAATAATTGAGTAGTGAATAAGTACAAGCTCGTCAAGAATAGGAACAAGTTCCAAAACTGCGATATCGTTCCGCCTACGAGGTGTGCAGTAAATAGCCGAATGTTTACTCAGTCGCATTGAGACATTTGCAGAGTGATGTATGTGTAGTGTGAATGTACACAGAGTTCGATCTGGCCGCGGGTAAAGTGCATCCTTTTCCCTCCGAATGCTGCCTCACTCTTTCTTCTACGCATACACAGAGTCTCACACTTTTTCCTATTCTTGACAAGCTGTAAACTTATAAGATTATTGTTATTATGCGTATATTAATTCAGTAAAGACATCTTTATATGTTTTGTAAACACAAGAATAATAATGGAAATATTTCATCTTTTTCATATAATATTTTTACATACACTACTCAAAAAAATTAAGGAGCTAAAAAAATCCGATTTTTAAAAGGCTGTTACTTTATGAAAAATGGTCGTATCGAGATGAAAAAAATCTGAGCTACAGTTACTGCGTAATCCAAAGAAATACCGCGAGACAAGAATTTACCATTTGCTTTTTTACTAAAAGGACTAAGAAAAATGTTTTTGGACTAAATCAATGCAATGATCGATTAGCGAGTGCATTCAGCTTTAATTTGCTTTTTAACGGACTCTGTACGACCATCTTTTGCTGAGATATCAGTCAATAAATGAAAAATTTCGAAGAATGGTTTTGAAAACTTGAAATAAGCTCTCTATAAATGACGATGACGAATGTCGTTTTTGAACTCATTTTTTTTACCTTCGCTATTGATGTGAAAAAAAATTACTTTTTCTAACTTTTTAAAAAATCTACCGCCACTATGGAAATATTGAGGAAATGACTAATGTTACTAAGGGATTTTAACTTATACTCCCAATAGCTCTGTAAATTTTCAAATTGGACCATCGAAACGTTTTCTTTCCCGAACGATCAATGTCTTGAAAACGATTAAAGGAACAAGATTATTGCTTTTAAATATCATTTAATGATTAGCAAGATAGAAAAAAATTCTTTATTTTGCTTACAATTTTGTTTTCTCAATTTCAATTTCAGTTGCTAGATTTCAAAATTAGAAACTTCAAGCTCCAAAATTTTTTTTTCCATCTCGATACAACCATTTTTCATAAAGTTACAACTTTTCAATAATCATAGAAAATATTTAGAAATTTTTCTGTTCCCTTAACTTTTTTGAATAGTATATAAATGTTGTGTACTCCACTTAATAAAGCATTGATTTTTTACCAACTAGATTTTTGAAAAAGCTATAAAACGAAGTGCCATCGAAATAAAATAGTTACATAAATAATATAGATATCCAATTTGTACATAAAGTATTTTTTGTAGTTGTGGAATACGCAACACCTTGTGGCTAGTGTTGTAAAATTTTCTCTTGCAATAAACAGTTTCACTTTAAACATTCGTTACATATATACATATAGAACAACTGATTGCATTTTGTTAATTTTAATATGTTACTTTCGGTCAATCACTTTTAATCCATATCTAATTATATACCTGTTATTGAAACGCTTTATCTCGAGATAACATATTATCTCAAGATATTGGAAAATATTACTTGAATTTTCTCCTCAACGCTTGATTTCGCGTATAAAAAATGAAAGCAGATAATGAACACGTCAGTTAATTATCACTATTAACATATCACGTTTCGTATATTAAACACCACAGATCAAAGATCAAGTAAATAACATACAGGAGGCCCCATTTAAAATAAAACACCCAGAATAACTGTTGAAATAACTTTTTTATAAGAACACGATAATTTTGGTTTTCAAAGGGATATATTTTGACATAAAATCCGGGTTATTGCCATTGGTCATCCTCTCCCCAAAACAACTACTCCCGCAAATTATTCAAATGGGAATATACATCATTTGAAAGGTTTCTCTACTTTTACTCGTATGATAAGATAAAATATGTTTTATATTTAAGAAAACCTGTTTCAAAAACGTATCTGTTCCATATAGGCCTTAAACGATTAAAATAAAAGGTACAAAAAATACATAAATAAAAAAATAAAGGCCTAGAAAGTATGCATCAAAACAAACGAAAATTTAATTAAAAGTAGTTACCTTTCTGTCAACAAAACAAATGTAAAAAAACCTTTTTTAGCTTATTATAGTGGTGTTATCCCTTAAACTGGGTTTATAAGACATATATCTCAGACAGTTTCAGTGACAGTAACGGGTTTTATGTCAAAAACTATTTCTTTGAAAATAAAATTCCCACGTTACGGCATTTTCATATTAAAAATTAATTAATTCCGGGTTAACAGTTATTCCGGGTGTTTAGTTTTAAATGGGCACCCTGTATAACAATCACATGCCTGAAAATATTACAATTGTTTGTGATGACGTAATTTTCATCACTTTTAAGCCTGTAATAATTTGCGATATATGTATTGCACTAAAGAAAAAGGTTAATAACATGCCTGAAAATATTACAATTGTTTGTGATGACGTGATTTTCATCACTTTTAAGCCTGTAATAATTTGCGATATATGTATTGCACTAAAGAAAAAGGTTAATAAGTTAAGTGTGAATGAATATTCTTTTTTGTTTAATTTTCACCTTACAATATTTTTTAACACTGAAAGTAATAAATGTCAATGATAAAAGCGATATCGATATGACGAATGCATTTAATTTTTAGTATGTAATATTTATCTACAAATAACATTTTATGTTGTATCATTTGTTTTGCATAAATGTAATATGAATTATGCAAATAAATGACTCGGAAATATTATATATTATTGCACATTTCATTGGTAATTTTGTGGATAACAACACATATTGAAAGGTGGGTATGAAATTTAGTCACAAAAATAGCGGTCTTAGATCATGTTTCTCTTAATTTTTCGTTGAATATAAAAAAATGGATATTGTGGCATAATATGATATAAAATAATTTTCTAATTTCTTCTCAAAATATTGTATTATTGGTTTTAAGTGGTTTTTAAACTAATGTTCCTGTTTTGAAAAATAGTTGGTATGCAAATATATATATATATATATATATATATATATATATATATATATATATATATATATATATATATATATACTCATTATTTCATTATCCTTGGTGCCACTATCAAAGCTAAACAATCCTTTAGTGCTATTATGACAGTATTCTCTCACTCAAAAATAAATTCGTGGAAAGCGAGAATCCATAATTGTTACTTCTCTTATGGCTTTTGTAATCGTTTGGGGTATAAAATATATAATGTTATTGAGAGAGTTCAGGTTGGGGTTTTCAAAAAGTCATTACACTCATTAATTATTACTTCTACCAAAGTATACACCAGGTCATTTAGTTAATTGGTTAGAACAGCTGCTATCAATTAACAACTACCAGATATGCTTCATACGAATTCAAATCAGAAAGTCGATGATAAAGTTTGACAACAATTTAAAATGCCTAATGTCTGAACTATTAGATAAGTACACAGTATCTCTTAAAATAATTATCGTGTACTGCAATAGAAATTATTATACTATCGATCAAATCGTCGATGTAATCTGTGGAATTTTTTCGAACCTCAACATACTTATAGAGTAAATGTTCCTTAGATGGCCTTTGTGCAATGAAATCCGCCTCCGAGAATGAAACAATTCTATAATTCTTAGGGACATTGTGTCTTTATCTGAAAATTCAGACATTAGTCATTTTAAACTGCTGTCAAACTTTATCATCGATTTTCTGAAAATTTGGTTATTTATTTTTAATTAATGGATAGGTTAGGATTAGATATAGTAGGTGTAAGTGAGATGCGCTGGACGGAAGTAGGAGATTTTTGGAGCGGTGACTATAGGGTAATACACACAGGATCGGTAAATGGAAACGCGGGAGTAGGAATCGTTATGCGGAAGAACGCAGGACAGTGTGTAGATAGATACCTACAATACAGCGAGAGAGTAATGATGGTCAGGCTAGATTCGAAGCCAGTGAAAACAGTAATAGTGCAAGTATACATGCCTACTTCTAGCCACAGTGAGGAAGAGTTAGAAGCCGTTTATTCAGACATAGAGCAGGTAATAGGATTTGTGAAGGGTCATGAAAATTTAATAATAGTAGGAGATTTTAACGCAGTCGTAGGTGAGGGGAAAGAAGGAGAATTTGTAGGTCCTTATGGATTAGGAAACAGAAACGAGAGGTAGCAGACTGATAGAATCCTGTGAGAAGCACAAGATGGTAGTCGCGAACACATTGTTCAAGAATCACGTTAGGAGGCGGTACACCTGGAAAATGCCAGGAGGGATAGACAGGTATCAGATAGACTACATTCTGGTTAGGAAGAGATTTAGAAATCAAGTAAAAGACTGTAAGAGTTATCCAGGAGCAGATGTAGACAGCGACCACAACTTGGTAGTCATGAAAGCTAAATTAAAGTTCAAAAATCTGAAAACCCGGAAGGATAAGAAACGTATAAATGTAGGCATATTGAGGGATCAGAATATGAAAGATAAGTTCCAGGAGAAAACAGATCAATTAATAAATAAAGCTAGTAATGACGAAATCAAGAACGCAGAAACTGAGTGGGAGGGTATCAAGAATAGTCTAGATTCCGCGGCTACGGACATTTTAGGACACGAGAAAAGGGAAGCTAGGAAGCCCTGGATAACGGACGAAATCTTAAACTTAATGCAAAAGAGACGAGGCTACAAAAACAGACGAGACGAGGAAGGACTGAAAACTTATAAGGCAATAAAGTGGGAAATCATTAGAAAATGTAGAAAAGCGAAAGAACAATGGATAGAGGATAAATGCAAAGAAATAGAAGATACGCTGCAAGTAGGTAAGACCGATGAGGCTTACAAAATAATTAAGAGGAACTTCAGGGATATAGGAACAATAAGTAGAAACGTTAGGAGTCAATCGGGGGACATACTGATCGGAAGAGAGGAGAAAGCGGATAGATGGAAGCAGTACTTAGGAAATTTATACGAGGGTCAGGAATTAGGAGAGATATTAGAGGAAGAATCTAGCATCGATAGGGAAGATGTAGGAAAACCTATATTGAGAGAGGAATTTGAAATAGCACTAAGGGGGCTAAAGAACAATAGAGCGCCGGGTGTAGATAAAATACAGGCGGAAATTTTGAAATGTGCGGGACAGAAAATAGTAAATAAGATGTTTGAACTGGTAAAATACATATACGAAACGGGCGAGATGCCGGAGGATTATAAGAGGAACATTATCGTTACTATACGGAAAAAGAGAGGAGCCGACAAATGCGAGAACTTTAGAACGATTAGCCTAACCTCCCATGCATCAAAAATTTTAACCAGAATAGTGCAGAAGAGGATGGAAAATAGAGCGGAGGAAATACTAAGAGAAGACCAATTCGGGTTTAGGCGAAATAGGAGAACTCGCGAAGCTATTCTAGCGCTAAGAGTAATGTTAGAGAAAACAATAGAAAAAGGAAAGAACGCTTATCTAGGATTTGTAGATTTAGAAAAAGCTTTTAATAACGTAAGATGGGAAAAAATGTTCGAGATACAAAAGAGCGCGGGAATGAAGTATATAGATAGGAGAGTAGTACACAATCTATACAAAAAGAAAACTGCTGTTATAGAAGTAGAAGGGGAAAAAAGGGAAGTAGGTATTAGGAAAGGAGTAAGACAAGGATGTACGCTATCACCACTAATTTTTAATCTGTACATCAAAGAGGCGATTAATGTGTTAAAAGATGGAGTGGATTTCGGGATTAAAGTACAGGGACAGAAACTAAAAATGCTGAGATTCGCGGATGATATAGCAGTATTAGCATCTAGTAAGGAGGAATTAGAATCAGCGTTGAACGAAATGGAGGGAGTGTTGACAGAGGAATACGGAATGAGGGAAAATTGAAGTGTTAGTGTGCAGAGGGAGCGAAAGCAGAGCAAAAACGAAAGTATAAATTAATAATGAAAGATTGGAGGAAGTTAAAGACTTTACTTATTTAGGAAGTAAAATAAATTGGGATGGAAGAAGCGATAAAGATATAAAACAAAGAATAGCGCAGGGTCGAGTAGCTTTTAACAAAAAGAAAGCACTTTTATGCTCGGGGGTAATAAACTTAGAAACAAGGAAGAGATTTTTGAAAACGTATGTATTGAGTCTATACGGTTGCGAAACCTGGACGGTAGGAGCAGCAAGTAGGAAGAAATTAGAAGCTTTTGAGATGTGATGTTACCGAAGAATGATGAAAATACCGTGGACTGATAGGGTTAGAAACGAAGAAGTATTAGAGAAAGTCGGCGAGAAAAGAAGTATGTGGAAAAACATAAAGAAGAGAAGAGATAGAATGGTAGGCTACTTGCTGAGACATGGGGGAATAGTCCGCGATATTTTGGAGGCAGAAATAGGAGTGAAGAAAGGCAGAGGTAGGCCTAGATTAGACTACTGTTCGCAAATAGTAAGTGATGTAGGTTGTAGCACAATTAGCGAAATTCGTAGGTTAGCACAATATAGGAGAACCTGGAGGTTAGCGTCCAACCAGTCTTAGGACTGATGACCTTATGATGATGATATTTTTAATTAGTCAATATAATTACAACTCCCCTTTATGTTTTCACTGGAATTTTGTTTCACTCTTCAATGTTTATAAATGTAAATGTAGCATTATTTTACATGTGTATATTTTCTAATCTATTATGTTGTTGATGGTCTATAACAAAATTTTTCTTTGTTTTGTTTTTTTTTTCGTTCTCTCTGTTAATTATTATTACACATATTATTATTACTATATGATGTTTGTATCATGATAAGCAATAAAGTTAAATAAAAAAAATATATTAGTTTTAACCATCACATAATTAATTTCTGATATGATGAATGTCGTGTGGGATGTATATTAAATAGAAGATGAAACTGCAAAATTAATGATATTATCGTAGTTGCTATGTTTGACGAATGTTTTATAACTACTCTATACGGGGTACATCACGGTGAGTGGCTTATTAAACATTTTTAAAAACTACATATATTATGAAACTCCAAATTTGCACATAATTTTTTTTTGTATTTATATGTTTTATTTAAAAAATAATAATAAATAAATATATTCTTTCTCAACTCTTCTTTCTCAAAATCTGTTCTCCATGGTCTACTGTACGATATTGATGTGAATGTAATAATTTTCTCAAATCGCTGTAAATAATTCAAAGACCGTACACTATAGCTATAGGGAATATCCACTTCGATCCGATGGGAATAAGAATGCGAATAAAATTACAAAATCTAAGTTACAGTAAAACTTAACGTAGTTTGGATACGCTTTAGATCAATTTAGATTTTTTATTATTTGTTAATATTTGGCGCCCGCTGACATACTACGTCTATGATATCCTGTAATCCGCACACTTAACCTGTCTTACTTGAGTACACGTTACACGTTGCCGATGAATCATTTCATATTATATTGGAACCATACTATACAATTGCATAACGCGCAGTTTCATTAAATAAATAAATAAATAAATTGCTGTCAACTCGAATATACTTTTTTCGGGGGACCACCTTCTACATATATCGCTTGGTTGGTTCAGACGTTTATTGGAAATGAAAATTCCATTACTAGTAATAATGCGAAAATATGTTCTCGATGTTGCGAGAACATTTCTCTTCACCGCCTACTATAAACATAAAAGGTAGAAGTTTATAAGGCAATAAATTTATGAGCCTACCATTATATGGAAACGTAAACTTTCAAAGTTATTCAGCTTATTTATTTCTGAGTTTATTCTTCGAAGCGTTTCGGTACAAGAAGCATTTTGAAAGATCGTATCACGAAATATAATATATGATTTTTGCTAATTTTCGCACTCAAATGACGTTATCGCAAGATTAGGAAGTGAAACAAAGTAAGAATTCAATAAATAGTAAATCAGGATGACAACCGAAATATTTGTTAAGATAATGTTTGTTTTAATTTTAAGGAAATGGGTTCCTCAGAGGAGGTTCACAAAGCTTTAAATCCAAAAAGACGAACTCACACGATTTTTTTTAATACAGTCGTAGTTCAAGGTCTTAACAAAGGTCATTTCGAAATTATTAAATAAAAATTATATATAGGGTGTTTCCTATATACAGGGTGTACCCTGTATTTAATGGCAATGAGTAAGATATTTCTATAAACATACAGTGGGTCAAAAAAGTATTGGCACACTATTTTCCTAATTTTTCTAAAATATAAAGGTGAATTGTTTGATATTAAATTATTTAAAAACTAGCATCCAACTATCAATTTTTGGTGGCAATGGATTGAGAAAATTAAAAATAAGATAAGCATAATAAATAAGAATATGAATTTCAAGGGTCAAAAAAGTATTAACAGAGTAAAAATGTTTATTTAAACAAGTTCTTCAAAAAATATTTACACTATAATATTTTGTTACCATACCATTTGCATCTATGGACTGAAGTCTTCGTGGCATCTAGTACATAAGGTTGTGGGTTATTTCAGGTCCAATTTGATCTCATTCGTATATAAAATTATATTCGTTTATAGCTGCTGTTTTGAAGACATTTTATTTTTTTGGACCTTCAAGTCCAGCGAGTACCACAAATGCTCTATGGGATTTATATCCGGGGACTGAGGTGAAGTTTTGATTTCTCTACGAACGTTATAAAGTAACCATTTCTCTGTTTTATTGGTGGTGTGCTTCAGTGGATCATTATCCTGCTAGAAGATACATAAATGTGTTTCTGATGCCCATCTTTTCAGCACTCCTATTCAAATTATGGCGCAAAATGTCAACATACTTGTCTGCGTTCATAATACTTTCGCTTAAACTTCCAGTAACATATAAGTCGGAAATCGAGAAAGGAACCACCAAGCCGCCAAGCGGTTATCAAAGTAGTTCCCGAATAGCAAAGCTATTACATAATCGCTCTAGGAAACAACTACTCCTCGGGCTAAAGCCCCGCCAGGCATTGAATTATACCCAGAAGCGATCCTCGACCCCTTTCTCGTGTTTCAGCACGATCAGATAAGGTTTCAAAAAGTAAAACCCGCCATAGGTAGTATAAAGTTCATTCGGCATTTGTCCTGAATCGGCGTACCGTGTACGGCACTGATGAGAACTAACAAGTTCGAAACAGCTGTATGTCGTTCAGTTCCGATCCGGGGCAAATGTCGAATCCTACCTATGGCGGGTTTTATAATTCAATGCCTGGCGGGGCTTTAGCCCGAGGAGTAGTTGTTTCCTAGAGCGATTATGTAATAGCTTTGCTATTCGGGAACTACTTTGGTAACCGCTTGGCGGCTTGGTGGTTCCTTTCTCAATTTCCGACTTATATGTTACTGACAGAGATCGTATCGATAAAGATGTATACGCCATAAAGTTCATTCGGCATTTGTGCTGATTCGGCGTACCGTGTACGGCACTGATGAGAACTAACAAGTTCGAAACAGCTGTATGTCGTTCGGTTCCGATCCGGGACAAATGTCGAATCCTACCTATGGCGGGTTTCATTTTTTGTAAACTTCCAATACCATTCCCCGACATGCAACCCCAGATTAAAATGCTCCCGCCACCGTGTTTCACTGTTGGCCTGACATGACTCATTTCAAATGCATGATTTGGTTTTCTCCATACATACACACGGTGAAGCGGCGGGAGCTGCATTTTTTAGTCAGGGGCTGCATCTCGGGGAATGGTGTTGGAAACCTACGTTTCATCGAAGGTATTATAAATGCAGACAAGTATGTTGACATTCTGAGCCATTACTTGAATAGCTTTGCTGAAAAGATGGACATCAGCGACACATTTATCTTTCAGCAGGATAACGATCACCCAGTACACAGACACAGTACACCGTCAAAAAAAAAACAAAAACGAATGGTTACTTTGTAATATTCGTATATAAATCAAAACTCCACCCCAGTTCCCGGATATAAATCTCATAGAGTATTTGTGGTCCTTGCTGGATTTAAAGGCTCGAAAAAAAATTCTTGGAAACAGCAGCTATAAACGGTTTTACTACAATAATGGAATCAAATTAGACCTTAAAATAACCCAGAACCTTGTAGACTTGAGATCGTAATTAGTGAAAATGGTATGGTACCAAAATATTAAAGTGTAAATAATTTTTTTAAGAACTGGTTTAAATACAAATTTTTACTGTGCCAATACTTTTCTTGACCAGTGAAATTCATGTTTTACAGACTGCAAAGTGCTACTATCCAACGCGATAGACCCCCGGGAGTCTATTCCTGTCACCTTCATTTTTATTACCTATTTCTGGCAATCAATAATGAATAACTTCCCTAATCAAAATACTACTTTTGATTTTATTCTATTATAATGTACCTGTCGCTATTAAAGTTTTTTATAACCTTAGCTCAAATATACATCTCCTATAGCATTTTAAGTGATTTATAGAAACGACAAAGTCGATTGAAATATATCAGACTAGACTAGAACTAGCTAGATTGGTCATTTAATAACTCACATGTACATAAATTATATTTTTATTGTGTTTTTCATATCCATATATATTTAAACAAACTCATCGTCGAGTTGTTTAATGACGTTTAACGATGAACTGTGAAAATTATTCTTATAGAGGTCACAACCCACATCTTACATTGGTGACCATTAAATATAAGCTGTATTGTTTTTCATATTCAAACCCTGCAAATACTAACTTAATTGACAAAAAGTACTTCGGCCACTACAGTTATAGTAGTTTTTCTAGGTAATTCTTCATTATTTATTTTGTTGTAATATCTATTACGGCAAAAAATCTTACCTTATGCGGTGTCCAGCTCGTTCGGAACCTACCTGCAAAGAAACAATTTTTTTACTTACAACAAAGTCAGTCATGACTTTGTTTAAACAAAGAAAGTCATTATATTTATTAATGAAATTTTATAGATATATGTATTATCCCTAATTTGAAAAATATTAATCCCGTTCGACTGCTAATTTTTTCGTCAAAAACTATTTTGTATTTTAATTAAATCTGAAGTGTTTAAATACTTAACTTACCTATTTAACTCCTTCCCTAATTCCAGTCGTCTAGACAAGTTTCCATCACACACAAATCACAAAATATGTCCAGAAAATTGTTTCTGCACACCCACTATGTATTTACACTGCACATGTTTTCGATTTAATTAAAACAAAAATCCAATCGAATTAAACAAAGAAAAATCACGACCGCACTGCACTCTCACCTTTTCACGACTACTTAATAAAACGCTCCAGAAATCCTTAACCTTCAGTTTTTTGCATATATAAAGTAGCATGAGGTGATATCTTTTTCATATCTTCTATAAAAAAGGGATGACGGGAGATTTTAATAAACTGTTACCGGTTACCGTCAGCTGCGGCTCGTGACGAAAACTTTGGGGGGTTCACAACGGTTTTTTTTTACTTGTGTTACATACGAGTACAAAATATTCATATTTTAAAATAATAAATATACTTAATTTTGTTTTTGTTGGTAATGTTTACTTCCCATTTTGCAGGATATTTCCTTTTGCATATCTAACAAAAACACATGTGTAGAGTATAGTAAAGTACCTAGTTTATATTAACTTGATAATAACCAATATGTTAGTTTTATAGAACAAACACAAATTAAACACAATGTTTAAATAGAAAGTCCCTTCTCCTTTCTTTGAATTCTGCGAATTTATTGGTAACTAAGTTATTAAAATCAGGAATCTCTTGCACCAATTTTTTTTGGTAATGACAGCGTGGCTAATGCAGACAATCGATCTTCATTCATAGTGCTTCTTAAAAATGTTTTAATTCATTTTAATGTCGAAAAATTTCTTTCTGCTTCTGCAGTGGATATCGGAATTGTTACTATAATTTTGAGCAGATCCATAGGTTGCTGAAAAAACTTTCTGTGGATTATTTTCGATAATGCATTTCAGGATCTGGATAGATTTCTAGAATCTGGTCTTTGATAAATTATTTCTAGTTCAGTTTGAAGTCTATACCAATCCACTATACCAATTTTCACCCAACAGGATTCCGCAGTTCCCAGAGCAAAAAGTATAAGTACACGGAAAACAAAACAAACTATTTCGTATTTCACAACCGCACAGCCTGAATTTTTAACCTGAATTTTTTCTTCCGGTGTTAATTTTGTAAAAGAGTCTCTTAAAGTTCACATTATATTTACACTTTTCTTCAGAATAACGTTCAGAAGAACATCCCATTGCCGTATCCATTTTTCAGGATTATTTATAAATGTTCTAAATAAAATATTGAAATGGTCGAAAACTTACACGCAGAAATCGTCAATACTATCGACGAGACGTAAACATTGTATTATTCAACTTGTTAAACGCATGTCTGGTAATATCCACAAACATGTGCACATGTGCAATGCAGTAACAAAATCATATCGGCACATAAAATGTGTGCCATATGGGATAGAAAAAGAGCGATTTTTAGCACCAATTAGCTGGATAGAGAGGGAAATAGAAAAGCATGCCTTTATCGACGGCACATTCGACTAAACCACAGACCGATTGAAATACGTACGTTGCCAGCTGTTGCGTGATATCATTAAGAGAAGGAATTTTAGTTTTGCCAAATTGCCCGTGAAATCTGTAATTCTGGAGATTTTGCTTTATTATTACTTAAAAAGTGGAAAGGAGCATATTCGTGAGACGTCAATTAAATAGTTAGTTTATAAATCAATGAATAGGAAATAAATCATGATTAGGTGTGATTTTTTATTTCCATCGTTTTCTTTTTCTTTAGGGGAGCACGTGCTCATGTGCTCTTATATAGGAGCCGCCACTGGTTACCGTTGAGCTTACAATATAAACGCGAAGCTAGCTGTCAATAGACATGTAGTTCGTTCACCATAAGGTAAAATAATTCGAGTTTTTTAAAGCGTGATATAATACCCATATGACGGGAAAAAATAGATAACTGATACCCTCGCGGAGAAAGCAATTACAATATATATTCATCGCATGTTCTTGCCGTAACTAAGCATTTTTAGAAACCGTTGGGTTTTGGGTTCGGGAATTTTTTTGCAGTTTCCTATATTACGTCATTCAATGACTCAGTGGTGAGTCTATTTAAAACAATATGGATAAATATAAAAAACACAAGGAAAATATAATTTATGTATATTTTTCATGGAAGAATTAAGAGGGTTGTACTAAACCCATCCAACATTGAGACAAACAAACCACTTCTTAGCATCTTCTAGAGCTTCCTTTTACAATTACATAATTTGTAATTTAATTGTATTGTTGAAGGTATTAACAAATATGTATATTCAAAATATAAACATTAGGAGGGTTGTTTTCATATTATATAAATATAACGTAAAATGATGCTCTAGAATCATCTATTGTCACCTCATCCTTGTATGACCTTGATATTGTTAACTTTGCCGCCTTAAACAACTTATTTTAAATGTCTTGTCCAAAAATGTCAAAAAGTCCAAAAGGTGTAAGTCTGGTGGAATTGGAGCCTTATTTGGGCATCTATTCCAATCGAGTTTGATGGACATACATTATACAGTTCACGTCGAAAAACATTTCCGAAGGAGTTATTATTTGTATCGAATATTTAGATTTACGTTAAAATAAGAATTTTCTTTTTTTATCGAAAAATGTTAATAAAATTGCCAGGCTTTTGCCAAAAAAGAGACAGATGCGCGTGAGCGCCAGGCTACAAAAACTTTATGGAATTCGTAATGTGCATGAGACAGCTCGTTATCTTTCGAAAAACAGTGACAGTTTTAAACAACCTTGTGTTTATTTATGTGGGCCAAGTAACTAATTATTATATCTTTCGGTTACTCTGTTGTGCTGAAAAAAAAATTAAAAATATAAATGAAATACATATTACCTATGTCCATACCTACATTTAGTTTTATAAGTGAATTCAAATTTGAAAGTAAAGAGTCCTTCAATAAGGACGCTCGCGATTTTTAAATTCAAAGAAAACAAGTTGTGTGTGGGAATCCACAATTTTTTTTTATTTGCAAGAATATTTCATGACATTAAGTATGGAATATAACGTCGTTCAAATGTCCTTCGCGACTTTGCTTGATGGCACGTATTTGGAAAGTCCAATTTTCGATGACTTTATTGCATAAATCTGGCTGAATTTGCTAAATGGAGTTCGTTATGTTGACTTTGAGGGCATCAGTTGTTTGCGGTTTATTCGCATGGACCTGCAATTTAGATAGCGCCAAAGTAAGAAGTCTAAAGGCGTTGAATCGCACGATGTCAGTGGCCAGTTCACGTCGCCGCTGTGCGAGATAACCATGCCCTCAATTCGTTCGTACAGTCTGCCCATCGTGGCATGCGCTGTGTGGTATGTAGCGTTGTTCTGTTGGACCACATGTCTCCGGTATCCATATCGTCGAGTTTAGGCCACAAAAAGTTGCTTATCATCGACCTGTAGCGCTCGCCGTTGACGGTTATGGCAATGTCAGTTTCGTTTTGGAAGAATTACGGACCGATGATTCCGCCATACCAAAATCCGCACCAAACAGTGACTTTCTCGGAATGCATCTGGTGCTAGTGTATCTCGTGTAGATTAGTATCGTCCCAAATCCGACAATTTCCAAGACACGACGCAATCTTCGTCAAGTTGAAGTCGCAGAAACGCCAAGTTCTTGTGAACGACGAGAAATTGACTGTCTCGGGTTTTCCCGTACATTCTCACGCACAGCAGCCATATTTTCAGCAGACCTTGCGTTTCGGTGATGTACGGGTGTTGGCTGATTATTTATCAAACCGGTTGACTCGAATTTGGCCACCAAACGTCGAATAGTCGACTCGGCGGGACGGTTGTGGCGAGGATAAAAATCACGTAATGCGCGGAACGGGTCTTGAACGGAGCACTGATTTTGAAAATAAAATTTGATAATTTGTACACGTTGTTGAACGCTCTCGAACATTCCATGGTGATTTGCCATACACTACTGAACAGTTCACGATAAATTTGACAGATGTTACTTTAATAACATGGCTTCTATAACCTAACAAAGTTTGAGCGTCCTTATTGAAAGACCCTGTACAAGTTAACTAGTTTCAGAATTTTGGAGCAAATTACAGTGAATTTTGCAATTGTGTTTTACATCAAAGTGGCATTGCACGATGTGATATTAAGGCAAGAATCCTCTGAATATTAAAACTAAAAAGTACTTAAAAGTTATTTAATTCTCTGCTCTTAAAACCTTCTTAAACGTTTTAATTATCTCGACTACGCTATACTTCTTTGAAAGGAATTGCCCTATATTGATTATTGCTGTCATGTGTAAATAAACGCCATATCTGTACAACGCCCTAAATGTAGTATATGGTTTTTGATTTCAATTTTATCATACCTGAGTGGAACTGATTATTTTTTTTGTAACCTAATTATCGTAACATTATCGTTTTTATCCATTAGCCTCCCACCTGATAGTGATTTTTAGTCAGAATCAGTAATAGAGAGGTTAATGAGGACGTGTAAATATACTCCTCATCAAGAATAGGAAAAAGTGTGAGATTGTATAAAGGAAGGAATATAAAGGCTTTGACCTGTTCACGAATGGAAGTTAAAAATGTAACGTGTTTTACATAAGAATTTTGTAAACACTTACAAAGTAAGTCAAACAATTCCCTAGACACAATGAGGCAGTTTTGAACCAGAGAGTAATCGCATTCAGTGGTAACTATAAATAACTCTACTACAATATAGTGGTTAAATTTTTCTGCCAAAAGCTCTGTTTTACTTCCTAAGTGTACTGTATTTTTCTAATTTAACAACTTAGTATTATGTATTTGGTATTGTTGTTAATATATTCTTAATATGGCAGTGTATCAAATTTTACTAGTTGTAAGGTTTGTATTTTTTTTTTTTTATATAAATATAGGCTATTTACAAAAATTGATTTAATAACATTCAGCTAAATTAGGATAAAAATTTCCAGTCTAGAACGCTTTTATCCCAGTGTAAATTTGACCTTGCCGTATTAGTACCGTAAGCTCCATCTATGGTTACATAAATATGCTATAAGAGTCCTTTTGTCATTGTCTACATTCATTGAAGCAAACATAATTGTTTACTATGTGTTATACTACAGGATACGTTATTGCTCAAATAACAGCACATTTGTAGAAATTAATGTACGATATAGTATATAGTGTTGGTTGTTGAGAATGAAAACACGTTACATCACGTGAACACCATAAGAATATTCCATTCAGTAATTTAAAACGATTTATACATTAACATTCAATTTCTTTTTAAATTTCAATAATTTTCAAATTCTTAAATTTTAAAGTAGGTGTTACTGAGATAGTGTGTTAGTAATGAAAACATATTGAGTGCAAGATTTTAATGTTATCGACAGAATAATTTTTATCAACTATTTTGTGTTGTATAATGTGATGTGATGTATAAGATATTTAATTATTAATAATAATTTTAAAACTTAAAATAATTATTAATAGGCTAAAGTACTTATCAACTTCTCACCTAATAACAAAATATTTAAAATAGAGGTATAAGTAAAGCAAAATATTTATAATAAAAATTAAAAAAATTGCAAAAATTACAATCATTGCACCGCCAAATTATACTGTCAACGATATAAGCTGAGGAAATAATAATAAATAACAAGAAAAAGAAGAATAATTAACTATATTAATAATTTGCAGATAGTCTGTTCTAAAGAAACAATAATAAAAATACATTGTATGTATGTACATATGTAGACACAGATTTGAGTGTCGATGATGAATTTCATAAACAGAGAAAGCCTTGGAAAATATAGAGGCAAGAAACAGTACTTGTGCTTGATATCATGGGCAGAGTCCATCGATAAGGCGAGCCCCTACGGATGTACAAAGATCCAGAATTCTCCCATATCCCAATATTTATTCTACTCTGGCTTTATAGCAAACAAATTTACCAACATATTATTTCAAGTTTGAAACATTTATTTGAACTTAACTGTACATTCGGGTGGGCTTTGGCTACATTTCCGTATCAGTTTTAGTAAGCTTCCGACTTTTTTCTTTCGATAGTTTGGGAGTAATTACAACAAAACTACTATAGCATTACATAATTACATAATTAAGAGGTTCTAGCGTAACTAGAAATCGAAAAAATGTAGTGTAACAAGAACAGTCTTCATTCGAATGCGGCAAAATGTAAAGTAGGCTCCAGTCGCATACAATTATTCCCCAAATTCGCAAGTACTTGACCGTTCTGAAGCAATAAAAAAACATAGGGGTAATATTTGATCATAAACTTACTTTCTCTGACCATATCGTGTATGTAATATCATCTACTTTAAAAATGTTAGGTTTTATTGTTAGAAACTGAAGCTCATTTTCTAATGAGGTTGTTTTAAAATCATTATGCTATTCGTATGTACCATCCAAACTAGAATATTGCTCGATAGTCTGGTACCCGCACTATTCCTGTCATAAAATCGCAATCGAAACCATACAACACAGATTTCTTAAATTTGTATCCTTTAGAATTTATGGTTTTTATCCAGAAAGAGGGTACTAATACTCCCTGTTACTTAACAGATATAATTTTGACATCATTGGAATCGCGGCGTATAATAAATAGTCTAAAAATGTTATTTAAAATATTTCATAACAAAGTAGACAGTTCATGGCTTTTAGGTATGTTTTCTTTTCCAGTTCCTCGAGTGACCTCACGTCAAACTCATTGGTTTTATTGTAAAAGGGCTAGGACTAACGTTCTTTTTAATCGCCAATACATGTTATGTGCAATAATTTCAATAAGATGACAGATATATGTAATATCAATTGAACAGTGATTAAACAAAACGCAATATATACATTTTTAGAAATATATGGAAAAACGAAAAAACTTTTAGTGGAAAGGCCTTCGGGAATTAAAAAAAGCCATTTGGACATAATGCGCAGAATGGATAAAACATAACACAATATATTTTGTAGCTTTTGTATGATATGAGGAGTAATTATCACGAAAAAAAAAAATGGATTTATTACGTTTTGATTGACTGGCAGTTGAGGGTTTAATAATTTTTATTTGAATAAAAAAAGGTATTGCTAAAAAACTAATGTTTAACCTATTTGGCAAATAATGGCAAAAAACAAATAAACAAAAAAATTAAAAGTGAGCACCATGGTCAAGTTCTAAAGTTTAGAACTTGACCATGTGACTGTTGATGAACAATGTAACTGTTTAGAATCTAAACAGTCACATTGTTCATGTTCTTCTGCATCTTCTCGTTCAAGGATTTGCACATCAGCACTTAAATTAAAAAGCTTCTATACCAAGAAAACTGTTGCTCATCAATCCATTCTGGACCAAACTATTCATCCATGAGATGTTGTAGAGATTTTTTTTCTGGAATGGCGTTATTAAGTGTCACCTCTTTCAGTCTTAGGTTTCGGTCGGTTTTTCCTCGTTTAGTTAAATTTTTTGTTTGTGAGTGAGTTTCTGTTAGCGATTGAAATCTGAAATTCTGGAAACCAACCACCTCTATTGTTGTTGTCTTCTTTATTTCCTCTTTTATCAGATAAATTCGTTTCAAGTCGGAAATTTCTTCTATTTTTCTTTCAATTATTTTCTAAACTTTTTATATCGTATTGGATGTCCCCATCTACCGAACTTAAGTTGAATTTAACTCGATAAACGTTCAATTTTAATAAATAATACTATTTTACCGGCAACTGGATTTATTACAATTTGAATGAAAACAAAATAAATTTTGCAAAACTTTGGATTTTGAATCACTAATATTTAATTTCAATAGGAATTATTACGTTTTGAATAAATTTGAGGTCGCCAATGGATTTATTTCATATCATTCAAAAATTGGATTTATTGCGTTTTGTTTGATCACTCCTCAATTGTGGTAGATTCTCAGAAATGATTGTTGCTTTTAACTTAATTCTTATAGTTAATAATAATAAAATTGAAGGCACACACAATTTTGTGATATTCTTCGTATTGTAATTATCAAAAAGCTCACGAACATTTTTTCGGATCTGAAAACGTACAAGGAGGCTCACAAAACAGACGAAAATATAGTCCTTTTCCACAATTCGATTGGAAATCGGACATAATAACGCAATTTTTTGGTCCTACCTGTATACATATTAACAAAAACCTGTTTTTGTAAATGAATAAAAATGTTTTTTCGTATTTTCGTAAGCAATCAAACCAAATACACAAAACTAAATAATTGTTTTGTGAAGGTAAACATAACAGACATTCAAAATATACGGGGTGGTACAAAAATAAATGGAAATACGGTTATGGACGGAATTGGAAATCAGACGAAATAACGCATAATTATTTGGCGCTCCCTATATAACATAAAGTACATTAGTAGAAATCTCTCGTTATTTTTTGAATTACAAGATCGTTATATATAATCGACCGCAATAATTAAAACGTAAGAAAATTAGAGAATAAAAAAATTGTTGCTTCTAACTTAATTTTTATAGCTAATAATAATTAAATATATACATTAATTTTCATTGTTACTATTATTATTTTTTCATCCATTGTCCTTTTTACACTACATAGTAACATTTTTCCTTTCTTTTCTTTCTTGTATTCAAACATACATACTATAGTTTTATATATTTAATTGCTTATATTTGTCCTGTAATTGTATTTTATCTGTTGGGCAATAAATAAATAAATAATTTTGTGGGGTTTACAAATTAACGAACTTCATAAAATTAAAAATGTTTGGATTGGGCAGTTTACCTTGTTAACACTTAATGTTTTGTTAGGCAAAAACCTATATTAAGAAAATGATGTGACACTATTTAATAGATTACATACGTCACATGGAAGAGGTGTGGTAATGATGGCATGCAAAATGCATAATATTACATTTTGCATGAGGTTGGAAAATGTGTAAACTGAAAAATCAACATGGGACAGCCTACTTCGTTATCAATTAATAAGTAAGATTACCTTCGACGCCATCTTACTTATTCTACAATAATATGAATACAGCCATTTAAATCCGAAGCACCCTTATAAGAAAAGGCTGTGAGATTAGAAACCCCCATTTCGCGCCCGATTGTCTGCTCCGAAAGTTATCAAACGACGCGATCGCCATACTGATACTTCAAAGTATTATATAAAGCAACAGCGACAGACGAGATCGGGCTGTGGGTTAAAGGGCGCTCTCCAGACGTACCTACACTCCATCCATACCGAGAGTTCGGGCGCGGGGTGGCACGTCATTGATTTAACCGCGCTGACACATTGAAGGGTAATGTCCTAGCTGGTAGACGGCTCTTTCGACGCCGCCCGACGACGCTGGCCGCCTCCACGAACTCCGTCAGATGCGATTTTGGCTCAATACACCGAGATTATCGCTCCGGAGCAACAGCCGTTTCGAATTTTCTACCTATTTAACGGAGAGCCTTTTAAGTGGAGTGGGGAGCGTCTAGGCTACATGGGGACTGGCTGGATTCTCGATTTGATAAATTTCCTGTTCTAGTTTTCGCTTCCCGACCCATTTGGGTTTATTGTCGTCGACTCGTCTCCGTGTTAGAATATACTTCACGTGTTTTCAGTTTGGCTAATCGAATAATTATTGACTATGTCATTCCACATAAGTAGGAAAACTAATAGAGAGCTAATTTGTATGTAAATTTGTAGTAAAAAAAAGGACAGGTGCCCATAAAAACAGTCAAAAGATTATACCTCGCTCGACCGCCGTTTCAGTAACCATGGTTACATCATCAGTGTATAATTGAAAATAACTTTTAAACTACCCCTAATTTCTTAATTTCAGATTTAGGCCCTATTAAGCTTATTTAGGTCCGTACACCTTTCACCAATAGACTTGCTTCTTGTTACAATTTTCTTTCATGGTTACTGAACAGTGAGAAAATAATATGTTGTGGTTTATATACCATATAAAATACTCATACCATATATATCGTACCATATATATAGGTACTCAAAATAATTAAGGGAATAAAAAAATTCTGAAAAATGTTCAGTGATTTTTGAAAGGTTGTAACTTTAGGAAAACTGGTGCGGTCGAGATGGGAAAAACATTTTTAAGCTTGATGTTTCTAGTTTTCAAATATTCCGGCTACGGAGAAATTACAGGTATATGAGCTAAGGTTACTACACAATCCAAATTTTCCAAAATATTCCAAATTTCTCGTAAAAAAATTCTAATTATAATAATTTTTTTTACGAGCGTAATTATTCTTGTATAGTACACGTTGTGACACGATTGAACTGTCGAGGACTGGTCTTCGTGTGTTTAAAAGTTATGTTATTTATGCACTTTAGAAGATTTGAGAGTAATACGTATTTCATTGACATCAGAATTCATACACATCCACAGATGATAAATAACACATGGAGTAATTCATTATGCAATATAACATGCATTTGAAAACAAACGGCTGATTTTAAAATTTTAAAGAAATAATTATTTGCTTTAATAGAATTCGAATAGTATCGAATGAATCATATATAGTTTATATTTTACAACACATAAATATATATTTTTTGCGGAATAATATATTATTGACAAAAATCTCTGTTTTTATATCAAGCAGAGATAATTCCTAGATTTAATAAGCAAACATAATTTATATAATTTAATAAATCCATGCTTATTCGAACAAAGAATATTTCTTAAAACGAATATATTATATTGATTCAATATGATACCATTATATTGTACTATAGAACAATCAAACTATCCGTGGATGTAATTAAAGTACACAAAAGGTGGAATATTTCAAATAAACTCATTACTTGAAGAAAACATAATAAAAATATTTTTATTTTTATATGAGTTTTATTAATACCTGGCGTAATATTGAAAATAATTTCCTACTAAGTACAATTATACAAAATAAAAAATGAAGAGAAAAAACACCATATTTTAAAGACTAAGGTAACTATTTCTGATTCTGAAATTGAAATAATCAATATAAATTTTGATAAGTAGATTTTCGTTTCTTTTATTTCCGAACTCTGGAGGTTTGAAACTGTTTCGGTGGAATGTCAACTACACAGAGAAAAGAGGTCATTTGGCATATATTCTCACTTTCTTTGAATTTCACTTGACTGGGTTAAGATAAGTAATTCTCTATTCGAATAAAATTGATTTGTTGTATGAATAAATCTTTTCTATTAAATGTATGAATTTGACGTATATACTGACTTAAAGAATTAATAATTAAAAATGTATTATATATTATTTAAAATGGGGAATGTTCTTCCGAAATGTTTTCGAATTTTTGATTATTTAATGACGATTTTTATTAAATAAAATAATTTGTTTGATATTTGATTTGAGGAGCATTTTTCCTATTTTATCTTTTTATTTAATTCCGCCTGAATTTATTTCATTGAAATAACCGAAAAATGCTTTATTCGAATAACATGGATTTGTTGTATGAATATATCACTTTTATTAAATATATAACAATTTATTTGATTCTAAGATAAATATTGTTAATTAACTTGCTTAATTGGCTCAACTTGTAATATATTTCATATATTACAAGAATAGGTATCAGAATTGGGGGATTGAGGGATCAGAATATGAAAGATAAGTTCCAGGAGAAAACAGATCAATTAATAAATAAAACGAGCAAGGACGAAATCAAGAACGCAGAAACTGAGTGGGAGGGTATCAAGAATAGCCTAGCTTCCGCGGCTACGGACGTTTTAGGATACGATAAAAGGGAAGCTAGGAAGCCCTGGATAACGGACGAAATCTTAAACTTAATGCAAAAGAGACGAGGCTACAAAAACAGACGAGACGAAGAAGGACTGAAAACTTATAAGTCAATAAAGTGGGAAATCATTAGAAAATGTAGAAAAGCGAAAGAACAATGGATAGAGGATAAATGCAAAGAAGTAGAAGATAAGTTGCAAGTAGGTAAGACCGATGAGGCTTACAAAATAATTAAGAGGAACTTCAGGGATATAGGAACAATAAGTAGAAACGTTAGGAGTCAATCGGGGGACATACTGATCGGAAGAGAGGAAAAAGCGGATAGATGGAAGCAGTAATTAGGAAATTTATACGAGGGTCAGGAATTAGGAGAGATATTAGAGGAAGAATCTAGCATCGATAGGGAAGATGTAGGAAAACCTATATTGAGAGAGGAATTTGAAATAGCACTAAGGGGGCTAAAGAATAATAGAGCGCCGGGTGTAGATAAAATACAGGCGGAAATTTTGAAATGTGCGGGACAGAAAGTAGTAAATAGGATGTTTGAACTGGTAAAATACATATATGAAACGGGCGAGATGCCGGAGGATTATAAGAGGAACATTATCGTTACTATACCGAAAAAGAGAGGAGCCGACAAATGCGAGAACTTTAGAACGATTAGCCTAACTTCCCATGCGTCAAAAATCTTAACTAGAATAGTGCAGAAGAGGATGGAAAATAGAGCGGAGGAAATACTAGGAGAAGACCAATTCGGGTTTAGGCGAAATAGGGGAACTCGCGAAGCTATTCTGGCGCTAAGAGTAATGTTAGAGAAAACAATAGAAAAAGGAAAGAACGCTTATATAGGATTTGTAGATTTAGAAAAAGCTTTTGATAACGTAAGATGGCAAAAAATGTTCGAGATACTAAAGAGCGCGGGAATGAAGTATAGAGATAGGAGAGTAGTACACAATCTATACATAGAGCAAACTGCTGTTATAGAAGTAGAAGGGGGGGAAAGGGAAGTAGGTATTAGGAAAGGAGTAAGACAAGGATGTACGCTATCACCATTAATTTTTAATCTGTACATCGAAGAGGCGATTAATGTGGTAGAAGATAGAGTGGATTTCGGGATTAAAGTACAGGGACAGAAACTAAAAATGCTGAGATTCGCGGATGATATAGCAGTACTAGCATCTAGTAAGGAGGAATTAGAATCAGCATTGAACGAAATGGAGGCAGTGTTGACAGAGGAATACGGAATGAGGGTGAATAAAAACAAAACTAAAGTGTTAGTGTGCAGAGGGCGCGAGAGCAGAGCAAAAACGAAAGTACAAATTAATAATGAAAGATTGGAGGAAGTTAAAGACTTCACTTATTTAGGAAGTAAAATAAATTGGGATGGAAGAAGCGATAAAGACATAAAACAAAGAATAGCGCAGGGTCGAGTAGCTTTTAACAAAAAGAAAGCACTTTTATGCTCGGGGGTAATAAACTTAGAAACAAGGAAGAGATTTTTGAAAACATATGTATGGAGCACGGCACTATACGGCTGCGAAACCTGGACGGTAGGGGAAGCAAGTAGGAGGAAATTAGAAGCTTTTGAGATGTGGTGTTACCGAAGAATGATGAAAATACCATGGACTGATATGGTTAGAAACGAAGAAGTATTGGAGAAAGTCGGCGAGAAAAGAAGTATGTGGAAAAACTTAAAGAAGAGAAGAGATAGAATGGTAGGCCACTTGCTGAGACATGGGGGAATAGTCCACGATATTTTGGAGGCAGAAATAGGAGTGAAGAAAGGCAGAGGTAGGCCTAGATTACTGCTCGCAAGTAGTAAGGGATGTAGGTTGTAGCACAATTAGCGAAATGCGTAGGTTAGCACAAGATAGGAGAAGCTGGAGGTTAGCGTCCAACCAGTCTTAGGACTGATGACCTAATGATGATGATGATGATGAAGAATAGGTAATAGGTATAAAAATATATTTTATATATAGTGTTTTAAGAACTAATTGTTTCTTTCATATTTCTAGAAGACCAGAGTTGATTGCCTTATTTTTTTTAATAATTTTAAAGGACTTTTTAAATAATCAATTTTTCTTTCAATTGAAGCAGCTTTTTCTTTGTGTAGTTATGGAATTATTTACAGTACCAGTACAGTAGTAATACCAGTGTTCAATACAGTTTTTCCTTTATCATATTATGTCCCGTCCAATTTACAAACTAAAAAGGATAAATAAATAAATTGTTTTTTGAAAGTTACAGAAACAGAAACTAGTAAAATCTTTGTTTTTTTTTAAATGATGTATAAAAAAACCTTAGTAGTAGGTAGTAGCTTATGGCCAGTTTTCCACGAACACCGAAAGACACGTTTCTTGATGCGCGTTTTGTCAACTAAGTTGGTATCATCGGGAGATTGATCGGTTGATTGGCGAAATCCGCGTCGAGAAACGTGTAATGTCTCTATGTTAGTGTAATATTTGGATGACTAAAACTGTTTTATCATCTTTCGATGATGCCAACTTGATTGGCGAAACGCAAGTCGAGAAGCGTGTGATCTGTATTTACTGTCCAGGGTATCTGTTCAGGCTAATTTGATCTATTATTAGGGGAAATGTCTATTTCGGTGAGAATGTTATTCTTAATTTTAAAAAATAATGAATTCTTACTAAATTACTAGATGTTAAAAAATATAGAACGAAACAGTACGACCATATCGAACAAAGCGAAGAGAATTTAGACTGTCACAAACACACGACCTCCAAGTTCGCAGTCTTTATGATAAAATAATATTCGAGCATTACGGTTCACCCAACAGGTAAGTAATCGACAGCGTTTGCCTTTGCATGCCATTTACCAGTAAATCATCGTTTACTGGGTTTAAACTGCATTGTTCAGCTCGTTTATTCTATCAAGATGTTTATTACACTTCCAGTGAAGTAGTTCATAATAAAAAGTATGATAGAAATAATAATAGGATAGTAGAAACATCTGCTATTGTCCAGGACCGGCTGAGTAAGTTTATATAAATGTAAAACATATTACTTTTACCAAATATTAACTACAATTTATCTGCCTATCATATAGGGTGGCTCAGTTGGAACTATAGGGTTCGAATTGTGCGTCATTTGTGTTCTGTCAAAGATAGGGCGTCGATATTTAACAACTGTCATCTACAAACCATACCACGTCAACATGCCGTGATTAACAGTTCAACAATGAATAGTTTGTGTACAACTGTTTTATCATTTATAGTTGCATTAAGAAAAATTCGCACAAAATTAGGACAAAGTGGAGTTGCTTTTTGCAACAAAATTTTGTTCAGCGATGAAACACATTTTCATCTTGACGGATACGTCAGCAAACAAAATTGTCGAATTTTTGATGCCGAAAATCCACATGCTGTTTACGAAAAAGAAATACTGCTTTAAAAATAAAGCTGGTAATGCTATCACAATAAACGAGGAACGATATTGTTACATGTTAAACAATTTCTTTCTTCTACCGAATTGATGATTTGGATTTTAACAACGTGTGGTTTAAGCAAGATGGTGCAACGTGTCATACAGCACGTGCAACTATAACTCATTATACCAAATATCCTGATCATGTTGTCTCACAGAATATTGACATCAATTGGCCTGCAAGATCATGCGATTTAACAATACTGGATTTTTTTCTGTAGGATTATGTCAAGAGAAAAGTGTACGCCATCCAGCCAGCAAGAATCAATGACTTCAAAGCAAACATTTAACGTGTTATTCAAAAAATAGAACCAGTTTTATGTGCCCGTTATGGACAATTTTGCTAAAGAATGACATCATGTCAGAATCGTCTCCATTTTATGTTGAGGAATAAAATACCTCAGTTTGTCAGATATTATTAATTTTTACAACACCCAGGCATACTGATGTCGTATGGTGCGTATATGACAGTCGTAAATATTGACGCTCTATCTTTAACAGCACACAGATGGCGCGCAACTCAAATTCTATAGTTCCAACTGAGACACTATATAGTATTACTACTATATTTATTTGATAGAATTCTACATAGATAGAGATTTTATACAGTTACAACTACAATACAATATTTTTATTGAAACACTTAATTTCGTATTCTAGTATTTTCAGCTGTCTTTACAAAATTAAATTATAAGGACAGTAGAAAACATAATTATGTAACTAAATGCACTAACCTCGTAAGGTCTTCAACAACACTTTACTTAGATCGAACTTAGCTTTTAAATCCAAAAGTAATTTAATTGATATTTTGATATAATCTAAATTAATTAATTCTAACTTACTGTCAACTTATATAATAATTATAGGAAAATCTTAAATTATTATTTCTTATTTCCTCAACTGCTGTTTTATTTTTCCAAAACGTTATACGACTGAATTGTTTTATCGAATTTACTTAGATGAGTAATTAGTGCTGTTAGAAGTTATGAATAATCGCTACTACTACTAGACGATACAAAAATTAGGGGACGTAAAAAAATCCTAAATTCCTAGATGATTTTCAAAAAACTGTAACTTCGAAAAAAGGAGAAAAATAGTCGCAGAGCAATTAAAAAAAAGCAAATTGAAGCTTCAAGTTTCTAGTTTTCAGATCTTGAGATTTGAGTGAAAATTTTTTACCATCAGCAATTTTTCAGCAGTCATAAGAAAACCATCATTTTCCAAATTTTTGCTTGTTTTTCAAAAGGTCCATGGATTGTAATATTTTTTTTAAGTGATATCATCATACAGTATTTTTAGGTGATTTTATCCTCTTTAATTTGAGCGGTCTAAAACCCTTGTACGATGATTTTTCGTTGAGTTATCGTCGTTCAAAGCACAAAAGTCAGTTTTGACTTTTTTTTTTTGGAAAACAGATGTTTTGAATTTTTGTTTCATACAATAATTAACATATTTTGATAAAGATAACTATGGATTATTGCTAAAAAATATTTACAACCTCAAAAAATTTATAAAAAATGAAAAATTTATCCTTAAATTGATTTTTTACAAAAACCACAAATTCAAGCATTCACAATGAAAAAAAACAGCGCTTTGAAATTTTCAGTGTTTCTTTGGGATACTTTGAGGTTGAAAAGCAACAGTTAACATCCTTAGTCTATCCATTATTTGCAAAGTTTTGTCAAGTTAAGCGAATATTCATAAATACGCAATTTTTTATCCCCTTTCTAATCAACATTCTGGCACCAATTTTTTTCATTTTTTATCAAAAACCAGGATCCACAACTTGTAAAGAATACTTTTTAGTTTTTAAAACCCTACTTGAATTTCCTGTACGATCATTATTCCTGAGTAATTAATTACCAAAGTCAAACTGACTTTTTTGCTTCGAACGACGATAACTCAGCGATAATCATCGTAGAAGGCTTTTAGTAACTCAAATTAAAGAGGATAAAAATATATAAAAAAGCTTAATGAAGTCACTGAAGAGCATTTATTGAAGTCCGTGGATCTTTTGAAAGGCAAGCAAAAATTTGGAAAAATTTTTTTCGAATATTTTCTTATGATTACTCAAAAACTGATGACGGTAAGAAATTTTGGATTGAACTCAAGATTTGAAAACTAGAAACATGAAGCTTCAATTTGCTTTTTTTTTAATTGTTCTGCGACCATTTTTCTCCAAGTTACAGCCCTTGGAAAATCACCTAAAAATTTAGGATTCTTTTACATGCCTTAATTTTTTTGCCTAATGTATATTAATGGCAAAAAAATGGAAAAATTATTTAACAGGCCGCCTGTTCTAAACGGACCCATAGTTCCTAGTCCGCCCCTGGCCCACCCACACTTCGCAGTTTGAGTTTGCATTGAAGGCAACCGCGAATATTAATAAACAAATCCGAGGCGAATTTGAGTCGAAATTATTTTGCCGGTATACGCGAATTCTTGTTTGGGACATTTTATTTTCCGCAAATCTCGTAGGGGACAATGACACGGGAGTCAACAGCCTCTGCGAAATTGGTGGAAAATTGACACGCGGGGCAAGCTAATTGCTCACTTCGTGCAATAGCGTTTCGTCTATGCCGATTTTTTATTGATATTCATTGTGTATTATTCTTAACAGTCGGGATATTACCGCTTTAATGTTATATGCAAGTCATTTAAACGAGAAAATTAAGACAATCTAACAATAACCATAATAAGGGAACAGTTAGCAATTTTGAGGGTTTTTATTTGCAAATAAAAAAAGTGTGAGAACAGTCCTAATGACTATCGAGATTTGTTGTTGCCATACCAGACGTAGTCTGGGTGGGTTTATTGCTCCTCAACAGCGAAATTATTATATTGCTTGCTTCATATGTACACTGTTGAAAATAGTGTAAAATTTCACTATGTTTGTTATAGAATTTGATACCAGTGTAATTGGTAACATTCACGGTGACTGATGAAACGTGAAGCATTATTCGTGATTTCTGATTACCCAAATTATGCTCAAATGTTATGTGAATCAAGAAGCAAAAATTAATTGTGATGCCCAAGTTATTTGTCAAGATGAATGCATATTGTATTGAATTTTATAAGTCGCTGGGTGATTTCACCGAATAGATATTGTGTGTATGTACCTAACCTATTTGTATTTCGCGACGATGGAATAAACAAGGTGATATAAATGTGTATTCTGTATCTGTTACTTCTCATTTACCGTCTGATTATTATTTATTAATAATAACATATGAAAAATATTACCAAATTTTTATTTACAGCGAGAACGAAATCCCAATACGAAGAATTATAAACATAGTTATAGTTAGAAACATAGTCATTGTCATGGCCAAGTTAAAATTGTTAAAACTAATAAATATTAAATATCTAGTTAGACAAATAGAAAAATATGTTATATTTTGACAAATTCATTGGAGGATTTCATTTGGGTAGATAGTTTAGTGATATTTCATATTTGGATACTTGTATATGTGGATAAGAATGTACCCAATTATTAAAAAATAAATTTAATAATTGGGTACATTTTCAATGTCGGTGGGTATATCGTTACTATCACACTGCTTAAGAAGTTTGATCACATTAAATTTAATCCATTTTTTTTTTTAATGAAAAGACAAAATAAAAACATCATTTGAAAAAATATTTGAAGCAGCTTCCAAATAAGAAAAATAATTTTCGGCATACAGGAAAACGCTTGCTACAATTGAACAACTGGAATAATTTATCGCTGAAATCATATCTAGTAAAATCGATTTCATTAATAATCTTCCCTTTTTATACGTATGTGCAATTAACATGTGCGAAGTAAGTACGATCCCTTTCACTAGTGGACTCAACATCATCATTAGGTCATCAGTCTTAAGACTGGTTGGACGCTAACCTCCAGCTTCTCCTATCTTGTGCTAACCTACGCATTTCGCTAATTGTGCTACAACCTACATCCCTTACTATTTGCGAGCAGTAGTCTAATCTAGGCCTACCTCTGCCTTTCTTCACTCCTATTTCTGCCTCCAAAATATCGCGGACTATTCCCCCATGTCTCAGCAAGTGGCCTACCACTCTATCTCTTCTCTTCTTTAAGTTTTTCCACATACTTCTTTTTTCGCCGACTTTCTCCAATACTTCTTCGTTTCTAACCCTATCAGTCCATGGTTTTTTCATCATTCTTCGGTAACACCACATCTCAAAAGCTTCTAATTTCTTCCTACTTGCTTCCCCTACCGTCCAGGTTTCGCAGCCGTATAGTGCCGTGCTCCATACATATGTTTTCAAAAATCTCTTCCTTGTTTCTAAGTTAGAGCCCCCGAGCATAAAAGTGCTTTCTTTTTGTTAAAAGCTACTCGACCCTGCGCTATTCTTTGTTTTCTGTCTTTATCGCTTCTTCCATCCCAATTTATTTTACTTCCTAAATAAGTGAAGTCTTTAACTTCCTCCAATCTTTCATTATTAATTTGTACTTTCATTTTTATTCTGCTCTCGCGCCCCCTGCACACTAACACTTTAGTTTTGTTTTTATTCACCCTCATTCCGTATTCCTCTGTCAACACTGCCTCCATTTCGTTCAATGCTGATTCTAGTTCCTCCTTACTAGATGCTAATACTGCTATATCATCCGCGAATCTCAGCATTTTTAGTTTCTGTCCCTGTACTTTAATCCCGAAATCCACTCTATCTTTTACCACATTAATCGCCTCTTCGATGTACAGATTAAAAATTAGTGGTGATAGCGTACATCCTTGTCTTACTCCTTTCCTAATACCTACTTCCCTTTTCTCCCCTTCTACTTCTATAACAGCAGTTTGCTCTATGTATAGATTGTGTACTACTCTCCTATCTCTATACTTCATTCCCGCGCTCTTTAGTATCTCGAACATTTTTTCCCATCTTACGTTATCAAAAGCTTTTTCTAAATCTACAAATCCTATATAAGCGTTCTTTCCTTTTTCTATTGTTTTCTCTAACATTACTCTTAGCGCCAGAATAGCTTCGCGAGTTCCCCTATTTTGCCTAAACCCGAATTGGTCTTCTCCTAGTATTTCCTCCGCTCTATTTTCCATCCTCTTCTGCACTATTCTAGTTAAGATTTTTGACGCATGGGAAGTTAGGCTAATCGACTAGTGGACTAGGGAAGAATAAATAACTTGATAAACATACGCACACAGCAACATAATTAATAACAGATCATTATAGTACTGGTTATTAAGTGTTTATTCGAGATTTCACTTGGAAATTATTCTAGTAGGCTAGAGAACAGTTACACACTTATATCGGACCGAGTTTGACTAATTGACTGTAACGCAGCAAGAAATTCCCCAAGATTAGCTGGCACCATGATGATGAGCCTCGTCATTCATTTATGAATCACATACACTAGGCACAAAAATTAAGGGATGTAAAAAATCGTAAATTTTTAGGTGATTTTCAAAGGGCTTTGGAAAAAAATAGGCGTCGAGTAATTTTGTGAAAAGCAAATTGAGGCTCCAAGTTTATAGTTTTCAGATCAAGTTCAAAGTTAAAAAATTTCTTACAATAATTAATATTTTTTTATACAAAAATATGAATTATTGCTAAAAACATCGACTTTAAAAAATGAATAAAAAATGAAAAATTCACCCTTAAATTGATTTTTCGCAAAGACGACAAATTCAATCATTCCGAACACAATGGACAAAAATCGCAGTGCTTTGAAAATTTCAGGGTTTCGTTGGGGTATTTTGAGGTTCAAAAGAAATAGTCAACATCCTCAGTCTATCCATTATTTACAAAGTTATGCCAAATTAAGCGTATATCTCTGAATACCCAATTTTTTACCTCTTTTTCGATCAACATTCTCGTAACGAATTTTTTTTTTTATCAAAAACCAATAACTGCGATTTGTTAAGAATACTTTGCAGTTTTTAAAACCCTACTTGAATTTTCTATGCGATCATTATTTAATGAATAATTAATTATTAAAGTAAAGACTGACTTTTTGCTTTGAGCGACGATAACTCAGCGAAGAATCATCATGCAAGGCTTTTAGACCGCTCAAATTAAAGATAATAAAATCATCCAAAAAAGCTTTATCATGAAATTATTGAAAAAAAAAATTATTAAAGTTCGTGGACATTTTGAAAGGCAAGCAAAAATTTGGATTTGGGTTTTCTTATGATTATTCAAAAACTGATGGTAAAATTTTAAACTCAAGATTTGAAAACTAGAAACTTGGAATCAATTTGCTTTTTTTTTAATTGCTCTGCGACTGTTTTTCTGCAAGTTATAGCCCTTTGAAAATAACCTAAAAATTTTAGATTTTTTTACATCCCTTAATTTTGGTGCCTAGTGTAATAAAATATACAGTCAACAAAAAAAGTGCTGCCAAATATCGAAGAAACCTGAAAAAATTTTTAGAATACAAGTAAAATTTATTTGCAAGTCTAAGTTGTAAATCATCATTTAATTACACGTAATTCTACAGAAGACCTTTTAACATGTTTTCTTGGTAAAATCCTGTTTCGAGCCTCTTATTTAAATCGATATATTTAATTACCGAGACATTGGTTCAACGATCTCTTCTTACTAATTATATCGTGAAAATATTGTTTATCGTACCTATCCACCGACACAACTTCCTATTGCACTTAATTAGTTAGTAATTGGATCGTTTACGACAAACAAGGGTGTTCGGTATGGTATGTCGAATCAGGAAGTAATTGTTGCCGTTCGCAATTGTCAAAATAAAAATATATCTGCTAACTGATAATTAGCCGAAATGGGACATTTTACTATCCTTGTACAAGCCCAGGCTGTAATAGTTCGGTCAGGCATAATTTTACAATACAAGTAATATATTTAAATAAAAGTAATGTAACGAATTTACTAGAAAGTTCTTTATTTCGAACACTTTCTAGTGAATTCGTTACACTGGGGTCAGAAGTTGGGATAGAACGTGGTAGAAAGTTCTGGTTAAACGTGGTTTAGTTGGAGGAGAAACCCAAGTGTGGCGCATCGCCGAAGCCGTACTGGCGTGGAAAAGCTGGAGATCAACGTTCCGATAAGGCCTGAGAATATTCTGGAAGGTTCGACAAAGGACGAGAAAACCCACAAGTGTGACATATCACTGAACTCGTCTCGTCGTGAAGTGGTCGAAGATCGACGTTTCTAGAAGGTTAGAGAACATTGTCGAACTTCTGATAGCAGTCAAGAAAGCCCCCAAGTGTGACCTATCACGGAACGCGTCTCGTTGCGAAGAAGTCGAAGATTGACGTTGCGAGAAAATCAGAGAACATTCGATAGCAGCCAAGAAAACTCCTAAGTGTGACGCATTACCGGAATTGTCTCGTCAAGAACAAGACGTCTACTGGATTTTGAGAAATTTCTGAAGAAAAGTGAATTGGATGCCAGTGGGAACTAGAAGCCAAGACGCGGCCATGGAGCAACAAATGAATGAGCTACTAGCAATGTTAGCTGCAATGAAAGCAGGACAAGATGAAATGAAAGCAGGACAACACGCAATGAAAGCAAACCAAGAGGAAATGAAAGACGAACTTAACAACAAGTCGCGATGGACCTCCAAATCTTACGGAAAGAAACAGAAAAGAAGTTAGAAGCGGGTATGAAACAGGTAGCATCGGGGCTAGCTAAACAGGAAGCAGAAATATACGAGATACGAAAAGACCAACAAAAAGCCAATCAGTCCTTAGCATCAAAAGTGGAAGAGATCCAAAGGGAGGTTAACCAACTAAGAATACGTCCTACAAGTGCTGAATCTCAATTGTTGTCAAAGTGAAACAGATATTATAATGTGTGTTATAGACGTGTATGCTAAAATTTTCTAAAAAAAAAATGGCATATGGCATGGCATTAAGTGACGATATGCGAAAATCAATTGTTAATGCTCATAAACAAGGAATTTTGGCTCGGAAAATAGCTGCTACGTATTCGCTGCCTACACCTACAGTGCAAGGCATTATGAACTTGTTTAAAAAAACTGGATACACAGCCCAAAGGAAGAAAACTGGTCGACTATCCCAAATTTCATGCTTAAAAATCAACATCCTCTGAAGAGGATTGTAACAACAAACCGACGATCTAGTGAAAAAAAAATTATGGTACTATGGAGGCAAGCCATTGGGAAAAATATTTCTGTATCCACAACTAAACGCCCAATAAAGAAAATAGGATACACATTCTACAAGGTAAAGTTTGATTCTTTACATTTTACGTTTACACTTTGAACTTTTTACTTGAACCGGTTTCTCCTTCAGACAAAAGAAAAGCAGTTATTAACTAAATGGCATACAATCAATAGGTTACAGTGAACCAGAGAATATACCGATTGGACTTTACAACAATGGCACCAAGTAATTTGGAGTGACGAATCCAATTTGAAATCTGTTTGGGTGATAGCAAGAAAACGTGTGCTAAAAACTCCACAGAAAAGTTATCATTCTGACTGTTTGGTTAGGAAAGTGAAGTTCCCTGCGTCTCTTATGTTCTGGGGGTGTATGAGTGGTATGGGCGTAGGGAAATTGCATTTCGTAGATGGTACGGTAACAGCAGGAAAATATAAACAAATTTTGACAAACAGTTTACTGCCGTCAATAGAACAATATATGAAGGCACTGACGCGCAGTACATTTTCTAGCAGGATAGTGCTGCGTGTCGTACAGCAAAAACTGTCATAAAAATGAACATGTATACTGAGAAAAATGATTTTTTACTTTAATTTAAATAAACCTGCTTCAATATGTATATTAAAGTAATAAACAAATTCCTTTGCATCATCAAAGACATAATTATTTGAATTTTAGAATAAAATTGTTTATTTAGGTGAATGTCATTTTTAAAAAGGTATCGACTGACGTAAACATACTTTGTATTTATTGAACGTTTAATAATTTCCGAAATGATATTTTCCATTGCTATTCAAATTCGTTACTTGAGATAATTATTTTGCCTATTAAAGTAGACTCACGACTTTAAGTAACTCCACAAGAAGAAATCCAAGGGGTAAAATCAGGTGAATGGGGTGCCGAGTATTGCCAAGAAATGACCGGAAGTCCAAAATGAGAAGGAGCTCCGTGTATTGAAATCATTTAATAGAAGTATTGAGTTTCTCAAAAAATCGTTTTCACATAAAATTGTGAATGTGAAACTTTATCACTACACTGTATAATTGATAAATGCGAGCATTTGATGATTTTAACTCTTCGTCGGGCACAACCGATTTGTGAGATTCGGCAGTCACTTTTTTCCTTGCCTTTTCGTGTGTATTACGAACATTAACTCGAACTCCCGCTTAGCTTCCTAGCTCCAAACCACGCTTCTCGATATGATGTCGATTTTTTTAGTGCATTCCCTGGTTTTGTATGGGCCGCTTCGATCTGTCAGATGCATTGCGCCTGATTACGTTATTATTTTCACTTTTATATTTTGTTAGATTTCTTTTATTACTTAATTTAATAATATTTTTTCTACATTTACACTCATTTATTCTGGCTTTTTATGGTCTTATAATGTAGAAAAGCGAAAGAACAATGGATAGAGGATAAATGCAAAGAAGTAGAAGATAAGTTGCAAGTAGGTAAGACCGATGAGGCTTACAAAATAATTAAGAGGAACTTCAGGGATATAGGAACAATAAGTAGAAACGTTAGAAGTCAATCGGGGGACATACTGATAGGAAGAGAGGAGAAAGCGGATAGATGGAAGCAGTACTTAGGAAATTTATACGAGGGTCAGGAATTAGGAGAGATATTAGAGGAAGAATCCATATTCTAGCATCGATAGGGAAGATGTAGGAGAGCCTATATTGAGAGAGGAATTTGAAATAGCACTAAGGGGGCTAAAGAACAATAGAGCGCCGGGTGTAGATAAAATACAGGCGGAAATTTTGAAATGTGCGGGACAGAAAGTAGTAAATAGGATGTTTGAACTGGTAAAATACATATACGAAACGGGCGAGATGCCGGAGGATTATAAGAGGAACATTATCGTTACTCTACCGAAAAAGAGAGGAGCCGACAAATGCGAGAACTTTAGAATGATTAGCCTAACTTCCCATGCGTCAAAAATCTTAACTAGAATAGTGCAGAAGATGATGGAAAATAGAGCGGAGGAAATACTAGGAGAAGACCAATTCGGGTTTAGGCGAAATAGGGGAACTCGTGAAGCTATTCTGGCGCTAAGAGTAATGTTAGAGAAAACAATAGAAAAAGGAAAGAACGCTTATATAGGATTTGTAGATTTAGAAAAAGCTTTTGATAACGTAAGATGGGAAAAAATGTTCGAGATACTAAAGAGCGCGGGAATGAAGTATAGAGATAGGAGAGTAGTACACAATCTATACAAAGAGCAAACTGCTGTTATAGAAGTAGAAGGGGAAAAAAGGGAACGCTACGTAAGTAAGGTGTACGCTATCACCACTAATTTTTAATCTGTACATCGAAGAGGCGATTAATGTGGTAAAAGATAGACTGGATTTCGGGATTAAAGTACAGGGACAGAAACTAAAAATGCTGAGATTCGCGGATGATATAGCAGTATTAGCATCTAGTAAGGAGGAATTAGAATCAGCATTGAACGAAATGGAGGCAGTGTTGACAGAGGAATACGGAATGAGGGTGAATAAAAACAAAATTAAAGTGTTAGTGTCCAGAGGGCGCGAGAGCAGAGCAAAAACGAAAGTACAAATTAATAATGAAAGATTGGAGGAAGTTAAAGACTTCACTTATTTAGGAAGTAAAATAAATTGGGATGGAAGAAGCGATAAAGACATAAAACAAAGAATAGCGCAGGGTCGAGTAGCTTTTAACAAAAAGAAAGCACTTTTATGCTCGGGGGTAATAAACTTAGAAACAAGGAAGAGATTTTTGAAAACATATGTATGGAGCACGGCACTATACGGCTGCGAAACCTGGACGGTAGGGGAAGCAAGTAGGAAGAAATTAGAAGCTTTTGAGATGTGGTGTTACCGAAGAATGATGAAAATGCCATGGACTGATAGGGTTAGAAACGAAGAAGTATTGGAGAAAGTCGGCGAGAACAGAAGTATGTGGAAAAATTTAAAGAGGAGAAGAGATAGAATGGTAGGCCACTTGCTGAGACATGGGGGAATAGTCCGCGATATTTTGGAGGCAGAAATAGCAGTGAAGAAAGGCAGAGATAGGCCTAGATTAGACTACTGCTCGCAAATAGTAAGGGATGTAGGTTGTAGCACAATTAGTGAAATGCGTAGGTTAGCACAAGATAGGAGAAGCTGGAGGTTAGCGTCCAACCAGTCTTAGGACTGATGACCTAATGATGATGATGATGATTAATCAAAATTAACACATTTGGGTGTTACATTATTGGTTTATACTAAATGTCATTGCCAAAACTGTGACGATTATTTTTATTTGGAACATGTTAAAATGATGGAAGAGGATTTATAATCTTTACACTTAAAGTAGACCGTTACATATAAATTTTCTTTGTAATTCACGTCCAATATTTTTTTATATATAACTTTATGACATATGAAAAAATAGGTAGCTTCTTTTCTGTATTCAAAATATTGTTCAATACTAATTAATACTAATTTATGTTTGTGTTTTGTCCTTAAAACAGAAAAAACTTCTGTCAATATCTGGTTGTTCTGTAAAAATATTTACAGAATTATTTACCAAATTTATTGTTTTACAACATTAAATGAGTTCCTTTATGTAAATTTAATTATTGCGCTTAAAAAGTAGTGTAAAATATTTATTATTATATTGTACTAATTAAAATAAGCGTTTATTCAACTCTCCACCTCGTTAACATCTAAATTGTGTAAGATTTGATTATGGGATCTCTCAGATGTACTGCGCCCGAATGTGTTTAGATTCATACTGGACCGGACGGAAGGTTAAGTAAATTTTTTTATAATTCTTAGATATTTTTTATTCTCTTCGATTAGTTTATTTATCGTTTGTTATATTGAAAATATTCCTAAAATCTGTACCAATATTTAAATTATTGCAAACCTACGGTTCCTTGAAAAAAAAAATGGTAATTTCAATGCAAACTACTTTTTTCATCAACCTCAATTCGAAGCGAGATTAACAAGCGTATTATAAGTTAAATTCTAGAAACAATTCGAATTGTATTGTGCCAGTTAATGTGCTATTTTCCAACAAGCAATTCCGTAATCTGTAGTCTCTCTGCATAGAATCGACGGGAAACCGAAACAAGTTTAGTCTGTAGCTTTGCAACAATATAATTTCTTTATTGTTTTTGGACTTGTGCCATGCTCCGGTCCGTAGCACCGAGTTACGTGTGGTGTTGTTGACTTTCACGAGACTTCGGGACCCGCCAATCAGAACCGTAATGCAGAAAACTACAGTCGAGCAACCTTGCTTGGAATTCGACTATCGGCCTAACCGGATGTTCATTCTACATTCGCTGCCAGGGAGACAGGCCAGCATCTTCTCCTCCCCTCCCTCTATCTCTCTCTCGACAGTCATTATCTTTTCGTTTGGAGAATGATTATTAAATTGTGCGGTACAGATGTTTTGGAGAGCTATACATAGTTGCCAGCCAGTGTTTCATTATCATTAATTTTGATTTGGCGAGTAAAACGTAACCAGTCTGCACCTACACGAAGAAAAATAATTTGTCCAAATGTAGGAACATGTAATTTCTGCTTCAATGATTTAAAATATATCTCGGACATTTATTGCGGAATGGCTTTAGAATCAATTTTTCATTCTCTCTTTACGTCGCCATATCATACTATGGAGGTCTTCGGGATGTGTAGTGAAATGATAGTAGTTATGTTGTTGCTATAGCTACGTTTATTTGGAATAAATGACTAGGGAGCAATCTAAACTGAAACCAAGAATTGTAAAGAGTACAATGACCTAAGAAGCTGATAGGCGCTATTGTCATATTTAATTCCTAAATTTCTTATATGTTCTACATTAATTCGGTAATATTAAATTTAATTGCAATTTATAATCAAAATTAAACAAGAAATGTTAGAATTCAATTGTATAATGCCTATCTGCGACATAGCGTATGTAAATTTATGTAATGTTTGTCAAATATAAAAAGATGAATAACTTTCGTTGTATTAAGTCCTCATTACGAAGATATTCTGCAAAAAATGGCAACGTCGTACTCCAATATTTGCAGGTGTTGTCGTTTGTTTCTCTCATTTGAGGAATATTATTTATTTCACTCATTTAGCCTGTCAAACTCTAATTCTATAGAACAGTTGATAACCATTGGCGACACACAAGGACAAAATTTATTAAGGTTATATTAATTCAATATATATTCACAATACAACATAGGACTATTTAGTTAATTTAACGATATGTGATTTTGCTACCACGAAGAACTGAATGCAGAGGTATACGAAAATTGGTTTGGAGGCATTCTTCAACATTTAGAACCAGAATCTGTCGTCGTTATGGATAATGTATCATAGTCCAAAATGCGAAAAAACGTCACAACAGTCATGGAGGAAAGCACAGATTCGAAAATGGTTACAAGACAAAGGTATCCCTCGTGCTGAAAATAGCTTGAAGCCAGAATTGCTTCGAATTGTGAAGATATATGCAAATAAATCTAAGAAACTTGATAGTAGAAGAATTAACATTGAGCTGTGGAAATATTGTTCTACGATTACTTACCCCCATTAAATTGGCTGATGTCCAACGCCATCTTCAGAAAGCATTAGAAAATGTTACAGCAGAAGACTGGAGACTGATGAAACCCTCGATCCCATTATTATTAGTGTCGGTAAAAGTGATAGTGAAAGTGATAGTGAGTGATGACTCGAATATTGGAAAGGGTAAGATTGTTTTTCGAACATTTTCTTTTTATTTCTGTAATAGAATTCGTTTATTTTCTGTAGAAGAAAAGTTTCTCTTGTTTTTATTACAGAATTTTGTTTATGTTATGGGGTTTTGTTAAATTTTGGAAGAGAATATTTTATTTTGTTTTTGTAATAGAATTTTGTTTATTTTATATAGAATTGCTATGAATGTGGGAATAGGGCTCCTGGCGAACCACCCACTAAAAAAATGGTAACGTGCCATTAGAAATACTTCGTAAGTGGTGTGGAAACTTGATTTTACTCACAATATTCTCCTTATGTGATTTTTTTAAATTTCTGTCATATTAATAATTGTAGCAGTACTTGTCACTGACCTCGCCAAAAAATAAAAACATCTACGCTTCTGTTCCAGACAAAATCTGCACCTTCTCTCGGTCATTGTACTCTTTACAATTATTGGTTTACCTTTAGTACCGAAAGAGGAGACAATGTTTCGAGGCGAGTTGTAGGTATTGACTGATTTGAGAACTTATCCCAAAAAGCCAATAGCCTGGTGCGGTTATTACCAGACGCAACATTTGTCATAAACCATTGACCTAATCTACAAGGGTTTTAACAAGTGGATGGCCGTAGCAATAAATAACATAACTTATTGCCTGGGATAATGGCATTTTCACCTCTAAGAAACAGATGTGCCCTGGTTCCGAGTACAAGCACAATATACAAGGGTTTCTACTTTCTAATATTTACAAAACTTAAAACTAATATATACAAATACCATCACGGCTGTCAATAGGTGGAGTCACGTGTGCCCACAATATAATCAGGGTTGGGCAAATATATCGGAACACTTGATTTCTAGCTAAACTATAAGTTGTATTCAAAAGCAGGCTAAACAATTGTTCAGGCCAATTCATATCGGGCCAATTTGTCGCCAACAGCAACCTCACTCCCTCAGTTTGTCATAGTTGTCTGTTGTCTTAACCTATTGAATTACGTACATTAATTTTAGACGGTTACCCTATTTTTCCCTGTATATTTTCAGACATATACTCTTTTAACAATTACAATGATATAGAGTTTGGTAAGTGTGTGACTTACCAAATTACATAAAATATTAAATGAAGTTTTCTAAATATGAAATGAAGTAATAAATAAAATAAAGAGTATGAAATAATTATTTATTAATACATAATGAAATCCTTAACGTTAATATATTTTTACCGTATTATGACGTATGAATTAAATACTAGGTCTGTAGGCTGCTTATATCTTATTCTGTCTTTACATGGCTATCTAATAAAAAATATTCATATTTCTCCAACACGCAATAAAATTCTTGTTGCTGTTAGTTGCAGCCAATACTATCAGATACTGTTTGAAATATTAGCATTGATGTTTAATCATGGGTGAACTGACTGAACGTGAAATAATTACGTTGTTAATTATAGGTGGTCTTGCTATTTACAAATGCAATATTTGTAATGAAGGATATTTACAAATGCAATATTTTTAATGAAAAATTTCCTATATCAAACAGAAATTCTCCTATTTCAAAGTCATCAGTTTCAAGGATTGTGTTAGTTTCACGAAAGAAAAGCAAGGAAGTATTAAAAATCGGCCAAAATCTGGTCCAAATAAATCATCAACGCAAGAAGAAAATGCACCTGATGATTCTCTTTATCTGCAAGAAGAACATCAGGTACCAGAATGTTGTCCGAAAACAAAATTTCATCGGTATAAAATACATTAAATAAACATCATCCCTGTAGATAGATAGCGGACTGTAGTTGTCAAGGAAATTATGTAAAATATTGACACTAATTATAATATTTTGGCTGAAAGTCACATCCAGTACCTTCAAAAATTAAACGTATGGGCGGGGATAATCAGGAGTTACAACAGCAGAGCCATTCTCTCTTAGAAAAAATCCAACTCGTTATTTACATTTCTGCAATACGAATTTCTGCGCTAGCAAATCATTCCAACATTAAACCGTTTCGTTCCAAACCAGGTCAATGCTCAATGGCTACCAGATGTCGTATCATTAAGATGGATCTCCACTTCATTTTGGAGTCGACTTGCGACAATATAACTTGACATATGAGCAGCACGATCACCAGATTTAAGCCACTTACATTATTTTCTTTGGGATCATTCAAAATCGGTTGTCTGTGAGGTGTCTATAAATATTGGTGTACACCAACGAACATCTTGTAGGAAAATCTTGCTTCCTCTTTATTCGTTACGTTACTTGAATACTTGTTACGATCCATGATAATGACCATTGTTTTCGGTTCAACTGCTTCGGGGCATATTTTGGATATATATTTACTTTTTAGCCATTTTTGGACAGTTTGTTTTTAAAGTTATTGATTTAGAAAGGTCAAATTAACGCGATGAGTTTCGAAGATTCACTCTGACTTTTACTCTTTTGATTAACATATTTAGTTTAGATCCACAGCTGATCCACTAACCTTTCGATCGTCAACGTATGGAACAAGAGAATACAAAACTTTTGAAGCGTTTACTTCAAGAACTTACAAAAGATGCCAAACAATCCTAAATAAGAATTTTTAGTTTCCTTTGAGATTTCTTGTTTGATTATTTTAGGGCCAAACCAATTTTGAGATCTTCTATAGGAAATTCTCAAGAACTAGAACCAAGAATTAGCGAGGAACGTGCAACGATAACCCCAGAAATACTGCAAAATTGCCTTTGATAACATGAGGAGGCGCGTAAACTTATGCACACAACCAAGGTAGAGGGAAGACGCCATTTCCTTTTTTATTAATTTTCAAACTTGTAATTCATTACTTACTAGTTTATCTTTACAATTAATAACAAATTTGCACGTTACTGATAATAACATAAGTATGACACGTGAGTTTTATGAAACCTTCATCCCTTCATTGAAAGAAAACGCCTGCTAAGGCCTATGCCAACAAAAATTGATGCAGTGTAATAAAGGTCCATGACCACCTTCGACTAAGATAATTTGTGATGTCTTGGTATTTTCTATTACACTTGCGTTACGGGTTTATTCATTTTCAGACTCATGGCAACACATTTAAATTCTATCGACGTGAGTCACTCGAACTTCTTTATGTGAAATAGCCTGAGAGATATGTACGTTCGTTCGAAGTAACTTCGTTTACCGAACTTCGTTTCCTGTAATACGGCAGTAAACCTCTAGCGATCACTTTCTTGCAGTAGCTTAAAAAGAATGGCTGGAAGAGGCTATTACCCGCATGGCCGAGATAAATCAAGTCACGTCGCGTATATTGACATACGAACCGAAATTACTGGCGCTAAATTCTTGGCCATTATCGATGTTTCCATCTTGTATTAAGTGGTTTGTGATGTTTACCCATACTTTCCAACACATATCGATTGGAAGAGTGTTAAAGTAGAAAGTGTTACGTTCGGGAAAAATACGTTCAACACAAACAAAATTCGCATATATGGAAAACATTTAGAGGATGAGGGTTTCATTTGTAGTTGAATAACTTAAAAGTTAGTTCAAAATGTTTCTAAAAAGAATTATTGTGATTAAGGATTGTTTAATTAATTATTTATCGTCTTTACAGCTTTATACATTTCTATTAAAAATAAGCCAAAAACTTCGTAAAAAGACAAAAGACTTAAGACTGTTAGTAAGGGTAATTATTTATCATCTTATCAAAAATGTCACAGCTTTATACATTTATTTAATAACCTTGAATTGGCGATTTAATCAGGAAATCAGTGGCGTTACTCAATATTCACTGATACAATAAAGGTCCAATACTTTTTAAAGAATGCACTGAAATACGTACTGTGGTAGTGATATGAGGCCACATGGAACTGGATGCGACCAGGGGACCTGAAGACATGGACAGGCATTAGAAAATAACTAGAGAGTGCTGTCGGGGGATGAAGACACGACCCAGAGGCTGTGGGAGCTCAAGACATGGCAACAATTAGAGGCTGCTCCCGGCTCGTAGTGCCTCCAGATAGACACATGCCACCTAGCTCCAAGTCACACCATATGAACACTGGATCCCTACTATAATCCCAGCAGCAACCCCTGGTTATTGTATATCCATATCTTCAGCCTTCGTGGTCACTCCGGATGGAAACATACTATCCACTTCTAAGTGACCCCATATGAACATATCACTATTTACTATGTGTATTAAACTTTTGTCTTTTAGAGGTTTATTTAATTTTTTTCTAAAAATAAGTCGAAATGTTCTTACTGGCATTAAGGATCTTATAAATACGTATCATTTAATAAAAATATGTAGCAGTTATTTGTAATAACCATTGAGTTGATTCAAGTAATTAATGCCGTTACTTAGTATCTGTTGCTCGACAAAGCACACGCAAACAAAAATGATCAAATGTAGAATAAAGGTGGAATACTTTTTAAAAAATGCACTAACCTCGCCTTCACACAGGGAAATATAAATTTTTTAACAGTATCAGTGCCCCAGTAATATTGATGAGCTACCTTTTATTATATTTATTATATGATAATTTTTGTTTGCATCTGTTTGTCTGTCAACGAACATCTAGTAACGCCACTGGTTTCCCCATTAAATGGTTAAATCAGTGATAGTTACAAATGAATTAATAGAGGTGTAACATTTCTGACAAGCTCATAAGTAGTAAGTCTTTTTAGGAAAATGACTTACTACCTTCAAAACATTCTAAATAAACCTTTATATTTCTGCAATTTAATACACCCTGTACATACCACAATTTACTACGCCTCGTATACGGGGCATAGTAAATTGCACTTTTTTAGAGGTTTTAATGTTTTTCTAAAAATAAGTCAAAATATTCCTAAAACGTTTATTGTTATTAAGGGTAATTATTTATTATCTGATTCTACATAATATATACATATTACGTATAGGTTCTACATAATGTATACATACAACTTTATACATATTCTTGTAATGCCCATTGAATTAGCCAACTAATGGAAAGCAGTGGCGTTACTGCATCCACTGACAGACAAAGTAGACACAAATAAAAATTATCAAAAAAGATTGAAAGCAAATATAACTGAAATATGTACAGGGTGTATTAAGTTGCAGAAGTTTAAAGATTTATTTAAAAGTTTACTGAAGGTAAGTCAAAATTTTGCTAAAAAGACTTATTATTTATATGCTTGTAAGAAATATTACAGCTTTTTTAATTCATTTGTAACTATCATTGATTTGGCCATTTAATCGGGAAACCAGTGGCGTTACTGGATGTTCGTTGACAGACAAACAGGTGCAAATTAAAAATTATCATATAATAAATATAATAAAAGGTCGCTCATCAATATTAACGGGGTACTGATAGTGTTAAAAAATTATATTTCCCTCTGTGGATTGCATAAAATATCGATTCTTGTCAATGCGTTATATCTCAATTTCAATTAACAATATAAATTTAGCTTTGCTACCTTATAAAATGATTCGAATATTATGAGATTTGTATCATATCGCTAAACTAGTTAGTTACATAATTCGATGAATGTAATTAGCACTAATATCTATATGATATGTCTTGTTATGCAAAAGAGTTATCGTATTGTTACGTAGTCCTCGTATGTAACATAAAGTAATAGTAAAGGACAAGTCGAACAGCTTTTCAATGATATACATACATACCCACTTTTTTTTTCATTAGGCGTCCTTGATGATTGAATTAACTTCGTTTCGTTTAATTTTCATTCTTTTAATATATCGTATGATCTTGTAATTTAAATAATTTTGCCAAAAATTCCACTACTGATATAACTAAATCTGGTAATAATTAACAAAGGACACCTAATTTATAATAAGGCAGGCTTCCGGCTTTCTTGTTTAGAAGTCGTTGCTCCTTTGTTGTTACGTTACTTGATGTGCTGAATCATTTGTTGGTTGTCACTCGAAGGTCATGACTTCCTACATTCGACTCCATAGTTCCCTATGTAGATATATGGGGTTCGATATACAGGGTGTTAATTAAATACGTAGAGAAATTTTAAGAGGCGATTCTTTGTACGATTTAATACAAACTTCATATAAGCATGCTCATATAAGTGCATAGGTTTTCGAGATGTAGGGTTTTAAATTTTTACTTTTCCGCACTCCACTATACACGAAAAAGTAATGTAATCGTGTAAAGAAAAAGTGAAAAAACTAAATTTTTTTTTGGGTTTATTTTTCGTTTCTCGGTCTAAAAACAAAAAAAACCGTTTTTAAAAATTTCTTTGTGTATGTGTCGTCGTTGTCGTCGGCATTTATTCTTGTTAGCACGATAATTCTAAATCGTGTCGGATCGATCGAGTTTTGACTGATTCTGATTGAGGACATCTCCCAGATGACACCTATTGATTTTGAGGCGGATAAAATACACTACCATGTACATGGGTCATGAGAAAGTACAATGGTGGACTATTTGATTTTTTTTTACCATGGTCACTCACTTAAATCGTGTCAGATCGATCGGGTTTCGACTGATTCTGGATTAGAGACGTCTACCAGACGACATCTATTGAGTTTGAGGTGGATAGAACACATTCTACCCTGTCCATGGGTCATGAGAGAACACGATGGTGGACTATTTGAAAAAAGTAAAACTGTCGCATAAAACACATATTCTGCATTTATGTGTTGGATTGCTTTTTCTAGGCCACTCAATTTCGAGATAGAGCGGAAAAGTCCGTTTTAAGGTTTTAAAACTGTTTATTTTTTGTTTATTTTTGTTGGGACGCTTTAAAGGATAATTAATTTAAAAGTACGTATAATACCTTCAACAGTACCAATGGAACAACGTTATTAACTTTGGAATTAATGTACGTTTTGGTTTTTGGGGTCATGGCCCTGTTAAATCCCTCAATTTTCTTGTTACGACGACATTGACTGAGTTGGAGTTTACTTGGACTGAAGTAAAGTCTAATTTAACATTTTATAGGTCTACTGTACTTCTAGGGGAATGCAAAATAATAAGGACAATTCAGATATAGGAAGTTGGTTTTAATGAAATTAAAATCCTGCAAGTAGTATATTAAATTCCGGCTTAGTAAAACATTACCCGTGTATTAGTATGACAAAGAGAACTTTTAAGGGAACTATCACGATTACATACAACGTGTTCAAGCTCTTTTGCCGAGAGATTTTCCTCAGAGAATAGCTTTCTCCACTTGGAAACAAAATTAATTAGTGAGAAATATAAGGTTTTTATCCCACGTGTTGCTTATCGATGAGGCATGTTTTTCCCGTAACGCAATAACAAATTTTCACAATAATCAGATGTAGGCTGAAGATAATCCACACGCTATAATGGAAAATAATTTCCAAAACCACTTATCAGTAAATGTTTGGGGATTGAAACGGTTGGGCATTACTGGGAATTATAGAATTATGCCCAGGCCTATAGTGACGTCAGCCACTAAAGATTTACAGATATACATTATTGAGATCAAAATAATGCCAATCTATTGATTGGGCGTGCAGAAGAACTATAATCTTGGCCACACAAGCAGCGGATCGATATGAATCCGTTCGATTTCTTTTTTGGGACACTTAAAATTAATGGCCTACAAAACTCTAGTTTTGAATGAAGATCTATGCAACTAGATATAAGAATCATGTTAAATTATAAGAAATATTCCTGGTATTTTTTGAGTGGACTCGCTATTCCGCCAATTAATGCATCTCAAGCAGTTACTTAAGTGTTGTACCATATTTAATCTGTATTAATAAGTAATCTGTATTATAATAATACAGGTCTGCGATGAAAACATTGTAGCATATTTAACTAGTGGGTTTAACAGTATTTCTTGTGCTGATTACGGAAAAAATAGTGAAAAAATTCCATCACCCCTAAATAAGTCACAAATTTCACCTTTCTTATTTTCAGGGTTTTTCTGGTTCAGTATGCGTACGATTTTTCAATATTATAGCCTATATAAGTGGTAAATTTAGTCTGAATTATGGAGCTTTCATGGTGAACAGGTTACTAAACAACGTGAGTATGTTATTTGCAAAAAAAATGTTTTTATTCTATTTATTTGAATAAGACAATGAATCTAAACTGGGAAAATCCAGTTCCTACTGGAACAAGACATGTCTCAGCCTGTCTGCTCCCTCCCCAATTCTACTGTCTGCTAGACGTCGTGAGGAATGTAGTGAGCCGTGACCTTGATTGCAGTCAGTGACTCAGTGTGGAGCTAGCCACTGTGGTATACACATCAAACAGTTTTGTGCTATTTAAAAGAAATGGCTACTAGAGGATGTGTCAACTCTCCTAACTGTTTTTGTTATATTTGTGGGTCTTATACCGTCAAGAAGCAACAAAGGAACATTTCTAATTTTGTTCAGAAGGTGTATTTTGCATACTTTGATGTTAAATTAGGGGAACAAGATAAATCTTGGGCTCCCCATATAGTGTGTTCTGTGTGTGTTGAAGAACTGAGACAATGGTTTCAAGGTAAGAAGAAATCATTTCGTTTTGGAGTACCCATGATTTGGAGAGAGCCTAAAAATCACAGTGATGACTGTTATTTTTGTTGAACGATTTAGTACGAGATATGGGCCTCCCAAAGGATTCAGCGGAAGTTTTAGGGTCTAGACTTAAAGAAAGACATATGTTAGCCTCCTGTGTTTCATTTTCATGGTACCGATTTAAAGAAAAGGAATTTGTCCCTTTTTTTACACAAGAGGGTGACCTAGTTTTCTGCAACAATGTACCTGGAATCATGGAAATATTCAAAATCACGTATGAACCAGAGGAATGGAGAATTTTCATCGATTCATCATAAAGGAGTTTGAAAGCTGTACTTCTTCACAATGGTAACCGATATGCTTCTGTGCCTGTTGGATACTCAGTCCATTTGAAAAAATGCTACGAAAATATTGAGTTTGTTCTTAATAAGCTCGGCTGCTCTGACCATAAATGGACAATTTGTGGGGATTTGAAAGTTATTTCCATGTTACTAGGTCAACAAAGTGGTTACACAAAGTTTCCATGTTTCCTCTGTGAATGGGATAGCCGTGACAGGAAACAACACTATGTCAAGCAGACGTGGCCAATCAGAAAGGCTCTTATTCCTGGAGTTAAAATGTTGAAAGACAAAGTTTAGTGGATCCTAAAAAGATCTTACTTCCACCATTTCATATCAGATTGAGGCTAATGAAACAGTTTATGAAAGCATTACCCAAACAAGGAGAGTGTTTCAAGTATCTTTGTGAACAGTTTCCTGGTCTATCCGATGCTAAGCTGAAAGAGGGAGAACAAAGACTCCCTCTTTCAGCTTACTCCCTCTTCAGGGAGTCTTTGTTGGGCCTGATATCAGCAAACTTTTAAAAGATGAAAGCTTTGTCACTAAAATGGAAATGGAAGAAAAAAATGCCTGGAATTCATTTAACATTGTTGTAACAGGCTTTCTTGGAAACAAAAAAAAAACCCAAACTACAAAACTTTGGTTGCTGAATTGTTACAAAACTACAAAATGTTGGACTGCAACATGAGTGTCAAAGTCCATTTCCTTCACTCACATCTGGACTATTTTCCAGAAAATCTTGGGGCTGTAAGTGAGGAACAAGGAGAACGTTTCCATCAAGATATAAAAGAAATGGAGCGCAGATACCAAGGTCGATGGAATGTCAACATGATGGCAGACTACTCTTGGATGTTAAAAAGGGAAAATTCACAAGAACACAGCCGAAAAAGTACCAAAAGAAGCTTTGATGGAAAAAGAAAACGTTTTTACAAAGACTTTGCGCAACACATGTGCATCACTATTATGCTCATTTTAGCTAGGTATCGTTGTTTTTTTTGCTTTTACTTCATGTTAAAATAATAAATACAAATCCAAAATTTTCCGTTTTTTGTACTTTTTCCAAAAACTTCAACTTTATTTTGTAGACAAGCCTTACGTGAAATAACCAATGTCATTTTTGAAATCAGCAAAAAAAACTACATAAACACAATTACACAATTCTATATGATATATTTCGAATAAACTGAATTTATTCTGAATGTTTCGTCGTAAGTCATGAAATAAGTTGAAAATTGTGTAAGCATGAGCTGACCCACACACAAGCATGTAATTATCTACGAACCAAATTTAGAACAGCGACACAAATAATTCTTCAAAATAAAATAATTCTTTAAATTAATATTATATAATTTAATAATTCTTTAAATTCATCAGTTTTTTTTAATTGTATAATTCTATTTACAGAATTTTGCATAATCCGACATATGGCAGATGCATAATGCCAAATGTATACATAGTTTTAGTCATCCATGTATTTATATTTACAAGCCTGATCTTCTCTAGCTATATATAATTGCAAATAATCTGTTGGTAAATAGCCAATAGCGACAAAATTAATCATGCATCGAATACATTCGAACGTCGCACATAAGACTGGAAAATTAAAACTGGTAAATATTGAAAGTCGAAATGAAGGTCGCTTTTATTCTAAGCTAGTTTGCTGGTAACACTTATCTTGTAATAGACGTCCGGCACCGGTGAAAGTTGGCAACAACTTCATTTCTAGATTGTCTGTAAAATAAACCTTATCAAAGTTATGCTGTTGAGATTGAATTTTTACAAAGTAGGTCAGCTGTAATAAAGGCATCCCGTCCTTGTTCTTATTCCTTCTAGCTACTTATAGTTATAAGTCTCATAACTTATAAATGCTAACCGATAATTTTTCCAACAATTCCATTTAATTTTCCACTTTAAACATTATAGCCCAACAGCATTGATATCGTGCTGCTTGATATCTATCTCATTGTCGTCTATGCCCTAGTCTGTACAGTGAGTTCGAAAAGTAATGTATACATTCCATAAAATTGTTTTTTTTTTTGGTTACATAAGACTCTTTGAGTAATATTTCGACAAAGCAAATGAAAATGTACTGTTTACTAAAATTAAAAAAAAAAACTGAACAACAACAAATACTGAACCACATAGTTCGTACGCTAATACTGGTCAGCATTAAATAGTGTGAATTTTTCCTTAATCTAATTGTAAATGATCGCTCACTTTCATAAAATAATTGTACACAAACTATTCGTTGTTCAATTGTTAACCATGGTATGTTGACGTCGTATAGTTTGTAGATGACAGTCGTTAATTCAAAATATCAGTTCAACAACGAATATATTGGGTACAACTGTTGTATGAAAGTGAGCGATCATTTACACTTACATTAAGAGAAATTCGTACCATTTGGAACTATAAGATTTTAATTGCGCGACATTTATGTTCTGTCAAAGATAGGGCGTCAATACCCTATCTTTGACAGAACATAAACGGCGCGAAATTCAAATTTATAGTTCCAACTGAGACACCCTACCTATATAATAAAAATTTAATAGAAATATGTAGATATGCCAATTTAAATTAAGTGTAATTACAACGGGAAACTGAAATATAAAATTTGCGTTTGAAACCGCATTGTCGTATTTTATGAAATAAAATTTTATAGCAACCAAAAATGACAGCAATTAAAAATCAAGTTCTTGTTCTATCAAATGGTTTGTGTACGTTAAATCTGCCGTATATCTAAGTTTCTCCCAGTTTATTTTATATACCTTAGGATAAATATATCATTTCAATTTGTCCACACTGAGAGGGCTATTTCACTAATTTTATAGCCGGCTATAACGCAGGTTTATAGCTTGTAACTAACTTCAGTCCGATATTTCAGCCAATATATATATACGTATACATCATCATGTGATCTGATACAGCCACTTACAGTTATATTTGATATTAATATGAAAGAATACCAACTACGGCCTAGTAAAATAACATTTTCTGCATTCTAGAATATTTCATCTGTAGCATTTTTGTTTATTTTCCTAAGTACTGTTCATTTCTGATAAAATCATGGTTTATTACTAATTATTTTGTATATTATATAATGCGCATCTTTTTGAATATGTAAAAACGTCTACATGACTTTTCGCGTGGTTCCGTTCAGAATAAACATTTAATTAAATTTAATCGATTTGTTCAAAAAGAAAAATACAGACGTCAAAATAAAAACAACATTTGAATATATATTTGAGACAGTTTATAAACGAGGTGTTACTGGCACACTGTTGCCATTTAAAAATAATAATAAAGTGATAGCAACGCTATCTTTGACGATTATATCACTATTTATTAACCAAGACATTATTTTATACTTTAATGTACTGCTTATCAAAAATAGAAAAAAGTGTGAGATTTTCTAGGTATGAGTAGAAGAAAGAGTGAGACAGCATTCGGAGGGAAAAGGATGCACTTTATGCGCGGCCAGATTGGACTCTGTACATTCACATTCAATATATATTAATCGATATTCACTCTACAAAGGTCTCAAATCGACTGAATAAAGACAAGGCTATTTACTGCGCACCTCGTGGGCGGTCCGATATCGCAGTTTTAAGACTTGTTCCTATTCTTAATGATCTGTGAATTTTACATATGTATGTATTTGCATTTGTAAATTTACTGAGAAATAAGAAAATCATGATTATCACATTACTGACTTTCTAATGATTGTACAAAAGTAATAAATAACCTTCGTATGTTATTACTTTTAACTTTTATAAGGAGTTTTTACTTCAATTCCTTGTACACATTTTAAATATGGATGAACTGCTACTATACACACTAAAAATTATTATGTTACATATTTAAAGTATCTTAAAGTTGATTGATAGCGTTCGTATTTAAACATTTATTAAGTCAAAACTGCGATATCGGACCACCCCACGAGACGCCCAGTAAATAGTTTGGTCTTTACTCAAACCAGGCTTTGGAGAGTGAATATATATTCATCGAATTGAGACCTCTGCAGAGTGAATATTGATGAATATATATTGAATGTGAATAGTAGGTATAGGAGCGGTTGGGCGTGGGATAATTTCTGGGGTCGTGGGAAAGTTGAAACTTGCGTTTTTACCTAATTCACAAAAATTTGAGGCGTCGGCGTACATCAAAGTGTTGCCGCTCGTCGGTGTCAATTACAGGTGCGCCGCAGGCATTCGCCCCCATTTTATCCAGAATTATCCACATTCTATCCACTATTATTCACAGTTATCCATATTTCTATCCACAATTATCCTATTACCCTTATGTTACAGGGCTGTATGAATTGTACGAGCTGTTTAAATGCGGCTGTACGACCTGCTTAAATGGGGCTGTACGGCCTCTACGATCTGTTTAAAAACATGAATAATTGTGGATAATTGTAGATAAAATGGGGGTGAATGTCTGCGGCGCACCTGTAATTAACACCTACGAGCGGCAACACTTTGATGTATGCCGACACCTCAAATTTTTGTGAATTAGGTAAAAACGCAAATTTCAATTTTCCCACGCCCAACCGTCCCTATACCTACTGTGAATGTATACAGAATTCGATCTGGCCGCGTGTAAAATGCATCCTTTTCCCTCCGAATGCTGCCTCACTCTTTCTTCTACGCATTCTAGAATAATCTCACTCTTTTTCCCATTCTTGATGAGCAGCAGGTAATGGAATCCATGGCCCACTAAACTTTTTAGTAAAGGGCGGCATTTTGTTTAACGTTATCCTTTTATCCCATTTTTTCCATAACCGTGCCGAATTCCTTATTTTACAAACTCTAGAAGAAATTACAAGTTCTTTAGTAAAACTAATTGCGACGTGGAAAGATCATTTTTCAATTTACAATAATTAAGTGAAAAGAGACATCTTATAGATGCATCTACATATGTAACAAAAGTCCGTTGCGAACATCGCCGCGTAAGGTTTAAAACGTTACGCGGCGATGTTCGCGACGGGATTTTGTTACATATGTAGACGCCCTTAACGTCGTCGATGTGGCCATGCATATCACAACAACGAACATTTCTTTTGATGCGACGCAAGAAAACCTACAACCGATGGATCGCGGTGATGTTACGCGACTGTGTTACGGAGTTCCGTCTACGCTATGCGGCATATGAACACGATGAAGTTCGCGATGGAGATCGCGACGGGCTTTTGTTACATATATAGATGCACCTTATGAGTTTGTTCGCATAATGCGACAGCTTCCTTAAGGTGCGTCTACATATGTAACAAAAGCCCGTCGCGAACATATGTAGACGCCCTTAACGTCGTCGATATGGCCATGCGTATCACAACAACGAATATTTCTTTTGATGCGACGCAAGAAAACCGACAACCGATGGATCGCGGTGATGTTACGCGACGGTGTTACGGAGTTCCGTCTACACTACGCGGCGATATGAACGCGATGAAGTTCGCGACGGAGATTGCGACGGGCTTTTGTTATATATGTAGACGCGCCTTTAGAACTGCCCAATTAAGTTATACCATCAGCGTCGCGAGGTTATGTGCACTGTTTATGATGGGGATCTCATGGTCCCAGTGCTAAAACGCTCTCAATAGTCCACGTGTATGATGTGTAAATATAAACACATATAGCAGATATGTGAGACGCGCGCGTTAAACCATTGTATTATTTTATACGTAAAATTCACCATCCCATCTTCCTTAATTGAAAACAATGATTTTTCTGCGATGCCACTCTTTACTTATTAGATAAAATAGGTATCGCTAGTGACTCGAACCTATTGCTAGGTAAGTACATACTTTATTTACGAATTAACAGTAGTTACTACGCCATTTCTGTCGATAAATTTAAAGGAGGACGTTTTCCTCCCTTTTCCTGTGGAAATCTATGCGACAATTACCCCGACTTTGCTCCACGTAATTACCTGTGATTATCGAAAAAAGGGAGAGAAATTTAAAAAGCGTAATCAACAGCGGCGCAAAATTAATTAAAATAAATACCATCACGGCATCGTATCATTTAACAAAGGTAAATAGGATTAAATTAGTTGGGAGTAAACGTTTGGCTCTGCATCCCTCTCGGTTTTATTGATGCCGCGTCAGCGGCCGTTCGTACTTTAAAACCGTTCTCCAAGAGTTAATAAAGTAAGCCCACTGAAAGCCGCGTATAAAAACATGGAAAGAGACTTAACTGCACGCGGCAAAATCAAGGACGACGCCTGACATTCAATTAATTGGCGTCCTTTAGCACAGAAAATACCACCGAGGCGCTACACGCGTTCCTGAATAAAGAACTAATAGTCCGGGCAATTAATAAAGCTCCTGTGGGTGGAAAATCTCACACATAAGCAATTATAAATAATGCAAAGATAAAAAAAAGTATTATTATTTTTGGTATAAATACGGTAAAATACAGAATTTTCTTGAAAGCCCTGAAACAATACTATTTTGATTGATAAATACAAACAATTTAATCAATCTGAACTTGGTCTCATTGAAGAACATTCCTGCACAAATGGACAAATCCGTTGCCTTGTCTGAAAGATGTTAAGTCAAATGCCTTGGACTTGTCTACTTTTGCAGGATAATATGTAAAAGATATGTTCAGTTTTGAATACCTTTTTACATACTGAAGTGAAATTTCAGTCACTTTTTCTGAACGTAAACATAAAACATGACAAATTCAAAATGCTTACTGGTGGAAAATAAAAAAAAAAGTAAGGAAAAAATAGCTCTTTGACTAAATAATTTGATTTAACAAGCTAAGAGGGTTGATTCTAAGAAGTATAACCGGAGCCCCAAGATCAACACCGATGGAGGCGATGGGGATACTGACGGAGATACCACCTCTTGATATCACCCTGAAAGCGGAAGCCGTAAAGGCAGTGCACAGGGTGGGAAACATGAATAGGAAGGTAAGGGACCTGAATAGACTCAAGAGAGCTAGCTGAGGAGGATGGATGCCCTCTGGCAGTATGGGTGTCCACTTCCTGTTTGACAAGAAATATAAGATCACCCTCACCAGTAAGACCGACTGGATGGAGAGTCGAGCTGGATTACCGCCCAATGGAGACATCTGATACACGGATGGAGCCAAGGGTGGGACCAGCGAGTGCGGGGGTGTATAGGCGACGCGATGGGATAGGTAAAACCTTCCCCCTGGACAAATACGCTACCGCACTCCAGGCCGAGCTAGTTGCAATTATATGCGGTGTCCTGGAGGCCGAACAAAATCGGACCCAGGAGAAGGATGTATCTGTTCGGATAGCAGGGCGGCGTTGGTAGCCCTGAATTCAGTAACGACAAAGTCGAAGCTGGTCTATAATTGCTATAAAGCATTGAACCACTTGGTAGGGAAGGGGCCGGTGGAACTCGTATGGATACCTGGGCATAATGGCATTCTAATTGCAGATGATCTTGCCAGATTAGGGACCAGGGAAAACCTCTATGGACCACAGCTTGCAGTGGGAATATAAGTCAGAGACCGCATAAATGGCTGGGCAAGAGACCAGCACAATAAAAGATGGAGAGGAGTAACAGGTTGTCGAATAACCAAACTCTTAATCGAATACTCAGAGATTGAGAAATGGGCCCAAGAATTCATTAAATTGAGCAGGCATAAAGCCAGAATTCTGGTGGCAATCATTACGGGCCACCATAGTAGCCTGAATGCATATAAGCACAAGCTGAGGTTAACTGACAGCCAGGCCTGCAGATACTGTAAAGAAGACGAAGAAACCTCTATTCATCTTCTTTACACCTGCCCCGCACTGGAGGAGAAGAGGTACCTTATATTAGGGACCCTTGTTATCCAAGAGGAGGCGAGGCTTGGGACAGGGGATGTGAATCCTGTGATGTGAAGGGAATTTTTGGATAATGACCCGTATAAGAGGGGATCGCCAAGGGACTACCCATGCGATTAGTGGCTGATGAGGCCCAAACCCACATAACATAATAATAATAATTTGAAGGACTTGAGAACTGGAAAAAAATTAAGTCATTCATTACTTTCATTCTCATTCAATACCTTCCTTACTTTTTGTGTATTTTTAATTACAACTAATTCAATATATTCTTGTATATTAGACCATCAGTAGTAGCACAAAATAGATCTCGAAACAATTTGATAAATATAATCACCTTTCAGGATTTTCGCTGTTTACTTATAGATGCATAGTAAATAACGTATATAATCCACATAATCTACTTGGATTTGTTTAGTTCTACTTGATAAAAGCCTACTAAAACCCTAGATTTATACAATTTTGCTTTATTACCTGTATTTTACATCAAATTTTGAGCAAAAGTATAAGTATAAGCATTTTGAGTAAAAGCAAAAAGTAAGTTTTTGTGGCTTTAGTTGACTTAATGGCTTTAAATTAATATTTTCATACATAAACATACATATATTAGCTCGCTTTTGTCGAAAATGGACATATCCACTATTGTACTAAGAAGAACAAAATAATAAATGCGATATAGGCTTTGTCATTCATGACTCATGAGTAAATATAGTTCTAATTGCCAGTTCTAACACACTTTAATTAAGTTGAAAACTACAACACTCTGTATAATATAAAACACAAATTATTGTCAAAAAACTGTGTATTAATTTTTTGAAGCTAATGAAAATTAAAAAAGTGCCAACAAATCCGAGAAAATTAATCAATTTACTTATTGTACAAACAGAAATTTAATATTTCTGTTTGATTTAAGTCTGTTCGATAACTGCACATAAGTATACAAAAACATAGATATTAGCTTGTTTGTATTGTGATATAATATCATATTATTAAGGTATTCAAACCTCAAACTTAGACAAAAACAATACATTTATATTACTGCATTATGCTATATTAGTATTAAAGCCTCCCAACCCGATATAAACATTTTCAACATTCCATTGTCATAATATCATGAATATCATTTATCTTAAACGTAAACAACCTAAATACACTAACTGTGATTTACCAAGTAGGTCTGGTCGTATAGTAGTAGTCTTTTGCGTGATGGATCCAAAATGATACCGTTATTGATTCTATAAAAGATACAACTTTAATTATTTGAAACACGTATACCTGACCAATATTAGCAAATGGAATGCCACTCGATAGTCTCGTAGCGTTATAATGACAATTATTGGCACAGTAACCGGTTTATGCCTAAACGATTATATATGTAGATGTTTAATGACAATATGAATTTGTAACAAAATTAAACACTAGACTTGTTCGCTTCTAAGATATCCTTTTTTTAGAATAACACATGTATTTATTTAAAGACAATGAGCCTGTTTCATTGAATCAAATGGTAAAGAAATGATAATTATGTCAACCGTTCGAAAAAAATAACCATAGCCACAAAAATAGTATACAGGGTTAGTCAAAAATAGCCACTTTATATCCCAAAATGTAATGTTTAGATAATGTTTTAAACACAAGTTTTAGAAGATTACCAAAGGATTCTTTAAAATATTGTTGCAACCTGCAGGGTATTTTCGAATAAATATGACACATTTTATGTAGGTACTACAACCTAGGATACCCTCTTCTACTACTGATAAACAATTTGTAATTGTTTGACATATATAAAGTAACGTTTTGTAATTAGTTGTTAATAATATATTTAACACTGTTTAAAGTAATTTGTAAAAGGCAATAAATTCAGTTACACTAGTGATTTTTTTTAATATAATGTCAAGTGAATGAAACACTATCTAGTATACTTAGAATAGAAGAAATGAATCGTCCACGTAATTTAAGAAAATATGAAGCAGTGAAAGCGGTAACTCTGGTTAACAAGGGGTGTAGTCAACGATAAGTGGTTAATTTGTTAGGAGTTAGACCATCAACAATTATTCGAACAGTTAAACGTTTCAATGAACTTGGGAGTTACTGTAGAACCCCAGGACAAGGTCGTAAGAAGTCTATAGATGCAAGAGATGAGCGATATCTTATGTAAGTTGCCTTCAGAAACTGGCATTCTACCAGGTTAGAGCTAGAGTCCTAGGCAGCAGCTCGATATGTAGCAATTTCTGAGCGAACGGTCACGAGAAGGCTTAATTAAGAATGATGGAAAGTAGAGTTACTAGACTTGAGCCTAGCATTTTGCAAGAGAACACACAAATTGGACCGTTGTCGACTGGCGAGCGGGTTTTGTTTTCAGCTGAAATAAGAATAAGTTTGAATTCATCACATGGACGTCAACGAGCCTGGCGGAGACCAGAAGAGAGGTTTGTTGCCTGCAATATCTCTCCGAGGATTCCATTTCTTGATGAATCAATAATGTTCTGGGGAGGAATTTGTTTCAATGGTCGCACGGATTTGGTTCCCACACGGGGGAGATCCATGAGTTAACATTTCTACGCAAAAAATACCGTAGAACATGTCCTGCCAGTGTCCCTATTTATCGGGGACAATTTCATTTTAAGTAGGATAACGCCCGGTCCCAGGTTGCTAGAGAGGTACTGGACTACCCTCGATTTGTGAATATTCCAACTATGGACTGGCCACCAAGAAATCAAGTATGGACCCCATAGAACATCTATGAGATGCACTGCCCTTATGACTCTTGGGGATCTCGAACAAGTCGTTCTTGTCGAATGGGAGAATATTCCTCAGGAAACTATTCACCACTTGATCAATAGCATGCCCAGATGAATAGGAACAATGGATAAGAGCTAGAGAAGGTTTTACACGCTACTGAATTCAAATTATTACGATTTGATTTCACCTCCAATTTTTCTTCTAAAGTTTTTCATTAGCACAATTTTCATTGCATTTGATATTATTGTTCCCTTCTGTTTTTTATTCATGTTTTTTTTTATTCATGACTTAAACATCATTGTTTAAGTCATCTAATTATAATATCACGTAAGTACTATGATTTAAATCTTCGAAAAAATAAAACTAATAATGTGAAGTTTAGCTGACGCGTTAACTTTGTCCAGGAGTTTATAAAGACACATTAAGTAAATAAAGATTAAAAAAATTAAATTGGTGGGTGGGAAATATCTAGGATTAAGCATGACAGGGTTATCTCCTGTTCTCAAAGAAGGTGTTGTGAGTTACTCTTAGTTTTTCTATGCATGTATTTTGATATTTATTTCTGAAAATAAGATACTATATAGTTAGAAAAACATTTTTTCTAGAGAAATATTTTGTGGTTATCTTAAATGCGATGTTAAAAAATTATAATTTTACTAATATGTTTAATGTTCATGGAGCTATAATAGCAATGCATATCATTTTTAACAAACCAATTTAAATTAGTTGTGTCCTATTTATTCAAATAGTTCCTAGTATCAACTAGTTCCGGCTGCAATGAGCCATCACAAGACAAATTAATAACAAATGAAGCGTAAAAGAACTATTGCGTAAGCGAATCTAATAGTATATGGATAGGTCGAATGCCAGTTTAAATTGTAATGAATAGGAACAATAATTAACTTGAAAACGCTGCGTACTAGAACTAGTGGATAATTTTCAGTTAATGTATAGGCACGTATGTATATGTTCAAGAACCTGGAGTTGCTTAGACAATTGATGAATGATTTACAGTGCAAATTATAGAAATTGTTTAGAGAACGTGATTTTACCATCAGTGAGGCAAATTTTTCATAACAAATTTGTGGTTCAAGACGTAAAAGATATCGCATAGTTTTCAAAAAATATACAGTACACTTCTTACAGAATGATTGTACAGTTCGCGGCAATGAACTTCATGAAATGATTAACAAGTGAATGGACAATAAAATTGTCAATATCTTGCCTTAACCAGCAACAAGTCCGGATTTAAACCTCATGGAGAACATATGGGGCACCATAGAAAGAACATATATAAAGAGGTTTTATAAGACTTGAAAAACTACTGTTATTTATACCTAACTATAATGAAAATAAATTATCCAATTAGAATAAGAAGCTTATGTGTAAGTCATTTTTAAATATTAAATTGTTAACTAATTAAATATCTATTATAATGTGAAATCATTATGTATAGTAATAATTTATTATTAACATATTTTCCTCTATGTGCTCGGGAATTTCATATACAATATCTTGGTATTCCAAAACCCCACAGCAGATCATTACACAATGGGGGGCATGGTTAAAGGTAGTGTTTTACACATAAACTTTTCAAAAAATAAAATCCTTAGCTTTACAATTATCAATCAGTAAAATTTCAAGATGATCGAGTGGACGCAAATTTAAAGTGTCCATAGTACTTACGCAGAACTAGCGAAGACAATTTTAACTATGTAAATGTTACATCTTTAGACGTCTAACAGTCGTTCTCTTTATATAAGAGCACTGTTTCACCGCACGGGACATATTATATAGAGTTTTGTTATTCATTACATATATATATATATATATATATATATATATATATATATATATATATATATATATATATATATATATATATATATATATATATATAGAGATCCTCCGAAATAAAAGGGAGGGAAGTTAACAAAAGGGACACTCTTTGCTGAATCTAAGACTTACTTACTCCTGAAAACCTGCACCAAAATGTACTCATTTATTTACCGCTTCATTGACAATGGATCAAAATAAAATATGGACGGAATAGTAAAACACTAGATCGCAGTTGTTCGATTTGCAATTTTACCTCAACCATTCTGTTTTATAATGCAGCAAGTCTGAACCCCATTAAAATCGGCCCGTATCCGCAGAACTCCGAAAGAATGTGGGTCACCAAAATGCCAACGGTGACTAGCTAATAATAACGCTGCGCTGAAGTTGTCCATGTTACGGGACGATATAAGCCGTGTTTTTCGAATAGTTTTACTGCAATAATGCGATTATACACTTTATTATGGAGTAACGCCAGCAAGAACGGTTTTGTGTTGACAGCAGATAAGTAGACATTTTAACCTTTATCGTTCTTCATAAACGGGATTCCCCAAGTTACGTGAAAAGTAACATCTAGCCTAACGACAGCTAAATTATTCATCTATAAATAGCATCGAGAGGCAATGCTTCAAAAATCATGATTAGGATCGCATTTACTGAAATAATACATGACGGTGCGTTGAGATATCTCTATAAAGATATTTATTTTTTAACAAAAGACATTAGGTTAAACACCATATCAAAAATATTTTTTTATAAAAAAAAACTGTTACTTCTATTAAAATTACTTTTTTGCTTTGTCGAATACATAATACTATCTTAGCAATATGTTAAATTGTATGAAGCGAAAAAATCCGTATATTTCAACGGGTATTTCGCCAATACATTAAAATCATCAGGAGTTGACTATGGCATACCAATTTTAATATCTATATTATTAATATATTGTATATAGACGCTGATATATAAAGGGTCTTTCAATAAGGACGCTCGATTTTTAAACGTAAATAAAACAGGTTGTGTGTAAAATATCCACTCAATTTTTTGTTTGAAAGAATATTTTATGGCATTAAGGATGGAATATAACGTCGTTCATATTACGTTCGTCGCGCCTTTGCTTGGTGGCACGTATTCAGTAGGAAATCTGGCTAAATATGTTGGATGGCGTTCGATAGGTTGACTTTGAGGACATCAATTGTTTGCGATTTATTCACATAGACCTGCGATTTAAGATAGCCCGAAAAGGAATGTTTAAAGGCGTTAAATCGCACGATCTCTGTGGCCAGTTCATGTCACCGCTGCGCGAGATAACCATGCCTTCAAATCGCTCGTGCAGAATGTCCATCGCGGCATGCGCTGTGTGGCACGTAACGCCGTTCTGTTGGAGAACCGCATATCGTCGGTATCCATATCATCCAATTTAGGCCACAAGAAGTTGCTTATCATCGATATGTAGCGCTCGCCGTTGACGGTTATGGCAATGCCAGTTTCGTTTTGGAAGAAGTATGAACCGATGATTTTGCCACACCAAAATCCGCATCAAACAGTGCCTTTCTCGGGGTGCATTTGGTGTTGTTGTATCTCGTGTGGATTGGTATCGTCTCAAATCCGTCAATTTTGCTTGTTCACATATCCATTCATCCAAAAATGGGACTCGTCGCTAAAGATGAATTTTTTGACGACATTTGGGTCAACTGCTCCAGAGCCCAATCAGCGAACACACGGCGTTATCTATGGTCGGTTACCTTAAGTCCCTGAGTCAGTCAGATTTTATACGGGTGCAGACCCGTCCCGACGCAATATTCGCTAACTTGTAGTCGTAGAAAGGCCATGTTCTTGTGAACGACGAGAAATTGTTGAACGCTATAACCTTCCATGGAGATTTTCCATACACTACTAAATAGTTCACAACCAATTTGACAGATGTTGCTTTAACAACTTGGCCGCTATAACCTAACAAATTTCGAGTACTCCTATTGAAAGAGCCTGTAGTTCTAAATCTCTCCTATAACTTTTTCTTTCAGTTATAACTTTAACGTTGCAGTTAAAGTGCCTAGAACTTTGCTGGCACTTTGTAACTAAGTTGTAAATGAATACCACCAAGTAGCACTATAGCTTAACGATGCTATGCAATACGGTATGTTGCGAAAACTAAAAAATAATAAAATTATATGACTCCAATAGAATGGGAGGAGGGAGGAGATACATAACTACTACAGTGTTTTAATATAAAGTTTTTTTATTTCATGTCGCAATCCACCTCAACATTTTCAGCGATTTTGAATTATGAAAAGTATATCCTTAATTAAATAAAAAAAAAATAATAAAACCTTTTTACCTTACAATAGTAATATACGTTATACCTATCAGTTTTAATGAACTATTGAATAAAACAAAGCGTAGTTGTGTAATTAAGTTATGTAGTAATTTACAAACATTTAGCCATAACCTCATTATGAGGTCACTCATAGTTTATTAATTGACTCATTCTAGCATTTCTGAACATGACAGCATAAGGAAACCCTATCATCACTTCATATATCAATGAACACGTTTAGGAAGGCATATAATAATTTTGATTTTCACTAATTAATTAAAAACTCTCCAAAAAGAAATAAAATTTTCTTCATCGAAATAAAAGAAAAATAATACCGACTTCTCATAATTATAACAACAGCCTTCACTTATTATGAACCAAATCCCTGAAATTGAGTATGTAAGTATTGGTATGTTTAAACAAAGTATGAACAGATTGATGCAATAACTAAACCTACTAACAATAGAAATACTCGTATAGGCAACTGAACCTATTTTTACACAATCTGTTATTATTCAAAATGGCAAACTAGAAATATAACAAATATAAAATTAACAAATCAGACAATATCGATTATCAACTCAATTCGATCAGATTATCAACAATAATCATCTATTATGATACAAAACAATCAGACTAGGAATTAAGAATGTCAGGTATTATATTGCAGATTAGCAACTTCAACAAAGTTACATTTTATTAAAGATTTTAGATCCTACTATTTACTGAGATGGTAATCATTGCTTTTCCTATTTGTTACAGATCTAATACGGTAACTTTATTATAGTGAAATATGTCACTGAATCGTAAACACTACTAATGTGATAGCAAAACCTCGAAACTTCCTTCGATCATGTCCGTGATGATAAGCCTATCTTCCAAGATAACAGAAACACAACAACTACCAACTCTAGTAAATAATAAGACTAACTAGGGAATTTTGAGAAGTGTAATACAAGAAAGATTGAACCCAAATCTTCAACTAAAAACCCAAGAAGATATTGAAGTAACTGTTGAATACCTAACTACAAATATTCAAAGGCCTCCTAACTCAATAACTCTAAAATATCACCAAATATATTATAAATGATCACATGCTATTAAAGAAGCCATCTTAAGCAAGAAAAGGAAATTGAGATGTATTTGGATGAGAATAAGGTCAACTGAAGATTAAGTCTAAATACAAACAGGCAAATAGGAATGTAAAAGCCTTGTTAGAAAAAGAAAATAATGAGTTATTTCATACTCATCTGAAGAAACTGTCATCATCTTCCCAATCAAACTATTCATTATGGAAAACCACGAGGAAATTAAAAAAAACAATATTATGGAATACGAACCTTCCATGAGAAACACAGACAGAACATGGACCCTTGGTGACAAGGAGAAAGCAGACGCAAACCATATCCCCAGATGAAGAAAAGGAAATTGAAAATTATCTTGACACCCCTTATCAAATGAATTCAGCAACATGACAAACAACCACTTATATCCTAAAGAAACTCCAGGATATGATTTTATCATAGGGAGGGTTATCAAAGAACTGAACCAAGATTGCTTTTATGATTAAACATAACCATAATTAATTCTACTCTGAGGACTGGCTTCTTTCCTCCACAGTAGAAAGTGATTACTATTATCATTATACGAAAACCCGGGAAACCAGTTTGAAGAGGTAACCTCCTATCGTCCAATTAGCCTACTGCCAGTTCTGTTCAAACTGTTCAAAAAGTTATTCCTGACTAGAATAACACCAGTCCTACAAGATTTAAAACTGATCCCAAATCACCAGTTTGGTTTTAGTGAGAATACGGACTATAGAGCAAATATATAGATTAGTTGAAGCGATCAACAAATCAATTGAGGGGCAAAAGTACTGCGTAGCGACTTTCTTAGACATTACCCAGGTCTTCGATACGGTATGGCACTAAGAACTTTCATAAGAACTTAAAATGGATCTCCCACATGATGCCTGATTCATATTTAAGAGATATATTGTTCCAAGTTCGATATAAGGAAGAAACCACACTATTAAAACTAATCCAATCTGGCGTGCCACAGGGCAGTATGATAGTACTAGTTCTTTACCAGCTCTTTACAGCAGACATCTTGGCCTTCTCAACCCCTTGAGAACAAGGATTTGCAAGACCCTTGCAACTCCTGCTGACGATACAGCACTAACAGCAGTCAGTGAAAATCCAGTGGTGGCATCTAATGAACTAAAAAAATCACTAGATAGTATCCAAATGCGGCTTCAAATGGAGTGAAGGCAAACGAATCAAAATCATCATATGTTATATTTACTGAGAGAAAGGATAGTTGTCCTTCGATTATGCATCTAGATCGCAGAGTTAATTGGAAGAAAACATATTTTCACAAAAAGGAAGGAACTTGGTTTACAATTTAATAAACTATATTGGTTACTCTATCAAAAATCAACACTCTCTCTAGACAACAAACTATTAGTGTACAAAGTGATATTAAAACCGATATGGACGTGTAGGGAATCTCTAGTGTCTAAAATACTCAAATCCTCTAAAGGATTCAGTCAAAAGTATTAAGATGTATTGCGGATGCTCCATGGTATTTGACAAATCCTATACGGGTATTACATCAAGGTCTTCAAGTGCTTGAAGAAGCTAGCTAGATATACGGTTAGATCGATAGCCTTGAAAACATAAACCCACTAACTCTGACTTAGTTTTCCACAAAATACTATACGCTACACTCGACGCCCGTTTCACCAACATCATCTCCAGATGAAGCCAACTTTGTTGGCGAAACGCGCGTCGAGTGTAGTGTATAGTGTTTTGTGGAAAACTAAGTCAGTGTTATCTTCACACCAAAGGTTCCAACCTATTCCACTAATAAACCCACTAGCAATTAACTCACCAGGCAATAGTGAGGACACCAGTCAGCTCAAGAAGAAACGAAACCTCCCCAAGTATAGCTCATCAGAACTAGTCTAACATCGTTAGTTTTAAGCACTGTATTTACTAGGTTTAGTTATTTTAAATAGCTCTGTTAGCTGTAATCTAATAATGTTGGAACTTAAATGTAAGTCTCCAATTCATCAGCTCATGGATATATTTGCAGTTTGGTTCTGTTTATCTGCGAGTATACTAGATATAGACGTTAGGAAACCTATAAAATACGCCAGTGTTTGAAATATTTATTTACTGTCAGTCAGTCATCGAATGGCTATGAATCAATATAAACATTGCAAGAAATGTGAACATAAAGAAGTAGGTTAGTTAGTATTTATTTGCACTAGTAGATGATAACGTGTGGCCACAAAGTTAGTAACAGCAAGCAACATTGAACGACATCGGTTATCATTGACCTGCATAATATTAAATACGCCATACTCAATGATTCGGTAGGCGTGGTACGGTGATTTCCTACAGCTGAGGAATTTCCAATCCGTCAAACAACATGGCCAAGAGGTTTGTTATGCCTTTCAGTTTTGTCGAACTGAAATATTTTTAAATATGTACAAGGATGGACGCTAATACAATTTTGCCCGCTCGCTAACTGCTCATAAAGGAATGGCCTACGTTTTATTTTCGAACATTTATGACATGATATGCATACTTTACTGTATTATAAAACTATTTATAGAACCTTTTATTTCCTCAGCAACATAATATTCAAAAAAATCACATAGAATTTAAACTATATTTATATCGTTTAATGTAAACTCAATAAAATCAAATAATTTAGTCACTGTGTATAAATAGTTATCATAAAGCTTTTCTCGCATAAAAAAAATTAAAACCAATGTATATCCTTTATTTAAAAGAAACTTTGCACATAAGACGCTTTGAAAGCATTCTAAGTTAAATATGTGTAAATGTAGGCAAGTGACTATTCAGGGGAAGACTGAAATTAATTAATTTATTTATCCACGACCACTATATTAGAAAGGTTTAATACGTCTGTTTTCCGTGGAATAGGCCTTCTAATACACTAGTGGATTAAAATTCATAATACCAATATTCTTGATCAAAATAAATCTGTCAAATCTGACGTTTTTCAACACCAGAATTTTTCACCTCCTAATTGACCGGTTTTGACCGTGGTCGTGGATAAAACGTTGAATTACATTCGGGAATTAACAGTCTTTAATCCGCTCGAAAAAATGGGTTTAGCTACGCCTCGAGTGCCCACTTTCTCTCGTGGATTAAACGCTTGTTAATTCCCTTATATAATTAATAACTATTTAGTGAATCCGATAAATAAATGAGTTCTAGTACTAATTCAATCCAGGTTTATCACAAACTTTTAGATGATACAATGACATAAATAGTTTTGCTATATTCTTAAAGAAGATTGGGGGAAGTTAAAGACTTCACTTATTTAGGGAGTAAAATAAATTGGGATGGAAGAAGCGATAAATATATAAAACAAAAAATAGCGCAGGGTCGAGAAATTAGAAGCTTTTGAGATGTGGTGTTACCGAAGAATGATGAGAATACCGTGAACTGGTAGGTTTAGAAGCGAAGAAGTGTTAGAGAAAGTCGGCGAGAAAAGAAGTATGTGGAAAAACATAAAGAAGAGAAGAGATAGAATGGTAGGCCACTTGCTGAGATATGGGGGAATAGTCCGCGATATTTTGGAGGCAGAAATAGGAGTGAAGAAAGGCAGAGGTAGGCCTAGATTAGACTAGCGCTCGCAAATAGTAAGGGATGTAGCTTGTAGCACAATTAGCGAAATGCATAGGTTAGCACAAGATAGGAGAAGCTGGAGGTTAGCGTCCAACCAGTCTTAAGACTGATGACCTCATGATGTTGATATTCTTAAAGTTAAATTTGTTTTAACATACGTTTGCGACTCTAATGAAAATTATGAAAATTAATGTATTGTACTACATAACGGACGTCAGAAAAAATCTGCCTTAAGAAATGCTAAATTTAACTTTTCTGGAATTTTATACAAGTTAATGTCTTGATTTAAACATAACACCAATAAAATGAAGATAGAAATTAAAGAAGAAAACACTATAAAACGTCTCTTTAATTAATAGTCATGAAAGTACTCCATATTTTAATACACTCAAGTAATCCGTTTTCGTATAACCGTTTATCACTATTTTGCACATTTGGACACCCGAAAGTCAAAAAGCAGAAAACAAGAAATCAAAATTTCCGGCTTCTATTGAATGGGATATTTCGAAGTTTTTCACAGAGCTTGAAGAAAAAATACATTATAACTAAGAAAGGGTCTACTTTTGATTATGGTAGACTCATTGGCATTGTTCGTTCTCTATACAGAATATCGTGAAGAAAATTGAAAACGAGGAAGTGTTTGAAGACGCAAGTGCAAAGGGTTAACATATAAATCTACTGAAATATTGAGTAGGTAATATTATACTGAAAAATAAAGGACATGACAACATAGAAGTCACCTTAGATATATTTTTAGAAGTAATTGGGAGCGATAATTGAAAACTTACTGAAAAGAAACATGGAATGAATATAATTTATTGGTACTTCATAAATGGAAAAATGCAAATCGGTAAGACGCAAGAAAAATTCACAATAGGGGTTCTTCAGGGTTCTATTCTAGGGCCAACATTATAGAATGATTTCTATGATAGCGGTCTAAGAGATAAGTAATTGTAATTGAAAAAGAGGTAATATTTCAGACCAGCAAATCCTTAAAACATGAACGGAAGGAATGAGTATGAAGCAGGTAAGGAGGGAGCATATACGCTTTAGGATAGGCGACACCGTGATTATACGTGTAGAAGTACTACGCTACTTAGGAATAGTGATCGATGAAATCAATACCTTCACCGAATAATTGAAAGACAACAGCAGCAAACTTAGCACAGGAAGGAACATCGGTTCTAATCAGACTGATGCCAAATGTGGGCGATCCAGGTAGCAGTAAGAGATAGGTATTATGCGGACTGGTATTTTCTATACTGTCATATGGGGCTCTTACATGGCATAAGGTGAAAGAAGAAATGTTGCATATCGATCTATGTGCAACATAAAATGTGTATTAACAAAAGCAGCCCAGCTTATTGCCGGAGCAATATTTCTAGAACTACTCGGAAATGAAAGGTACACTCTATACAAAGATGCGAATAGAAAATCAACAGGGGAGAAAAAGAGGGTGAGAAAAACATAATCGGTAAGTGGTAAGAACGATGGGAAGAAAGCACCACAATGGACATAAATAATTAACCTTGGCATACCTAAAGGCTTCCTAAATTTCAGAGAACGAAACACATTATTCAACTGCGTAAGGTGATAGAAATGGTACTGATACCAGAAAACCTGATACCAATAACAATCAGCGGAAACAGGCCTGGCATGATTGCGATAATGAGGGAAACAGAAGAGAAAGGTGAATAACTAGATAGCAGTTATTCTTCATGTTATGCTCTCTTGAGATGTTTCACACGATATGCGGTTGAGACAGAGGTTTTTTAGTGGATAAAAATCCCATTCACCACAAAGAGCTGTCTCTTGAAATATTTTCCTTTATCGAAAACAAAAACAAAAGTGGTACTTTTTGTGTTAGTTGCGATCTCTGTAGTTTGATATATGCATTTCTATTGTTTCATTAACTCAACGGTACTTAAGTAGGGTCCTGATATAGACGAAAAATAGCTCATTTTAATACATTAGTATTAGTGATTAGATATGCATCATTTGTAATACATATTCTCTCTTGAGTTCTATAATGAACATTACAATTATTCCAAGACATTGCGCTTACAGGAACCAATTTATTAGAGAAATTTTGTCTAAATTTGGCTAAAAATTAGATCCACTGCCAATTTTTAATCTGATAAATAAGATGAATTTCATCAGTATTCCTTTCTCACGTCTACGAACCGGTTTCGTAACTTCTTATATAATTTCTATATATAATATAAATTACTAATTCCGCATTTGAAAATAATTTTCCATATTATAGCCAAATTACTTAATATCACCATAAGTGACGATTCGATTAATATTATGATGCAAGATTTTAAATATGCAGCCATATAAGTTTTAAGTATAATAGCCAATGAAGTAGAAATTTTAATGATATATAACGGCGAAATAATTAAATTATTTTGGTCGAACCCCCGATTAGAATTAAAACTTGGCGCCAAGGATTCGCTATCCATTTGGCAATGATTGGTTGACTAAAACTGGTGAGAGAGAGAGAGAGAGAGACTGTCAAAAATATTGTCCAGTAATTGCCCAGAGACATGCCCTGAGGAAGTTATCTGCAAATTATGACGAAACGTTGGCAACAAGTTGTTCGTCCGACGCAGGATCGGAAGTGAAAGTTTTCAGTTTATGATATGCAATAAATACCACTTACTCGAATTGTCGAATTATATTATGAATAATATAATTCGACATAAAAAAAAATTGAAAAAGTAAGAGACTATGTGTTGAGATTGCAGATAATGTGGGACATTTACTACTACTACATTACATACTGCTCATTAAGAATAGGAAGAAGTGTGAGATTCTCTGGGTATGCGTAGAAGAAAGAGTGAGACAGCATTCGGAGGAAAAAGGATGCACTTTACGCGCGGCCAGCTCGAACTCTGTGTACATTCATATTCAATATATATTCATAGATATTCTGTAAAAGTCTCAAGTCGACTGGATAAAGACGTGGCTATTTACGTGGCAAACGAATAATCAGTACATAATAGTGTATGAAACATTACATAATCACAAAAACATACATGAGGTTTGGAAAAGAGAAATGATTTTTAGTTTTAAATATCCTATTTCGACTATCTAAAAACTATCTAAAACGAATAGTTTCTGGAATATTTTTCAGTGACCCATACTACAGGTTATTCTACCATCGATACAAGTATTAAGCTCACCAAAACAGAATCACTTTTCAATGTTTATGATGTATACAGGGTGTATGAAGTATAACTGTCATCATTTGAAAACTTGATAGTTTGGATCTAAACACAAGTGTCATACAATATGGGTGTTTAACTCTATCATTTACGAGAAACAAAAATATATCACCTAATTATAGGTACACATAATACATTATGGGGCAAAAATAAAAACTGCAAGATTTGTGGAACTCCTTAAATAATGATGCAGTTTTATACAACAAAAATTATTTTCTACAAATTAAATTATTTTGAACGAAATATTGCTTTATTATTTAAAGAATTCCACAAATGTTGCAGTTTTTACTATATTTTTTGTCCCATAATATCCCATATTTAGTTTGATTTTTTTTTCTCATAATGTATATCACTTAATAATTATGTCGTTTACACTTTTATTTCTCGTACATGGTAGAGCTGTTTCATAACACTTATTTTACTTATGCTAGTACTATATAGTTACATTTCTTACGCCTTGTATATGCTTGAAGAAAAAAATGTAAGAATTCAATTGTAGGAAGCCCAGAATATCACCACTGTTGTTATAACAAAAATATGTATTTATCATGTTATTTTATAATCAGAATATATAGGAGCTTATTGTTTTTCTTCCCAAGGTTTCAATTATATTTCAGTTATTTTATTAATTCCTGGAATTATCTGTCAGTTAATTTAATAACAAAATATTCATTTCGGTTTCATATCAACATCTTCAGGGAAATTGGTGTATATGTTACGTGAATATAAATTGTTTTACATTTTTAGTATGTCGGAAATGAATGTGTTAGTGTAACTACTGTAAACCATTATTTATAAGAGACTAAAAGTGTAAAAACATTTATATTTATGTAACATATACACAATTTTAATATTTTTCATTAATTTAACTGACCGATAATACTAAGAAAAATATAGTGAAATATAATTACCATCATGCATTAAATTATTGTCAATAGGCAATTTGCATGAAACTTCTATACGCCTGAAAATATTTTTTTCCTGCCATATAATAAGTACTTAAGAAGAACATTATAGTCATTTTTCATGAAAATTTGTAGTTTTTGCATAATTAATAAAATTAATTCACTCATTTATGTAAACAAAGTCACGTGTTCGAAAACGCTAGTCTGATTGGTCCACGTCACTGTGTGTGGAAGTATCATCAATCATCACTGTTTTGATTTGGTTTAGTGCTAACAGTTAGTCAAATCTGTAACAAGTGCGTTTTATAAAGTGCCTTACGATATGGAGCCGATAAAACACACATTTTATAAGTATTGCATCGTGCCAATGTATACAAATACTACGGTATCAACGCCCGAAAAATTGTTCTTCTCGGTTCCCAAAGAGGAAAAAATGCGGAAGAAATGGTGCGTAGCAATGAAAAGGGACGAAAATAAAAATATAAAGCAATCAAGTTTGACGCCGCTATATTGTTGCGAGGATCATTTTATTGTGAGTACCTAATAAAATTTTTTTGTTTTGGATGTATTTGTACATAACCCTACTTTCACGTTGTATGCTGTTTTCGTATTACTTGCCGCATGGAATATTTAGAAAATGTTTGTTTTGTAGGAAAACAATAATAGTAAAATGTAATATAGATACTTAAATAAGATTTACATTTGAATCTTTTTTACAGTTGGAGGAAGAAGCCAATGTATACAACAATCTTTGACAAGTTATCAGATTGTCCTTGCACAAATCCACTGTCTGTTGCCATAGTCAACAATTGTTCAATATTAATAATAATAAATAGATTCGCACACCGAAAAAGGAATATTTAACGAATTACACTAAACGCCCATCTATCTCAACAAAATAATGCACAGTGACGTCACGTGACAGCCATTCGCATTTCTTGTGTTTACGCGCGCCGATAATAATTTCAAATTTCATTTATTTATTTTGTGTCTATTATTGCACAAAAAGTGGTAAATTTAACGCTGTATGGATTTAATGACCTATAGAATGTTTTGACAACATAATTGAAAATCATGAAAATTGCCTATTTACTAACATTATTACGTAACATTGAAAATGCGAAATTTTATCGTATTATCATACGATTTAAAATGCTCAAATTAAATTATAAATATGCAAATATACTGCAATAACAATAATTTTTGATAACGACAATCAAAATATTACATTATTGGCGATACAGTAATGTGATATTTTGATAATCCTAAATTTAAAATCCTAATATTCAACCTATTTTAGCAGAGCAAAAAATAATAAGACCACGAAAAATAATATAACCTCACATTAAAGTAAATTATAGTAATCAAAACTTGTTCAACGGCGGATCTGGTACGCATACTTATTTAAAATGCACACGTATGCGTACATACCTCGAGAAAAAAATAAATTTTTCATTATAATTCCGGCTTCGAGATAACTGTAAAAGTAAATGTCCTTATACATTTGTAACGTTTATTAGAGCTGAACATAATGAAAGTACTCGCAGACACCACGCTGCTGGTGTTCTTATTACTTTCTGCTATTAAATTATGAGTTAAGTAAATATTTTGTGTGTGTAAATATTTAAATTTAGTTACCATATATATAAGACGACCTATTGCCTTTTATTTATGTGAGAATTAACGGCGATAGCAAGTGTATTAGTGCCATTAGATATAATAATTTAATATAAAATCACATGTAGAAAAAATGAAAAGAATTATAAATACTTTCACAATTTATTAGTATAGTGTAATATATATAGTGTAAATTAAGTACCGCATTTTGTAGAACATTGATCAACTATTTTAAATGTTAACAAGTTGAATTTACAATATTCCAGAAAGTAATAAACAGTGATATTGAGCCAGAGAACACGTTATTACAAAAATATGCTGAAATAAATCGATTTGCAAATCTGAATTTGTATATTTTGGCCATCAAGGGATGAATAAATGTTACCTTTTACTTTTCCGCACTCTACTATACGCGGAAAAGTAATGTAATCGTGTAAAGAAAAAGTGAAAAAACAATTTCTTTGGGTTTAAATTAAATACACAGAAGGAAGGTTAAATACACCTATATAGTTACAAATCTCTCTCCGTTGGGATCGAACCTAGGCATAAAGTGACACTCAATTCTGTATCTAATCTGCTACTCTAAACCAGAGTACCAATAACGTTGTAAATATTACTCAGGAGAATACACTAGATCACTCATCCACATTCTGGATGCAAGAGCAAGTCTCTTAACTTAAATCGAATACTGAACTGAATGTCCACTATGGTCGTGTAGTTAGATTATTGAATATTGAAATAGGTATCCAACAAATGTTTTAACACGATCGATCACATAAGGGAATTATGCACATCTCACTGTTAATTAATAATAACGCATATGCGCCTCGTACTTGTCAAGGGAGTTGCATTTAAACACACGAATCTATAGAGCGTTTCATTTAGCATAGACATATGACGTGTACAAAATCCACAGCGGGTATTAAAAAAATGAATTCATTATATTTCTGTTCCCCCTGAGTAACGAAGTTATTTATTATTTTTTAAAAAATATTTGGAATATGAATTAAGTAAAGTATGTTTCTACGTATTGCTCGTCAAGAATAGGAAAAAGTGTGAGATTCTCTAGGTAGGCGTAGAAGAAAGAGTGAAACAGCATTCGGAGTGAAAAGGATGCACTTTACGCACGACCAGATCGACCTCTGTGTACTTCACATTCAATATATATTCATCGATATTCACTCTGCAAAGGTACCAATGAGACTGAGTAAAGACCAGGCTATTTACTGTGCACCTCGTGGATCTTTCGATATCGCAGTTTTAAGACTTGTTCCTATCCTTGACAATCTGTAGTTATTACATTTTGCTGCATTGTATCCTATAAATGGAAATGTTTAAAACTACACTAAAAGAAGTAATCTAATTGTGATTTTTTACAAGTAATTAAATAATTTATTTGTATTTTATGGGTCATAGGTTTAATTAAAATGAGGGTGTTGCATTGTTTATTAAATTTATGAATAAACATTTCTTGCTTATTATTTAATTTTCACAATCAAACATTTGTTCTTCTACACAAGAATTTATTATTCTGGATACCAATGCATCTTCTTAAGCAACATTTACTTTTCATAAATCGTAAATATTTATGTATTTGTGTGATTTCTGCTTCATCAATTGGTATAATATTTTCAACAAAACCCATACTACAACTCATGAATTATATAAATTCAAAATTTCCAAAACAAATTAATCAATAGTCAATATTACACGTGGAAATATTTTTCCTATAATGCAATTATAAAAACTAATTAATTGACGATAGTAAATTTATAATGATAAACATTTATTATTTTCAAATAAACTACGGCTAAAATATATCTATAATTGCAATATATTTTAGACAGAAATTAAAGCCTACTGCATTTATTTTTGACATCTTAAATATCGGCAGTAAAATATTGACGAATATTAATGTATTAAATGGAACATTAGTGATAACTGTATTTTGATAAAAATGAAATCTAAAAATATATTTTTTTTGTCTATACAAGGTGGCTGTGAATGGTTGGAATATCTCAAAGCTGGAGATACTATTAATCAAAATATGTCGACTGAGCCAAATATGCCTTGTACGAATGTTGCTGGTTTTAGAGATACTGGGTGTTCATACTTTTAATGTTTGAAATTTTATTTTGAAGGATGTTTGTAATTTTATGTTGAAATTTCTCAATAATTTCGAAAGTTCTGATAGTATGAACATAACTTTTTTTAGCATAACAAATAAGAATCTTTAATTGATTTTAACATTGCTTATAGAGGGCGCTCATTATACCTTATAGCTTTAAAATTATGGATAGATAGTGAATTGAAAATATGACAGAACGCCATTAGGTTTGATTTGGCTCAATCGACATATTTTGGTCACTAGTACCTCCAATTCAGAGATTTCCCAACCGTTCGCAGACATCCTGTATAACGGCAACTGACGGAGTAAAATACTCAAGCACCGTTTTGAATAAATAATGAATGTGTGAAGACTGGTGTCTTTTTTCGTGGATGCTTATAGACAGTCATAAATAATTCTTTGATATAAATATAAATAATGTAATCGATTAACCACGTCTAGGTGCACACGTCTATTCACGCTAAATAATCATATCGATAAAACCTCCTATCTAATGCAGTGATTAATGATAACCTGATATCAAAAACGTGGCAACTTAATTTAAGTTTTGCCACTAGCTTAATTATCGTTGTCATAAATTAATCATATTATTTATATTCAAGCTTATGCGCGCATTCCTTTTGTAATTTCTGATTATTATTGTCTATTATACATATACTTATGACTTTTATATGTATTCTTGTTGCTTCTTCTATCGGGTGTTTATGAATTGTATCGATTTTGGTATTATCCTTGATACCTTGAACAATTTAACTAAAATTTATGTTCCTTTATATTATAAAAATTATATATATATATATATATATATATATATATATATATATATATATATATATATATATATACGAGGAAGTACCCAAAAGGAACTGACCTGATGTTGTGGTGGGCGGAGTTTTTGTAGTACTGCGTTCTGCCGTTAGGAGAGTATAGAGCTACCATTTTCGAGTCAGTAAGCCAAGCGTCCTCACTAAAGAAGGTTCCGTTCGTCTTGTATGAATTTTTTAGTGAGAGTTTTGTGTGCTCATCGTCTGTGCAATGGCTGATTTTTGTGAACAGCACGCGGCCGTTAAGTTTTGTTTCTTGCTGGGAAAAAATGGCACAGAAACTCTTGAAATGTTAAAAACGGCCTACAAGGATGATGCTATTCTGAAAAATCTCAAGTGTTTGAGTGGTTTTCCTGTTTCAAAAGAGGCGAAATGTGAATTGATGACAAACCTCGCTCTGGTCGTCCTTATAGGACTTGAATCGATGAAAATGTTGGAAAAATTCGCGAAATCATCCTGGAAGATCGACGACGGACTATTGATGAAGTTGTGGAGTTGTTTGGAGAGACTTGGAGTTCAATTCAGCGAATTTTGATGGAAGATTTGGGAATGAAAAGGGTGGCTGCCAAATTCGTGGCTGCCTCGACTGCTGGCTGCAAAACAGTCTGCGCGCCAATTCTTGACCCAAAATGGCATGGCCCCTCTGCCACATCCCCTCTATTCACCCGACTTTACCTCCTGCGCTTTTTTAATTTCCTGAATGATATGAGACACGAAAGGAAAGCGTTTTGCCGACATCGTTGAAGTGAAGAAAAGAACGACGGAGGCGCTGTCGGGTACTACAGAAAACGAATTTAAAAAATGTTTTGAACAATGGAATAAAAGATTAGACAAGTGTATTAGTGTCAGTGGAGAGTACTTTCAAGCTGATTGAAGGTTTTTTGTTTAAAAGTTAAATAAACAAATTAAAAAAAAATAATTCCTAAATTCCTAAAAAAAATATTCCTAAAAAAATATTTAGAGAGTATTCAATAAAAATTATTAAATTCTTATTTATGTATTATGTTTTTTGAGTGATTTTTTTGCTGGTTTTCTTCACAAGAGTATCACGAATAGAGTGTTGAAGATTAATTCACATAAATATTTGATGTATTAGTAGCTGCAACAGGAAAATTCTGAACGCAGGGTTGTTACTGTTAGTTTTGGAAAATGCTTAAAACTGCAACAGCCAAAACAAAGGTGGACATTTTTGTCTATATTTTATACTAAATACGTTATAACGAATTTATATTAAATACGCTAGCTTTATATGTTAATAAATTTTGAATAGACGTTTTTGAAATAGATTTTCCTCACTTTTATATTTTATATAATTATATAACTTATTTATACATATAAAACATACTTACCACTGGATATAAAACAGACTAAATAGAGTACAAGAAGTTATAAAGTGAATGAAAAGATGTAATATAAATTAAATGAGGCTAATAGTTTATATATTTAATTATTTTAGAGTTTCTGGGAGTTGAGGTGGTTTCATGGCAACTTCGGAAATTGAAATATTTAAAAAATCTGACATACCTATTTATGATATGTTTTTTCTTTAAAATATTTCGATAATCAATATTTATTCAATTTAAAGTCATTAATGGTACTTAAGTGAGTGAACGGTTGTATGATTAATTACCGACATTCAGGTTTAATATTAATTTTTTCAGTAATTAATTGGTTGTGGCTCCATTAATTATCAATATTAACGATTTTAATAATTATTTTTTACATCTAGGAAAATATTAAAATCTATCCATTTCGCCTAATTATAACAATGACATTGAGTATATTCCGTTGGATATATCAGCGACAAATAATTATTATATAAAATCTTATATATAACGTAATATTCATAAAAATACATAAATATACCTAATGTATATCCTTCTAGTGTGTTTGTTTTAATACTCAATACAGTGTTTAAAATTATTTAATACCTATATACTATTGAGAAAGTTAACTATTTAATACCTACATATGTACTATTCAGTATTTTATAGCAAATTTAAATTTATAGTTAATTTACAGTAAATTAATTTTATAGTTTGATATACTGTTAGTCTCAAAATAGTCGCACTGTCTATTGACCTAGGTCATAAGTAATTCTAAAATGACTTAAATTCTTGTCTAAATTTCACAGAAATATATGAAAGTATCTATTTACTAAACAGCTGTTTTCGTGTGTGTGTCACGAAATTTTTAGGTCGATGTATGAAATGCTTTTCGTTCGAATTTCGGCATTTCGACAAAATCAATACAGTAAATCGACCCTTGCGAACAATGTGGTAACATTTGTTTTTCCATCCGAAGCCTCTAGAAATATGCTCAGTAGGTGCCTTCGATATGAACGAGGGGGCGGTGCAATATTATTGCGATTGGCTTACTTCTCTATTTACTAAACGGCTGTTTTCGTGTGTGTGTCACGAAATTTTTAGGTCGATGTACGAAATTCTTTTTGTTCGAATTTCGGCATTTTGACAAAATCAGTATAGTAAATCGACTCTTGCGAACAACGTGGTAACTTTTGTTTTTTGATCCGAAGCCTCTAGAGGCATGTTCCGGAGGTGCTTTCGATATGAACGAGGGGGCGGCGAAATATTATTGCGATTTGCTTTCTTGTCTCATTATATTACTTATATATGTCTCTATGGTACATAAATATATATTCTTCAAAGAAGCAATCGGATTTTCCTAGGGGTAATGACAAAATAGTAGATATACATTTCTCAAAGAATGTCATGGTTTGTTTCACATAATATATGTATATGTATGTATATATGTATATGAAATATTTCGGTACCTAAAACATTAAAATATCACCACCACGATCCAAAATACAGTAGCAATAGAGTTTTATCTCGCATTATAGTTTGGGTACATAAAATACATCAAAATGATCCCAGAATACACTTCCAGATATTATAAACAGAACGTCAGTTTTAAATAAATATTACCGTTGCCTATCAATGTCGATGTCAAGGTTAACGATTGTTTATCGTATCTGATTATTTTAGAATTTTCCGCGGTTGGCATCCGAAGCATTGGCATTTTCAAATACAAAAGTAGAAGTTACTAAACACTAGGTATTCTTATAGATATTATCTGTATTATATAGGGTGGAAATCGCTTATGGAATAAACATTTCTGATGTTATTTTGGTGATTTATGATAATAAACCAAGTTTAGTTTATCCGACAAATTAAAAGGCCGCATGAGCTGTCATGATGAGTCGAACTTTGCAATATTAAAAATGGCAGACTTTACTCACTAGAAATACGCAGATATACTGTTAGCTTAAGGTCTATGTAATAAAAAAGTGTAGTTGCGTGACGAGAATATGCAATAAGATATCCAGAGCTAGATTTAATCTTAGGTTGATTTAATCGGTTTTGATTATTATTAGTTTTTCTATAGAAAAACTAATTTTATATACATTTATTTTATATATAAGTTTTAGAATATGTACACAGTCTCAACATCGCTTAAATTATTCTCAGGTTGAAACATTTCAGCGAGGTTAAAAATACAAGCCCTTAACCAATTTTAAATATGTCAGAGATTTTAAGCTGGGAAAATAACTGAAGTGTGAACTTCCTTCTAATGTAGATGCTTTGACGGGGTAAGTATTATTAACATTCCACTTTCTAAAAAACTGTCGTGGTTAGTGAAAGAGAGAGAGATTGAGATTAGTGTAAAACAATAGTCGACAGTATATGGAATATGAACGTCAACTGCACTAGCTGTATTAGCCCTAAAGCTAGCAATTTATTGTCTAGATTGGTATTGTGTAGCTTTCTGTTACAGAGGACATGGGTTTTTTATTTTTTATTGGATTGCCTTACCAATTTAAGTTTTGGGTATCTGGTAGTGGGTTCATTACCCTGACAATTATTCCAGAAACTATCTTGAAACCTTATATATAAAGAAATTCTAAATATACTTTAAGTTAATTTCGTGAATTTTATTCCAAACTTTAGAGACCTAATGTATAATGTTTTAATTATAATTTTATATAATCCTTTAATTCCATGGAAAATTTCAGTCGGCCTTAAGATGTACCTAACATGATTTGTACATTTTCCTAATACGGTACCTAGCTCCTAATTCGCACACTACGACAAATTACTGTTCCCAAAGTGGGAACGATGATTTACTATAAAACACTTGACGAGAGCGACAAAAAATTAAGGCGTTTTGTTAGAAAACAGATTAGAACGGTAAAGCGAATTAGACGAAGTCAAATCAACCCACATTACGGAACGAAGGGCTGTGCTAAAAGGGAGAACCGAATATCCTCGTGGGGACCCTAATTTCTGCACGGTCGTTCTCTACAAAGGCCGTAGATCCTTTGTGAATCGGATTCTTCTTACTGCATGGGTTCCCAGTTACAACCGGCGAATAATTAGCAATAAAAATAGGGTTGTAACAGGTACTTACATGTTTATTTTGTTTTTATTACACTGTAGATTGTAAAAATAGAAAACATGGGAAAGAAGTCCCGAACATAGGTGAAATAAACGTGATTGTAAAGTTGTTGCTGCTCGTACGTGGTAGAGTTAGAGTTGTGTGCGTGCCAGGGCCGTACTTAGGTGCCACTTATTTTTCCTTAATAATTTAATATTTTTTTCGGCGCTGGTTTCAGTTTATTGTGAACGAGTTGAACGTATAACAGCTTTATAATACGGAAAAGGCTATATTTTTCTGAATAGTTCTACCCATGATGCTGCTATTATTGACGCTTACCTAAAAATATGCTAAGTTTCTAATATGACCGCATATCCCAGATTGTTTTAGATCTAGAGAATCGTGTAATGAAAGAAATATGTTTTCTAAAGCAGCATTAGTATGGGTTACAACATTAATTGATCTGCGACTGGCTATCCCTAAAAATTTTATTTTGTCTTGTTTAATTTTTTTATATGTTGTTTATCGTTGGTCTATTTTCGCCACCGACGTCAGCAGACGAGTCACCCCTAATCTAGATACTTCTACTTTCTAGGGAATCTTTACTTGCTTAATATATAATATATGAGATCTACGGTTTTACATCCCATCCGAGGAATGGTGTGTCTTCTACACAAACCTCGACTCAGCTTCTATAAGTGCACTGATAGACAAGCCGCTAAAACTTATAGATTAGCTAGTAGTGGGTAGCTTGGGCCACTACTCGCTCCTTTATTATCTTACCTAACGTTAATTTAGTTGATAACTTCCAATTCACTTGATGAATTGGAAGTTTTTTGTTAACTCTGTGAAACCTTTCTGGATAAAGCAGAATTAATTAATAAATAGTCCGATTCAGTTTTAACAAATATTTGATTCTATACTAACATTGCATGCATGCAGTATACTAAAACTACTATACAAAATCGTTAAAATAGTTTTTTCATTAAATATCCTACGACAGGTCCTTTTGATTCAAGAAATAGTCCGTTTATCGTTATTCTGGTAATTATTGGCTTGTAATAACAGCACTATAACTTTTTAATCAAAATTATACTTAGTTCTTATATCTTAGTTCTTTGAGTTATTTTCCGAAAAATAATTTTACCTGTTTATTACCATGTTGAATAATTAGAATGCTTTTATAAAACCTATTTTCGAGGTTTTTATATGACTGCATTTTAATTTCTTAGGCAATAAATCCATCCCCCAAATATAATATTACCAAAACCATTTAATTAGGTATTAAAAGTTTTATACAGTTGCAAGGGGAATTGAAAAATCTTTAACAGGGTGTCATTCAATCCTAATTGCTGTTTAAAATTTTGGAAGGGTTGCTGCGCTAGCGAGGGGATAAAGTAAGAGGGTTAAATTTACCAGCAATACAAGTTTTCTTAAAAAACAAAACTGGTTTGTTTAAGCATTTTAATTTAATTTGAGGGTCGATGATTTTACTGCTAATCCAGAAAATTTAATTTTCATAAATCTGCATCTGAATCTTTGCGTTTGGAAATATTCGCTAATTGAAAACATCGTCAATACGTTCGCAAAAACATAAAGCTATAAGCAAATATATTTTATTATTTTATAACAATAAAATTTTATAGAGATGTTTCAAATGTACATCTGAAGTAGTATATTATATCAGGTAGTAATGAAGTTTGCTGAATCTGAATTTAAACTCGGATTTGTTAGAAACTTTAGATCAAATACAGATTCAGTAAACTTAAATATCTTTAAACGCCATCAAAATCTTTGACCCTTGAACATTATTTCGAATTATCCAGCGAATATTTTTAGTGTACCACTACTGTACTTCCGATAGGTACTCTCGGAATTTGTTAGGTTATAGCGGCCATGTTGTAGTAATTGTTCAGTAGTGTATGGAAAATCACCATGAAAGGTTATAACAACCAACAACAACGTGTGCAAGTCATAACATTTTATTTTCAAAATCAGTGCTACGTTCGAGAACGTTCGAGAACCGTGCATTACGTGATTTTTATCCTCACCACAATCGTCCCGCCGAGTCGACTAATCGACGTTTGGTGGCCAAATTCGAGTCAACCGGTTTGATAAATAAATCAGCCAACACCCGTACGTCACCGAAACGCAACATCTGCTGAAAATATCGCTGCTGTGTGTGAGAGGGTACGGAAAAACCCGAGGCAGTCAGTTTCTCATAGTTCACAAGAACTTGGCCTTTCTGTGACTTCAACTTGGCGAATTTTGCGTCGGGACTTGGGTCTGCACCCGTATAAAATCCAACTGACCCAGAAACTTAGGTAAACGACCATAGACAACGCCGTGCCGTGTACTCGCTGATTGAGCTCTAGAACAGTTGGAAGTTGACCGAAATTTCGCTAAAAAAATAATTTTTAGGGACGAGGTCCATTTTTGGATGAATGGATGTATGAACAAGCAATATTGTCCAATTTGGGACGATATCAATCCATATGAGATACAGATTCATACGAGATACCAAGTGCATATCGAGACAGTGACTTTCTGGTGACTTTCTGGAGTTTCTTTCTCCAGACCAAAATCACTAGTAGATTTTGGTCTGGCGGAATCCGTACTTTTTCCAAACCGAAATCATTGCATTGCCATAACCGTCAACGGCGAGCGCTACAGATCAATGATAAGCAACTTATTGTGGCCTAAACTGGATAATATGGATACCGACGACATGTGGTTCCAACAAAACGGCGCTACGTGCCACACAGCGCATGCCACGATGGACATTCTGCACCAGTTATTTGAGGGTATGGTTATCTCGCGCAGCGGCAACATGAACTGGCTACCGAGATCGTACGATTTAACGCCTTTAGAATTCTTCCCGTGGGGTTATCTTAAATCGCAGGTTTATGCGAATAAACCGCCAACAATTGATGCCCTCAAAATCAACGTAACGAACGCCATCCAGCAAATTCAGCCCGATTTATGCCACAAAGTCATCGAACATCTCCTCTCGAATACGTGCCACCAAGCAAAGCCGCGACGGACATTTGAACGACGTTATATTCCATACTTAATGCCGTAAAATATTCTTTCAAATAAAAAAAAATAAGTGAATATCTCACACACAACTTGTTTTACGTTTAAAAATCGAGCATCCTTATCGAAAGACCCTTTATTAAGTGGTAGATAAGCATTGAACAATACCGATTATCAGTTATTATACAATTTCGTAGTTATTTTGCAAACCTTCGCTACATTGTGGACTTGACGAGTTCCGAAAACGAGAACGAAAATAAATTAATTAAAATAAGTCTGACCTTGTTATCGGCTTGAATCTTCCTATCTGTTTTCTAATGTTGCAAGTGTTTTACCACAATCAAACATATGTCAAAGGTTAAAAAACAAGAGATACGAGACACATACAAGGAATAGCGGATCTATGTACCTACGCCCAAAAAAAAAACATTCGCGCGGTGTCTTTTTTTTGGTGATTAGTGATTGTGATTACTGATTACCATACCATGTCCTCCCATAACAACAAAACAGGTTTCAGCGTTATCTTATACATTGTGGTGAGTGCATCATGACACCGAATTTATTATGATTGTTATTTTATTTGCCTATAAATTCTTGCGAGATGATACGACAGTAACAATAAAGTGACCGCAAAATACCAAATTGAGTAACAGCTCGGTGAATTAATCCGAATAGTGTAAGTAGAGCATTACGTGGTATGACTCTAATTTTATGTTCCAACTTAAAGCAAAAAGGTGAAAATGGTAGTTATCACTATGCTATTTGGATTTAATATATCACCTGCATCGGATTTGCAGGATAGCCTGCGATTTTTTGTTTGTAACGTAGTTTTATCTACGACCTGTTACGCAATGACCTTTCCTACATCACTAGCGGTGTAGTGAACTCATTACTTATATAATTTATTTTGATATTCGATAAATCGACTATAAACAAATAAAAGTAAAAGTTCATTCAATCTAGAAACAATAGAACATTAAATTTATTATAAATATAAATAACAATTTAAGTTGACAGGTTTAAACCTGTGATTAAGTTATATTTTTACTGCTCGAAGAACACAAGTCTAATCGTTACCAAATCAAGAAAAGAAACAAGAAAAATAGATCACTTTTCCACAAAACACCGAAAAATTATGACACTCGACGTGTATTTCACCAACCAAGTTAGCGTAATCGGTTAAACCTGTATTAATCACCGTTCTAATTCAGTTTTAATGATCTCTTGATGATACTTATTTGACAGGTGAAATGCGTTTCGACGGTCGACTGTCTGTAATTTTTCAGTTAAAAAAACTGGTGACCTGTTCATTGTAACTCTCTCCCAGGGTTATTTAAAACGCTTGGCTTATCGCCATTATATATTAAAAATAATAAAAATAAAATGTCTTATTGGGAATTATTCCATAATTCATTAATGGATGGAATGAATGGAGAATCTTCAAAGTTTCGTCCCATCAAAGCTGGTGTTCCCCAAGGAAGCGTTCTTGGATCCATTTGCCTACAGACGAAGACCCAATAACTGCCTCCGCAAACTTCCAGGACCAACTTTTGAAACTAGGAAAGTGGCTTAAGAGTTTAAAATTAATGAAACTAAATCACAACATATAACACATTTACCATAAGAAAAGAACAAGACCCTAATTTTGTGCTAATTTTTCGTAATGCAACTGTAAATGATCGCTCACTTTCATAAACTAGTTGTACACAAACTATTCGTTGTTTAACTGTTAATCGCGGCATGTTGACGTCGTATCGTTTGTAGATGACAGTGGTTAAATATTGACGCCCTATCTTTGACAGAACACAAATGGCGCGCAATTCAAATCATATAGTTGCAACTGAGATATCCTATATAAGTACACGAATACGACTCGTGCCTAATTACAATGTAACCTTAATTTCTACATTATTTATAATATGTGAAGATTCCATTAAAGAATCCGAACAATAAGCAAATATTTCACGTAGTACGTGCATATACCATAACAAATAACACTCGACATCATTGCCATGCAACATGGCGGCTTGTATAAATTATTTTCGAACACTTTCACCGTAAACAGGATTTCTAATCTCGACTCCCTCGCCCTCGAGGTTGCCGTTCTCTTTTGCCGATTGCAGACTGCCTATTAGTGACGTCACGTTGTAAAAGCATTGTCTATAAAATGTCGAACGTTAAACAAACAATAGTAGAAGCGTCGGTAATACTAAAACAATATTATTTATTTTGTCAGCACGGCCATGAGAGCGGCAACACAATATTTAAACTTAATTATGTGGCCGCAGAAGGTCAGGAATGGCTGCTTTTATGCGTCTTTCAAAATTACATGCAAAAGTTTTATTTGGACGATATAAATATTGTGGTGCAATAACAGTCAGGGAAAATGTAAGGTTTAATATTTATAGTTATTCCTCACTACACAAATTTTGCAAAGAATCATTATCGTCTAAGTGGTTATCTTGAAGGTTATTACAAATTTTTGTTTCCTTAATAAACTACCAACGGTAAAGAACCAAAGAGAAGACAGCAGATACTCAAAAAAGACTTCCAGCATAGAGAAAGCTCAAAATTAAGGCTATATGTCCGAATAATGGTGTTATGTAAATAATAATAATAGTAAAGAAATGTATTTGTCCATAGATTAAATTTGCATTATTACTTCCAAGCAATAAGGAGCGAATTAAAAAGGAAATGCTCAGTTAATCACACAGTATCCTGTTCCTCCGCGTATCTCAATAGTAGACAGATGATTCATAAACAAGACGAAAAACGTAATAATACTAATAGTTACCCTAATGTGCGTGTAAAATAAGCCTAAAGCTGCACAGCGATAATGATAATATTACGACAATTAGTTAAGAGAAAAAATAAAAGTATTAATGCGAAATTTTGCTGATGCGTCAATTTTAACAAATTAGAATGCAACGAAAACCGTGTTAATGAAAAACTTTAGAAAAAAAATGGGGATAAAATTAAATCATAACAATTAAAATTCAGTATCGTGTAGATTCTCCTCTAGCTCTTACCGCTGTTTTTATTCGTCTGGACATGCTATTGATCAAATACTGAATGGTTTCCTGTGGAATATTCTCCTATTTGACAGGACTTATTCGAGTTTAAGAGTCATCGTTTTAATGCATCTCATGGATGCTCTATGGGGTTCATATCTAGGCTTCTTGGTAGCCAGTCCATAGTTGGAATATTCATAAATCCAAGGTAGTCCAGTAGCTCTCTAGCAACGTGGGGCCGAGTATTATCCTGCGTAAAAATTAAATTGTCCCCAAAAAACGGGACAAATTACATCACATGTTTTCTACGTAGAAGTACCTCCCCCATACAAGGACCAAATCTGTGGAACCATCGAAATAAATGCACACCAGAACATTATTGATCCACCAAAAAATGAGTTCCTCGAAGAAATAGTACAGGCAGCAAATTTCTCTCCTGACCTCCGCCAGATTCGTTGACGTCCATCTGGTGAATTGAGACTTCTTGAATTGAGGATCTTGTTTTTGGTCTAAAAATAAATCTCGCTGCGAGTTGTGGCGGTATTTACGTGTTCTCTTGCAAAACGCAGTCTAGTCCATGTTCTCTGGTGAGCAGTGGTTAGGGATGCACGGCTTGACTTGACTTTCAAGCTACTTGACTTGACTTGACTTGAAATCAAGTCAAGTTCAACTCAAGTAGATATATTTCAAGTACTTGAAAAATCAAGTAGTTCTTGAGGACTACTTGATTTTTTCAAGACTACTTGATTTTTCATTAATCATTTAATGAATCATTTAATATTATCAAGAAATAATAATGAAGGAAACCTTGCAATAAAGCCTCTTATTTCCAAAACTAAATCTTAAACTATAAGCTATATAATAAATATATAAATATAAATGTAAAAAATACTAATAATAAACTATTTATTGGGCATATTAATAACAACAAATTATTCTAAAATATTAAACAAAATAATGAAACTGATAATGATAAAATGATTTTCCAATGTATGCCCTCTTTTTCTTCAGTAACATAGTAGTAATAACAAAATTTAAAAGAAGTCCTTAATATCATCGTTTGCCATCCACGATCTAACGCACATGATGCTTCTAATAGAGTTATCGCCTAATCGGTTACGGGTTTTTGTAATAGTTAGAGCAGCGCTGGAATACTGCCTTTCAACAGGAGCTGAAGATGCAGGTGTTGATAAAAAATCTTTGGCCATTATGGCCAAGTTTGGAAAAACGTTTTCGTGTCTTTTCCACTATTCTAAAATATCTTCACAACTGTCAGCTCGTGAATCAGACATATATTTGTTTATTTCATAGCACCAAGCCATTTAATCTTTTGGGTTGACAGATTTCTTAAATAAACTTAGTAGAGCGATGCCAAATTCACCGCAATGACTATTTTCATCTGGTTTTGAAGATGAAGATTATATGAGCAATGAATTGGACCTAAAATACTTTGTTTTGGAAAATTTCTTCAAAATGCTTGACTGCATCCATCTGCAAGTCCTTTCCCCAATTTGTATTGGATAATGTTGCACCTTATGTCGGGGGCAAAGATTAACACAACATATTATATCCAGTTACTTCTCTCGTAATGTTTAATGATTTTGTCCCTTGCCACTTGAAAGCTATATATTATTTTCTCATGAGTTTCATCTCTATCTGGGTTATTGTCGAGTTCTATAACCCATTTTTCAAGTTTATCCAGAAACATATTTATACCAATTATCACCATCGGAAGTGTACAGTAGGTTTCACCTTCTAATGATGTGGAAATCGCGCGTTCTCGAACATAATTGAATGGTTATTTGGTTATCAAGTAATATCAAGTAGCTTGAAATTACTTGATATCAAGTCAAGCAGTAACGGTGAAAAATCAAGTCAAGTCAAGTAGTGAATTTTAGAAAAGCTTGGTGTTCAAGTCAAGTCAAGTAATTTATAAAAACATCAAGTTACTTGACTTGATGCATCTCTAGCAGTGGTGCAATAGCTGGGTCTTCTACTATCCAATCCTCCTTTGTTAAGCTTTCTCCCGACCGTCCAGAAATTGCTACATTTCGAGTTGCTGTTAGGTCTATGCTCAGCTCTAAACTGATATAATGCCTGTTTCTTAAGGCGACTTGCATAAGATATGACTCATCTTTTGCATCTGTAGACGTCTTCCGATCTTGTCCTAGGATTCTACAGTAACTTCCACGTTCATTGAAACGTTCAACTGTTCAACTAATTGTTGATTGTCTAACTCCTAACAAATTAACCACATATCGCTGGCTACGTCTCTCGTTAACAAGAGTTACCGTTTTCACTGCTTCATATTTTCTTAAATTGCGTGTACGATTCATTTCTTCTGCTTTAACTGTACTGGACAAAGTGCTTCATTTACTTGATGATATTAAATTTAAAAAAATCACTAGCGTAACCGAGCAAAGCACAACTTTACAAAGCACTTTAAACAATGTTAACTGTATTATTAACAAACAATTACAGAATGTTACTTTACGTCTGTTAATACACAACAGTGAGAATTGTCAAAGCTTAAAGAGATAAAATCTAAGCGAATATGTGCCATATGACTTTGCTTGCCTCCATCTATCATACTTGAGCAATAATGTTATCGGTAATATTCAAAGGTCGTTAAGCAGCTGTAGTTCTTTCGAAAATATTAGTAAACGGGTAGTAGTTGATTTTTATTCGTATATTCTCGAAATTCTTTATTTTAATCTTTTTGCAGAATTTTAGATAAGGCTAGCAGACGAGATGGGTCTGAGGGTTTTAAATTCACCTGGATTTGAAATTTTGAGAATTGGCCGGACTATTAATTTTAATAACAAATTTATGAATATTATGAAAAACGTTATCATCACATTATACACAGGTTTTTATGATAGAATTTTGATATGAATCCTCAAAACATATAGCACTTCACTCTGTTATCTTAAATAGATAAATTTATTGTCGTACATCATTGTAATTGTAGAATTAATATTCAATTTCAGACACTGTTAAAATTATGCAAGATTTTTATCTGTTGTATCAGCAGAGAAAAATACAATAAAATATAGTAATAAAAAATGTATATAATATTTAAGAAACGAAATTGCGGAAATGACCTTCAATACATGTTTCATGCCCGTACAGTCTCATAAAGATAGATTTGAAAGTCCATTTGTAGAACTGGAATTGGTTTTGTATCACCGGAAAAATATACATTTTTATCTGATTTCACCTCGGGCGAATTTACTTCAGCCTAATTTACTATAATAGCCTGTATAAGTAGAAATAAATACGATATCATTTGTACAGTTCACATGTTAACAAACTAAATATCTTAATACAATTTACTTTTCCCTTAGTAAATACTTTCTCGCATGTCATACAATTATGGGTACGCATAACAAGTTGTGTAACTAACCAAATGCTATTCTCTACTCATAAATGATTTTGCAGACAAATTTATTTCATTTTATAAATAAAAATATCAATTTGGAAAAAAAACTTTTAAGCCTGACGACGAAATTTTGATTAATCGATTTGATTTACTTCAAAACGATGACAGTAACATTAACGCGGATCTTAAAGTGAAAACGTATTCTATAATTCTCAGTAATGTCAGAGGTTATAAAAGAGGGGTCAAAGATCTTAAAATTATCCTTACTAGACCCCTGTGAATTATATTTAGAGATATAAGAAGCTATCAATAAACTTTTATGTGAGATTATTTAAAAGTTACTGTTTTTAAAACAAGGCCAAATAATATCGGGCGTGCAGGAGCAAATACAGGTAGGAGTGGGCATAGTTTCCCCTAGCATTCTTAGGAATAGTGGAACAGAGTTTTATTAAAAATAAATGTATTGTTGGTTGGTTTATAAAAATTCCGCTTATAATAACTCCGCCATTTTTATACGATTTTAAAAAACAAAAAATAAAGACTCAAAATTCTACCAATGCTGATTTTTTTCAATATAAACCGACGCATCATCAACATGAACCTTTTGTTTTTAAACGGATTCACTTTTTTCTCCGATTTTAACGATATATCACAAATTGATATTTAATTAATATTTTGTAGATCAACTGTGTAAAACACTTCTTTAATATTCAATTCAACTTGTATCAAAATGGTTGAGTTAGTCATGAAAAACAATAGGCAGTGGAATCAACAAAGTTGAAATCGCTCGGGCAAAATGCTCCATGATATCTGATGCGTTTTCCTGATAGAAATTCCAGGATATATGAAAATTCGGTAGGCTGGAATAAAAATTAAGGAATTATGGAGCTTTCAAGGAACCCAAACAAGAAACGCGAATATTTAATGAAAGTATGGAATTGAATGTTCTTCTAAACGTTTCTGAAAAATTCGAAAACATGTTCCATGTGTGAAATTTCCAATAATTTGTATATGCCCAAAGGCACGAATTCAAACCATCTGTATCTCAAAAACATTGAAAAGTATTACACGAATAATTATGGTCGATGAGATTAACTTCGTCATTTTTGCTTCAACCTGATCTGACAAGGATCAGGAAGCGCCGTAGGAGAATAAGTTAATCTGATTAATGCACATCTAGTACGATAATAATGACATTTTTAATATAAATATTCATTGATATTGGAGAATTTTAGAACAAATTCACTAACGTGGCAAATAAATTCCAATAAATATTTATTTTAAATATTTGGTGTGTTATTGATGATAGATTTAGAGGAGCAACTTTCCACTGCATAAAAATCGATTGTTGATTGAAGACTGATAACTCAGGTGGATTTGTTCACGGCTGCCTGCTCGCTTTCGTATTTCGTTACATTACAGAGTTCGATTTTTGGTTTTGGGAGTATTTAAATAAAAAAGAGTTTATTTATCTCATCTAGATGGCGAAGAATTTTAAGGCATTACAAAATTATCAACGCATGTGGCAAAATATACCTGAATTTGATTTCAAATACCACTGATGGACTAGAAAGTGCAACTTACATATGTCTCAGCAAGGCTATTTTCTCTAAACCTTCATTAGTGTCATTAGAAAATTTAAATTATTATAATAATGCCTCTTGATTCCTTTATTTTTTATACCATTTTGACACAAGTTGAGTTTAAAATTAAAAGAGTATTTTACATATTTTATACACAAACTATTACTCAAATGTCAACTTGATATCTAATTGAATTAAGAGAAAAAGTTGATCATTAATCTTTTTTTTTGTCTTTTAAAATCGGATAAAAAATGAGTTACAGTTTGCGATGTTTTCTAGCCTGTTTGTAGCGAATAAACAGCCTAGTTTGCATATTCAACTTTTAGACTTGTAATAGTCACCCATTTTTTATCTTTTATTTGTCTTTTGAATTAGAATATTTTCTATATACCAAACAATAGTTTACTCCTGTGTAATTCATAGCATAATTTGAATTTTTTCACGTTTTTGATTAATAACACAAGGCCATAGAACTCTTTTCGAGGAAAAAAATTGAACGAAGTCCGTTTTTACCATCCGAGATTTTTCAGGTTCACGTTGACAATTATATTACTGTCTTGCTTAAATAAGTGGACTATAGACCATTTAATAATATGAGTAATTATTTAATTCTTTATAACACAAATCACTTATAAAATAACATTCACAAATATGTCCTGTAATCATTTTTGTTAGACACCGTTTTATTTAAAAATAATGTGTTTTCCATACATATCCTTTGTAAACCTGTTATTTCCTTTGATTTCCATTTTAAAACTCCCTTGAGAAGAAATAACCTCACTATATCTCTTACACAGAATGGAATATTCTCAAAGAGTTGTTATATAATATGTAACTTCAAAGGACTACTAAATTCTCACTCAGTGAAAGAAACCGGCGACTCGGAAGGAAACTGGAAAAACTAAAAATCGTACAAAAATTGTATGAAAATAGAATAGACCTCTGAATATTAAATCCATTTAACGAATCAACTTTTCTAATATGTATACCATCTTAAAGAATAAAGGTATCTGAAAGATATGTGTAGTAAATGGCTTGTTAATAAAAAATGCTCGAATGTATTTTTGTTTGTTTATCCCTGCATAAATTTGAACTAGAGGAAAATACTAACACTATGAAATGAAAAGTCATAAAATGATTCTGAGTACCACAAAACTATAGGGTGTCTCAGTTGGAACTACATGATTTGAATTGCGCCCATTTGTGTTCTGTCAAACATTAAGGTCGTCAATATTTAACGACAGTCATCTACAAACCTTACGACGTTACCAGCATCGTTTTCAAAGAAGTATGGTCTAATTAATCCACCACTCCAAAATGCGCACTAAACCGTGCATCTCTGCGGATGAATTTCTTTCGACAATTTTGTTTGAGATGAAAAAAAATTTAAAAATCATACTAATCTTTAATTTTTAGTAGAAACAAAAGAGTAAGAGCATGCTTATCAAACGACAAATTTGGGACTGACATTTTTTCATGAAAACCTCATTTGTTTTTATACTTAATTTAAGTAAGCTTCGGATTCAAAGTTTTTGCACAATTTTGAATAAAAATAACTTTTGAACAATAAAAGATATGCAAAAAGGCCGAAGAAGTACATTAAGGCAAGTTACGGCTAAATGGAATCACGAAACTGGACAAAATTTGTCAAGTGAATGTTGTCGCAAGTGAATACATAAATGTGGAATAAAGTTTTATGAGGTTGAATTACAGGTAACAATTTAAAAGTGTATTTTAAAAACTTATTTTTATAGGCAATTGAAAAACCACTATTAACGGCTAAACAAAAGCAAGCCAGGCTCACATTGGCAAAATCTAAACTATCTTGGTCTAGAGCAATTTCTAGCGACGAATCGAAATTCGACATTTGTGTTGGTGATAATCGCAAACGCGTGATTGCACTAAACATGAAACTTTCCACAAATATTGCTTAAAACGCACGGTAAAATTTCCCAAGGGAGTGATGATTTGGGGTTGTATGGCAGCTTCAGGATTAGGATGCTTTGAATTTATTGATGGTACTGTGAGTGCTGCGAAATATCAACAAATGCTTCAAAATAGTCTACTACCAAGTATTGTGAAGTTAAATGTTGGCGAGAATTACATTTTTAAGCAGGATGGGGCGGCCTGTTATACAGCCAAAACCACAAAAAAGTGGCTTGAGAACCACAACCTAAATATTCTTTCTTGGCCTCCCAACAGTCTCGACCTTAATGTCATTGGAACAATATGGCATCAAATGAAACAGACATTAAGGAACAATTCACAACGGACATTACCAGAACTTAAAAGCCAAAATAGAACAGATCTGATATGGATTTACCCCTGAACACTGCAGATCCTTAGGCGACTCAATGCCCAACCGACTTCGGGCGGTAATAAAATCTGAGGGAAATGTTACTCCATATTAGAAATAAAAATTCTTACCTTGTCCCAATATTTAGTTGTCACTAGTTTTCACACATTTTGATCACTCCTACATGTTACAAGGTTTGTTATAAATAAATATTTTGTTTTTTTTTTTTTGTTGCCGATTGACTTCATTTACTGTTAATTTACTAATTAGACAGTATTAAATAAAAAAAAAAAAAAAATAGGAAGAAATAAACTTTCAAATATCTGAAATATGCGAGTATTTTGTTTTGTGTGAATATATAGTTGCTAGGGCTCGTATGTAATAGTAGGTATATAAAAACACACGCGTATTTGAATGCAACGTTGTGTCAAAATTTCAAAGCAATCGGTGAAGAACTTTCGGAGATTTAAGATTTTGAACAAACGAACATTACATTTTTATTCATATAGATGGATTATATTAAAATAATATATGTAGGTATGTAATAATATAATCAAATGCCTTAATGTTCTTAAATGCTGATGAAATGTTCTTAAATTTATAATTGTCGTTGATTTTTATTTCTTAAGATCGAAAAATCGTGAAATTTTTACTTTAAAAAATATTAATTTTTATTGAAATTGAGACACACATTCAAGATTGACCCTCTCCCCCACGTCATATATGGCTGAAATAAGAAAAATGTTCCCTTTTTATATAAATCACGACATTAAGTTTATATTATAACTCGAACCGTAATATCGTAAGATATTAAAAAATTGTTGAGGGCCATCTTATTTGACCCAAAAAAAAAATGCTTTAACAAATACGTGAGTAATCGACATATCTATAAGAACATAGAAATTTGTCCATTGTCTCGGTACAATGAATCTGCCATTCAATTTAAACGTTTTAAATGATTCAGACGGAAAAATATTATCGTTATTAAAATTTTTAAAGAAAGTTTATACTGAGCGGAATTGTGAAACCGTGTTTCATTATTATTTCCCACGCGACATTACTCAATCCAATTGAAGTTTTATTTTATCGTATTTAGAATCGCAAGAAATTTATGATGCAATTGAAATTATTCGTGGTTCGGTAATAATCGAGTCATAATAAAAATGAACTATTTTAATCTCATCCATCAAGCCCAGATACAGTTTTGGTACATTGAGGCAATTTTTGGTTTTTTTTTTTGGGTTATTTGTCGCAGATTAGGGTACGGTTAGTAACGCTTTGTTCAGTTTACAGAAGCTTGGGTAAAATAATATAAATGATATCAAGTCCAATTAAATTATTCCAAAACATCGTGCCAATATGCAAGATCGAGAAATGATAGATAATCTGATGTTCAGTCTTGCTTACACATCTCTATTTCGAGTGAAACAAACATTTTTTATGGAATTCAGTTTAATTTTGGCGGCAAGGAGCTGAAACATTCCATGCACCAACAAAAGGATCCAGGAACACTGAACGATTACACGATTAATCTGAATATTAAAAATAGTTTTAATAATTTCGTGATGATGATGACAACTTGGTTGACGAAACATGCAAAAAAGTAACGTGAAATCTTTCGGTGTTCCTGGAAACCTATTTTAAGTTAAATATATAAAAAATATTATCCTAGATTAGAACACATAGAAGTTGAAAGTCTGGCTCATAGTCATAAACCGAGTAATATAATAAGAAATTATTACGCACAGACACTTAAGATACAATCAATCCTAATACGAGTTCCCTCAATATTGGGACCAAACTCGATATTATCAATATTTGTTGTGTCAATTTAATTGCCAATAAAGGCAAATAAATCGAGGGCCGGGTCGACTCGGGCTATCCACAGGGAGGGGTATTGTCCCCCCTTCTGTGGTGCCTGGTAGTGGATGAGCTATTTGAAAAGTTAAAGGATTATCAAGTAATTGGCTATGCGGATGACTTAGTAGTGATAATAATGAGGGGCCCTTTCCTGGAGCCGATTCTCAATATAATGCAGGAAGCATTAAATAAGGAACAGAAGTGGAACAGAACATGTCCATTGAAACTTTGTGGCCAAGAACTAAGCTATAATAGCAATGTGAAATACATAGGAGTAATCCTGGACGGGAAATATTCCAAGATAACAGCAACACTTTGGTAACTGAGAAGGGCCATTGGTAATAGCTGGGGCTTGAAACCGGATACCATGAAATGGATGTATGAGGCAATTCTCAAACCCAGATTAACGTATGCAGCACTGGTCTGGTGGGAGAGAGCCTGTTTAAAGTCGAAAGCCAATCGACGATAAGAGGATTGATTCTAAGAAATATAACCGGAGCCCCAAGATCAGCACCAATCGAGGCAATGGGGATACTGACGGAGATACCACCCCTTGATGTCACCCTGAAAGCGGAAGCCGTAAAGGAAATGCACAAGGTGGGAAACAGGAATAGGAAGAAGAGGGACCTGAATAGACTCTCAAGAGAGCTAGCTGAGGAGGGATTCCTATGGATGCCCTCTGACAGTATGGGTGTCCACTTCCTGTTTGACAAGAAATATAAGAACACCCTCACCAGTAAGACCGACTGGATGGAGAGTCGAGCTGGATTACTGCCCAATAGAGACATCTGGGCAAATACACTACCGCACTCCAGGCCGAGCTAGTTGCAATTATATACGGTGTCCCGGGGGCCGACCAAAATCGGATCTAGGAGAAGGTATGTATCTACTCGGATAGTAGGGCGGCGTTGGTAGCCCTGAATTCAACAACGAAAAAGTCGAAGCTGTCTATAATTGCTATGAAGCACTGAACCACTTGGCAGGGAAGGGACCTCTGAAACTCGTATAGATACCTGGGCATAATGGCATTAAGGGAAATCTAATTGCAGATGACCTTGCCAGACTAGGGACCAGGGAAAACCTCTAGGGACCAGAACCTGCAGTGGGAATAAGTCGGAATCTGATCAGAGACCACATAAATGGCTGGACAAGAGACCAGCACAATAAAAGATGGAGAGGAGTAACGGGTTGTCGAATAACTAAACTCTTCATCGAATACTCAAAGATTGAGAAATGTGTCCAAGAATTCATTAAATTGAACAGGCACAAAGCCAGAGTTCTGGTGGGAATCATTACGGGTGATTATAGTAGCCTGAATGCATATAAGCATAAGCTGAGACTGACTGATAGCCCGGTCTGCAGACACTGTAAAGAAAACGAGAAAACCTCGATTCATCTTCTTTACACCTGCTCCGCACTGGAGGAAAAGACGTTCTTTATATTAGGGACCCCTGTTATCCAAGAGGAGGCGAGGCTTAGGGCAGGGTACGTGCCTAAATTGCTCCTCTTATGGGATAGCATTTTTGGGTAATGACCCGTATAGGAGGGGATCACCAAGGGACTACCCATGCGATCAGTAGCTGATGAGGCCCAAACCCACATAATATAATAATAATAATAATGCAATTTGGGAAACGCTTCTACGATTATTTTGCTGATGAATATAACGAAAATCAAATATTTGATTATTAGTACCTACTATTTACATTAAACTGACTAGGTTTATTAAAATATTCACCACATACGGATTTAAAACATTCACCACATACGGATTTTCGAATATTTTGTGATACTTATACCATTTAAGATTGTCTTTCATCAATATGGTACAGCTTTTACAAGTTACAAGACAGTCATAATTTTGAAAATATGAATATGTATATCCCTTTTCGTTAACCATCAAGTTAGTAAGACGATGCACAATATTTTCAGGTAACCATGACAACAGAGAAACAATATGTTCCATACAGGAAGGGTTTTTTCCTCGTGCAGATTATTTTCCTAAGAAAGTGAGTGATTGTCGACAATGTACTGTTAAACACTTCATATCATCTTAAAAATGCCAACAATAATGGTAAAAGTACAATCTCTGAAGGGGTCGCCGCAACACCGTTGTACCTGAAAAATCCCTACTTTGCAGTGTCTAATAAAATGTGTTCCTCCTCCTGCCATTTTTAAGAAAAATATTTTTTTACTTATATTCTCATTTATCTAATAGCATGTGTAACTCCCAGTTCCCAGATAAGGGACCCTAGACAACTTTGTTCTTATTCACCAAGAACTCGGTTTCGCAAAATCTGTAGATACAACGTTGTTGGGGATCTCCCCTTCAATTGTTAATACATATAAATTTATTACTAACAATATCTTCAGATGTCTACATTATTGAATATGTTCACTGTGTCTATGCGCTGATAAGGTATTCGCTGACATCTTGACTTAAGTATTAGGAACAGTTGTGAAGTGAATGGGATACTGTAGCAATCAATGTCAAGATCAAAATGTGCTTCATCGCTGAACAAAATTTTAACATTTTCATCTGACCGACCACGACGAGGACGTATTGATGTTGCCTTATTAATAACAAAACCTGTCTCCTCAAATTTCCTGATTATGTTGTGAACGGTTAACTCTTTGGGCGCTTCATTTTGTTCTAGTTTTCTGCGAATTTTTCTTAAAGCAACTGTTAATGATCGCTCACTTTCATAAAACAGTTGTACGCAAACTATTCGTTGTTGCACTGTTAATCGCGGTATATTGACGTCGTATGGTTTGTAGTCGTTAAATATTGACAGAACACAAATGGCGCGTAATATAAATTCGATACTTTCAAACGAGACACCCTGTATATAATAATATAAGACGTAATAGTTTGGTATTACCTTATAATTAAAACAAATTTCGAAAACCTTTTATTATGACTCCCTAGTCTTGATTCAATGCTGACTGTTAATTAAGCAAAAAAAAAAACGTGAAGCAACAGCTCAATTTATTAAATCCGTGAATCAGAACCTTGTACTTTGCGCCGTACTCCCAGTTTCAGTTGCCACAAAAAACATAATTAACGTAGCACATAAATTCTTATTTCAAGTTTTCATACGACTTAACTACTAATACGAGAGCGATAATAAATTATCGTGGCTATTCATGCGATCTCAAAATTGCGTTTATAGTTTTGGTAAAATTTGCTACACGTACCTACCAAAATTAAATAAAAAAAATTGCTTTTCATTTAGGAGTGAAGATTAACATTTCAAATCAAATGAATGGAATTATTTAATATATGAAGGTACAATTTATACAATGGATCTTTGCGTGTGTATCAATTTAGTGACGACGCACGGATCACATGCTACACCACTCGCAATTGTTACTAATATGCCACAATTACCAACACGATGTCTAGCGACATATGTTTCAATCAACTACGTACGGCATAGACCGTTAATAATATGCCGAACAAAATGCAATTATGAAGTTACGTCTTAGCTTTATTGTATAACTTGATTCATTGGCGTCTCAATATTTCTGTAAAATTTATTTCATTTATTTTGATTTTTGTTGAATTTATTTCATTTATTTTGATGGAAATATCACTTCCATTGAATGTTTTTGTGGAGAACCTTTTCATTACTCTGTCATAGGTTGACAGATTTGTATTGTACGAACTGTTATCCTAAAATGTGTTTTCGGCACTGTTCAAAAATGTCAGTTGATTGATTCATACCATTGTTACCTGTGACGCACACGCAAAGAATCATACAAACCATTATTTATTAAATACCTTCATGTATTAAAATACAACATGAAGGTTAAAATTCATGGTTAAAATAAATTATCGAATAAGTCTGGAATAAATTCAATACATTTAATAGTGAGTTATTGAGCGATATTCTCAGATACGTCAATTTTTTTCTTGGACTGCTCGTCAAGAATAGGAACAAGTCTCTATCGGATCGCCCGCGAGGTGCGTAGTAAATAGCCTGGTCTAATTCGTAAGCGGATGTTGCCTTCACTCTTTCTTCTACGCATACATAAAGAAATATCACACTTTTTCCTATTATTGACGAGCAGTAGATAACGATATTCAAATTTTGAATATAAGGTCATCGACTATTCTTTCAATAGCACCAATATACTACTTTTCTGATAGCAAACTATTTTTAATTACAACAATACAACATATTTTACATTTACTTGCAAATATTTAATGATGCAAATTCTGTTGTTACACGAAAAATGTTGAATCTCTGTGCTATCTACAGTTTTTTTTTTCAAGATTCTTTATTTTATTCAAGTGCTATATCTGAAAAATAATAATTGAGTCTTGAATAGACAGTTTTAAAACTTTAAAACGAACTTTTCCGCACGTAGAACATCTCTATCTGGAAATTGAGTGGCCGAGAAAAATAAACCAACACACAAATGCAGAATATATGTTTTATGCGACAGTTTTACTTTTTTCAAATAGTCCACCATCGTGCTTTCTCATAACCCATGGACAGGGTGGGGTATGTCCTATCCACCTCAAAATCAATAGATGTCGTCTGATAGATGTCCCTAATCAGAATCAGTCGAAACCCAATCGATCCGACACGATTTAATTGAGTTATCGTGCTAACAAGAATAAATGCCGACGACAATGATACACACACAAACATTTTTTAAAAACTATTTTTTTTTGTTTTTAGCCTGAGAAACGAGAAATAAACGCTAGAAAAAAAATTTTTTTCACGCTTTACACGATTACATTACTTTTGCGCTATGGTTTTGGTATAGTTGAGTGAGGAAAAGTAAAAACTGACCAACTCCCTTAATACTTTTAAGACAAATTTTACAATTCAACATAGCATAGAGTACCATAATGTTTTATATTATATCAGTGACAGCTCGTGGGTGGTGTTGTTATATGCGTGGGTTGCTATATGAGTAGTGACTTTACAGGTGGGGGTTGGAAAATGATAAAAAATATATATTTTTACTTATTGGGGAAATCAAGTCGTCTACGAAAACAAACAAAGCAAAATAGTTTGTTTGTTTTAGCACACCCACATAGCCACTGAATTTTACCATACACACTACAATTAAATTTTCTTGCAAAATGAGATTTTCCAACGTCGATTTATGAAATATTTAAATCGGGTGTCAGCCTACTTCTTTTAATTTCAAGTTATTTGTTCGTCAGCCCCCGTGCCTTACACCAACCAACCGGTACTGTATCATATATGTAAAAAATATATTTTTCTCACTTTAGAGACTATTCTAGGAGGTAAAACGTAATACGCACTTTATTTCTTTCACGAGAGGTTGTTTCTAACAATAAGTATAGTTATAGTTTTAGTACAAAATCGTATAATAGAGATACATTTTGATGGCAAAGTGAAACTCAACAAAAATAAATACTTCTTTAAGTAGCTATTCCAAAATATATCATCAAAATAACTGGAGTTCTGTATTCTGGTCTACAAACTTATGTGACTTTTTTATGTATGTCTATAGTAGTAACTCTCTTGCAGTATCAATGGAAAGGTATTGGTGACAACTCCCGCGATGTAATATTTTTACTATAGTAACCCTTCCTTGTAGTAATTCTTTTTATAGTAATCCTTTTTTCTCTCTTTTTTCGACGTTATTTTATTTTCTTGTCCATGATATATTATTTAATAAAAGTTTGATTGTTTTACTTTAAAAATAAACAGTTTTGAAACCTTAAAGCGGACTTTTCCGCACGTAAAACATCTCTATCTCGAGATTGAGTGGTCGACAAAAAATAAACCAACACATAAATGCAGAATATGTGTTTTATGCGACAGTTTTACTTTTTTCATTGGCGACTGCTTCAGTTACGTATCAATACGTTTGTTATCGAACGAAATTATTTTTTTTCTCATTCATTCGTATATGATACAGGCTGAATATATGTTTTTTTCGTTCAATGCAAAATCGGCAAATTTTTCTCAAATAGTCCACCATCGTGCTTTCTCATGACCCATGGACAGGGTGGAGTGTGTCCTATCCACCTCAAAATTAATAGATGTCGAAAATTGGTAGACGTCCCTAATCAGAATCAGTCGAAACCCGATCGAACCGACACGATTTAATTGAGTGATCGTGATAACAAACAAAAATTCTGAAATAGTCTACCATTGTGCTTTCTCATAACTCATGAACGTGGTAGAGTGTGTTTTATCCACCTCAAAATCAATAGCTGTCGTCTGGGAGACGTCCCCGATCAGAATCAGTCAAAACCCGATCGATCCGATACGATTTAGTTGAGTTATCGTGCTAACAAAAATTTTAATGCGGACGACGACAGCGACACAGACAAAATTTTTTAAAAATATTTTTTTTTTTGTTCTTAGACCGAAAAACGAAAAATAAACGAAACATTTTTTCCCATTTTTCTTTAGACGATTACATTACTTTTCCGCTCTGGTGTAGTTGAGCGCGGAAAAGTAATATAAAGACAGGATATTTCAGTCTCTAAGTTTACGCAAATACGAATACAGCTATACCCACGGGCTTGAGCGCAGAAATAAAGGTCCTAAGTCACGGTCTAAGGTTATTTCTGAAATCAACTTAATATTTCAAAGTTTATACATATAGGATGTTATTCGGAATTAGGTTGTTTATATGCTCAGTCGATGGATCTATATATTTAGAACAACACGTGGGATGACGTGAAATTCACGTGCAATAACATGAAATTCACGTGGGATAACCCGAAATTCAAATATCACAAAAAGTAGCCTTATTGAGTTTCGGAAATTAACGATAAAATTAGATGGAAATGAACAAGATATTAACAAAAGGAAAGTAAATAATGAACACAATGTATATAAAAATGTGCATCAGGTTTATATGGAAATGCAGGGCAATATCTAGACGAGATGTTTCCTGACCGGCAGGTTAGTCGAAGACGAGCCTTCCGAAGCCCTCTTTATCGCTAGATTTAACACCATTGACTTTTTGCCTTTGGAGGTGTTTAACAAGTAACGTTTTTCTCTCAAAATGGAGAAATGTGGATGAACTGAAGAAACGAGTACGTTACCAATACTAATAGAACATTCGGAATGTCTTAAATAATGCGAGTGGAAACTTTCAATCGTTTGAAGCTGGGCTTAAGGTGGCAAATTCGAATATTTGATTCAATCTTATGTTCTGTTTTTTGTTTCTAATTATTACTATATTGTTTGTGAGTAATATTTCTTGTTTTCTAATTGTTATTGTTAATGCAACCACATTTTTTACCACTAAATATTTATATTTTTGGCAGTACATTTGCAAAATAAATGTATGTTATATTGTCATAATTAGAAAAGCTCGAGTGCTACTATTAAAAAAAAAACGTCGATGACGTCATATCCGGATTTTAAATAACATCATCTACGTTCTTTATACATCAAAGTGTACGCAAGAAAAAATAAGCGATGTCCGAGGATACTGCTTGACAATGCAGATTATTAAAAATATAAAATTTATTTCAGACTTTTCTAATGCACTGTAAAATAAAAATACCTAATACTCGTAGAATCTTACAATCTTAATAGTAAGTTGTTTATCTTCAAATAGTAAAAATGGCAGATAAAATGAATAATGTTGTTGTTTAAATAAATTATTTGCGTAATAAATTTAATTAGGCAGCAGTTAATTAACTTTTTTAAATGAATTTTCCAATTATTCTCCGGAATAGATCCTTTAAATAATGAAAATGAAAATCATTATTTAGAAAATAGATATTATCAAAAACTATTTTTGTTACAGTCGTATTACTTTTAAGTTCTACACGCCTATTCAAAGTAAATTATTTCATTTTCCTGTTTACTTAAAATACATATTGTTTATAGATACCGACTTCTTTGAAAAACAAAACAATGGCATGTCTAAAAATATTTAATATGTATTTTTAATAATCCGAAGGAGCTATCTAATTATTTTATATATACAACATGAGAAATAATGCATTAAATAATAATAATGACGAAGTAGGCTACATGAATCTGGGTAACAAGAATAAAAATCGAGAATTTTCTATTTTCCTCTTCTGTTGGCATGCAATCGAGCGCATTGTAAATCGTAACTTTCTAATAAGTAGGTATGCGATTTATTAATAATTTGATACTTTACGGGCCAAGACAACTTTCACATTCTTCTAATGGATAATTTATACAAGATGAGATAATATACCGCTAGAATAGTTTTTTAATAAAAATGATCAACGCCTAATTCTATTTTTGCCGTAACGATATTTTTATTGCTTTAACTATTATTAGCGACACTCGACACAAAATAATCTGTTTTAATATGCCAAATAAGCGATAAAATTGTTTGCTGTGTTTCTTAATAATTATCTATTTTTTTTTAATATCACAATATGGTTTGGAGAGGAAAATATTATTTGGAAGATTGTGTAATCGTAAAACATAGAATGGATCACATTCATCACATTAAAATAGAAATTGTCTTTGACCATTTTTAATAAAGATTTTAATAAAAGTTATGGCAATGAAACTATTCTCGAAGAACTGCAATGATGTAGGGAACATTTATTACAATTTATTATAGTATTTATACACTAGGCACAAAAATTAAGGGACGTAAAAAAATCACGTGATTTGCAAAGAACTTGGAGAAAAATAGTCGCAAAGCAATTAAAGAAAAAAACAAATCGAAGCTCCAAGTTTCTACGATAGTTTTCAGATCTTGAGAATTTTTTTGCTATCAGCAGTTGGGTAATCATAAGAAAACCTTCGGAAATAAAATTCCAAATCTTTGCTTGCCTTTCAAAAGTTCCACGGAGTTCAGAAAAATGTTTTCAGTGATTTCATCATAAAGCATTTTTAGATAAGTTTATCCTCTTAAATTTGAGCGGTCTAAAAGCTTTGTGCGATGATTTTTCGCTGAGTTATTGTCGTTCAAAGCAAAAAAGTCAGTTTTGACTTTTTTTGAAAATTTTTTTTCTTTTAAATTTAACATTTTTTGATACAAAAAATATGGATTATTGCCAAAAAAACATTTTTAACTTCAGAAATGAATAAAAATTGGAAGATTCATCCTTAAATTGATTTTTAGCAAAAACGACAATGAAATTATTCCGTTCGAACACAATGAAACAAAATCGCAGCGCTTTGAAATTTTCAGAGTTTCTTTGGGATACTTTGAGGTTGAAAAGCAACAGTTAACATCCTTAGTCTATCCATTATTTGCAAAGTTATGCCAAGCGAATACCATTAAATACGCAATTTTTTACCTCTTTTTCAATCAACATTCTCGCACCGAAAAATTATTTTTATCAAAAACCAATACCTGAGACTTGTAAAAAATACTTTGCAGTTTTTAAAACCCTACTTGAATTTTCTGAACGATCATTATTTCCCGAGTAATTAATTACCAAACTCAAAACTGACTTCTTTGCTTTGAACGACGATAACTCATCATACGAAAAACCATCATACAAGGCTTTTAGACCGCTCAAACTAAAGAGGATAAAAATATCTAAAAAACATTTATGATGAAATCACTGAAATAAATTCATTGAAGTCCGTGGACCTCCTGAAAGGCGAGCAAAAATTTGGGAAAATCTTTTTCCCGATGGTTTTCTTATGATTAGTCAAAAACTGCCGATAGTAAAGAAATTTGAATTCAAGATCTGAAAACTAGAAACTTCAAGCTTCAATTTGCTTTTATTTTTAGTTGCTCTATTTTACGACTATTTTTCCAAGTTACAGCCCCTTGAAAATGATTTAAAAATTTAAGATTTTATTTTACATCCCTTAATTTTTGTGCCTAGTGTATTACTCGCTGGGCAACATGGTTACAAGCAACATTTCATTATTTTGGGCATTTCCACAAAATAAAATATGTAGCGTTACAATTTGATCTTAAAAAGGCAGCTGCTATCAAGGTCAAGCGATATTTCAAGATCCTCAAGTTGAAATAGAATTACAAACTCATCACAATAATTACAAGGGACTAGTGGAGGCAATAGAATTACAAACTCCTTTGTCGTTAGTGAAGTCGCTGCAAATAGTGGTTGCTATACACAAACAGATAGGTACATGGTTTAAGGGACGCAAAAAGTAATAATGTCATATCAAAGTTTGATACTGTTTTAAAAAAAATATTCAGATTTTGACACAGATCCGTTATATAATTGCAACGACAATTATGCCAATATTACATCACTAAATGTCGAACGCTCATTTTCTTCGTATACAAATATTTTTTACCATGACGAACATAGCTCGTTCGCAGCAAACTAACCTAATGCTGCAGATGTTAACCGAGTTAATCTAGCTAATAGCGATATCTAAAAAGGTAAATATTTTGCAATATTGTATAAATTATAACGTATAACCAAGTGCTTATTTTTATTGTATTACTTAACATTACTTGTTTTATTTTGTTTGAATTATTTCGAAGCCGCGAGGGCGACGCCACTGGTACGCTGCCGAAACGAGCGCATTAAATCTGCTGAAACGAAGAGGATAACTTCATAAATCGCTATGGCGCAGTTACATCTATTAGTGACAATTATTTTATTACAAGGGTCATTAAGTGAATTTGATACGAAAGGTTAAAAAACGTAATGTGACACGACTAGTTTATAATACAGAGGCACATTAAATCCGCGTATGAAACTTTAAGAGGTGTTCTCTTAAAAGTCAGGGTTAAGTTGAACGACAATCGAGAAACAGGTCCTTAAAATTAATAAATCATTTCCTTGTCAATTAAATTCGCATTTATGTTGCAATGCTTAACAAATACATTTATCAGGTTTTATTCAATAGCCGACAACAAATAAATAATAGTAGTAATATATATAATTCCATATAAGCGATATTCCATATTAGAAAATAAATTGGATATAATTTTTGTACTACGTCAAAATGTTTTACAAAATTTAAGAATAAATCGTTTTACTTTTTTTTACATAACATGAATTTACAATAACAGTATTTGTCAGATAATTAGTCGAAATTAGCGTAAAACGGATCGTGCACGAGAGGCCACAGGATGTGTGACGCAATTATAAAGTTATAGAATATTATGTTCCATTTTAGCTTCTATTGAAACAAATTATCATCTACCAGGCTGCTATTAAGCCAAGTTTTAGCTCGATTTGTGACTTGTAATTTAATTTGTATATATTATTTTTTTTCTGATATGCCATAACTTCCGCTTTATTTCCAATTTAACTCCTCTGTGTCTATCGGGAAATAAAAATTACTCGTTTTTTCTTTAATGACATCTGTGCCGTTATCCATGATTTGATATTATAAAATTAATTGTTAATTATAAAATTAACTGTGTGTAAAGAAAATCCCAAGACTGCAAATAATCCATAAGGATATAACTTAAAAAATATAATAAATATTATAATGGTACAAGGGTCATCATTTGTAAGATACATTTTAAAAGAAATGTGGAGACAATTTGGATTAACTAGATATGATTCTCCATATTTAATTGGTCATATCATATCACATTCACAGATAGATTGTATGTTTTAAGAAAATATATTAATATATGTATTTAATTATAGAGGATGACTTGAATTATTAGACATTATTTTTAAATGGCAACAGTGTGCGAATAACACCTCATCTGGAAGCTGCTTCAAATATATATACAAATTTTGCTTTTATTTTGATATGTCTTTTAATTTTTGAAATCATCCTTTAAATTTATTGGCATACCATTAAAATTCCCTTGTGAGCTACGTGTCAGGTTTTTATATAATAAAATCTAGGTTAATGAAAAACAATAGAATAACTTAATTCACAAACAACAAAATCATAAACATAAAACAGTACCAGATATTTTTAAAGGATTTTTAAATAAAAACGCAGAATGTGCATCTCCATTTTGCTAACAGTACAACGTCTTGTTATAAAATTCTTCTCTCGCCCATTCAAACATTTCTGAGGAAATTACACATTCGTCAATAATTCTCTGCTTCAAAACAACCTGGATGTTCTCTAGCTGGTTGCGTAGCGTATACCTGAGATTTTAAGTAGTCCAATAAAAATAAATCTAAGGGTGCTAGGTCTGGGGAGCAAGAAGGCCACTCTATTATATCCCGGCGTCCAATCCACTTAGTGGGATACTGTTGAGATATACTCTCACTGAACCATAATAAGTGGAGGAGCAGTAAGATTTTCCTCTAGAATCTTCAAAATTAGGGCTTCAATAGCATTTTGCAACTCCAGTACCTTATATTTTAAGTATTCAATTACTATTTAGGAAACACGTGGGTTCCTCGATAAAACGAATTGTTTTTGAATATTCAGATTGGCCGGCTATTTTTGCTGATATCATTTCACAAAACTGATTTCTGCAATTGGGATCATTTACTGTGAGCTGATAAACCATTAATTTAGACGCGTTCTGTATACAAGTGAGAAAATCATACTAATAAAGAATGATACTGAATTAGTGATGAATACATGAATTATTTCTAATCATAAGCTTCATTCAAATTTATTTATATATGGCGTTAGTTAGTTAAATCATTGGGGGAGTCAGATAAAGTCACACAATTCAGTTTTTAACAGAATCAAACTACATACATATAATGGAATGGTATAAAAGTAAAAGATGAAATATATGTCATATAATGGAACATAATTAATTAATGTTCAAGTTTATTTAATATTTGAAATATTTTCTTGAAAATTAAGCAAGAAAAATGTTTTTCCGTATTTTCGGAACATGTATTCTCATCAATTGCGCCTCGGCAGCCCTTGATTTGCTCCAATTGAGACCGAAATTATCAGTGGGTAGTTATTTATACCAACTATGCATTACAGTTAAAATCATGGCCATTATTATGTTATTTTTTCTTGGAAACCGTTCAACAGATCTTGGTCAAATTTGAAACACTCAATTTACATCTCTGAGTTAACAAACGGTATCAAGAATTTTTCGAAAAAAAAAAGTTATAAAAAAAAGCAAATTTTTATTCTTTGGATTTTTTTTTTAATATCAAATATTCTTAAAACCTTCAATAGCCTTGTGTCAAAACACAACTTATCAAGAAAAGCGGAAAATTTTAATTTCTGCGACTTTCTCTTTTATCGATTCAAATACAAGTAAAGACGTTGATGAAAATAGTTAATTATTATTATAATAATGTAAGCTTAAATTTTATTGTAATATTGCATTTGTTACTAAAGATGCGAGCAAGTTATACAGAAAAGTGGATAAAGGGAATCCTTGTGGCGCTGACTTTAAAAATTAATTTAGGGCCCATACAATACAGATTTTGATTAAACAACAAATAATGCAGAGTTCTGTTTTAAAAAAGTAAAAAGCTAAAAAATCAGTTGTTTTACCTGCATTTTATTTATGTAGTGACCCTCTTAAACGATCTATCAATAAAGACTAATAATTTTTTAACCCCTTTTTTGTGTTGTAATAAACTGAATGAAAACTAATTCAATATCTTGCGACGATATGCTTTTAATTGTAACATTTAAATTAATTGTCAATAAGTTAACCGTTCACTACTAGATAATTTATTACCTAGTAGTGAAGTTCCTGCGAATACTCGTTTGTACAGCTTGTTAAGAATAGGAAGAAGTATAAGAATATCTATGTATGCGTAGAAGAAAGATCGAACTTCGTGTATATTCGATGTTCACTCTGCAAAGTCTCAATGCGACCGAGTAAAAACCAGGGAATTTACTGCGCGCCTCGTAGGCGATATGATATCGCAGTTTTGAGACTTGTTGCTATTCTTGACGAACTGTACAGTTTTGCTGATTAAGTGAACGTTAGAGTTTGATTATTTTTAGGAATTCTTATATGATACTTTTACAATACAAAATAATCTCCAAAAGTAATTTGTAATATTCAGGTAGCATAATTCGTTGATATGATTTATAAATTAGCAAGTGCCCTTAATGTAAACAATTCATTTTATTTATTGTATATTTACGCAAAAAATAATATTTTGATTTTAATTCAAATGGGAATTTTTTTGCGTCAATAATTCATGCACGTATAAAAACTAAATAAACATATATTATATACTTGGCAATTTTTAATTTAGAAGAACAATGCGTTTCTACGTGGAATAATATGCTTTTCCATTTGATGCAAATATTTTGGCTATCGGTGTATATACATATCCTGAATTGTTTACCTCATCATATATTCGAAACAATGCTAAGAGAAACAAATGATTTAAATTGTCAAATAGGAGGAAATTTAATTTATAAAAGATACATTGGAGCATTAAGTGGAATAGTATTGAACGTTGCGTCAATTCCTATATGATTTGAAGAACTATACCAATCGGCTAGTATAATAAATCGACATTGAATCGCCATAAGCGTTCAGAGAATCAACCTCGACAGAAAGGAAGTGTGCAAACCTGTGAATAACAATTAAGTAGATGAAATAACAATTGAGGTCAGATTCACGTTAGTATACGAAGATCATACAATGCATAAAAATATACAACAAAAATTACAATAAAACAAATCTACAGTTTATTTAAATCTAATATGATGAATTTTTTGTGTGGCTACTAATCAGCTTTTGTACGTAAATGACGTATAAAATATCGTAATGAAAATAGATTGCGATTCCTGTTCAGCCTAAAGGCCTGGTTACACAGCACGAGCTGCTGACGTGACAGTAGACAGCTACTGCCTCTGTATACTCACATGACAGTAGTTCGACTGGCGTCGACCGGTCATACGATGGGAGTAGCTTCTATGACACAGGTATTGCCCGGGAGACTGCAGTCAAGCGTGAATTGCGTTGTGTGCAAATGTATCGAGTATACGAGCTACTGACATTTCGCAAAATCGTGCGAGTTGACGTTCGAGTCACATGCGAGCTGCTGCCTTGTGGGTGGTGAGGGAAGGCGATGGGCGAGTAAAAACAAAAAATGTTGAAGCAACTCGGATGCAAGCTACTGACCGACTCGCACGAGGCGGTTATACGGTGCGAATAGCTGTACTGCATACTGCAGTAACTGACTAGACCAGCTCGAATGCTAACTCGCGCTGTGTAACCAGGCCTTAAGGATCTAAGCACAGTTAAAACAAATATACAGTTCAGGATATTGATTGTTTATTCTGTTAACTTAATTTTTGTTATATTTCATTGGTACCCACAACATAAATAGTATCATTTTTGCCCGAAAATCAAATGAACCAGATTATTTAATAATTGTACTTTTAACGAGTTTAAAATGGTTTTGTAATATATTTTTAGATAGTGTAAAAATGCATTATTGATACATTTCCTTGTGTATATTTCATTTTATCCCCCGCACTTTTGCGTTCTGCGAAATGAAACGTTTCATAGTTTATTTCGAGATTTATTTTTAAACACCGCGTACCGAAAATAGTGATAACTGTGTGGGGTAGAAAGGCACACATAATAAAACCCTAAGTAGCAATACTTCATTGCACTTTTTTGTGCTAAATGTCTGCTGATTTCAGCTCTTTTAGTTAATACACTGGGACTGCCTCTAGAGTAGACGATTCCCAGTGAAAGTTTACTGTAAAAAATATATTGACACGGCAAGACGACATGGCACATAGAGAAAAAGAACTCTTTGATTCAATCAACATTGCTTTGCTTTGAACAACAAACCTCTTTTTTGTTTTTTAGATCCACATTTTTGGTATACGTTTATTTTTAGCGTCATCTCTGTTGAAGTTATGACGTCATCGACAGCTTTTCTTTAAATGCAACATTATTTTCCTTTGGTGTCATTTAAGAAGCAAATTTTTTTAAGTATGATGGGTGAAATTTTGTGATTGGTTCCATAACAACTTATTCTACAAATGTAGTCATTTAATTTTTAGTGGCATCTATTTCCATTATCTTTTTCAATATTAGTTATAGATACTTTTTCGAGAATTTTGATGTTTTAAATTTTGTGATTGTCTCTAAGTTACTTGGTATGACTTTTTTGAGACTTTTTAAAGATTTTGTATTACTGTTACTTGGTTATTTGCATTTATTAGGCTACACAAGTACACAACAGTGTAAACAATCATTGTTGTTACGACAATTGTAGGACTATTTATTATTGATGGTGCATTAATTGCTGAAAAGTATTTAGAGTTGCTACAGTAGCACATAGTTTGGGCACACGTGGCTCCACATACGCCTATTAACAGCCGTGATGGGTTTTTTTGTATATATTTGTTTTAAGTGTGTAAATATTAGAAAGTAGAAACCCTTGTATACTGTGCTAGTACTCGGAACGAAGTAACAGTAATTAAGGTTAAATACCGGTTTTACATATTGTCAAGAGGCGACCGGCAGACAGTTTAAACACAAATTTAATGATTATTTGTATTAATTACTAGTTCTTATGATACTGTTCCGATTAATTTGCTCAAATATTTTTTGTTTCTCAAAACATCTGTTGTTATGAAATCTACCACAAAATTTGTTCATCATACGTAAAAAAGTATCTCTGAAATGGCATCATCAGATACGGATGTTGTCAATAAAAAAAATCAGTCATGACGTCAAAAAATATACGTATACCAAAGAATGCGTATCCAAAAAACAAAATCGATCTATCCAAGCATTTGTTTCCTATTTGCCCGGTAACGATATTATCGAATTTATTCCGGCCTTTTTATGTGCTCACTGTGTAATTCACTGATTCAATAAAAACGATTTATTCGTAGAAAAAATCCATTTTTATTCGAATAATTGATATGATTTGAACCCAATGGAGTGAACGTTAAATAAATTGATTTGAAAAATTATTTTTTCAGTGGAAGGAACACCAACGTTCATCGCTTTTGCAAAAAGTTTCTTTTTTTAATCTTGAATCATATTTAAAACTTTGGTAGTATTTTTCATAAAGTTGATTAAAAATATTGTTGACTCCTGAAAGAATTTGTAGTTGCCTTTACAATTAAGCCTTCTTAAATTTCGATTTTTTAGGAATGTAAAAATTGGTGACTACATTTACCGTATGTTCTTTATGGAAATTGACCTATTTCTGTTGACACCAAATCGGTATTAGATTACGTAAGTATGTATATCGTACAATTATAATGTTTTGCATGGCTGTCATGCATATTTGACACATATAAGTAAATTCCGTACAGAGCCCTCCGCTGATTGGGCGAGTAAGGGGGGCTCTCGACTGCAGCGAAATATTTCTCAACCGATTTATGTCAGGAGAAAACATTGTGCAAGCGTTAAAATTGCGTCGACTTACCTAGTTAAGTTGCCTTTCAATAATGGATTCCTGTCATAGTATCCTCCTAACATATTGCCAAAGAAGGGTAATCCAAAGATAATCCGCTGCTTGACACATACATAAACCACAACAAACAAAACGATTGGAACATAAAAACTTTCACCAAATAGCACAAAACAGACAATATGGTAATTGGGGATGATGACACTGTCACCAGACGGCTCGGGATCGTACGTAACACTCCAGATATGTCACCGCAAATTTGACAGCGATAAACAACATTGTCAAACACATCAAACAGGTGTTAACCCCACCAAAAAAAAAGGCGACTGCCGCCTTGCGCCACTCACGATCTACTTCAAGCCTGCCCTTGATATCAAGTGAACCATCGAGTTGCTGCTTCCACGGCTAGCTTCGATGACGGACTTACAACTGACTTGTTCACCTAGATTTCGATTCCTTCGGTAAGACTATGCACAATATCCACGGTTCTCCACCAACTCGATCGCGCCGTCCGCAAAAGAACTCTTGCAGGCGCTCATATGTGACAAACTAGCAGGAATTGGCGGAGGTATGCATGTCGGCCGGCGCGCCCGAGCACCATCCACTTGATAAACAAGCGGCTGCGTGGGCTCGTAACGGAATTTATTGCTTTTTATCTTTAAATAAATAGGAATCTATGAGATTATCAGATTAAAACACCGCGGGATTTCAAAAAGCGGGTCGCCGGATTTGGCTTTTTAAATAATTCGTATTCAGATTTATTTGGTGTAATCGGCGGGACAGGGACGTACTCGCCCAATGATTGAGGTATCGTGAATTCGGTAATTGATTACAAAAGCGTTACAAGGCAACCTGGGTATCTCTAAAATTAACACTCAAGCACTCGCATTCTCCAGTTACTTCAATACTCGCGTGGCGGAAAAGGGGTCGCATGAAAAGGTTTTATTCATTATTATTTTTTAAGGTCTATCTATTTTTTCCAGAACTGCTCTGTGAACTATCAAAGAAGAAACTTCTCCATACATAATATTTTTATATTTTCAAAGGAACGTCACGCAAGCACAAATATGAGCCAAAATTAAGATAAATACACAATTAAGCCTTCATGATTTATAAAAATTTCAAAAGAAGCAACACATAATTCTTAAAACCCAAAAGAACACAGCTTTCTGATTGTTCTATGAACTAGTATGAAGTAAAGAAATAGAAAGTAAAACTAGTATTCTTCTTCCTCGTTTTCGTCGATGAGGTATGTTGACAAATTACTGTACTCTGACTATGCATTTTACAAACACAGTATTTGCACTTTTCACGGGTAACTTTGCTTTTACTGTATTTGTCAGACCCACGTAAGTAGCAACTGGTTCACCCTGTACGAGCTGAAGTGTTAGGCTGCTTGTTGGGGGTTACTATGTATTTCGAAAGGAAAATTTTACATATCCTTGCGTACCAGAGTATAATAGCCCTTTATATCAAATGTTGTTCCATCAAGCCATAGGCCAAGGCATTAAGATATTTTCTTCTGGTGCAGGGCTTGTAATTCAGATATATTTTATAGGAGTATATCCCAGCTATATCTAGCTCCCTAAAGAATACGACTATAGACCAACGTCTTGTTTTACGCGTTTAAGTAGAAGATGTTGAGCACATTTGATCGACCGTATCCACGCCGCCTTTAGTGGCGTTATAGTCAATAGTCATGAAAGGCTTCCCAGTTTCAGGATCAAACTTGTCGTGTTCAGTTGATAATAATAGCACAGCCTTGATTTTTTGACGATATGAAAAACTGTGTTGAAACCCGAAAAGGCTTGACCCAACAGGCCGTGATTTATCTGCGAGAAATTCTGTGGGAATTTCTCTCTTGTCTTTCTTCAAGGTTCCAAAACACTTCAGTCCAATATGAAGCAAATATTCAGCAAGATCATAGCTGGTGGCAATAGTTATCGGTAATTATGCTCCTATTGGAATTCGTTATTGGTTCCACCAATCGCTTTACCATATCCGTCGGTTTGCTAGACATGCTAAATGGGCCATCAACCTGCTTTCCACAATAAATTTCCAAGTTAAATGTGTTTTTTACGTTTTACTGTCACAAATTGCGTAAAACTTCAACCCATATTTTGCAGATTTTTAGGGCATACTGGATGAACCCACAATGACCACGGAATGCTACAAATATTTCGTCAACTTTGGAACTCAACTGTGATCCACCTACTGACTAAATAAATTCGCCACTGGCGCAATCTCATATCAAAATTCGTAACAAAAATATACACAATTACATCTCGCGGTTTTATTTGATTTCAAGGTAGGCTCTTCACAAAATTATAAAAATGCGGCCCTTCTTCCGCACATAAGAATGCTTAAATAAATACATATATGAGAATCAGAAGACAAACTAAACATGTTCACCGCCGCAATGGACAGAAACAAAATCGGCTTTAGGACAAATTCTGTTCATCTAATATTATCAAAAAAATCCTACCAATTAAGGAAATGCATTAATTTCTCATAGGAAGTTATATTTCTTTTTATTAATTTTTTTCTGTGGTCGTTCTTTAGCCCTACGTTCGACATAATGAATTAGTAACACAAAAACATTCGTATCAAAATGCACAGTACAGCATTACTGTGCATTAGTAGTTATTAAATAGATGTTTAATAACTACTAGTTAGTAGTAGTAGTTATTAAGCAGATGTTTAATAACTACTGCAAAAGTGCATCGAGCGAGGGAAGACGCTGATTCACCGACTGACTGTCCCCATGTGTGGGCAGATAGACGGTGGAGATGCCCCGCTAGAGTAAATAAAAATAAATACATGATTATGGTAAAAGATATTCTTAATTTATATGTAGGTTTGTGGAATTTCGGTGCCTTTCGTCCAATACCAGATTTGTTACTGGACTAGTTGACATGACCAATATAGAGGAAATAGGGTGGTGGAAATAGGAATAGTCCTTGCAAGGCATCTGACCCTTATATTGGGAACATATAGCCCTTACGCCGACTCTGTATTCTGGCAGAAATAATACTTGTTCTAGAATAATTTATGTGTTTCAAGTAGATATTATATTATGCATGATGGGGCCTAACCTAGCCGGTAAGAGATACGATAGTGCAAAAGTTTATCTACTATAAATCGATATGTTAACGAGTGGCGTTTTATAGGGGTAGATAAAATATTAATCGCATCTGTTTTTACATAAAATGCAGGTGATATTATTGGCTTAATTTTTTTATATAGATAAATCGTTTTTATTAGCATGAAATAATTTATAAAATAATAGGTAGTTGGTGTATTCCATTATATTTATTAGAAGTATTATGGAAGCTAAGTATGGCATAACTGTTTATGAACAGAACAAAAAAATATTGATTATAACTAGCAGATAATGTATTCCCTGTATGCTAATAAATAGTAGAATTAATAAAAAATATATGTAAATTAACAGATTAGTACAAACACATTTAAATGTTGGAGGTATTAGATATACGAGTATGTATGTACAGATTAGTAGATAATTTCCAAATAAGAACTATATATCATAGCCCAGTAACTATCCACAGAATAGTTCTGAGGAAATCACCTGTAATGGATGACGAAACGTTGGAAGCAAGTTTCAATTCCACGTGAAACTTGAACTTCAGAAAACAGTACAATTATAATATCGCTTTTAGCTTTGCTATACTAGGTTAGTCAGAAATAACCTCAAAATATGATTTTAATTTCCACAAGTATGACTTTCAAAAATGTCTTACAAAATAGTTTTAAGGGATTAAAAAAATCAACCTTTAAGACATCATTTCAGTATACAGGGAGTTTCGAAGGAGTGATACATTAAACTTATATTTTTGAAAATGTACGTTTTTATATACTCACATTTGAAACCACTTGAAATTTGAACTACTCGAGTATAGCTTCACTTTCATGTCTCTTAATTATATATCTACGTGTACTCAATTCATAAAAACTTTACTACAATTTATGTGCATATAAAATATTAGTGGCTGAATGGAAACTTTCCAAATCCAGAAAAAAATTCAACTACTTGCCAGTTTGGGGTTTTGTCTTTGTAGACCTCAGTTTACAAATAACGATAGAAAAAATCCATGGGGTTAAAGTTTAACGCTATTGGAGGCAATTCAATGAATCCTCATTTGGTCATCAATATTAATTAAATTTTTAGATTAATTCTATTATTAAAAAAATATTTTACAATAAAAGAGTTATCACTATTAATTACTTAAATTTTAGATTTATTCAATATGTAATTATAAACAATTTTTTACAAAAATATGTTGGACATTTTTTTGGTCCTGTATGCATCTGAGTAGACTGCTGACGTCATGCAAGGGTTATGGAAAGTGTATAAGACTATATAAGAAATTTTAGCAATAATAACGTTCCAGTAAAAAAAAAACGTTGATATTTTCTTATAATGGATACCTCATGAGCAGCTATGCGTTCTAATATTACTGAATTGGAGTTTAGATATTTGCCAATCCCTCATAATTAATTAATTAAGTTTTAGATTAATTCAATAATTATAAAAATATTTCACAGAAATTTGATACTTTTTAGGTCCTGTATGCATCTGAATGTTACGATGACGTCATGATGATGAAAGGTTATCAATATTAATAAAATTTTAGATTAATTTTATAAATTATAACAATATTTTACAAAAATGTATAGTTATTATTTCAAAAGAGTTGACAACATCGGTCTGCAATCTAAACATGGTGATGCTCCAAAAAATAAATGAAAATGTGAATATGTAAAAACATATAAGGTATTGAATTAAAAAAAAACCGTAAGTTGGGGCATCATACTTATGAGAAGCACCCTGTATATTGAAACAATTATATTCGAAAAGTATGGGAAGTAACGCGGTCATGTGCTACTTTTGACCGATCCTGTATGTGAAATACTTTTGTTTCACTTCACTATCAAATAAATCAAACAAAACGTCTTTTTGGGTATTATATTTCACTCTCAATCTGTCATAAACATAAGCATTAAATTCTTACACTTCTATTAGTTCTATGCAGCCTCTTCATTGCCAGTAATATTATGTGGGGGCAGAAACCGGAGTAACTAGGGTAGTAAATTAAGATAAAACGGCATTCGGCTGAGGCTTGTCTTTGTCCGTAACTGGGTTTATCGATCCCCTTTATGTCTAGCGTGACGGGGTAGTGTTACCCTGATTAGATGTTTAGGGTGAATCGATAGAAGTGCATTATTTATATATTTTACTATGTAATTTAGTGAACCTCCCAATATCGACGGTAGTGCAATATAACAGATATGTAATGAATAAAATACGAACGATGTCGGATGTTCTTGACATTTATATCCTCACACTTATTTTTTCTTAGACAGTTCAATAAATAGGTGGTATTATATTAATAAATACATTTTTATGGAGTAATAACATGGTACGATATGCAGAAATTTAAATAAAAGAATATGGCCTATAAAGTTCTAGAGATGGTATAAAAACACTCACCCGTCAAACTGAAAGAATCGTAAAGCTTCCATGGAAGTTTTCCTAAAAAAAAAGATAAGAACAAAAGTAATGAATATATGTACTATATTTACTATATATGTTACATATAATATTGTGTAAGAGGTGAATAAATTTTTTACAAAAAAAAAACCTTGAAAACGTTGAATACTTTTCGACATCTGTAGAATAAGAATATACCTACAAGACGTATCTAAAAGCCTACATATGTTATTAATTAAATTTCTAATGTAGAAAGGCATCATTTATATAAATGCATGTTTGAGATTAGTAGGTATGTTTATTTCACTTATTTAGAGAACACGCCCATAGTATTTTGTAATTGCATCCGTTTATGGTCTTTCATTCCATACCTTTCATTCTTATTACGTCTTTTAAAAGTAATAAGAATGAACAACTTCTGTATATTCACACAAAGAAAAATCATTTGGCGCTGTGTCGGGAGATCTTAGAAGTATCTTATGATTGTATAGATTATTTCATCGCTATTTGCCAAATAAAAAATCTCCAAACATACCGTGGCTTGATTTTATAGCTAGGCTCAGGTAGACTGTTCCGTTTATCGGCAAGATAAGAGAGTTTTTATTTGGCACATAGCAATAAAATGAATGGTACTTTTCGTATTATGAACAGGATAATCGGCTTGTTCATACCAAATATTCCGGAGATCAATGTTTGACCAACCGAAAATACACGGTTTTCTAACAAATTGTCATATTTTTCTGCTGTAAGGTTTTGTTGATCAGTAAAAACAGGCCAATAAGGTTGTTTCATAAAACTCCAACTCACATGTTAACTGTTTTATGGCAGTGGGTCAATAACAGCAAACTTAAATGCTGATTTTCCTTTGAGCAGTAGCAATTGTGAATGGACTATGGTAACCATGTAACGAAAATGAATTTTCGTCTGTGTATAAGATATTTATTATGAAATTATTATTTTCCTTGGTCTTTTTCATATATTAACCACTCCCCCGGGCTTGCCATGTCTGTGTAATTAAACATTACTAACCTATTATGGCTATTCTTAGTAATGAAATATTAACACGGTTCGATGGAGAACTAAGAGATATTTCGAAAGAAATTCTGCATTACTATTTCTGTATCTAAGACAATCACTTCTCCTTCTTCTTTAGCCTGTCCTAGTCCATTCCTGGACATAAGCTTCTTCCATGTTCATGGTAGGGTATTAGCACACTTGCCTTGCGTGTTGGCGAGGGGTAGGATATGGGAAGGAAAGAGGGGGGGGGGGAATTGGGTTTAGGACATGGTTTCCCGGATATCGGGCTCCATGAGCTCACGTGTGCAGGGCCGCTAGTCCCTGAAGTAGATCTATTTTTCTGAGTAGATCTATCTTTACTGAGGTCGTCGAGGAATACCCGCTACCGCTAGACAGTCACTGATATCACTATATTGACATTCATGATTTATGTGTCATTATTCAACACAAAAAATTGGCATGTGTTAAGTGGTCACCACTAAAATAAATTGACCTGTAAGAATTTAGTTTAGGTTTAAGATGTTATTAAAAACCTGTTGACAAAATTGTGAGGTTGTTTCGTACTTTTACACCATACTCTATAGCGTCAATTAAATTTATAAAATTGACAAGATACATATTACCGCGCTTATTTCACATAGAAGGAAATACGTTTAGCCACAGGTATAGCTTTGGGGTATCCCATAAGTAGGAAATTTTATATATGAAGGGAATTCACACAAGGAATGAAAGAAAAGCTTACATTTCATATAATATGTATGTATGTATGTACATTATATTGAGTGACATGAGATTCTTTCAATTTTCGCTTTTCAAATAACTATTAAACATATCAAATAGGATGAACAACATATACTTTCCTCCCCATAGCTCAAATTTCTCCCTTTTATACAAATCTAACACTTCTGACAGTGTCATCATGTTTCTTGCGGTAATTTGTTGAAAAATATGCAATTAGAAGATGGTCTAGTTTGAACCGAAGATTACTCTTTACCAGTAAAGTACTAAAATTGTATACAATAAGTACATAAAGATGGCAGAACAAGAAATAACTCATAGAGGTCAACTTTAATTTTTAAATGCGCATTTGTTGACATACAGTGTGTGAAGGAATTATATTCTGAAGGGGAGAAAATTGTTACTTCTGGATTCATGAAAAAATAGTATTACAGTCACCATAGTTTTCTATGTCTCTCAGCTCGGAAGTTTAGAAGAATAAAGAATAATCATATATTTTATCCAAATTTAAAGCCACCGAATTATTCTAATTCACTATATTATTTAGCATTACAGATCAATATTAAAAATAGGGATGCTCTGTTTCCGTATATTTTCCATTTTTCTCAATTTCTGAGGGGCCATGTATACAAAAAAAAATATCATGTGCACACAGCACACGTGATAGAAGTGAATACTTCTTTAGAATAGAGAATGAGAGAGATTAAGAGTGAGAGATTGAAAGAGAGAGAGAGAGAGAGAGAGAGAGAGAGGGAGAAAGGGAGAGGGATAATTTCAAAAGAAATATAACAATAAATATAAAATTTGTGTAAAAAATATTCGGTTTATTCATTATCTACACTATCATCGGCTGCTGGTTCAATTGGTAATACTGATATGATTGATAACTAAAGTATGAAATATAGGTTCGTGATTCGATATTTTCTAGATAATATGTAAAAATTGCATCTATTGTTGTTCCGGATTTTGTTGTTGATTCTTTGGGACTGTTATTTATAAGCAAACCAAATGTTTCTCGAAGAAAGTTAATCAACGTCAAAGAATCATTGGATCCGAAATTTACATTGAAATCTCCCCCGAGAATCAAAGGGATTTTGTCTTCGCCTCTTCCAAGTGCATTTGCACCTGTGTGGCTGTAAACCAGTAGGGAGCGGTGAATGAAATATATTATATCTTCTAAATTTTAACAAGTTAAACGGTTCAAGGATATTATCAAATAATCACAGAACACAGATGTAAATAACGTAAATAATCACAAAACACAATAATAAATATTCGGTACACACGCATGCTGCTTCAGCTGTTAATATATAGCGTCTGAACGCATACATCTATAACGCGCGCATGCGCGACAATAGGGAGGCGCGGATAGCTTAAACTGATATATATGATGTACAGCTCTCTTTCTCTCTATGTTATATATCTGTGTACTCTGTCTTGTAACGAAGCCTGTGTTTTAGGTATACCAAATGTATAGCTCTCTTTCTCCTTCTCTCTACGTTATATCTTTTTTCTCTCCCGTGTAACGAAATCTGGAAACGTTACATTTTTTCCAATTCACTCTCCATTCTCGTCAAATATCAGAACGCCGCCAAAGAAGTATTCACTTCAAAAATCTTGATGTAATTATTTTTTTTATCAAGCATACTGTATACAGAACACAGTATGTTCGTTATCACATACAAGGTTCTCCTCTTTCGAACTTAATTTATGAACACGTTAGATAATCCTTTTTTGAGACACGATAATTGTTCCTGTTATGCTATTACCATTTTTTTAAATGGCAACTCATATTTTATTAGGCCACCCCTAGGGATATTTGAAATAGAATATTTTTCCATATAGAGTTGATTAAATTCTTAACATATTACATGGTTGTAGAGAAACAAACATGATAGCTACTGATAACAGTGTAATAAAATAAAACACAGTATATAATATACATCTAAAAATAATTAAGCATTCAAACTACCGCCTTAAATTGCTCCATTACTCTGCTATTTACATCTTATATATCAATAACCGTGACAAAATTGAAATTCTCGCAAAACGGTATTAATTAGTTTCAGGTCTAATTAACATAGTTTTATTATTGTATTAATTCTAGCAGCTATTTTCTCAATATTTCTCGGTCTATCGAAATAAATTTTGGATTAAATATGGGGTTCTGTGGAATTAAAAGACGTGGAATATGCTACCGAAATACACCTGGAATTTAAGCTAACCCCACAACAAAATAATTTAATGAGGTTAAGTTCTAACGGATAGAAGACCTAGTCATACCTTACAATTAGTCATTTTATTGATCCGGGTTTACGAATCCATCTTGTTATCCCTCATTATTGCTAGTCTATTAAAATAATTTTCTTTTTGAGATAGCTTCACGAAAAATTATTTAAGGGGGTTACCTTGTAAGTGTTTGAACATCTGTCGTAGCTGGCTATTGCACGGATCAGTGTTTACAAATCTATTTGTGGAAAATTATAAAATTTAGTTTTTAGATAATTTTATATTGTTCGTAATTAATATGCTTATTGGTGTCATAAAATGTTCCACTTATTGTGCACTATATCCAAATGCTCTCGCCATTTGCTCCGGCTATTAGATATTAAATTGTCATCGGTGAATACCAGATGACAATTTAACATGTAATGTATTTGAACACATGTACTATTTTTTTTAAAACCTTAGTAACATATATTTTTAATAGTATAGAAGAGAGCAGACGTCTTTGTCTTTTTTATTTACTCGTATAAATGTTGGTGATACATTTAGTACATTATGTTAGATTTAGTGTACTCTTTTTTACCAACTCAGGAAGTATCCTGAGGGAAACTCTATTGTAGGTTTTTCTCCAAGTCAACCGAATCGACTAATGGGTTTGTATTTTGTTTTCCAATCTTTCGTCAATAAGTCCGGCATTGTTCTTCAATGTCAGCTATATTTCACGTCAGATTTTATTTTTTTTTTCTTTATTATTTAGTCTTACAATTTTCCAAATGAAAAAATAGATTCCGCGATAGTTTGGACACGTTTTATTTTCTGCTTTACATCTCGAGCATCGATGGTTCACTCCTCCAGTACTGATCCTCAAGAATAGGAAAAGTATGAGATTTTTTAAGTATGTGTAGAGGAAAGAGTGAGGCAGCATTCAGAAGTAAAAGGATGTATAGTTTATTTCATCTCTATTTGCCCATTAAAAATTCCCAAACGGCTCTTATCTCATACAGTGACTTATTTTTATGACTAGGCTCAGGTAGACTGTTCCGTTTATAGGCAAGATAAGAGAGTTTTTTATTTGGCAAATAGCGATGAAATGAATAGTACTTTACGCGCGGCCAGATCGAACTCTGTGTACATTCACATTCAACGTATATTCATAAATATTCACTGTGCAAAAATTTCAATGCGATTGAGTAAAGATCAGGCTATTTACTGCGCACCTAATGGATCATTCAATATCAGTTTTGAGACTTGTTCCTATTCTTGATGAGCTGTACATCCGGTCCATGTATTAAAAGTAGATTCATAAGAACGTTAGTTCTTCTTTTACTCTTTTGAGTACTGTTTTATCAACCCTTAGTGTCTTACCCAGTCGGGGGTTGTCAGCTTCGCCGATAAAAGAGTTGAGATCCGAACGGATGGCAAGTTCCATAGGATATTACAACACGAATGTACAACGATCTTCAATTAATTTAAAAGAAAAATTGTTACGTTCTTTGGTATTGAATTTATAACTTGGCAAGTTTTAATAGTCAATTAAATTAATTAATTATACGTGAATATATTTAATATAAGCTTAAAATTTTATTTTGCTAGTTGTTCTATTTTATACTACAAACAATTTAGTTGGATATAAAACTTGTCAAGTTATAAATTTGATATCAAAGAACGTAACAAATTTTCCTTTAAATCATTAGAAGACCATTGTACGTTCCCTATTGGAAGTTCCTATGGAACTTGGCACCCGTTCAGATCTCAATTGTTTTATCGGCGAAACCGACAACCCCGAACGTCGTTTGTATCGAACTTAGCCCCCTTCTCACACTTATGTTTTTGGTGAGATATCATTAATTTTTGAAAAGTTTTATTTAATATAACGCAATGTGGTTGTTGTGGGTATATCTAAATATAAATTGCCTATTTTATTATAATTAGTTACGAATATTTATGTTACTTTTATGTTTGATATTTGGTAAGAAAATAATTTATTTAACAAATCACATAGTGTAATGGCGCCATCTCTTTTGTTGGATCGATTGATACTTAGTACTTGAAACTAATTGATTGACACTTAGTACTTGAAACTAACCGCACCAATGATTTTGTCGACACCGAACATCGATAATTTGTGGTTTCAAATTTTTTCCCTGGTAATAATCTACTTTGATGCCAAATTTCAAGTTTCTAAGTCATCTAGAAGTGAGAGATAAAAATAGCACTTTTCAGGCCTTAATAACTCGAAAACTATAATAGGCTTATTCATGAAATTTGGGATTTTAGGTATTCAAGGGGGCCTTATTAGACATGCAATAATTTTTGGTTCCGTTTTCGAACTTCGTTGACACGCTGCTGTGTATCTAGATACACATTTATATATGTAACAAATAACAAATTAGAGACTACTTCTTCTTCTTTCTTCAAAACACTAACATTAATATTGTTACCCATTCATTATTGTCACGAACGCGTTCTATACTAGAAGGTTCGCTAAAGTTCTTTATCTAGAAACGTCTGGAAAGGCGTCCTATTGCCTATATAAGAATTGTGTCATCCAGCGAGGAGTTGAATCTAGACCGCGATAGTGAGCGATACGGTGCGAAGTAAGTGACATTGTGTAATACAGTGCGAAAGTTAGTTTGTAAAGTTAAAGTAGAAAAAAGTTAGTTAGTTAGTTGGGCTTGTAAATAGTTGAGTTGTAAATAAGTGTTCGAAATAAAGAATTTTCTAGTAAATTCGTTACATTATGTTAATTTTTAGATAGAACTTGCCTGCTTGCTCGGAAAATAATCAGTTTCCTATTTCGTTATGTGACGAATTGTTTTATAATAGCGCTTATTCAAAAAGTGAAGGTTTAAGAAAGAGCCAAGGTGACACGAGAAATTGCGAGAATCATTCTTATTCCACTTTTAGTCTAATTGGCATTTGATAATTTATTTATTTTAGTGGTTTAAAAAAGTATGATCCTGTTGCAATTACTATTAAGCAGACAGTCTTTTTTAGAACACATCTGTGTTACCAGGAAGTAACTGATGCTGGTAATACAGACGCAAATAAACTTTCGCGGGACTTTCCGTAGTGGATATACGCTTTTTAAGGAGTTCTATTTAAAGAATCTATCAAATTTCTTCTCGCACAGTCAGTTTCATTGCATTAATGGCTATAAATCCTAGGATGCAACTTTCCCTTTCCGGCAATGTTGCCCGTACCTTGTTTGCCGGAGGTTTATATCCATAGCTGGTAGTGTCAACATCATACAAATCTGTTCTATTGTAAAATGTCCGCCTTTGTTAGTTTTTTATGTACCTACTGGAAGGATAAATACATTACAATTTTTGTATTTGTATATACGAGTACTATACCATTTTCTTGATTTTTATATTAGTCAAGAGTCCAGTATTATTAATAAAAATAAACAGTTTTAAAACCTTAAAACGGACTTTGCCGCACGTAGAACATCTCAAAATTGAGTGCCCGAGAAAAAATAAACCAACACATGAATGCAGAATATGTGTTTTATGTGAGAGTTTTACTTTTTTCAAATAGTCCACCATCGTGCTTTCTCATGACCCATGAACAGGGTGGGGTGTGTCCTATCCACCTCAAAATCAATAGGTGTCGTCTGGGAGATGTCTCCGATCAGAATCAGTCAAAACCCGATCGACTCGACATGATTTAGTTGAGTTATCGTATTAACAAAAAAAAATTCTCAAATAGTCCACCTTCGTGCTTTCTTATGACCCATGGACAGGGCGGGGTGTGTTCTATCTACCTCAAAATCAATAGGTGTTGTCTGGGAGACGTTCCCGATCATAATCAGTCAAAACTCGATCGATCTGATACAATTTAGTTGATGAGTTATCGTGCCAACAAAAAAAATCTCTTATATAGACCCATGGACAGGGTGGGGTGTGTCCTATCCACCTCAAAATCAATAGGTGTCATCTGGGAGATGTCCCCGATCAGAATCAGTCAAAACCCGATCGATCCGTCACGATTTGGTTGAGTTATCGTGCTAAGAAATTTTAATGTTGACGACAACGACACACACACACAGCAAAAATGTTATAAGAACCATTTTTTAAGGGTCGAAATAATAAGAAGGCCGAGAAACGAAAAATAAATGGAATTATTCTTTTCCATTTTTTCCATATTTACACAAGCGGGAATCTAGAATAAATGGAATTTCTAATGCGATGAAGATATCTAAGCAGTTCTATAGGGTGTTTCAGTTTGAACTATAGGATTTGAATTGCCCGCAATTTCAGTTATATCAATATTAGGGTGTCAATATTTAACGACTGTCATCTATAAACTATATGACGTCAACATGCTGCGATTAACAGTTCAACAACGAATTGTTTATGTATAACTGTTTTATGAAAGTGAGCGATCATTTACAGTTGCATTCAGAAAAATTAGAACAAAGTGAAGCACCTACAGAGTTAACAGTTTGGAACTTAATCAAGAATTTTGAAGAGAGGAGTTCTGTCATTGATAAGTCAGCACCAATACGTACTCGTCGTGGTCAGTCAGATTAAAATATTGCTGCAGTGAGAGTAAGTGTACGGGAATATCCAAACACATCAATTCGATGTCGTGCATAACAAATGAATCTGTCAAAAGCCACCACGCATCGGATTTTAAAAAAAGATCGGCATCTGTCAGCATACAAATTTCAGTTGACACAACAATTAAAAGTTAGACCATTTACAAAGTACCTTTGTTAATTGGGTGTTAGAAAAGAAAGAAGGCGATTCTGACTTTTTCAACAAAATCTTGTTCAGCGATGAAGCACATGTTTATTTTGACGGATACGTCAGCAAACAAAGTTGTCGAATTTGGAGTGCTGAAAATCCACATTCTGTTCACGAAAAACAAAAATCCACCCATAGAGATGCACGGTTTGGTGCGCAATTTTGGAGTGGTGGAGTGGTTGGACCATATTCTTTCAAAATGAAGATGGTATGTAATGCTATAACAGTAAATGGGGAACGCTATCGTAACGTTAAACAACTTCTTTTTCCCCCAATTGATGAGTTGAATTTGAATAACGCGTGGTTTCAGTAAAACGGTGCAACGTCTCATGTCATACGCGCCACCATAATTCTTTATGTCTTTGGAAACACATACTTTGTATGTATATAACCTCTTGGATAAAATTAATGCATCAGTGCATTCACATTATTAATTTCATTTTTTCGAAAATTTAAATCATAGTACCTACATGATATAATTAAATGAATTCAACTAATGTTTAAAAAACTAAAGTGGTATTATCGGGAAAATACATGAATAGAAAATAACAATAATGTCAAATACAATGAAAACGGTGTTAATGAAAAACTTTAGAAAAAAAAAATGGAGGTGAAATGCCACACACTTTTACACACTTGTTTTTCTTAATATTCTAGAAACCGAATTCTAGAGCCCTTTATTAGGATCCAAAGATTTATTTTCAACTTGATGCTCCGGGTCATACTTCGAAGTAGTTGATTGTTTAAGTACTCAGTTGATAATTGGAAAGGTATCAAGCTATAGATATATGTATTTATTATTTGAGGTAACCACGAGACGAATAATTTTTAGGAAGCAATGGTTCAATTTTATGGCCATCTAAGTCTCCAGACATTAACACCTTCACATGTTTGGCTTTAGGGGTATTTAAAAAACATCATTATAGAGAATATGTAAATTATATTCAAAGTTACAAATTAAGACAATGAATATGTCAAAGGAAGACAATTTGAACATTTAGACATGTCTTGCTTTTATTCTTTATTATTTTAATTATTAACTTATTTCTTTACTGTGGAGTTTCAGCACTCAGTCTCAGAAATTAAGGCACAGTTTAACATTTGGTGTAGAAAACAACTGGAGATGCATCAAGTCAAGTAACTTGATGCTTTTATAAATTACTTGACTTGACTTGATTTTTCATCGTTACTGCTTGACTTGATATCAAGCAATTTCAAGCTACTTGATATTACTTGATAACCAAATAACCATTCAATTATGTTCGAGAACGCGCGATTTCCACATCATTAGAAGGTGACGCTACTGTACATTTCCGATGGTGATAATTGGTATAAATATGTTTATGGATAAACTTGAAAAATGGGTTATAGGACTCAACAATAACCCAGATAGAGATGAAACTCATGAGAAAATAATATATAGCATTCAAGTGGCAAAGGACAAAATCATTAAACATTTCGAGAAAAGTCACTAGATATACTGTGTTATTTTAATCTTAGACCCCCGACATAAGGTGGAACATTATCCAATACAAATTGGGAAAAGGACTTGCAGATATATGCAGTCAAGCATTTTGAAGAAATTTTCAAAACAAAGTATTTTAGGTCCAATTAATTGCTCATATCATCTTCATCTTCAAAACCAGATGAAAATAGTGATTGAGGTGAATTTGACATCGCTCTACTAAGTTTATTTAAGAAATTTCCTGTCAACCCAAAAGATGAAATGGCTTGGCGCTATGAAATAGACAAATATATGTCTGATTCACGAGCTGACTGTTGTGAAGATATTTTAGAATAGTGGAAAAGACACGAAAACATTTTTTCAAACTTGGCCGTAATGGCCAAAGATTTTTTATCAACACCTGCATCTTCAGCTCCTGTTGAAAGGCAGCTTTCCAGGGCTGCTCTAACTATTACAAAAACCCGTAACCGATTAGGCGATAACTTTATTAGAAGCCTCATGTGCCTTAGATCGTGGATGGCAAACGATGATAGTAAAGACTTCTTTTAAATTTTGCTATTACTATTATGTTACTGAAGAAAAAGAGGGCATACATTGGAAAATCATTTTATCGTTATCAGTTTTATTATTTTGTTTAATATTTTAGAATAATTTGTTATGTTATTAATGTGTCCAATAAATAGTTTATTATTAGTATTTTTTACATTTATATTTATATATTTATTATATAGATTATAGTTTAAGATTTAGTTTTGGAAATAAAAGGCTTTATTGCAAGGTTTCCTTTATTATTATTTCTTGATAATATTAAATGATTAATGAAAAATCAACTAGTCTTGAAAAAATCAAGTAGTCCTCAAGAACTACTTGATTTTTCAAGTACTTGAAATATAACTACTTGACTTGATTTTAAGTCAAGTCAAGTCAAGTAGCTTGAAAGTCAAGTTAAGCCGTGCATCCCTAAAAACAACAATTAATTCTAAACTTGGACAAAACAGAATGTATATATTTTTCTAAGAAAAACCGAAGAAGTAAAATTTTTAGCGCTGTTGTTAATAGTAAAATTGCATGGGATTGTCAGATAAATAACGTATGGAAAAAAATAATAGTGCCTGTCTGGCTCTGAATACATTAAAACAAACTTTTGATTCAGGTTCCTTATTGAATTCACACTATATTTAGCATATGCACATATATCATGTAAAACTTTATTATGGGGTAGAGTCGTCTCAATAAATACAGTTTTCATTCTTGAAAATGTGTTAGTGAGACTCATATTTAACATACATCCTCGAAAGTCGCCCAGAAATTAAGTTATTCGAGAACAAAATTTTAAGTTTACCCTGTATATACATACATATATAATATCGGAAAATTTATTAGACAAAATCTGGCAACTTATAACCAACGACTACTAGTATTACTTAGGTATAAAAATGTATAATAAAATCTAAAGTTACATTAAGAAAGCAAAAACAGAAAAACTTTTTAAGAACCAAGTAAAAGAATTTCTAATTAATGAATGTTTTTACTCAGTGAATAAATTTTTAAACTAAAAAACATTTGTTTTTATATTAACTTTTTATCTATTTATTGTATGTATATAGTATCTGTTTTATTGTATGATTTTTATTTTGGCGGCCGCATTTGTTATTTTGTAAGAACGTAATACATATATTATTATTATTTATTCTATTCTTGAATAACTATATAATATATTATACCTATATCGTTGCAACGCATATTTAAATTTCAAACAAATGGTCTAAATAAGATGTAAGCTGTTCTATATCAAAAGTTGTAATATACATATATCTCAAAAATTAATGAGTATAAATTTGTTTAATATTACCGAATTTTACTTAGTGTCTTGCCTTAACAATACCTTTACTATTTCTTGATTCGACGCTTAAATATTGCGATACAAGTGTATCGCAATATTTAAGCGTTTATGTGTTTAAAATTCACAATTTTCAGAAACGCTCTGTATTCCAGAAATCGAAAGAGATACAGGGCTGTATTTTACGCCATTGCTTTACTCCTAAAACTAAAATTTATTTATTTCTAAAACCCGTATACAAGTTTTACTGAATCCTTTATAGTTTTCGAGAGAAAGCTCAAATCCCATCTAATGTGAATCAATCAGTACACGGCATAATATTAAGTCAACACATTGAGGATCGCAGGAAAACGTTCTTGCATCTGTTTTCTGGGATTAAGATGGATGCACTTAAGATATTCCATTTAGAATACACATTGCAATTGAAGTTATGTTACATTGTTGAGACTAGACTGTATGCAAAACAAATAAGAAAAAAGGGTATACAAAATACCGAAAAGGGCATACCGACTCATACATAGGTCTCTGGTTGTATTGCAAGGAATCAATGAATTTGGATTTCCCACGCGAAAGTAATATTTATTTATGAACATACTAAATACGTAAGTTAGAAACATGATTACCTTGACAAAATTGTTCAAAAATTTAGTTCTATGTAAGGGTAAACATTTATCATAACATTTTGTTCGTATTGTGGCGAGAAGGACCCGAAATGTTATATATTTTCCTATTGTAGACGCATGTATGTTGTATTTTGTTGACCTCGTTAATGCCATCACAAAACATAAAAATCATCATATCACCACTAAAAATAGTTTACATACAAAATAAAAAACGGGGGAATTCCAACAGTCTACAAGTACAACAATTATGAAATTTTAACAGCATACATGTACAATGTACATATAATACATATTAATAACCCAATTAACATGTATTCTGATAACTTATCATTTATCAAGTTCAAGCCACTTTAAAAACTGGCATTTAAATAAAAAGCCAAGTAAACAATGCGAGTTTCAATACATCCGTCTACGCCAATGGATGCAGCCGAATTGTTTTTATTTAATCGGCACAAAGAGGATAAAAGAAATAAATGAATACCAACCTGTTGTTAGGCCTTGTTCGGACTCGTTAGTTGAACATAATTAAATGTAGAATTTAATCCTTTCACTGTACAATGTTATTGCCACCGTTTTAGGAATCGCCGGATTTACTGTGCGACTAAAAAGAATCACTTTGCCGCACGTTAATTAACTGAGAAGTATAATATTTATTTATCGAAACTGTGGAATTACTTAAATCTTACGCGCTGCCAAATAATTCCACTGAACTCTATCGCTTCATCCACTTATATTTATCACACATCACATCTGAGCGTTTTACATTTGCGGATATTTTAATTGTTCGAGTTAATTGATTTTAAATATTAGATCACAACTTAACAACATGACACACGGCAGGGTGTTTAGATAGAATGATGAGTAGGCGGGGCTAGCGAACAAGAGAGAATCGTGCGCCTGAGTCGACACGAGGACGGTGATTAAGATGCGCAAAAACAACAATGTAGTCCACTTTGATATAAGTGACAAAATTAATTCTGGCTCCTATTCGCTATTTGTTGACGGGGTAGACGGGGGATTTTTTTGAGGAAATGATAAGAGATTGACACGTGGTTTAATAAACCGGTTGCCTGTTTCTTTTTCTAAGTTACGAAGGTCTCCAAAAGACTGTCAATTTTTTTTGCCGCAAAACAAATAAATGCAATTAAAAACAGATTTAAAGAAATCTATTTATGTATAGATATTATGCACTGACATACATACATAGTCCTACATACAGTGGCTCTCAAAACTATTCGTACCTTTGGCGATAATACACATGGCATTGTTTAATATTTTCTACTTCGCAAATTATGGATTTAAAAGATATAGGTATCGAAGGTCACAAACCTATTCGTACAGCTACTCGGAGTCAACTTATTGGGCACTACCATCTACCGACGAATCTTAGAATTAGTCTTGGGAATCCCCACAAACTAGTTTCTCTAAACTAATATCATAATATGCATAAAGCTGTCGACATGGGACCTAAAAAGTGGTAAACTACAGTAAAGCAACAGGAACAAGTATTTCAGTGGCATAAGGATGGAAAGTCGTATAAGTGAAATTGGAAAATTCATAGGAAGAAGTAAGTCAACTCTGCAGTATATTATTAAAAAATACAAAGAGAATGAGCAGCAATAAATTACGAACACAAGACGAGAAGGCGGAGAATTTTAATAGAACGTGAAGAACGATACTTAATAAATGAGGTTAAGAAACAGCCCTTTATTTCGGCTCCTCAATTAGCCAACAATGTATTAGAACGCTTTAATAAAACTGTTAGTGCCGAAACATGCCGTAGGGCATCGAGAAGCAACGAATTTTATGGTAGAGTAGCACGACAAAAAAAACATTTATTAACAAAACGATTAGACGAGAGGTTGACATTTGCAAAAAATATATATTAATATGGACCATGAGTTTTGGAGACAATTTATATTTTTCGACGAAAGTAAGTTCAATTGTTTCGGCTCTGACGGACGAAAATCTGTGTGGAGAAAAGCCAGCATGGAATTGAAATTGCAACATTTAAAACCGACAGTGAGGCACGGGGGATAATCTGTGATGGTCTTGGGATGCATGAATAGCAGTGGTGTTGGTAATTTGGTAGTTATCAATGGAATCATGGATAAATTTGAATATCTAAATTTTACGAGAGAATATTATTTCGATCGCGAGAAAATTTAGGGTTATGTTATACAATGTACTGCATCGAGTCGAAGCACCCCCCCCCCCCCCCCCCTCCAAGCCCTAATCTCAATCCTATTGAGAATATGTGGTTTAAAATTGAAACACGATTAACATGAATAAGAAAATGTGAGGTATCTAGCAAGAACACCCTAAAGGTGAAACTTAAGGAAGTTTAGAACAGCATTGATGAAAATGTTACTCAGCATTTGATTAGCAGCATGTCAAGGCGCCTACAGGCTGTTCTTGCAGCAAGGGATGGGCCAACAAAATATTTGATTTTGGGGAAAACATTTTTTGTGTTGTAGTTAGTAATCGTACGAATAGTTTTGTGATTTTCGTTACACATATCTTAAATAAATGAAAGTCAACTTTCCAATACTGTATTTGTTGTCTCCAATTTTTGCATGTGTATTCTCCTAATACGGAAGTAACAACTAGTGTACACTACAATGCAGAATTTTCAAAGCAGAAAAGATCAGACAGCGCCATATGGACTATATTTTAGTAAAGTAGGGGATAACTCTTCACGTAAATCTTGCTGAATTTACTGGATAGCGTTCGTTATGTTGACTTTAAGGGCATCAATTGTTTGCGGTTTATTCGCATAGGCCTACGATTTAAAATAGCCCCAAAAGAAGAAGTCTAAAGGCTTTAAATCGCTCGATCCCGGTGGCCAGTTCATGTCGCCGCTGCGCGAGATAACCATGCCCTCATATATCACAATATCTTGTGCATCGTGGCATGCACTGTGTGGCACGTAGCGTTGTCATGTTGAAGTTACATGTCGTCGGTATTTACATCATCCAGTTTAGGCCACAAGAAGTTGCTTATCATCGATCTGTAGCGCTCACCGTTGACAGTTATGACAATGCCAGTTTCGTTTTGGAAGAAATACTGATCGATGGAGTACTGAGAAGTACTCACATATCCATTCATCCAAAAATGGGCCTCGTCGCTAAAGATGATTTTTTTTGCAAAATTCCAAATGTGCTAGAGTCCAATCAGCGAACACACGGTGTTGTCTATGGTCGTTTACCTTAAGTTCCTGGGTCAGTTGGATTTTATACGGGTGCAGACCCAAGTCACGACGCAACTTTCGCCAGGTTGAAGTGCCAGAAAGTTCTTGTGAAAAATGAGAAATTGACTGCTGAAAATTTGGGTTTTCTCATAAATTTTCACGCACAGCAGCGATACTTTCAGCAGACCTTATGTTTTGGTGACGTACGGGTGTTGGCTGATTATTTATTAAACCCGTTGACTCGAATTTGGCCATCAAACGTCGAATAGTCTATTCGGCGAGACGGTTGTGGCGAGGATAAAAATCACATATTGCGCGGAACATTTCTCGAACGGAGCACTGATTTTGAAATTAAAATTTGATGGTTTATACACGTTATTGAACGCTGTAAAGGCCCCTACACACGCTCCGGTGTTCACTCCGGCTTGCCTGCGTGAGCAAATACGCTCGGGTTTACCTGACCTCTGAGTTGTCTCTACACTACATAGACGTTTTTTAGTTGAGGTTTCAGTCTTCTGTTGTGAATAACAAACTCAAGACCGCATCTCTTATTACTTATATTGTTGCATACAAATTTTATCTCCAACATCATAAGAATCGGACAAATACACACAAGTTCTCTTCTTAAGCATTTTGGCTATTCGTTGTATTAAAATAAGCAACAAAAAAAAACAAAAAAGAAATGAATGGGTTAAAAATTGACTTTTAGAGAGACAACATTTTTCTCATATCAATTTGCTAGCTGAATTAAAGACTACAAAGGCTGATTGGTTTAACTACCTTCGTATGGATTAAGAAACATACATATACAAGGATAGCTCCGGTACAACTCTATAAACTCCTTGAGAAAATCTCTTGAATAATTTCTGGTGTCCATATTTTTACTTTAAATGCAACAGGTATGAACTGAACGCAATGACAACTCATCAAAAACTGTAATATTAGACTGGCGTGTCAACACACATGCCGGCTTGCCTGCACAAACATGTTGTTCAGGCCAAAATATCAGAACCGAACAGACATTGCACAGGCCGGGCTCATGGCCCGTGCAGGCCGCCTGAATGACCCATACACACTCAGGCATAACTGCACAAACCCAGCCCGCGCAGGCACGCCAGAGTGATAACCGAAGCGTGTGTAGGGGTCTTAACCATTCATAGTGATTTGTAATACACTACTGAACAATCCACAATAAATTTGACAGATGTTGCTTTAACAATATGGCCGCTATAACCTAACAAATTTCGAGCGTACCTATTGATATACATCGACGATATATGTATATATTATTCAACATCTACTTGCGGTTCCATTATTAGATTTGCCGATGATATAGCTGAATACAGTGAAAACGATTTTAAACATATAAAAAATTGGCTTTGTTCCAGATTACTAACCATTAATTTCAACAATACAAAATATATCCCATTTAATACAAATAAAACTAAATAATTCGACAAAGTTTCACTGGAAATAGATTGTCACCGTTCTCCAATCGAGATTCCACAAGTTGATGATATATATTTAGGAGTGTATAAGTATATATATATATATATATATATATATATATATATATATATATATATATATATATATATATATATATATATATATATATAGACAATTTGCTCAAATGAAATGTGTATAGTAATAAATTAGTAAATAAAATCAGAAGCTTCATTAATAAAATTTATATATTTAAAACAAATACTAGACATAAAATATCTACTAATGCTCTATTATGCTCTTGTGAAATGTCAGCTGAGGTATGGTATTATTTCTGGGGGAGGAACTTACAATAATAATTTAAAAATTAGAAATAACACAAACATGGACTCTTAATTATATACAGAAAAGGTGTTATATACCCAAGCAATGACTTGTATAAACTTATACAAGTCATTATATTTCAAATTGTTATTCAACAAGGTACAAAACTTGCCATTAAAACGATAGCACAAAAATCGTCATTTTATCAAAATCCCAAAATTCTCCCCGTAGTATATTCTAAATTCTACGTTCCCTTAGAAATCAAAGAAATAAATTCCATGACCCTGTATACTATTACTTACCCAATATACGTCGTATACTTACCCAGTATATTTTTATATTTAATTCTTTAAAGTACAGCTACTAGGGCTGGGAGAAATAATCGATTAATCGATCATTTGATTGCATTCTTCTAAATAATCGATTATCGATTAATTGATTATCGATTGTTTATAGATTAATCGATCTTTTTATTTTTAATTTTACGAAAAAATGTATTCTTTATAACAAATTTTGCTTCTCAAAAAATGACATTACCGTGAAAGAATTTGCCATTTGATGTACAGAGTATTCACAAATTAAAGAAACATGAATATGATTAAAGAAGAAAAGTGCATTATTTTTGATTTTAGAGAAACATTTTATAAGAAAAGCAGTTTGCTATTGAAAAATAAGTCTAAATACATTATTTGAAATCCAGGGAAAAAACAACAAAACATTTTTTTGGGGTTAGGTATTAAAAAATTGATAAAGAATAACTTTTTCATTTTTGATTTTACGAAAAAAATGCCAAAGGAACAAAAAAATGTTTGTTTGACTTCAAACTGAAATATAAAATGAAAAGTGCAATATTACCACGGATATTTTTAAAATAAAAAAAGCAAAAAAAAACGAAATTCTTAAATTTTATATTTAGACATATTTTAATACTTCAATAGCAAACAACTATTTCTTATAAAATTTTCCTCTAAAATCAGGAACAATGCACCTTTCCTCTTTAATCATATCCATGTTTCCTTAATTTGTGAATACCCTGTACTTCAAATGTCAATTTTTTTCACGGTATTGTCATTTTTCTGACAAGTGAAATTTGTTATGAAGAATGTTTTTTTGTAAAATCAAAAATACAAACGTTTTCCCTCTTGTAAAGTCAATCCGGTGACCGGTGAATTAAGGTATATAGTATATACTATACGAATTATCACTTATCAGAATAAAAATTTAAAGTTAATACCTACATTATCTACAGCTACGTATCTAGGGCCAGGAGAAATAATCGATTATCCGATTAATAGATTGTCAATTAATCGATTATCGATTAATTGGAAATAATCGATTATTTTTGATAATCGATTATCATATTTCATTATCGACTCAGCCCTAACAGCTACCCAACAGAAATTAGATATTTACAATTACAGGGTAGGATCGCAGCAAAAATGTTACCGAATGACACTTAAATGTGACCATTTTCCACGTACAGCTTGTCAAGTATAAGAACAAGTCTCAATCAATAATCCCATTCCTTATCGGCGCCGGCCCTGAGGTAGAGCGAGAGGAGCGGTCGATCTAGGCGCCAGTTGGCAAGGGGCGCCAAAAAGCCAAAAATAATTTCCAGTGCAAACTAAAATTTTTGTAATAACATTTTTGGGAATTATTATTTATTTACATAAAACCGAAGTAGAATTTACGTGAAGTGAAAGCGTCGACCAAAGGGCGGCGAAAGACAATCTCGCTCTACCTCGATCAAGGGCTAGGGCCGGCGCTGTTCCTGTCTTTGTAAATAAATATAGAAATCCAAACTTAATATTACGAAATAAATAATAAACAATAGCATATTTTTCTTTTGTGTAAATTGCAAAAGCATATGATGCATTGCTGCTCAGTTGAGATGAAATAGCTTTGAATGTGAATGTACACAGAGTTCGATCTGGCCGCGCGTAAAGTGCATCCTCTTCCCTCCGAATGCTGCCTCACTCTTTCTTCTACGCAACATAGAGGATCTCACACTTTTTTCTATTCTATAATCAAGCTGTAATCTTATCGAGTTTAATTAGGCGTCTTTGCTGTCCAATTGCCAACTTAGCTTACTTTACCGTCGCAACGCAAAAGGACGACTGGGTACGACTAATTCCGAGGGCGATCTAATGGTGTGTCCATAGCCACCGTCTCTTAAAACACAAGTCTTCGAATTTCGAACAATGGTGGCCCGATGAAGAATCTTGCGTGTAGAATTGATATTATAAAAATCCTCTATAACATAAAGGTATAAAGTTTATATATAAAATATTATTATAGATTTTTTAAATCAATGCACTACAAAATTAAGTATTTTTTTCTAAATAAAATTGAAGTGGACACGGCCACTGTGTCCCTTATTACCAGCCGCCACTGGTTTACAGGAAAAACGTCTCTCTGTCTAATGATATTCTTTTTATTCAAGTTCTATACGGCTGTAGTCATACCCAAAGATAATTTTGTTAAAAAAAGCGTAAATATAGATTATCCTGCCATTTTAAATGCCATTAACATATATGTTTATTGATAGTGGATAATTACTGAATAGTTTAGTACGAATTATCACTAAGACATTCATAGCAACCGTTATAATTATTTATTCTTGCTATTTAAACATTTTGGGTTTTAGTTTTAAAATATATTGTAGATAGTTGGTAGGGACTGATGTACTTCTCCTAGATACGCATCGTGATGTATTCAACATAATAGAACAGTTTACTTTTATGATAAAACACTCACGGCAAATGTTTAGTAATTATAGTACATATTACAATATAAACTTTTAATATCAAATAGGTACTCAAACAAAAATATTTTTTAGGCTTAAAATTAGATATATTTGCGCATTCGATAGCAACATCTTAAAATCACATATTTGGTAATAAAATATGTGTGATAAATTATTAAAAATAATATTTATATCTTATCTGTTGTATATCGATAATATACAGGTAATTTGATAACTTATAGGAGAAACTGTGTGGGATCCTAGATAAAATAGTAATAGGACTATTTCCATCCTACCTGGGGACCTTTTTTTGCGAAATATGCTCGCAAATGATTGAAAAATTAAAACACAAAACTTTATAGACGTTAGAAGTATAGAAGACCAGTTTGTTCTATTGCTTTTGTGGCATATGTACTGTATGGTATTTTCTCGATAGAAGCTGTATGAAGCACTCATGTTATACGTTATCTCCGTCATCAGGATACATTTCTTATACTGATATTTCAACGATTTGTTAAAATATTTTCAATATTTTTTCCTAGTGTCCAAAAAAAATGGTAATGTACGAAAAAATTGTTACTGTGTGTCTCTCTACCAGGGCTGGAACTACAATGGGGCAACCGGGGCATTGCCCCGGGGCCCCCGACGCGAGGGAGCCCCCTGGCAGAAAGTTAAAAGGGAAAATGATTCAACCCCATCAGAAAATATTGAAAAACACGTGAACAAAGATTCCTAAAAATATTATTTAGAAAACAATCATCAAAATGAATTAATTAAGGTGATAAAAATAAGAAAATCTACAAGTATGCTTCGTAAAATTCGGCTTACGAATTTTACTCAGTTAATACTTCAACCAATCGTTTATAATGAATAATATCGAAATATAATTATTATGGACAAAATACAGTGATTTTTATCCTTAATTTTTTCTATCTTAATACCACAAGTAATTTTTAAATGGGGCCCCTACATTTTGTTTTGCCCCAGGGCCTTTTCAGCTCAAGTTCCGGCACTGCTCTCTACTATTACTCCATTCCACAAAAACGGTGCCTCCTACATTCATTGAACTTGTAACACAGTCCTCAGAATATTCCATTAATTTATTTTGTTTTATTTAAGTTATTTTATTTTTGCTTTCTATTGCGAGAACAAATCAACAGATTTCAGTTTTCCAAAAGAAGTAGAATCAGAATTATTAAAACCTTTAAAAGGATGTATTGGAAGATAGGAGGTGTCATTTAAATTGTTCAAGTGGGGGTGAAGAGTGTACTTCAACCTTCAACGGACACTATTTTTAAACTTTGCCTTCGATCGCTCAATTTACTTGTTTTTTTTTTGCTTATTTGAAGTAATTTTTCTTGCTAAAAGAAATAATTATTGGGGTGGGTAGTGAATTCTGTAATCTACTTCTTTTTTGGTTCTCTTTATTTTCCACCGAAAAAAAGCCTATATAAAAGATACACTATTTATCTATAATTTGGTTGGTAGGTACTTGCAATATCAAGAATCTTCATCAACAAAACAACAAGTGAAAATACCGTTAATATTACTTTGTTTTCGTTCTAAATATCATTGCTGTGATTTACCGAGGAAATTTATAACAAAATTAGGACAAAATGAAGTGCCTACAGAATTAATAGTTCGTAACATAATTAAGAGATTTGAAGAGGAGGGTTCTGTTATTGATAAGACAACACAAATACATTCTCGTCATGGTCGGTCAGTGAAAATATTGCTGCAGTGGGAGAAAGCGTACGGGAGTATCCAAACACGTCAATTCGACGTCCAGCACAACAATTGAATCTGTAAGAGCCACCACGCATCGGATTTTAAAGAAAAACCTGCATCTGTCAAAATTCAGTTAACACAACAAGTAAAAGTTACAGACCATTTACAACGTTGTACATTTGTTAATTTTATTCAGCGATAAACCACATTTTCATCTCGACGGATATGTCAGTAAACAAAATTGTTGAATTAGGGGTGCTGAAAATCCACATGCTGTCCACGAAAAACAAATACATCCACAGAGATGTGTGGTTTGGTGCGCATTTTAGGTAATTGGACCATATTTCTTTGAAAATTAATCTGGTAATGCCCATCACAGTAAATGGGGAAGGTTTGTTTACGTTGACAGGCATGTTGACGTCATATGGTTTACAGATGAGTCGTTAAATATTGACGCCCTATCTTTGACACCAAAAGAGACGAGGCTACAAAAACAGACGATATGAGGAAGGACTGAAAACTTATAAGTCAATAAAGTGGGAAATCATTAGAAAGTGTAGAAAAGCGAAAGAAGAATGGATAGAGGATAAATGCAAAGAAGTAGAAGATAAGCTCCAAGTAGGTAAGACCGATGAGGCTTACAAAATAATTAAGAGGAACTTCAGGGATATAGGACCAATAAGTAGAAACGTTAGCAGTCAATTGGGGGACATACTGATCGGAAGAGAGGAGAAAGCGGATAGATGGAAGCAGTACTTAGGACATTTATACGAGGGTCAGGAATTAGGAGAGATATTAGAGGAATAATCTAGCATCGATAAGGAAGATGTAGAAAAACCTACACTGAGAGAGGAATTTGAAATAACACTAAGGGGGCTAAAGAACAATAGAGCGCCGGGTGTAGATAAAATACAGACGGAATGTTTCAAATATGCGGGACAGAAAGTAGTAAATAGGATGTTTGAACTGGTAAAATTCATATACAAAACGGGCGAGATGCCGAAGGACTAGAAGGATGCGAAAAGGAACATTATCGTTACTATATCGAAAAAGAGAGGAGCCGACAAATGCAAGAACTTTAGAACGTAATCGTTCTAAAGTTAACTTCCCTAACTAAGCCTAACTTCCCACGCGTCAAAAATCTTAACCAGAATCGTGCAGAAGAGGATGGAAAATAGAACGGAGGAAATACTAGGAGAAGACCAATTCGGGTTTAGGCGAAATAGGGGAACTCGCGAAGCTACTCTGGTGCTAAGAGTAATGTTAGAGAATACAATAAAAAAAGGAAAGAACGCTTATATAGGATTTGTAGATTTAGAAAAAGCTTTTGATAATATAAGATGGGAAAAGATGTTCGAGATACTAAAGAGCGCGGGAATGAAGTATAGAGATAGAAGACTAGTACACAATCTATACAAAGAGCAAACTGCTGTTATAGAAGTAAAAGGGGAAAGAAGGGAAGTAGGTATTAGGAAAGGAGTAAGACAAGGATGTACGCTATCACCACAAATTTTTAATCTGTACATCCAAGAGGCGATTAATGTGGTAAAAGATAGAGTGGATTTTGGGACTAAAGTACAGGGACAGAAACTAAAAATGCTGAGATTCGCGGATGATATAGCAGTATTAGCATTTAGTAAGGAGGAATTAGAATCAGCGTTGAATACGGAATGAGGGTGAATAAAAACAAAACTAAAGTGTTAGTGTGCAGAGAGCACGACAGCAGAGCAAAAACGAAAGTACAAATTAATAATGAAATATTGGAGTAAGTTAAAGACTTCACTTATTTAGGAAGTAGAATAAATTGGGATGGAAGAAGCGATAAAGATATAAAACAAAGAATAGCGCAGGGTCGAGTAGCTTTTAACAAAAAGAAAGCACTTTTATGCTCGGGGGCAATAAACTTAGAAACAAGGAAGAGATTTTTGAAAACATATGTATGGAGCACGGCACTATGCGGTTGCGATACCTGGACGGTAGGAAGAAATTAGAAGCTTTTGAGATGTGGTGTTACCGAAGAATGATGAAAATGCCGCGGACTAAAAGGGTTAGAAACGAAGAGGTATTAGAGAAAATCGGCGAGAAAAGAAGTATGTGGAAAAACATAAAGAAGAGAAGAGATAGAATGGTAGACCACTTGCTGAGACATGGGGGAATAGTCCGCGATATTTTGGAGGCAGAAATAGGAGTGAAGAAAGGCAGAGGTAGGCCTAGATTAGACTACTGCTAGCAAATAGTAAGGGATGTAGGTTGTAGCACAATTAGCGAAATGCGTAGGTTAGCACAAGATAGGAGAAACTGGAAGTTAGCGTCCAACCAGTCTTAGGACTGATGACCTCATGATGATGATCTTTGACACAAATGGCGCGCAATTCAAATCGTATAGTTTCAACCGAGACACCCTATAGTACTAATTATAGCTATTTTCAACGGCGCTTATTGCGAAAATATGAAGATTAATAGAAAGAAGATGAGGACAAAAATTATAGTTACCGTATTTTTACTATGATTACAAGTTTTATTTAGTTGAATGTGCTGTTGGCACTATTCATTAGTTATTATTATTATTATTATTATATTATATAGGTTTGGGCCTCATCAGTCACTGATCGCATGGGTAGTCCTTTGGCGATCCCCTCTTATCCGGGTCATTATCCAAAAATGCTATCCCATAAAAGGAGCAATTTAGGCACGTCCCCCGCCTTAAGCCTCGCCTCCTCTAGGATAACAGGGGTCCCTAATATAAGATACCTCTTCTCCTCCAGTGCGGGGCAGGTGTAAAGAAGATGAATCGAGGTTTCCTCGTCTTCTTTACAGTATCTGCAGGCCGGGCTATCAGTCAGCCTCAGCTTGTGCTTATATGCATTCAGGCTACTATGGTGGCCCGTTATGATTCCCACCAGAGTTCTGGCTTTGTGCCTGTTCAATTTAATGAATTCTTGGGCCCATTTCTCAATCTCTGAGTATTCGATGAAGAGTTTGGTTATTCGACAACCCGTTACTCCTCTCCATCTTTTATTGTGCTGGTCTCTTGCCCAGCCATTGATGCGGTCTCTGATCAGATTCCGACTTATTCCCACTGCAGGTTCTGGTCCATAGAGGTTTTCCCTGGTCCCTAGTCTGGCAAGGTCATCTGCAATTAGATTTCCCTTAATGCCATTATGCCCAGGTATCCATAAGAGTTCCACCGGTCCCTTCCCTGCCGAGTGGTTCAATGCTTCATAGCAATTATAGACCAGCTTCGACTTTGTCGTTGCTGAATTCAGGGCTGCCAACGCCGCCCTGCTATCCGAGCAGATACATACATACATACCCTCTCCTGGGTCCGATTTTGGTCCGCCCCCAGAACACCGTATGTAATTCCAACTAGCTCGGCCTGGAGTGCGGTAGTGTATTTGCCCAAGGGGAAGGTTTTACCTATCCCGTCGCGTCGTCTATACACCCCCGCACCCGCTTTGTTCCCACTCTTGGCTCCATCCGTGTACCAGATGTCTCCATTGAGCGGCAATCCAGCTCGACCCTCCATCCAGTCGGTCTTACTGGTGAGGGTGATCTTATATTTCTTGTCAAACAGGAAGTGGACACCTGTACTGTCAGAGGGCATCCATAGGAGTCCCTCCTCAGCTAGCTCTCTTGAGAGTCTATTCAGGTCCCTTACCTTCCTATTCATGTTTCCCACCCTGTGCATTGCCTTTGCGGCTTCCGCTTTCAGGATGACATCAAGAGGTGGTATCCCCGTCAGTATCCCCATCGCCTCGATCGGTGTTGATCTTGGGGCTCCAGTTATACTTCTAAGAACCAATCCTCTTAACTTGTTAAGTCGGCTGGCTTCCGACTTTAAACAGGCTCTCTCCCACCAGACTAGTGCTGCATACGTCAGTCTGGGTTTGAGAATTGCCTCATACATCCATTTCATGGTTTCCGGTTTCAAGCCCCAGCTACTACCAATGGCTCTTCTCAGTTGCCAAAGTGTTGCTGTGATCTTGGAACATATGTGACTTAGATGTTTTCCCCATGACAGTTTACCGTCCAGGATTACTCCTAAGTATTTCACTTCGCTATTATAGCTTAGTTCTTGGCCACCAAGTTTCAGCGGACATGTTTTGTTCCACTTATATTTCTTGGTGAACACCATCACCTCAGTTTTAGAGGGATTGACCGAGAGTCCCCTCTCCCTGCACCAATTCCCAACCTTATTTAAAGCTCCCTGCATCATATCGAGAATCGGCTCCAGGAAAGGGCCCTTCGTTATTATTACTAAGTCATCGGCATAGCCAATTACTTGGTAGTTCTTTAACCTTTCAAGCAGCTCATCTACTACTAGGCACCACAGAAGGGGAGACAATACCCCTACCTGTGGACATCCCGAGTCGACCCGGCCCTCGATGGTAGTCTTGCCTTTATTGGCAGTAAGCTGTCTGTTTCCCAACATATGGTCTATCCATTCAGCGATTATTCTGGGGGTGTAGCATCTGCCTAGTGCTTCGCTAATCACTTCCCTGGATGTAAAGTTGAAGGCTCCTTCAATATCAAGGAAGGTGCCGACAACGTATCCTCCGGAGTCCAGTTGTGACCGTATCGATGACACAACCTTATCCAGAGCTGTTTCTGTTGATTTACCAGCTTGATAAGCATGCTGGCTCCCTTGAAGCGGCCTCTCTATTAGGACAGTATCCCGAAGGTACCTGTCAACTAATCGTTCCGCCGTCTTTAGTAAAAATGAAGTAAGGCTAATCGGCCGAAAGTCCTTAGGGGACGTGTATCCGACTTTGCCCGGTTTAGGTATAAAAACAACCCTTGTGCCTAGCCACACTTTCGGGACCATCTTCAGTGCCAAGCTGGCCCTGGTGATCCTTATGAGTGGACCGAGGATTATCTCTTCTGCTTCCTGCAGAAGTACCGGATAAATGCCGTCCGGTCCCGGCGATTTATATGGATCAAAGGACCTCAAGGCCCACCTCATCTTAGCCGGTGAGACTATCTCCTTCACAAGTTCCCTGTCGTCCCCCTCTCGGTTTACCACCCAGGTCCTATGTGCCCCTACTAGCAGGTTGGAAATGTCTCCCCTCTCCGGTCTATAAAAGCCCGGAAAATGTGCTTTGATGAGATGGTCTAAGGTTTCATTAGTTATATTAACGGCGTTTATCGAAAATATAAAATAAATAGGTAGTACGAACATTTTTTTTTATTTACGTCTAAAATATTTAAAAATATACAATACCCCAAAGAAAAAAATACTTACCAAAAATAAACGACGAAGTTAAAAAATAAATGAAAAGATATACTTTCTCAGTTCATTGTAATAACCAGTTTAGTAGTCATTAATTACCATAAAAAACTGTAAGCATAGTACAAAGCATCTACAATTTGTATAATCGGTATTTCCGCGTGTATCAATTTAGTGACGACGAACGAATCACATGCTACACCACTCGCAATCGTTACTAATATGCCACAATTACCACCACGTATGTCTAGCGACATATGTTTCAATCAACTACGTACGGCATAGGTAGTTAATAATTTGCCGAACAAAATGCAATTATGAAATCACATCTTAGCTTTATTGTATAATTTGATTCATTGGCGTCTCAATATTTCTGTACAATGTATTTAATTTTTGTTTCATTTATTTTAATTTTTGTTGAATTTATTTCATTTATTTGATGGAAATATCATTTCCATTGAATGTTTTTTTGGAGAACCTTTTCATTCCTAGGTTGACGTATTTGTCTTGTACGAACTGTTATCCTAAAATGTGTTTTCGGCATGACACTGTTCAAAAATGTCAGTTGATTGATTCATACGATTGTTACCTGTGACGCACACGCAAAGAATCATTATACAAACCATAAAATAATTTGGCATCTATTTAATAACCACCTTACACATTCTGTTGGCTCGTTATTATTCTGCCATACGAAATTATTCCTGCCGATAGATTTTAATATATTTTTTTTAATAAACTATATTCCACATAGTAATTCTACGAACTACTATATTCTACATATATTCTAACTACTATGTTCTATATACTACTATTTTCTATAGCACTGTTATTCTACATGTTATTATTAGTATCCTCGTTAAAAAAAATTTAATAACGACGGGAAGCATAAAAAATTAAATGAAATCTAATTATACCCATACGATTAAGCACTTGCTGTCGTTTTCATTCCATAAAATATTCCTTCACCACAAAATTGTCCAAACCGTTACAAAATATTTTCGTTATACATTTTCTCTGCCACTGGAATGAATTTCCAATTCTGGTTATGAAATATCCGTGTCTGCTTAATTGCGATAATCCTAACTCCGCCTTCACTTTCAGCAGATTTTATCTAAAAATATAATTCATTATTACAGGCAATTAAATCCATACTTACGTCTTACGTCGTCGCAGACATTTCGACTTAATCATCTGCAATTTGATATGCTTTGACATATTTATCTTTTCAAATTTCGGTCCAGTTAAACAGACAGGTAATATTTTAATCACTATTGTCATTATCAGCCATTATACGATAATAATATGCCTTTATTGCTTAACAGAAAAAAATATTTATAGGACAAAAATATGGAACACACAATAAATACATAAATACGATATGTGTACAATATATAATTAAAATAAAAAAAAAAACAATAAAAAAAGTGATCTCTAACTTTAACATAAATATAAAATGAAATACTTCAGTAACATATAACTTACACGACAGTAAAAAGTTATTGTTTTCCTAAAGATGCAGTGACGACGACAGTAGTGGGCGAGTGCCCGGGCAAAATCCTTTTTGCCCAACCTCTTATAACACCACTATATCACACTCGCCCACCCTAGATATTTTCTGCCTATTTTCGCCCAACCTAGATATTTCGTACGCATTAATATCAAAATTTTGGTATTAATGCGTTCTTCAAACATCTATGCAAACGGTAGTAGGTAAAAATTAACAGTCGGTAAGTTGATTTTGTCTTCACTGAGAGCAATAGTAGATAATAATATGTACATATAAGGCCACGGAGAGATGCGGTAATGGTATTCCATAAATTTTATTGTTAGACATCGTATTATACAACCGGCAAACATTCTGATTGCAAACCTAATATAATACCTATAACGAAATTGGGTTAACCTATCAAGCGCCTGTGGACTGTACTTATGTTTGTTGGGTACGGCTAAGATAAGATTGGAATAAATGAAAATCTCCATGAAATTTAAATGGTTAGATAAAACTCATACATTATGCATAATGGATTCTTATCATTTCAACCAAGTCGTAATTCCTCTCTTGTTGGATATTGACATTGAATTCCAATATTCCTTCCTCACACATAAAGTATTTTTTTATATTTTTATAAAGGGTGGTCCAACCAAAACGCACGATATTAATTGTAAATAAAACAAAAAGTTTTCAGAGAATTATCTTAATATCTTTTATTATGATAGAAGGATCTATGAGAATTATGTGTGATACAAAATATCGGTCTAATGCTCGCCACGGCTTCGGTGGCATACCTCTATCCGATGGTCCATATTTTCAATGAATCTGAGACATAATTGAGGTTCAATGTCGTTAATGTGCCGAATTATCTCATCCTTTAGCTCTTGAATTGTTCTTGGCTTATTGGCGTACACTTTTTCTTTTAAATATCCCCAAAGAAAGAAGTCCAGTGGTGTCAAATCACATGATCGTGGCGGCCAATTAACATCGCCACGACGTGAGATAACACGGCCATTAAATTTCTCGCGCAAAAGTGCCATTGTTTCGTTGGCTGTGTGGCAAGTGGCACCATCCTGTTGGAACCACATATCGTCCAGGTCCATATCCTCAATTTCTGGCCACAATTGTTGGGCACGACGACGAGTCGAGGTTGACGGCTCTTCTGCTACACTATCGCGAACATCAGCAATGCTTTCCGCAGAACGAACTGGGCGAGCATGCACAGGTGTTTTCACATTTCCTACAGACCCGGTTTGCTGAAATTTGCGCACAATTCTCCCGATTGTGGACACATTTGGTCGATTATGCTGACCAAAAAAGTCACGAAATGCACGAAATGCATTTTGATTTGAACGCCCATTTTCGTAAAAGGCTTCAACAATCTTAACGCGCTGCTCAATTGTGTACCTCTCCATGGTTGAATTTGTCAAACACTGAAACAAAGAAATGTCACATTAAGTTGGACAAAAAACTTGACGTTAAGGTGTGACTCACAATTAACATCGTGCATTATGGATGGACCACCCTTTATATTTACTATGTTCACTCTACGCTCTTATCAGTACAATCAAACAAAACACAGATTAGAAACCAGAATTAATGCCAATAAACTCCACAATTAGTGCTCAGGCGCTTTACAACGCCTACAGTCAGGGGCGGCTGGTGTATAGGTGCTGCAGAACTACCAAAAAAATTAGATATTTGTATATTTTCGCGACATAATAATTACTAAAATTTATTAATAAAATAATTTGGTTAGTTGGTGCAGCTAACCAAATTATTGCGTAGTAGTAAAATTGAGTAGTAGACCAGATGAATTATCTGGGTCTCTACGCGAGCGCGTCGCGGTACATTGAACTGGGCTACACGAGTTCCACAGCACGGCTCGGCACACCCGTCCTCCCCCTCAACTCCCGCGACAATCCACACTTGGCGCTCGTAAATGCGCGAATTTACACGGTCAGTGAGCTGTATTTTTTCCAGCTAAGGCAACATCAGTGAATGTTTACTCCTTCCTACTCCTCGGGCGGGCGTAAATCGTACCTATTTCGTATTTCGTGTTAATTTGAGATTTTAAATACTGTTTTGTGAATTTGTGTAGTGATTTATTGTACTAATTATCAATATTTATATACTGTGATAGTGACAATGGATTTAGTTTATAATTTAGTTCATGTGAAGCGATTTCTTAAACTCTTATGAAGAAAAAAAGGCCATATTTAGGCCATTGCTCGATATTGTTATTGAGACTGCAGGTGTTAGCCGCGGAAAAGCATATAAACGTCAATTTAATAGAGACATTTATTCGAAGAACAATTGGATTTATGGGTGGGATTTATCACCGCCAAAAAGTAAACAAGGAAAACAAAAAATGCGTTATTTTGTTTTCCTTGTTTACTTTTTGGCGGTGATAAAGCATGGACGGAGGTAGGGGTGACAGATTTGGTGCACTTAACAGAAAAAATAAAAAAGCACGACAACTCCAAAAGCCATCTACATAATACAATGGAATTAGCTTTATTAGGAACAACTAATATTAAAGCGCAGCTAGATTCAGCTTATTGGATAAATGTGCAAAAGCATAATGATAATGTGACAAAAAAGAGATACGTTTTGTCAAAAATTATAAACTGCATAAAGTTTTGTGGGGCCTTTGAACTGGCGCTGCGAGGACATGACGAAGCTGAAACCCGGGAATATTTCGTGGTTTGATAAATTTTTCTGCTGAGCTTGATGTAACTTTAAGCGAGCATCTACAAAATGCTTCAATATTTAAAGAAACCTCTAAAGAAATACAAAATGATCTTTTAGACTGTATATTAAAAGTATGTCATGAAGAAATAATTAAAGAAATTAACAAACCTTCATTTTTGGCAGTTATGGCAGACGAAACAACTGATGTATCTGCAAAAACTCGGTTAGTGGTAGTTTTAAGATATATTCTCGATGGTGAACCGATTGAACGTTTTTGGACATACCTGAAACCTACAAAATGTGACGCTGAAATTATTTCGGAAAATATTTTAAGGTTATAAACCCTCTAATAGAAAATTCACCTTACAAGTCCTTTCTCTTAACCAAAGAATATGACGGCAAACATGAATGTTCTTCAAAAAGGTATTAAATTCCAAAAATTTTTCTTGTGAAAGTCTATATTTTTGTATAAACGGATTTTACATAAAATTCTAAAGTATCAGGAAAACGCGTGACCTTGAAAATTTTCGCGGCTCCTACGGCGCCAGTAGTTTGGATACGTTTGAAATTTGCATGCGGGCGGCCAATACCCTAGGATCGGCCCTGTGCAGAACACCCGTTTCATTTCATCACGAGCCGCCACTGCCTACAGTTCTTAACAATGAACATCCATTTAAAATATCTTCACAGAGGATACAGGATGTTAAGAAATTTTAAGGTCCATCAAGTGACAGGGCATAAAAAATTGCCAACATCGACAAAAAACCTGTCGAGGTTGCCATGTAAATGCAGAAGTTACATAAAAATATAGAAGAGTTCGAACTATACCTCTGGATAATTTTAAATCGTTCGACAGGGCCTGGATATGAGGCCTTTTGAAGTTAAAGTTCAGTACACTCCTGCAGTTGTATCATATTTTAAATATCAAATTGTCTCTATATAACTTTGCAGATTGTAATTAAGGATATTCATATAAACTGCCAAGTTTTTCCAGGATTGACAATTGATGGTTACCAATTTTGTTTTTATTATTAATTTTTCCTTCCTGCAACTAACAGAATGTTTAGGTTCGTCGAAGAGCTCTTATTGACTCTACTAGAATCCCTTAGAATCTCCTATATTAGGAATCATTTCTTTATTTCCAGAGGAACATTGTTCCTCACTTCCAAGAGTTTATTCGGTATACATAAGTACCTTACTCCTTTTAGTTTCAAAGTAAAATAACTCTTTTAACCATTGACAAGTATTCTTCATAAAAGAGACATATACTGTCAAGATATAAGAGCAAGCAGTAGTTACCCTCTTGGATAGTTGCTTCATTTAGGGAAGGTACCCACTGAACATAAAAGGTTTTGATATTGGAGTCAAAAGATCCCCAAGTTAACTATCTCTTCCTAAAACTGCCTCATTACCTGTCAGATTCATACGATTATCTGCGTCTTCATAAGAATCCGATCCGAGTACAAAATTGTTATATCTTTATATCTACCAGACGAATAGTGTTGATTATTTGAACGAGAATGCACCATCTTCGAAATGAATGAATGAATAATCGATACATCGACGTCGAAAGTGTCTTTAAGAAAATTCACGCACCTATATTTATAGTCACTCATTAAAATACTCATTTATGTTTACTTACCGTCACGTACCAAGATTTAAGAGCCTTGGATCTTGGGGCATTACAGTAGGTGTAATCGGTGGATACTAGGATCACTAACGTGGTATCTAATTAATACGGTTACTCGTAAACGGAGATCAGTTAATTCTACAAGATATTTTAGGTGCGCGTCTCTACACGGTTGCGGTTCGGTAAGCACGAAAATTATTGTATATTGATATTTATTAAACCAATAGAACGTTGACGACTATTTGACATTAATTCATTACCACTACACTTAGAATTTCATTCATTTTTAATCAACAGAAATTTAAATTTGGCGCCCATTTTGAGATTGGCAGCAATTGACATATCGTGCGTGGTGCCGAATTTTATGCTTTATTCGATTTCTAGTGTTTTAGCCACGAGTTAATAAGAAAACTGTGTTTTTTGGGAACAAAAGTGCCTTATATATTTGGACTGTTGCATACGTTGGGCTGATGATTACACAATGCCGAAAAAAGTTATAACATAACCTTAGTCTTGACATTTCCTGGAGTGCTATAATATTTCTGACAATGTGGCAACAGTGGTCGTCCCTGATGCATTAGGTACATTATGACGTACATTGCTTTGTATGAACTATATTTATACAGCTAGCAGTTTCTTACAACATCCTTTTATGTCCGTTATATTGTTGTGCTAACTATATATTATGGTAAAAGTAATACTTACAGGTTTATCTGTAGGATTATTACAAACTAAAAATACTCATAATACAGTTCTGAAGTGTGCGTATCCGTTCGATTCCCGTACCCCTCACCTCATCACAGAGTTATGGTGGCTTGGATAATACATATGAATCAAACAAATTATTTTGGTACTGTATAGTACCATACCGTACTATACAGTATGTGATTATCCATCTATTTCTGTCCTATTTGAAAAACGACGGCATATTCAAACGTTTCTTGCGAGATGTTTTTATGTGGGTTGTACTAACTATATATGACTGTAAAAGTAACACATAGTTTTATATATAGGATTATTACAAACCAGGAATGCCCATAATAGAGTTCTGAACAGGCGCGCGTGTCCGTTCGGTTCTGGACGCCTCATGTGATCACTCTGAGAATGATGCTGGCTTGGATATTATGTATGAATCCACTCATTATTCTGGCACCACACTGGACAGACAGCATTGTTCGATATTCTCCATTTCTGTCTCATTGGAAAGATAGCGGCATATTCAAATGGTTCTTGCGAAATTTTTTTATACCCCTTATATCGTTGTGCTAATGGTATAATTAACACTTATAGGTTTATCTATAAGCAAAGTTTACAGATATGCTGTAAACAGATATACACTGTACAAAACTATACTGATATACTGTAATCTGTAAACTTTGGTATAGGTTTATTAGATTTATTACAAACAGAATGACCATAATACAGTTCTCTCGACGTTCGCGTGTCCGCTCGGTTGCGGTACCCCGATGGATAGAGCGTTGATGAAATTCACCATTTTGGGCATGAAATACACAGCTGTATTCATGACTGACAAAATTATCTTAACTTATACATATACATCCAGCAATTGAACCTGAAGGGTTGCTTTTATAGCCCATAAATATTTATATGAGTAAAATTCGAATCTCAGCATTGTTCTAAATCATTTATCAGCTAATTTATCTTGTATGTTTTCAGTTCAAACTCGAAAAATAACTTTAATTTATAGGCATAAAAACGTAAAGCAAATTATAAAATAAGACTAGGTTTACTGTGACATTGAATGTTTCTGTACCATTTTATTGAACGTACATATATATATATATATATATATATATATATATATATATATATATATATATATATATATATATATATATATATATATATATATATATATGTATAGTACATATAAATAAAAATACGATAAACACAGATGGAAACATATAGAAATATAAAATAGGCGGCACATATACTTGATAATAAGAAAAGACGACACAATAAACCGCAATGTCGTAAATTAATTCATCATTTACATGCACATTCAAGTCAAACGTCGCGTCGGTCTCAAGCATGTCTAAATTATGATTTTTGTTTGCGATAGATGATGCCCAAAATCACCGGGATGTCCTATAAATGTGATTGGACTAGTATTTACTTCAGCTATAGGAACCAACAGACCGCCTCGTATTCTAGTGCTATTACGGATGCCATACGCATGGCAAATGATTTGTTTGTCGTGGAATTCCGGAGGACAGCAAGTACTCCTTTGAATTCTAGAATATTCCGGGCATCATCTTAACGTAAGCGTAAACGGTTTGCCGCCTTACTTAAAAATTATGAGCTTGGCATGTGGCCATGCAACCATGTTTCTCAACGTGCTGGTTACCAGATAAAAGGCAACGTGAGACTCGACTGTCTACATTGGTCCATTAGGGACGGCACTTTAATAAAAAATCGTCACGGCTAATTAAGAGATCTACGTCCATAAAGTCATCCATGAATACAATCAATAAATTCGCAAATACAATCACCTTATCATATTTAGTATAATAAATATTCATTCCTAATCACTGAAAATGTTAATTTCGGACCTAAATCCTCCGCCCATTCTTGAACAAGTTAAATTAGGAACTGCTACTCGCGGCATATTTCTTGTCTCGGCGAACCTATTGTTTTCCATTTCAAGCTCTGACGTTTTGTTTCTACTGAAAGTTTGTCGTACTGAAAGCACCAATATTCATCTTCAGTAATTGCTCTGACAAGAACATCCGAATGGGACGAAATACCAAGATCAAATGTCGAGTGGCGCCGCCGCTGCTTTGCGAAAGTCAAAATTCTCGGATACTTTTCGCATGAATTTTTATTCTAAATCGTCTGGTGGAGATATGTCTTACTACTTTCCTGTCTAAATTCGATTCTTTTGCGATAACTCCTATACCCGGCCGTCTATTGGATCTCATTAGTTGTACGCTTTGCGACATTTTCGCACATTCGGTGACTTATCGCATGTCCACACCTTCCATTATCCTTCACGGCTTCCTTTGAATCTTACATGCCATTGAAAAGCTGTAAGCTTTTTCGCAGCAGCTCTTGGCGTTTCTAAAGTTCCACTTCACTAATTTACGAGTACCCCAAAAAAAAAACGAGTTTTATTTACTGTTCTTTTTTTAATTTAAGATAACAACCTTGAAAACATTAATCTTCTTCAAAATACTATCTATTAGATGATATGCACTTGTCCCAATAGTTTTTCCGCCATTGTTTCAACATTTTCTATATTCTTATGAACTAATACTGTAAAATGTTTGTACTAATGCTGTTAAGTAGCTCCAACAATTTTTTTTAACATCCTTTACGTGCTGAAACCATTTTACTTTTCATTCTTGGGAATGAAAAGGTTAGGTTTTTCTTCTTAGTAATAACAAAAAGTCGCAGGGGGCTAAGTCTGGCGAGTACGGGGGTGCGAAAACGTTGTCAGCCGTTTCTTGTCAAAAACTGGTTGACTTTCAACGGTGTGGGTCGACACGTCGTCATAATGAATAAACCAATTCCCTCAATTCAGATAATTTGTTCTCACTACTTCACGCAATCGCTTTAGCACTTCCAGATAGTTATTTTCACTGTGGTGTCCCGAGGAACAAATTCAACGTGAATGACGCCTTTGATGTCGAAAAAACAAACCATCATGGACGACAAATTTGATTTCATTTGCCGTGCTTTTTTTGGTGTAGACGATGAAGGTGGGTGTCTTCCATTGGCTGGACTGCCGTTTTGCTTCGGGGTCATAGCTGTGTCTCTCTCTGGTCATTGAAAAGCAGTCGTAGAACAGACTTTGCCACGACGTGTTTCATGTTAAAATCTTCAGTTAAAATTCTTTGACATGAACTCGTTATTTTCTCCAATACGTCGACTGTTCTACGACGGTCAAACATGACGACGTCACGCACTTCTTGAACATCTTCATCTGTGTTGAACGTTGAGGGACGACTCGAACGGGGTTCACCTTTAAGTTACATTTGACCACTCCTGAACCGGACAAAACACTCGTAAATTTTTTTCTTTAACAGAAAATAGAATTTTGATGTTAGTGCGTCGTTCCTTAGTTTGCCATTGCAAAATCGCCGAAAACGCTGAGACGGGCTTAAGAAAAAAATCACTCTGTCTGCCGCAATTATTTCACGAGCGAAAGTATCGCCCAACTGAGCAGTGGGCGTGTCTAGTAAACGAACTTATCGGGAGAGTGCAGCACAGACATCCAACTTGCAAGTTTCTGGGGTATCCCTCGTAACACACAATTTTATATTAACGGGCTTTTTAAACATTTTTGCGATCGACTGATGAAACGGACGCGTGCAACTGACGTCATTTTGACAACCCATACCTTGAATTTTTTTGCACCAGTGAGTGCAATAGTAGGTACAAATAAGCCCATAGCAAGTGCGATATTTCGATACGATGCGATAATGCTTTTTCGGGAATTTTATTATCAGACCTCGTATATCGCTCGTGTAATTTGTGTAATGTAATGGCGAGTCTGATAATGGCGGATCTAGTACCGATAGATTCGCACGCCACTGAGTTTTGTTTACTTAAAATTTTTGTCGAAGTTAAAGCTACAAATATTTCGCTCATTGTAGCTCCGGCGCGCGTGTACATACGGGTCGGGTCCGGTGGACACGAAACTATTTTTGGGGTACATATTATTTTTACCTAAAAAAAAAAAAAAAAAAAATTATATTGAATTACCTTTTATAAATTCGTGAACGCCCTTAATATGAACAGTTTTTTTTAATGACACAATACACATAATTAATCATGACAAAGGAAAGAAACAAACACCTTCATAAGTTCTTTAATAGAAATACAACTTAACTTACCTATATTATTTATTTAGAATACAGGCACAAAATACTCTTTAAGAATATAAACTTTTAAAATGGCCAAGGAGTAAAATGAAACCGTTAATAAAAAAAACTTTATAATGGATACAAATTACAAAATAGAAACAGTGCAAATGTAATGAACGTAACTATTTTTTTTAAACAAATTATGCTTTTAGACTCGAAAATAATATTGTTAAAACATAAAAAATTGCACAGTCGACGTATGTGCACAGTTGCCAATCAGGACCCTAATGCCTTGTTCTCATGTATATACAGGAGGCATCGTGTCCGTCATAGCCCAACCGCCGTGCATGTTTGTACACCTCGTTCGCGGTTGACGTCATCAGCAGCGGCTGCTTCAACTGATCTGAGAGATCCAGGGCCAGTTTCATGTCTTTCTGCATGTGCTCTATTGCTTGCTCCACGTGCTTGAAGTCCTTCTGTACTATGAGCTTGGCCTTGTTGGTCAGATAGTCACAAGACAAGTTGGTCAGATTGAAGATGTTCAATACGTCCTTTGAGGAAATCCCGCACCGATCGGCCAGAGCTAAGCCCTCCGCCAGCCCGACCAGAGCTATACCTTTCATCAACTGTAATATTAGATTGGTCTTGGTGGCGTAACCGACGTCCCCGAGGAAAAAGGCCGTCTTGCCCATCGCCTTGAAACACGACTGGCAGTCGATAAACAGAGACTTATCGCCCGCCGACAACACCACCAGACTGCCCTCGTCTGCCTCTTGTTTACTTCCTTGTACTTGAGCCTCCAGGTAGCGTCCGCCTTTGCTTTTTATTATTTCGCATATGTCTTTGGACGTCTGGGGGTCGATGCCGGTCATTTCGACGTAACCCTTACCATCCAGGATGTCTCCCTCTCTGCCGGCTACTCCACAGTTGCCAATTACATTCTGAAACAAAACACAGGGATGTCAAATATGTGTCAAATAGATACATCTCGTTGTGATGGCTTTTTCGTCGTCGTAATACATAAAATATGGTGTGAACATACTTATAGGGTATGTCATTAAGAAAAATAGTATGAGACATTTGCAACAGGTTCAACTAAAATGTAAATATGACTAGAATGGTTACAATTTAATTTTAAATGATTGCGCCCTCTATTGAACAAGAGCATAAGTGACTTTCAAGTTAACTCGTTATTGCCTACATTTCAGAGAAACGTATCGGTCATGTCCTTTCTCAATGATTATGTACAGGTATATTACATGGGGAAAATTAATTTCCTAGGAAATTACGATTTTTAAGTAGAATTCTGAAGCAAGTCAATTTTCAATTCCAACATAACATGATTTGAGTACAGCTTGTGAAGAGTAGGAACAAGTTTCAAAACTGTGATACTGCCCACGAGGTACGCAGTAAATAGCCTGGTCTTTACGTAGTCGAATTGAGACCTTTACAGAGTGAATATCGATGAATATATTATATTGAATGTGAATGTACACAGTTCGATCTGGCCACGCGTATAGTGCATCCTTTTCCCTCCGAATGCTCCTCACTCTTTCTTCTACGTATACCTGGAGAATCTCACACTTTTTCGTATTCGTGACGCGCAGTAGAACTTTATACTTTTGTTAAACACCCTTACAGCTTTCCAAAAAATAAAACCGGCCACAGGTAGGATTCGACATTTGTCCCGGATCGGAACCGAACGACATACAGCTGTTTCGAACTTGTTAGTTCTCATCAGTGCCGCACACGGTACGCCGATTCAGGACAAATGCCGAATGAACTTTATGGCGTATACATCTTTATCGATACGATCTCTGTCAGTAACATATAAGTCGGAAATCGAGTAAGGAACCACCAAGCCGCCAAGCGGTTATCAAAGTAGTTCCCGAATAGCAAAGCTATTACATAATCGCTCTAGGAAACAACTACTCCTCGGGCTAAAGCCCCGCCAGGCATTGAATTATACCCAGAAGCGATCCTCGACCCCTTTCTCGTGTTTCTGCACGATCAGATAAGGTTTATGTAAGCTGTATGTCGTTCGGTTCCGATCCGGGACAAATGTCGAATCCTACCTGTGGCGGGTTTTATTTTTGAAACCTGATCTGATCCTGCAGAAACACGAGAAAGGGGTCGAGGATCGCTTCTGGGTATAATTCAATGCCTGGCGGGGCTTTAACCCGAGTAGTTGTTTCCTAGAGCGATTATGTAATAGCTTTGCTATTCGGGAACTACTTTAATAACCGCTTGGCGGCTTGGTGGTTCCTTACTCGATTTCCGACTTATATGTTACTGACAGAGATCGTATCGATAAAGATGTATACGCCATAAAGTTCATTCGGCATTTGTCCTGAATCGGCGTACCGTGTGCGGCACTGATGAGAACTAACAAGTTCGAAACAGCTGTATGTCGTTCGGTTCCGATCCGGGACAAATGTCGAATCCTACCTGTGGCGGGTTTTATTTTTTGAAATATATTAAGCGTGCAAAAAATATACACATCTCGAACCGGTAATACCCGATCTTAGAAAACTTTGTGTTCGACCAGTAAATTATTTAACATTCTTAATATTTAATCTACTATTTCAATAGTAAAATTAAATTTTCTAGTGTTACTAAATTATATTGTAAACAAAAGTTTAAAACGAAACAGTTTATATTAAATATTCAAACTGAGCCTAGTTATTTTTTGAGAATAATAGAGGCGGTGTGAAACTTCTAAATTCTAGGGCGATTTGATTATTTTATTGGTTTATTCTGTTTTTGTAAATAATTGACGATAGTTTATCTACTGAAGTAGACCTGCGATTTTAAATGATCTCATTAATATAATTAAGTAGAGTCAAATCGGGAGAACGGCCTGGTCACTCCATGTTTATTGAGCTACATATTAAACAAAATCTGATCGAGATTATTCTTATTTCCCATGCAAAATGTGGTATAGCTACACCCAGTTTCTATCAAATGTCTTTTTATATCAAATGTTTTTGTGGATTTTCGTCATTCTAGTATATACAGCTCTGTTTGTTTTATTTAAGACAAATGCTTCTTTCTAGAAAATTAGATATAAATAACGGATCTTCGTGGCAAAATTCCAATCGACGATTAAGAGCGTCGTTAAGTTCTTGAATTAAATAAATTTTATATAAATGGTATGATTCAAATACGATTTCTTAGAATACATAATAAAGACTAGGTTGTATGTTTATGTATATTCTCTTTAATGTCCATCAATGTATCCAATTTCCAATTTATTGCTATTGATTTTAATGGGTTTCCTACCAGATTTACGAAGACTCCTTTTCAAATTGTCGAATTTTTTGTTATATTCTAGTAATCATAGAATCAGATTCGGATAATTAAAATCCTAATGTTACAATTTGGGTAATTTTCAAAATAATCAAAGTGGATTATTCTGAAAACAATCAAAGAATATCAACTTGCCAATTAGAAAAATGTTTCGTTTTAAATACCGCAAAGAAATATTATTTTTTTAACGACTTTAACTAAAAGTAGCACTGCATATAACACACTGTAATCGATTCCAATTCGAGATTCAGTAAATGTATACAGAAGCACTTGAATGGCATTTGTTCCCATGGTCACAATGAGAAGAGACTTATTCAATATAATTATTAATCAATTTTATATTTTATCAAATGAACGCTTAGTTTGTCCGGGGAGCACACACTATTGTTTAAATACTGACAGTATGTCAATAAAACACAGCAATGATACCATAAGATACGGCATTTAACGAGACGCAATTTATAGAATATAAAGAAACATAATAAAACGCATGAAAACCGATGCCTTTTTAACAATACGCACCTACCAAAGCCGACACGAGTGCTTCCCGTAGTTTATGGCCGTTTGATCAACACTATTGCACATTTCAGCGAGTCGCGAGGCGATCAGATATCTGATCTGATCATTATTTATACGAACTGAATTTCGGATATAAATACACTTTAGTTAAAATTGACAGATATTTGGTAAATATGCAAAAATGGTTTAAGTTTTTTGGCTCCAGAACGTAACCAATTGCATACAAATATATTATAAAATTTTCATTTAATATACTTCATTTCTTAACTTAATTTTCTAAAGGGTAACCGTCCCTCCAAATGGACTGAATTGGGAGGAATGACATTCTGTTCAAATATGTCACTTTAGAATTAAAAATTCGCGGATGGTTTCAGGATTAATTTATTGTATAAGGTTAAAAAAAATCTCAAGCCGATCGAATTACGTAATTTAAAAAAATATATATCTTTCAAATTGTTAGGTACACAGAAAGTGTAAGAATAACTGTCATTATTTTAACAGTTGATGGCTTTGGACCTAAACAAACAAAAAAGTGATATATAACATGGGAGCTCAACTTTACCATTTATGAAAAAACCCTAAAATATTTTAATAACACAATGTGTGTTCTAAGTAGGTTATTTTCATCGCGCATTCGACTTTCGCGGGTCATCCTAGAGTACAGAAGGCGCACCTAATGTAATGACAATGACCGCATGCGAACCATGACAAATCAAAGACGGGATTTATTGTTATGTCGTTGTGTCAGCATCTGCTGGGGTCTAGTTTGATAATTGAAATAATGATATCTGAAGAGTGGCTGAGTTGAGGATTCATGTCGCATAATGCTTGTTTGTTTGTTTGTTTAAGCTCAAGCTATCACGTAAAATAATGCCAACTATATTTCTTACACCCTGTATATGTATGCATAGCCAAAATAAATATTTTATTACTATATTCAAACTAGCACGCGATTTATGGAGAATGCCAGTGCCTTGATGTTTAAATGACACGTCGGATATATTTTCAAATGTAAAATAAAAAATATAAATTCAAAAACAATAATATTAAGAAAATTTAAATTAAAAATGTAAAAAATAACGTTTAATTGTAAAATATGGTCGTAAAGGTATGGTATTTGTGATTTGATGTATTCATATGAGTGTAATCCAAGAAGTACCCAACCGAACAAAGAAAACAATAAATTTGGGAAGAAAATATTTTTATGTTTCTACAGTCTCCTTTTAGCTCGACACACTCTTCCCAGCGATGTTTAATAGCTTCGATAGCCCTGTATACAGTGAGGATCTTCGAGCTCCTCAAAATAGCCATTAACCGCAAACTCTAGCTCTTCATTGTTGGCAAATCTTTTACCACTGAGGCTTTTTTTGAAGTTTGGAAACAGAAAATAATACGAGGTGGTTGAATCTAGCGAATAGCGTGCGTGAGGAAGAAATTCGAACTTTAACTCATTGATTTTAGCCATCGCGATAACGGATGTGTGAACCGGTGCATTGTCTTGATGAAGCAAATCTTTCTTTTTCGCAAAATGCAGCAGTCCTTTCTTATCTCATCACTCAAACGCTGCCATAAGTTCGCATAGTACTTGCCGTTGATTGTTCTTTTCTTTCTGAAGATGATCAATGAAAATTATTCCACACGCATTCCAAAAAAGTAACGCCATGACCTTGCCTGCAGATGGAACTGTCTTCGCCTTCTTTAGAGCCGATTTATCCCATTTCAGTTGTTTTGACTGTTCCTTCGTCTCAGGTCTGAAGTAATGAACCCATGGTTATGAATCGACAGAAACTCTGCTTTATTTCTGCGAAACTTCGCAAAACACTCGATTGAAACATCCTCACGACGCTGTTTTTGTTCCATTGTGAGTAACGGCGGCACCCATCTTGCGCACAGCTTTTTAATGTTCAAATCTTCAGTTAATATGCGATGTCCACGACTTTTCGAAAGGTCTACTATGTCACTACTAGCTCGCACACTTTCAGTCGACGGTCATGCAATACGATTTTGTGGTTTCTCTTCGCCATTTTTGGATTGGTCATCTTATTTGGTCGGCCATTGCGATATTCGTCTTGGCAGCTCCTACAGCCTCATTGAAACTATACCACCCAATATTTTACTGTTGTAAACGAAGGAGCAGTCTCCCCCTCCCCCACCCCAGTAGAATTTAGCTTCGCTTTGATATTCGTTGGACTGAGGTCTTTCAAATGAAAACATGTATCACATAACGATGACCAATTTTTTCCATGTTTACAAATTCACTGAAAGCATTCACTATTGATGGCTGCAAAATAAATACTAAATAACGTACCGGCGTCAAACTTCAAACTTAAAATTTATAAGGTTGTTACTTTCTACCAGAGTCATTCTTTTCAAACAACAACCGCCATACGTCAGGTCGGGTACTTCTGAGACTACCCTCGTATATTCGGGAATAGTGCTGCAAATAGTAGTACCATTCATATAGAATGTAATGAGACAGTAATGTAATAAGTCGATAGGCTGTTTTGAAATATAGACAATATTAAATTAGTTTTAAAATTACTTATTGATGAGAGGCAAGTTTAAAACCAAGAACACCAAAATTAACTCGAAAATAATTCAATGTTACCTACATTTCAAACAACGGCAACGCATGAGAAATATCTCATTACATTATTTCTGGATGGTGCTATCTAGCTTTCAAATAACGGAAATACCAATAAATTCTCTTTTTCTGCGAACGTTGCGTGCATTCTGCAGCCGATCCCGATTATCTCTTGACCGATAGTCATGATTATGTCGATTACCAATACTATTTATTAAAACCCGTTGTTTTATTCGAAAATACAATTTAATATTAAAGTATAAACTGCGATTTATATTATTTTCAATCAATTTTCACTGAATTACTTTGTGAGTCTATTTCTAACATTTTTTTATTATGAGACTTAAGAATTTTTATTGTAAATTTTTGGAAGATTACGTGGACTCATGCCAACTATGTTTGTAGAAACCGACGACATTCAAGTGTTAATAAATTATTCATACAGGTGTCTTTATCGACTGCTATTCTTGGACGTCCACTTGTTGGCAAATCTTGCATACGATTTTGCAATTGTCTCACATTTCTGAATCGTTAGTTATTTGGTACTTCTATTTATGTTATGTCTTTCTTTTTAAACAAAATTGTAGAAAAGGGTAAACTCGGAGGTTTCTGAACGCATTAGCTGAGGTCTGAGGTTGAAAATGACATATGTAAGTGTTCTATTTAAAAAGTTAAGGTAATTTTTCCCCATATTAGAAGTTCAAACAGAAAAAACTAATTAAGGATAATCGACTGCCATAATCTATAAAGTTAATTAACAGTGTCTGGTGGTAGAATAGTGATAGAATATTCAAAATTTATAGATACAATTTACAAGTATAAATTAATTTCTCTTTGTTCTCGGTTATATTCAAATTGGGTCTCAATGCCAACGTTTTATCAATCACTGCAAATGACTTCCTCAGGGCAGTCTTTTGAAAAATTGCCCTGAAGGAATCACCTAAAAATAGCTGTTAAAATTTCGAGATCAAGGTCAATTTCTCGGTGCGGAATAGCCAGAAACCAAGAAGAAATCATGCAAGTTCACGGGAACAGTTCAGCCTAAGATATTTGCAAAACTTTTTGCGGTATTTTTTTAAAATAAATAAAAACTTTCTTACCATAATTGTATATGAAAAATTTTATTGTATTTGGTTCAGGCTTTCACGCAAGAGTCAAAGTAATATTATAAGTTCAACATATACAGGGCGTAAGGAGTATAATTGCCATCATAAAATAGTTTGGACCTAAGCAAATAAAAGTGTTATACACCAACTTTACAATTTACGAGAAAAAAATGTATAAATTATCCAATTATGGATATAATAAATACATTATGAGATACCAATAAAAATAAAAACTGTTCTTAAATAATAAGGGGGTTAAAGGGCAATAAAAATTATATTCTATAAATTAAATTATTTTGAACATGAAATATTGCTGTACTATTTATTTTCCACAAATCTTACACGTTTTACTTTCATTTTTGTGTCTAATATATTTATTATACCCATAAATATATAATTTACCCATTTTTCCTCTCTCGTAAATAGTAGAGTTGATAACCCATGTTATATAACCTGTTTTTTTTTTAGGCCAAAATTATCAACTTTTAAAATATGCAGTTATTAAAGTTAACTTCAGCTCATAAGTTTTGGAATACCCTGTATAATAAAAATATTTTTAAAATAAAAAAATTTAAATATTCTAAAATACTGCACGATTTATTATTTTGTAACTGTTAACTTTTAAATATCAACAATACAATCGATTTTAATATAACGCATAAAGTCAATTTTATAAGAAATTTTAAATTGTGTTTGGAGATAAAAAATAGAGATTTTTTCCATTCCTAAAATTTTAAATGAAAGCTGGGTCAGGAAGCATATAATTTTAAAATTGATGATATCGACCAATAATTATTGTTTTTTTTTCTTACATAATAAATAAGAATTTCATATATTGGTACTTCCCGAGTTACTGGTTATATTAATGCTCGGTATAATTAATCAGATGCTATAATGTTGAATTTTTTCTTTGTTATTGTTAATTGTTGCTGTTTCCACACGGAAGAAAAAAAAATAATAATCTGCGAATATTGGAACAAAACTATGCAGCATTTAATCTACGATTTTTATCTAGAAATAACAGCTACTACTTGAATAACGTAAAGTAAATGATTAATGTCAAGTATTTACATTCTTAACTCAATTGAAAAATGGCTATAAATTGTTAGTTTCCTTAGGAAATAATTAATGTGCACCGGAATACCCATGCCTTACCCAGCAATATACAAATCATAACGTTTTTGATGATGATAGAGTTCGTAGTAAATAATTCTGTTTTTCTGTAAATAGAAAAATTAATCGGGTGGCACTAGCGGTCAGATAGTAATTCGAAAATATCTCAAATATTTGCATCCAGGAAAGAACGAACGGTAAAATATTTTCGTAGACTTTATTATAAAGGGTGTCCCAGCGAGATGTAACCGATTATGTTGTAATTATTGGACAAATAAATAACATTTCTACAATAATTTTGGGTTCAATTGTTTATTTAAACTATGCCATTAGACATGGAATACAATATCTTGTAAGTGGCCGTCTCTGCTTCTCTGGCAGCATTGGATTCTTTTGATGAAGTTTTACATCACTTCGCGGCATAGTTGTGACCCCATGTCCGCAATAACTTCACTAATGTTATTTTTCAGCTATTCCATCGTAACGGGATTATTGGCATACACTTTTCCTTTAACGTAGCCCCACAAGAAAAAGTCTAATGGGGGTAATTTGAATGGTCCGCTTAGCAGGTGCCTCACGACGACCCATAATTACACGTAATTTTCTTTCAGTGCCCACAATTGAACCATTACTTTGTAAGTAGACTTTGACAATAAGTATACGTTGCTGAACAGTATAGCGCTCCATTTTGTAATGGCATACTCCACGTAATAACTACGAAGCATCAACTTTCAAGAGTATCAAGAGTAATGGCGGCAAGTGTAAATCGGTTACCTCTCGCTGGGACACCCTATATATCCTGTTCAATCTTTCTTATTGAAAAGCTCCTCATTCTACATTAATTACTGCCTACTCAACAGTAGCTGGGACGGAAAATTTCCGAGCTTACGAACTAAATGGGAAGGTGTTATTGAATGATTCCAATGGGAACCACATTTTTTTACATCGAATTCTCTTATAAAACTACACAAGTAGTAAAATTTATGAGAATTGAGCGGTCCCCTTAAAAGACGTAACTTGACGTATTGCCAACTTTTAAAAAATGTAGGAAAGCTAGAGGAAGGTACACAAGTAGTTAAATTTATGAGAATTGAGCGGTCCCCTTAAAAGACATAACTTGACGTATTGCTAATGTTTAAAAAATGTACCAAAGCTAGTGGAAGGTATATCTAGACCTAAAAAATATTTTGGTGAAAACTGGTGGTGGATATTAAAATATTCAGAGGTAGTATCCTATTATAGTATGTATATTAATAACTGTTTGATCATCAAAATTTGTCAACTAATTCTGGTGAAGCTATCTTGCGGTACTGTAGTCTTAAGTAGTTTTAAACTATGGTTTTTACCATAGAGACAAAATTTACATGACAGAAGCCTATTTTCGAACTGGTATGCTACTTAAGAGTTTGGGACTATAGCTAGAGTTTTATGTTTAGACAATTTTCGAACGTTTCCTAGACTTAGCAGTAATGCCAAAAGATTTTTATGCATGCCCAAAATTTTTTGTTGGTGTTGTATGGTGGCTCGGTTATTCATAAGAAGGTGCTGGTAGCACCCAGCAAACATTCATATACAATAAATTGTTTGACGTTCGTCAATGTATGGAACAAAAGCCAAAACTTTTGAACCGTCTTGATTGAACCGTCTGAAATTGGATTTTTTTATGGAACATACCAAACGATTGTAAAGAATTTGGACCATTTGCATCCATGTAAGACGCAATCATTTCAAGAATTTTTGTCGACAGAGCACCCCAGGCGTTTTGCACACTTCCAGTCGTTTGCTAATACTTTAATGAATGAATGATCTGTTATATTTTATATATTTTTTCCGACGGTTACTTTCATCTTTCGAGGTACGGCAATTCTCCAAATATGCGAATGGAGAACACTGATAATCCATACATTTAAATCTGTTATACTACAGCCTCATAATTGGTGTTTGGATGGCAGTATCTCGAAGAAACATTGGACCCGCAGTTTGCAATGTCATCGCCAATGCAGAGCGGTACAGAAACAACGTTTAGACTTAATTTGTTAAATCATTACACGATGATAAACTTCGGAACTACTATTTTCAGCAAGACTGTATAACAGCAGATACCACACGAGACACTACAGCTTTTCTTCCGCCTGTTTTTTGACAACCGACTAATAAGGTTTTCCTTCGTGCAAATCGAAATTCGTTGAGTGATTATTGTTGAATGATTAAACGTTGAACGATAATCGTTGGGTACCATTTTGCTCAAAACGTCTGGGATATGTGAATTTTTCCAGAACAGAACGAGTTTAAAGTTGAATAGACGTAAAAGATTATTACTTAACTACCTTTTGATTGCGGATATGGAAGACGATGAATACTCCATACGTATGGGATGAAAAAAGCAAAAAAAAACACCATATGTTTGAGCTCAAAACTGAAGAGGGACTGTATAAAAAATTGATGGCTACCCATCACGATAAATTAGTTAGCGACTGATATTTATATTCATCCTTCTCCTGAACGACTATTCAAAACGTGCGATCATCGTTAAGGGCTCTAGCGGCAGTTGCTCGAAGCAAAACAGCTCCATAGGAAATACAAAGAAATAGTGCTCAACGATTATCCTTGAATAATCACTGCGATAGTTGCACTGAGGAAAATGTAACTTAAGTTTGCACACAAAAAGTCGAGTTCATTCCTAAGTCTTCTGTTTTGGCCATTATGTACTACCCTGTGTCCTTTTTCTTTTCAATTGTATTTTCAGAACTCTTGAAATTAATTTGCTAAGATTTAGAGCAAGGAATTGTTGAGAAATGTTGAAGCAAATCATATTGCGGCATTTCTAGCCGAATTGTTCGGGAATTTCAACTATGTTGCAAAATTGTTTTGATAACATGGAGGATTTTTTTATTTCTAGAATTAATAACACATTTGCACGTTATTCATGATATGATGAATGATGATGTCAGTATGGCACGTTAGACAGAATTTGATATGCGCTGAAATGCGTCGCATCTTAAGTGGTTTGTGTAAACACTTGTGTCTGCGGGGTGAGAATGGTATGCAGGGGAGTTGTCCACGACGCAACAGACAGTGTATACAATAAGCAAGCAACGTACTAAGGCAGTAACATTACACATTTGTGTAAACACATTTTTTAATTATCGTTATATTTTTTGTTTTTATATCTTCGTCGTTATACTTATAAGTAAATATATACAGGGTTTCTCACGGTAGCCGTTCGTTAGAAGTTTTCGTGGTTAGAAAAAACTGGACTCCAGGGTTATTCAAGATTCTCTTTCATTTTGAAATATTTTAAGGTCATACCACTTCCGGTTATCCCGGAAGTCGCCAGTAATCTCCTTATTTTAAATAGAACACCCAGTATATTATTTCATTTTTGGATTCCTGAGATAATTTCATGGGTTCCATCAGGTTCCCCTATACCTATTTCCAACTGTCTCTTAGATATCTTGATTATTTTGAAAATTTTGAAAGACGTAGCCTTATTTTCAACACTGTGCCTTTTACCCATTTTCGACTAGTGCTAAGCGCTTCTGGGGTATACGGAAGCACAAGAATGGTACTTTCGAAATCCACATTGACAATTAATTTATCGCAAACAGGGTGTCCAAAACTTTAATTACATCATTTTCAAAGTTGAGAAAGTTCGTTATTTCAAATGTGACACCCTCTATATTATTGGATGATCGGATGCAGATAGAACAATTATTGTAATTTTACGTTCATTTATTATTTCTTGTTATTATGTTCCAATTATTTTATATTTTTCATTTGTTATTACGTTCTAAATTTTGTTATGTTCCTGTTTTGTTTTCATGTTGTAATTAAAGTGAGTTTCTGCTGTTTCAGTCATGTTCATTTTGTTTCGAAAAACAAACGATGTTTCAGTTTCTGCCAAAAATCACATTAAAATAGAAAATATGGATTAACAAGAAAACTGTTGGGAATAGGTATAGGGAAAGTTATACCGAATCGATGCAGAATCAAATTCTGCATGCGATCATCTAATAATATACAGGGTGTCATATTTGAAATAACAAACTCTTTCAACTTTGAAAATGATGTAATTGGTAATCAAATTTTGGACACCCTGTTTGCGATAAATTAATTGTCAATGTGGATTTAGAAAGTACCATTCTTGTGCTTCCGTCTACCCCAGACTTCTAACGAACGGCTACGGTGAGAAACCCTGTATACACGTTGGATAGTATTAACACTAACATTATCCAATAAATACAGTCCACCAAAACGAATAATTTCACATATGTATATGACAATAGGGATTCTGCTGTCCACGTGTAACTTGACAAACATTCACAGAATCATTTTAAAAGGATTCTATGAGTTTAAAAGAAGATTTTCAACATCATGACCATTTTTAGCCCGGATATTTTTTTCTATATTGTTTAGAGCGTGATTTATTGAACATAAAATATATATTTAAATCAGATGCAATAGGCCCTGAAAATTCAACGAATGATTTGTTGATGAAGATTTTATAATTTCAATATATTTTGGATCAATATTATTAAAAATGAACCCTAAAAACCGAAATCTTTTGAGCCCATTCCGATCATGATGAACCATGTAGTATAAATTTTACACTACTCAAAAAAATTAAGGGAACAAAAAATGTCAATGTAAAATTTTCAGTAATTTTTGAAAGGCTTATATAACTTTATGAAAAATGATCGTACCGAGTTAAAAAACGCATTTTGAAACCTGAAGCTTCTGGTTTTTACATCTTTTGGCAACAAAAATTCTCTGAGCTACGCTTAATGGGCAATCCAACATACCGTGAGACAAAAATTTTCCATTTTCCTTACGAGCGGCCCCGGGCTCAGGAAATTTTTTTCGGACTAAATCGATGCAATGGGCGGTTAGCCTGTTTATTGAGCTTCAAGTTGTTTTTTAACGGACTCTGTACGACCATTTGTTGCCGAAATATCGGTGGTTGAATGAAGAATGGTAATTTTACCTTTGATTATCGAAATACTCGTATGTATCAGGAACTAATAATCGTACAGGGAATCGAATAATGATTTTGAAAACTTGAATAAACCCTGTATAAATGACGAATGTCGGTTTTGAGGGTAAACATTTTTTTATCCTCGCTATTAATTTAAAAAAGGTACAAAAAAATCTTTGACTTTTTAAAAAATCTACTGCCACTCTGCAAATATTGAGGAAAAGACTAGTGTTGCCAGGTTTGTTTTTTAGCTTATTATACTCCCAATAGCCCTGTAAATATTCAAATTAATCCATTGAACCGTTTTTCTTTCGCGATTGATCAAAGTTTTGAAGATAATTAAAGGAACAAGATTATTGCTTTGAATATCATTTAATGATTGGCAAGACGGAAAAAATGTCTTGACTTTGTTTACAGTTTCGCTTTCAATATTCATATTCAAAATGTTTTTTTTTCATCTCGATTCGACCATTTTTCATAAAGTTACAGCCGTCCAAAAATCACTGAAATTTTTTTGGAATTTATTCCCTTAATTTTTTTGAGTAGTGTATATCATTTAATAGGATACGCGATCAAAGAGGATATTTTGGAATTTTATTAAATATAAATACGAAGCTATAGACAAATTTATTGGTCCGTCACCTTTTATAGAAACGTTTCGCTTTTTATAGTAATAGATAGTAACTATATAGGCCCACGTTAAATGTTGCACATACATATTTGGCAGGAATATCCAGCGACAATTCCAAGGAATAAAATTGGTGGAAACCCGATAAATACGTCCTTATACAAAGGGTACCAAAAAACACGTCAAAATTTGGTGGGAGATTCTATTATCGGTATTGACCTCTGTAATTAGCATTATTTCTTTATACACATTTAAGATAAAAAATAAATACAACATTCGTAATACCATCCACGTCTCTAACAAAAATATGGAACAACAAATTATAGATAAAAAATTTAAAAGATAAAAAATAAAATACTACATTCATAATACACTCTAACGTCTCTAACAAAAATATTCAGTGATAATTAAACTTTCAGTAATGAAAATATGGAACCATAAATTATAGATTTATTGAAGCAACAGTTTCTCTAATTACTTTCTAATTACCCCCTACGTACATACGATCAGTATATAGGAGGCTGAATACGTATGTATGTACAAAGTAACAGTATACGTTTTTCTTTGGTTATGATTGGCAAAGTATGTTGTAATTGAACAATACTTACTTCTTTAGCAGACCGTGGATCGGTTACGCAACTGAAGATGATATCCGACTTCTGCATTATGTCGTAAGGTGTAATGTATATATTTACAAGGCCCGCTTTAATTGCGTCAGCCTGTTCTTTGATTTCTTCACACTGGAATAAATAAAAGGCATTTTATTAACGGTAAAAACATTGATCGTTGAAACTCATTTCAAATTGATGATTACAATTATAACATCTGGGTACATTTCCTCAATTAAAGCAGTTAAATTTAATTCTATTCATATTATGGGTAAATACGGTCGTTTGCCTTATTTGTGCATGGAACAAGGAAAATGAGGGATAACTTGAATATAAATAATTTGCAAATATAGGGTGTCTCATTTGGAACATTATTATGATGTGATTTGTGAATAAAACTAATAATATTTGACAAACTGAGGTTTCTTATTCTTCAACATGAAATAAATGCAGACGATATGGCTACAAATGGAAAAGAATATCGTTATTTAAAACCCTATGCGTGGTGGCTATTGACAGACTAAATTATTATGCACGACGTCGAATTGATGTGTTTAGACTCTCCCGTACTGGCCGACCACAACGAGGACGTATTGGTGTTGCCTTATCAGAAGCAGAACTCGTCTCTTCAAATTTATTGATTAAGTTACGAACTGTTAAATCTGTAGGCGCTTTATTTGAACACACTGTGACAGAACATAAATGGCGCGCAATTCAAATACATTTGATTGTTCCAACTCAAACACCCTATATTTAAAATAGCTAATGATTATTTAATATTATTCTGATTCCCTAAATTAGTGTATTATATTTATTCGAAATATTTTGTGTAAGACTAACCAGACTTATTCGTATTAATATGCATATTCCACATTAATACGAATAAATTAAGTGAAACATACTTATTTTCGCCGATATAATGGGCACATAAAACTTGCAAAGACAGTCAAAATTAATTTTTTTTCCTCAGTAAGGCGCAAGTAGGCTAAAATACGTAAGTCATTTGAAATATGAAAAGTGTGTCAGTATCTTAATTTTGTCGAAAAATATTACTGGATGATTGGTTAAAAAAATAATAATGCCATTATATGTAATCTTTATCAAATTTGTACAGAATGCAATAATGCTCTCGTTGTCCATTTCATTGTATTTTGCACTTGCCTGACAATACACTTGTTCGTTATTCAGTGTTTATAGAAACAAGTAGAGAGTAGAGAGAACTTTAGGGATGGCTCAGTCATTCCCAGTATATATTCTTTTCATACCATTATTTTATATATTCAACGATTATTACCGAATTTTAATTATCGGTGACAGTGTTGTGATATACTAGTGCACTGGTTCTTCTTGTAATTTTCTTATTTCAATATAGTAAAAGTGTTCAGATCACTGAAAATCCCGTCTCGAAACCTCTAGAATTACAAAGAAAAATGAAAATTTTGGACACATACATATATAGAACTAAATATTATGAAATCATCATCATGAGGTCATCAGTCCTAAGACTGGTTGGACGCTAACTTCCAGCTTCTCCTATCTTGTGCTAACCTACGCATTTCGCTAGTTGTGCTACAACCTAAATCCCTTACTATTTGCGAGCAGTAGTCTAATCTGGGCCTACCTCTGCCTTTCTTCACTCCTATTTCTGCCTCCAAATTATCACGGACTATTCCCCCATGTCTCAGCAAGTGGCCTACCATTTTATCTCTTCTCTTCTTTATGTTTTTCCACATACTTTTTTCGCCGACTTTCTCTAATACTTGTTCGTTTCTAACCATATCAGTCCACGGTATTTTCATCATTCTTCGGTAACACCACATCTCAAAAGCTTCTAATTTCTTCCTACTTGCTTCCCCTACCGTGCTAGTGCCGTGCTCCATACATACGTTTTCAAAAATCTCTTCCTTGTTTCTAAGTTTATTACCCCCGAGCATAAAAGTGCTTTCTTTTTGTTAAAAGCTACTCGACCCTGCGCTATTCTTTGTTTTATATCTTTATCGCTCCTTCCATCCCAATTTATTTTACTTCCTAAATAAGTGAAGTCTTTAACTTCCTCCAATCTTTCATTATTAATTTGTACTTTCGTTTTTGCTCTGCTCTCGCGCCCTCTGCACACTAACACTTTAGTTTTGTTTTTATTCACCCTCATTCCGTATTCCTCTGTCAACACTGCCTCCATTTCGTTCAACGCTGATTCTAATTCCTCTTTACTAGATGCTAATACTGCTATATCATCCGCGAATCTCAGCATATTTAGTTTCTATCCCTGTACTTTAATCCCGAAATCCACTCTACCTTTTACCACATTAATCGTCTCTTCGATGTACAGATTAAAAATTACTGGTGATAGCGTACATCCTTGTCTTACTCCTTTCCTAATACTTACTTCCCTTCTTTCCCCTTCTACTTCTATAACAGCAGTTTGCTCTTTGTATATATTGTGTACTACTCTCCTATCTCTATACTTCATTCCCGCGCTCTTTAGTATCTCGAACATTTTTTCCCATCTTACGTTATCAAAAGCTTTTTCTAAATCTACAAATCCTATATAAGCGTTCTTTCCTTTTTCTATTGTTTTCTCTAACATTACTCTTAGCGCTAGAATAGCTTCGCGAGAATAGCTAGAATAGCTTCCCCTATTTCGCCTAAACCCGAATTGGTCTTCTCCTAGTATTTCCTCTGCTCTATTTTCCATCCTCTTCTGCACTATTCTGGTTAAGATTTTTGATGCGTGGGAAGTTAGGCTAATCGTTCTAAAGTTCTCGCATTTGTCGGCTCCTCTCTTTTTCGGTATAGTAACGATAATGTTCCTCTTATAATCCTCCGGCATCTCGCCCGTTTCGTATATGTATTTTACCAGTTAAATTATAAAATATAGTATAAAAAATATATGTACATATAAATGTTTATATAAAAATATAGTAGGTTCAAAGAGAACAAGACACAAAAGAATAAATAGATTATTTGTCATTAAACAGTGAATTTCCAAATAAAGATAAAGTGAAAATCGACATCAACCTTTGTCCTTTTCCAATTTTATTCTTACCCGACGAATTTACTATTAAATTAAACTACATTCTCAAAGTAGCATCTTTTAGTTTAAAGTCCTAATTATTTTTGGTTAATAAATGATAATTGAGTGTAGAATAGTTATAACAATTCTCAAAATATACGAATATGAAATATTGATAATCCGCATAGTTTTGTTGAATTTCCACTACATCCTCACACAATTGGCGTTTCTCGCGAAAATATATAGTACGTGGTCGGCCAGATGGCAGAATGACATGGACATATAGAAAAAATAAAGTGGAACACAAAAGACGGTGTTGCTTTCCATTTTATTTTTCTGTTGTTAACCTCATTGACTAATATTGAGATTAATAACAGCTGTTACAATAAGAGCGCAAGATGTTACTTTTAGATAAAACATGGGTTTCTCTGGCAAAGTATTGAGATATTTATTGATTTATAATATAGATATTTGGGAACTATCTATGCAACAATATTTCTGGTAAATGGCCGCCACGGCTTTGTAGGTACACGAGTACTCTTCTGGCGAAATTTTCAATAACAGTTTCGCATAAATGTGGCGGTATTTCGTTTATACAGCATTCAATTTTGGCCTTAAATGCTTGGATGGTCGTGGGATTGTTGGCGTAAACCCGATACCCCACAAAACAGTCCATAGGTGTTAAATTGCAAGATCGTGGTGGCCAATTCTGGTCACCAAAACGGAAGATGATATGACTAGGAAAAAACTCGTGGAAGACCTAATGTTTCACGGGTGGTATGACAAGTGGCATCGTCCTTCTGAAACCACATGTCTTCAAGAGCAATATCTTCCAATTGAGCCACAAAGAACTGGGTTATCACATCATGTTAACGTTCGCTATTTACAGTTAATGCATAATCTGCCACATTTTCAAAGAAAAATGGTCCAATGATTCCTTCAGACCACAACTCACAATTGCTTCTCATGAATCATTTGTGGATTCTCTGAGCCCCAAATGAGGCAACTTTGCTTATTAACGAAGCCATCAATGGGCCTCATCGTCGAAGATGATTTTGCCCACTAAATCGGCATTCACTTCTTGTTGTTCAATGATCCAATTAGTGAACTCCCTTCGCTGTGTCTGTTGGCAGAAGTCGTTGAGTCAATTGGGCTCTGTAAGCATGGAGATGCAAATCTTTAGTGAGAATATGGTGAAGAGTGACTGTTAAAATGTCCAATTTTTGTGCACGATGACGAATTGAGCTCCCTGGATTCTCGACCACACTATTGCGAACTGCTGTCATGTTTTGTTCTGAACAACCACTACGAGTTCGTCTCATGTGTTTCGCATCAATAACTGAACCAGTACGAATTTTTCGATTATTCTTTTCACAGTTGATAAATTTGGAACATCATTACTACCGAAAATTGGAAGCACTCTACGAATCGTAGCAACCAAACTTTCACCATTTTGATAGTAATGTTTAATAATAAGGACGCGCTGTTTTATCATGTAGCGCTTCATGTTTACTAACTACTATCCGTCACCTATCGTCATCTGTCACAATTACTGACCTATCGAATCAGACCAAAGCCAAAATGGCACGCAATTCAAATCTTGCGCTCTTACTGTAACACCCTTTATAATGAGGGTCTTTTTTTTCTACCACGCGAGATCCATTCCACATATTCAACCTCTCCTTAATTGGGGCGTAGAGCAGCATATTTAAGGTTTTTTTTTTTGTGGTACTTCTCACATTACTATAAATTCCTTAGTCAAGTACATTAAGAATATTTTATTAAAATGAACACAAACGAGTCTTTTTATAGAGAGATTACGTGATGCTCCGAAATATTGATTAATTTGTTAATCACCGCGATATCCATTTTTAGAAATAATGAAGCCTAATTCTAAATATTTACAGACATGAAGTTATCTCAATTCCAACGACACAATGAAATCAGTCCCAATTATCTTTTATGCTGTTGAGATACGTAAAACGATTTAATCCAACGAGCGTTTTATTTGGTTGCTAGCCAAGGCCAATAATTAATTGTATAACTGTAGTTTAAAGTGTGGACATTTTTTTATGCGGCGACAACCTTGGCAAATTAACGTTATTAAACAGAAAATAACTCCTTACAATTCAATTTCGGGTGCTTTCCTAAATTAAATCTACTACCTCCATTGTAACAATTTCTTTCAGGCAATTTCAATTAAGAAATTGTGATTCTTCTGTACGAATTACAATGTCCTTAGTTTAAAACTGTGAAATATATATGTACCTCTTGAACAGAGAAGATCGTATCCATCATATCATGATGAAAATGAAGATTGCCTTTCTTTCAGAAGAAAGTAAAGAAGTAGTGAATTTAATATATGGGTGTTATATACTGTACCAAAGATGGAAAACGATTAGAAAGCCGAAAGAAAGGGAAAACATGGATGAAGTAATATATAATATCACTTACATTGTAGGTATACAGAAAGTTATATAATTGTGTCCAAGATGCGGAAGCTTGAAGATATTTATGTTCCGAGTGATATCCTGGCAATCAGCACAATGTTTGAGTTGTTGCATGATTGAAGAATAAATTGATGATTTGTTATTGAAAAACACATAAGCGTGCCATGAACATTTTGAAGTTAACCTAAGCCAGGAGACTCTGGGATGTTACCTAATCTCTACTAGAGTAAAATAACTCAAATCATTGGGTAAAGGAAATTAAATTCCTTCACCCGGTACTCAAACTAAGGCTGTAATTATAAGGCGGTGTAAAATGAGCCTCGATCATTAATTATTCTACGGCAGTCCAGACAGCACAATTTTTTGCAATTGGATCAAATACCAATACAATTTATTTTCTATAATAAAAACGTAATTATTCAACCTTATTTATTCAACGTAAACGTGCAAAGTTGCTGCTAATGTAATACACTTTGCCATAAAATGATCATTATCTAATCACCAGCATTCCTTACTTGGGTAAATTTTCTTTATCACAAATATATTTGTTCAATGTAAATCCCAGTCTACCATAACTTCTAGTCAAAAACTTGTGAAATTCGATGCAACACAGCAATTCGATACAACACAGCAATCGATCTAAATGCAAAATTATTATTTTTTGTATGGCCTAGTCTTATCACATGTGCGTCCTACACTGAGAGAACAGATTATTTCTGATAGGAAAGAAAATACGTTTATTTGCCTTCCATTTGTTCAACGTAAATAGCTTGTCAAGAATAGGAACATATCTCAAAACTGCGATATCGGACCGCCCACGAGGTGCGCAGTAAAATAAATAGCCTGGGTCTTTATTCAGTCGCATTGAGACATTTACAGAGTGAATATCCAGTGTATCAAATGTACACAGAGTTTGATCTGGTTGCGCGTAAACTACACCCTTTTCCCTCCGAATGCTGCCTCACTCTTTTCTTCTACGCATACATAAGAATCTGAAACTTTTTCCTATTCTTGACAAACTGTACTAGATGTACGCATTAAATTGGAGCTAATTAGGACAATATGCATTACATGTTTCCCCAAAATAATCATAAACTTTCGTCAGCAATATATTCTTTATTCAGGCAAATTTTCTTTATCAGAAAGAATTAAAAATCATTTCTTGTCCACAGTACTACCAATCTTTCCTTGAAAACATAAAATATAACTTCACATTTAATAAATCTAGTTTGATACCAATGGGTACCTGAGGAAAAAGTCAGGGTTATTATTTAAGGCTGAAAAATTATTTGCAAATTATGTGCACAATTGAAATATCGTTTTTGAAAATCTACACTTAAGTGCGAATACTTTCTCAATGAAGTTTTAGTATGTAATTGGTGAAGTTTATTTATACACCAATTACACCTTAAGTTTATCTGAATCGGTGTCAGTACGTATTTGTAGAATGGCAGAGCTAAGTGATCTAAATGCCAAAAACCAAATTTTCGGGAAATGAACGAAGAAAAACAACTAGCTCGGAATAGACTAATGGAGTTCCACAAACGAAATCTGTTCGGCCTCTGTTGGAATTGGTTTGTAGAATATTTTGGTTTAAAAAACGGAAATAATGTTTTTGGCACTTAAATTACTTAGCTCTGCCACTCTACAATTTTGTTTTTGATGTATAATAATAATATATTGACAAACACAAAATGAAGATAAACATGTGTTTTATTTTCTTGTTACTGGGGTTTCAACATTTATTCACAAGTAGGTACTAAATAAATAGTTTAATAATCTTTTGATTTTTTTTTTTTGCAATGAATCAATAATTAATATATTTTATCTGTGACCTATTCCATAAATATGTAATAAATTGCATAACAAGTTACATTACATCACTAGTGATGCAACGAACACTTTACGTTACATTTTGATTTTCATTGTTATACAAACTGGGAACAATACAACTATTACATATTAATCTTCTTATACATTTTCAATGACATATTATTTTGTAATTTGACACATTTATATTAGATGACGTGGTTAACTGCACTGTATTTTGACTAACAAACAAAATTCCCCTTTTAATGCAACAGTAGTATTGTTACTTTTAAGCGATATTGCTCCTTCACGCATTCTTAACTTACTGATGTTATTTGAGTTCCTACGTATTTACTCTCGGATGTATTTATTGACTTAAGGCTGGGCAATTGACTGACTTCCTGTTCACCTATTTGGAAATACAAATTCCAAATATTGAGATTCCAATACAGTGATTTCGTAAAATAATGAATAAATTCGAAATAAATTTTAGTTGCGCATTTTTTTAAATATAATTAATACATACAGGGTGATTCATGTATGACCCTTTTTTATTACAGTGCGAATTATTTATTTTGCAATATCAAAATTCTAAATTTAATGGCAGTGAATATTTAAAAAATCAAATAAATTAAATGTGCACTAAATTGTGCACCGTTGGCTGCCTGACAGTAGCCTTAGCGACGAATAATGTTTTTCTATTACTGTTAAATAAAAACATGGAATCGTACCGAGAATCCCCAATGGATCATGGAGTATCACACTCAAAATCCCCAATGGGGATTTTGAATGTGATGATGAATGAATATGGGGTGCGGCACAGTCGATTGGTGCAAGATATATGGGTTTTCTTCGACCTTATTCCTGCACTAATAATTTTATATTCAAATGTAGCGGAACCCGAGGTTTAGAGATATTACTTCTTCTTTTAACAAAAGAATGCACCTCCTCATCATGTCTGCGGTTATTTAGACGAGATGTTCCCGAATCGTTGGATAGGGAGAAGGGGGCCGATTGAGACTGGCCAGTCAGATCGCCAGGTTTGACACCCCTAGATAACTTATTCTAAACTATCTTAACTAAAAGTAGGAAGTCGTCATGAAATACAACTGTATAAGCTATTGACAATGTTCAGAAAGAATGTATTAATCGTCTTGGTCACAATGAGGCAGCCAACGGTGTACAATTTAAACATTTAGTTTAGTTGATTTTTCATATAATCATTGCCATCAAGTTTAGTATTTTAAAATTGCATAATCGTATGTAAAAAATGTACTCTTTCACACATTTTGTAATAAAAAGGGGGTTGCCATAAAAAAAATATCAATGACATACCTCCTACACGAATCACCCTATAAGTATTAGTTATATTTAAAAAAAAGCGCAACCAGAAATACAATTTGACGGGTCCGAGTTTTTCCGAAAAGTTATTGCTTGAGTTTTTAACGAATTTATTCATTACCTTACGAAAGTATTATACAAAATTGATCAATCTGCTCATAACATTCCGTAAATATGCCATAGGCCGCGGCACTGGAAAATCATGCCCTGTGAACATTTTAACGTAAATAATTCGGAACGTTATTAACATCTGTCTACGGATTATGTCGGGAAAATGAACTCGGTCTTGGCGATACCGTTACGGTTACCACTTCCCGGAAACTATGAGCAGTCACTTACTCAGATATCTCACGCAATTGCATTACGAGTTCTGCTTTGTTATATATATATATATATATATATATATATATATATATATATATATATATATATTCTTCTACAGAGAGATCACAATACTGTATTTTCTTTGCAGAATTACTAAAACTGATTTCTTTTATATTAAAACTACTTTCGTTGATAGCAGTTGGTGCTTTCATTAATACGACCAATCTGATGACTTGTTAACCTCGATTTTAGAAATTTTTTAAATTCATTATACACTTTTTATATAAAACGTGATGATAAAAGTGCATACGTTTATCGAAAAATAAATCTATATCTAAATATTGACGCTCTACCTTTGACAGAACACAAATGGCACGCAATTCAAATTCTATAGTTTCAACTGAGACACCCTATAGTTATGTATAAATTTAAGGCATGACTACTTTGCATAAAAAATTTTTTCTGCAAGCATATAATGAAAATAACTGTCTAATTATAGTGCACACACAAATAACGATTCTTCAAATAATATCTACTTTTCATCATAATTTTTTTCCGCAGACATACAATAAAAATACGTCAAACTGTTTAATTATAATGCACACAGAAATAACTATCCTTCAAATAATGAAAACCTTAAATAAATGAAGTCAGTTATATTCGTGGCCGCCTTTCAAGTACAGTTTCAATGGGCACACACTAGACAAAATCATTTATTTTGGGTTGACAATGACAAATAGACGAAGTTAATTTCCTGACTATAAAATGTGGAAAAGAACAAGATTGGGCATTAAAATCACTTTTTTACAAACGAAAAAGCGTTTAATGAAATTAGAAATCGTTTATGTAATAAGTCACGCAACGGTGGTTTTCGAGATTACTATATTTCTTATTAATTCGTCACTAATTAGTGAGTTTCTAACGATGTTTTAATTAAATGCAACATTCTCTGAAAATTATATTTAACAGTGAGATTAATTATAATATTAAGAACAACTTTTTAGTACATGTTTATTTTTGGTATATTCGTTCTGTAAATTATTATCGAATTAATTATGTTTATTTATTTAATATGAAGACGACGCACATACCATTATGTAAATATTTACGTTAACTATTTTTGCATCATGCAGAATATGTAGATGTTCTAATAATATCACTACAGGTCGCCATTTTCGTACTCGTATAATAAAAAATTGTTCACAAGTTTTTTCAATTTGTTGCAAGAATTTTTGATGCATCCAATATTATTATGAGACTTTTTTATACGGTAAAAGTCAGTTAAGATACTAGAAATGACTAATTTTCTGAAGAGTTTCAGGAAAAAAGTTACTTTCTTTAAGGACATGGAGATATGTTTATTCTAATTAATGATTTCTAAAGAAAATCTTTCCCCCAAACAATTATAGAGATATTTAAGGTAAAGTAAAGTAAAGTCGCAGAGCGCATTACTCATTGTCACTAGTCATTTCCGGGGGATAAAATCGTTATAGAAATGTATTGACAGTTGATAAACTAAATAATATTATGAGGTCTTCCGAATAATCAGCTGATTTAGGTTGGTAGCGCGTGCCCTACTCACAAGCCAACGACTCGGGTTCGATCCCTATTGCCTCTATCACTTTTTTTTAAACTTTAAGGTTCTTTTTTCAATTATTTTTATCCATCGTACTGAAATGTTTTATAGTTTCTTTGTATTATTTTAAACACCATCGCGAAAGAATGTATGTACTTAATGAGACATTTTCGATGCGTTCCGTTACCAATTATCTTCCACGTCAATAGAGGTACTCGCCATTTTGAAACATGAGTAGAATTAACTCTAAAATGAAATCATTATTGCGTATATTGTGGAGGAAGGTATCGAAAGTGTCTCATTACATTATTTCGCGATGGTACACATATAAATGTAGTTAAATATCATGTTTCAGTCTTCTATGTATGTATATAAACTCGTAATTCTATTAAATATTTTTTTTGAAAATTTTGAAACTAATTTTCAAAAAATATTGACGTAAAAGATTTTATTTTTCAGATTTTCTATTAAGCTAGTCTTTTTAAACTAAACACCATTTTTCTTTAACAAAAACGAATTCGTTAAAGTCCTCCGTCTGTAGTATAGAAGGTGCTATGAATTAATTGATTTAATTTATTTTATAATAAAATATATAATAAATAAACGCGACTAAATACAACGACTATGTTTCTGAGGTATAATGACACATCTTGTTTTTTAAGAAAAAAAGTATGAAAATTCTTTGATGCGGCAACACAATAATTATAATAAACAAATAAACCTTTATTAAAATGACAACAACAAAGTTAAATGAACAAAATGTTCGAAGTACTTGGGAGAATAAATAATTAAAGATACAATTTGAGGACAATACGAGTTTATTGATACCCTGTTTAACAACTAAATTATGTACAAAGAAATTAAGATGTGTATTCTAACGTATAATCTTTCAGACTAACTTGCTAAATAGACTATTTTTATTTCAACGACATTTGAACAGTTAAACATTCGATATTGAGTTACCCGAACTCATAAATGCTGACCTAATGTTTATGTTTAATTTCAGGCACCGCATGAAGACTATTTTTAAACCTAAAATAATTATTGTTGAATGTAATATTCCAACACAAAAAACATAAATAACGAAATAATGATAAAAAAAACAACGCGCAACAATAAATAACACAAAACCAATGAACTTTATTAAAATTAAACATATCTATATGTTCTCCACGTATCCTCCGTTTCTATCAAGGCACAGTTGGCATCTCTTAATAAATTCATTTCTAACGTTTTCAAATAAATGAACATTTTGCCATAAATTTTCTATTTCTTGACTGATACAGTCCTTCAACTCATCCGAGTTATTATATACCGAATTTTCGTATATGTTCTGTTTTAGTGTTCCCCACAAAAAGAAGGCAAAAGGACTTAAGTCTGGGCTATTAGCAGGCCAATGTATAGGACCGTATCTTCCTATCCAAAATAGATATTTGTCATTTAAATATTCCGTTACGTTCCGTACAGAGTGTGGGGGAGCACCATCCTGTTGCCAAATAACAGAATTCCTGGTTGCAAGGGGGATATTATCAAATAGTTATCTACTTCACCCCGAAGAATATTCAAATACTGAACTGCATTCAAAGACCCATTAATGAATACGGGACCCACAATTGTATTTTGATGAATACCGCACCACACATTTACTGTATTATATCCTTGGGTTTTTATCTTTCTTATATGTGAATTTGCGGGCGCCCAATAATGTGCATTTTTCGTATTAAAAAGTCCAGCCGTTGAAAAGCTACTTTCATCGGTCCAAAATAAGTTTTTTAAAAAGTTATTGTAATTTTCTGCTCTCTCAATCATCTCTCTACAAAAAGCTCTTCTGTCGGCAAAGTTATTTTCAGTTAAAAGCTGAACTGGCAAAATACTATAAGGCTTATATTTGTGACGTTTTAATATACGTCTTATACTTGCTTGAGAAATATTAAATTCTTCTGCAGCAGCGTTAGTAGATTTATTGGGGTGTTCGGTAAAAAAAAGTAAAACGTCCATTTCCATATCTTCTCCTGTTTTAGACTTCTTTCTTTCTCATTTCTTATCTTTTAAGGATTCGCTGTCCCCAAGCTTGAGATAAATATTAGAGAAAGTGTTCTTGGAGGGAACGCGTCTTTCAGGATATTTTCTTGCATATTCTCTATAGCTATATATTTGTTTTTATTGCTGGTTAAGTAAATTTCTAATATTTCTTTCGTTTCGACTAATGAATATCCCATATCAATATATTAGATATATTAACAAGTGTATTTATTAAAACTTAATTTAAAGCGTATTAATAATATAACAATCAAACATAAGTCAAACATAACATAACTGTCAAACGAAGCATTATTGTTACTTTAAATCATTTCGGTTCATAGCTCTCCTGATTTATGGTCTTTTAAACTTATTCCTGTAATGTGACTATATATTTGTATGAATATCTCAAGAACTATACTTACCAAGATACAACAATTATATATTTTTGTGATCAGAAAACTGTGGGTAACTTTTTTAAGTAAAAAATACAGGGTGTTCCATTTAAAAAAAAATAAAAAAATGTTCGCCCCCATTCAATTTGCAGTTTTTGAAAATTTGTTTAATTATTCAAAAAATTTATAAAAAAAATCATGTAAAATCCTTTTTTGAATTTTTCGATTCGATTGAAATTAAAAGAAATAAAGGGGGGGGGGGGGGTCAATTTTAGGTGACTAACCCGGTACATAATATTAATATTAGACATAAGAAGAACCAATTTACCAATTGGTTTAAAATAAAACATACAGTCAAAAAGCGTTTTCGATGTCATTTCAACTGGTTTTTATTTCGCCTTTCTATATTTCCAAATACGGAAGATATTGATTATTAAATTTGTTTAATTTGAGCTCAAGAAGTTATTATTATTTTAATTACACAGCCCAACAAAGATTTTGTGAATGACTTGGACTTTTTGATTTTTTGGCTTAGTTACATACCATGAACTACAGAAACACTGTTGTTTTTTTTTTGTTTCCATCTCGCACCAGTATTTGTAAATGTACATTGTATAATAATTTGTAGTTTTTAAAACCGAGGTTCTACAAAATTAAATTTTGCCTCAGCCTTTGTGGCGCCCCTGTGTTTAATCGGTTTGAAACGTACACACAAGTGTGGGGGATTTACCGAAACAGAGCTGGCCGGTGGGAATATTCTGATTTTATACTATTCGGATATTTACATAGTCGCTGTAGTACGTTTTTAATGTGTGTACGTTTATTCGTGACATCGCGGCGTGTATTTCTGTTTTGTTTTAAAAATGCATAGAAGTTGTCAAAAGACACCAAATATATTTTGTTATAAACTAAACAAAAAACGTTATTTATGCAAATTTGGTTGATCCGCAAAAAAATCTTTTGCCGCCACTTCACATTAAATTAGGATTAATGAAGCAATATGTAAAAGCTATAGATAAAAACTGGAATTGCTTTAAGTACTTATGTGGTAAATTTACAGCTCTTTCCGAAACAAAATTAAAGGAAGGCATTTTCGTAGGACCACAAATAAGAAAGTTAATGCAGGATCAACAGTTTGGAGAAACAATGACAGAAATTGAAAAAGAATATTGGATAGGCTTTAAAAATGTAACAGAATTGTTTCTAGGAAATTATAAACATCCGCAGTATGAGGAAATTGTTAACAAAATGCTGAATAAGTTTAAGCAACTTGGTTGTAATATGATCATAAAAATTTTCTGCATGCTCATCTGGACTAGTTTCCAGAAAATCTTGGTGTTGTTAGCGAGGAACAAGATGAAAGGTTCCATCAAGACATAAAGGAGATGGAAAGGAGGTACCAGGGTCGATAGGATGTGGCGATCATGGCAGATTACTGCTGGATGCTGAAAAGAGAACATCCAACGAATGATTACACACAAAAAAAAACTACAAAAAATGGTTTTGTTAAAAAGGGAGTGATTGTCAAAAAGAAAAGAAATTAGAGACTCAAAACTATTTGTTGTTGCTTTTTACTATATTCTTTAATGTTTATTAAATATAATGTTCATTAAAATGTAATTTTTCCTTTAGTTTTTAATTAATTCTGATTATTCAGTTGATTAAAAACCTTACGTAAGGGGCAATAACGGAAGGTAGATATGAACTTTTACTATTACGCACCATTGTATTTCTCTAATAATGCTTGATCTGCTGCCTTAGTATACAAACATGCATAAAAATAAACAAAAAATGTCAGTTTACCCTTGCAAACATTATACTTTCAAATCTTCGCTTGAATACAAATCTATGCCACAGTGACAAAGGGAGTTACAACCTTTCAACATAGCACAGACACGATGGCTATAAAATGTATAGTTTAAGAAGGTTGAATTTACAGCCGCAACGGAACAGAATCTCTATATACCTTACAATTCCTTTGGTAACACATACTATCTGAAATGTGTAATGTATATCTGGCACGCCGAGCAAGAATTTTGCGATTCTTATTTTAAAATAAATTTTTAACAGACGCAATATATATTTTTCTTAGAAGTGCCTATTTATTATGTTTTTATCCACGTTAACGTTACCCACAATTAGATACATACGTTTAAATTTAATTGATTTCTTTTTACTACGTTTTTTTTTAGTGACGTAGGTTGCTAAAAATAATTTTAGTTGCCTAAATGATCAAAATCGCTATTTCACTGCAACGCATCTATTCACTAGTAACGTAGGCACTTGTTACGTACTGAACACCATCATCATCATCATTAGGTCATCAGTCCTAAGACTGGTTGGACGCTAACCTCCAGCTTCTCCTATCTTGTGCTAACCTACGCATTTCGCTAATTGTGCTACAACCTACATCCCTTACTATTTGCGAGCAGTAGTCTAATCTAGGCCTACCTCTGCCTTTCTTCACTCCTATTTCTGCCTCCAAAATATCGCGGACTATTCCCCCATGTCTCAGCAAGTGGCCTACCATTCTATTTCTTCTCTTCTTTAAGTTTTTCCACATACTCCTTTTCTCGCCGACTTTCTCCAATACTTCTTCGTTTCTAACCCTATCAGTCCATGGTATTTTCATCATTCTTCGGTAACACCACATCTCAAAAGCTTCTAATTTCTTCCTACTTGCTTCCCCTACCGTCCAGGTTTCGCAGCCGTAAAGTGCCGTGCTCCATACATATGTTTTCAAAAATCTCTTCCTTGTTTCTAAGTTTATTACCCCCGAGCATAAAAGTGCTTTCTTTTTGTTAAAAGCTACTCGACCCTGCGCTATTCTTTGTTTTATGTCTTTATCGCTTCTTCCATCCCAATTTATTTTACTTCCTAAATAAGTGAAGTCTTTAACTTCCTCCAATCTTTCATTATTAATTTGTAATTTCGTTTTTGCTCTACTCTCGCGCCTTCTGCACACTAACACTTTAGTTTTGTTTTTATTCACCCTCATTCCGTATTCCTCTGTCAACACTGCCTCCATTTCGTTCAATGCTGATTCTAGTTCCTCCTTACTAGATGCTAATACTGCTATATCATCCGCGAATCTCAGCATTTTTAGTTTCTGTCCCTGTACTTTAATCCCGAAATCTACTCTATCTTTTACCACATTAATCGCCTCTTCGATGTACAGATTAAAAATTAGTGGTGATAGCGTACATCCTTGTCTTACTCCTTTCCTAATACCTACTTCCCTTTCTTCCCCTTCTACTTCTATAACAGCAGTTTGCTCTATGTATAGATTGTGTACTACTCTCCTATCTCTATACTTCATTCCCGCGCTCTTTAGTATCTCGAACATTTTTTCCCATCTTACGTTATCAAAAGCTTTTTCTAAATCTACAAATCCTATATAAGCGTTCTTTCCTTTTTCTATTGTTTTCTCTAACATTACTCTTAGCGCCAGAATAGCTTCGCGAGTTCCCCTATTTCGCCTAAACCCGAATTGGTCTTCTCCTAGTATTTCCTCCGCTCTATTTTCCATCCTCTTCTGCACTATTCTAATTAAGATTTTTGACGCATGGGAAGTTAGGCTAATCGTTCTAAAGTTCTCGCATTTGTCGGCTCCTCTCTTTTTCGGTATAGTAACGATAATGTTCCTCTTATAATCCTCCGGCATCTCGCCCGTTTCGTATATGTATTTTACCAGTTCAAACATCCTATTTACTACTTTCTGTCCCGCACATTTCAAAATTTCCGCCTGTATTTTATCTACACCCGGCGCTCTATTATTCTTTAGCCCCCTTAGTGCTATTTGAAATTCCTCTCTCAATATAGGTTTTCCTACATCTTCCCTATCGATGCTAGATTCTTCCTCTAATATCTCTCCTAATTCCTGACCCTCGTATAAATTTCCTAAGTACTGCTTCCATCTATCCGCTTTCTCCTCTCTTCCTATCAGTATGTCCCCCGATTGACTCCTAACATTTCTACTTATTGTTCCTACATCCCTGAAGTTCCTCTTAATTATTTTGTAAGCCTCATCGGTCTTACCTACTTGCAACTTATCTTCTACTTCTTTGCATTTCTCCTCTATCCATTGTTCTTTCGCTTTTCTACATTTTCTAATGATTTCCCACTTTATTGCCTTATACGTTTTCAGTCCTTCTTCGTCTCGTCTGTTTTTGTAGCCTCGTCTCTTTTGCATTAAGTTTAAGATTTCGTCCGTTATCCAGGGCTTCCTAGCTTCCCTTTTATCGTGTCCTAAAACGTCCGTAGCCGCGGAAGCTAGACTATTCTTGATACCCTCCCACTCAGTTTCTGCGTTCTTGATTTCGTCCTTACTCGTTTTATTTATTAATTGATCTGTTTTCTCCTGGAACTTATCTTTCATATTCTGATCCCTCAATATGTCTACATTTATACGTTTCTTATCCTTCCGGGTTTTCAGATTTTTGAACTTTAATCTAGCTTTCATGACTACCAAGTTGTGATCGCTGTCTACATCTGCTCCTGGATAACTCTTACAGTCTTTTACTTGATTTCTAAATCTCTTCCTAACCAGAATGTAGTCTATCTGATACCTGTCTATCCCTCCTGGCATTTTCCATGTGTACCGCCTCCTAACGTGATTCTTGAACAATGTGTTCGCGACTACCATCTTGTGCTTCTCACAGAATTCTATCAGTCTGCTACCTCTCTCGTTTCTGTTTCCTAATCCATAAGGCCCTACAAATTCTCCTTCTTTCCCCTCACCTACGACTGCGTTAAAATCTCCTACTATTATTAAATTTTCATGACCCTTCACAAATCCTATTACCTGCTCTATGTCCGAATAAACGGCTTCTAACTCTTCCTCGCTGTGGTTAGAAGTAGGCATGTATACTTGCACTATTACTGTTTCCACTGGCTTCGAATCTAACCTAACCATCATTACTCTCTCGCTGTATTGTAGGTAGCTATCTACACACTGTCCTGCGTTCTTCCGCATAACGATCCCTACTCCCGCGTTTCCATTTACCGATCCTGTGTGTATTACCCTATAGTCACCGCTCCAAAAATCTCCTACTTCCGGCCAGCGCATCTCACTTATACCTACTATATCTAATCCTAACCTATCCATTTCTATCTTCAGATTTTCTAGCTTCCCTGCCTGTCTCATGCTTCTGACATTCCACGCTCCGACTCGTGAAATGCTACACTTCTTACTGAACTTCGTACTGAACACCGCTTCACATAAATTGTTTTGTGTAAGTACATATTTAAATGTTATTATTTATTTGACATATTTATAGTACTTTTTAAATTGCTTATTAGCGCGTTTCATTTGTCACTTAAATATCAAATTATACCTATCCTATATAATTGAACATTTCTATACTTATAAAATTGAACAAGGGAATAGTATTTTTTTTTTTTTTTTTTTGAAAAGGGACCCCGCCACTGGTAGGATTCGACATTTGTCCCGGATGGGATCCGAACGACAGACACCTGTTTCGGACTTAATAGTTCTCATCAGTGCCGTACACGGTACGCCGATCCAGGACAAATGCCGAAACAAAACCGTGGGGTTTTCATCTAAATCAATAAGATCTATGTCTGTAACTTACAAGTCGGTCGAGAAAGAAACCACCAAACCGCAAAGCGGTTATCAAGTGGTTCCCGAATAGCAAGGCTATTACATAATCGCTGTAAGAAATAACCACTTCTCGGGCTAAAGCCCAGCTAGGCATTGAATGATACCTAACAGCGATTCTCGACCTGGAGCGATCCTCGCTCGCTGTTAGGTATAATTCAGTGACTGGCGAGGCTGTAGCCCGAGGAGTAGTTGTTTCCTACAGCGATTATGTAATAACCTTGCTATTCGGGAACCACTTGATAACCGCTTTGCGGTTTGGCGGTTCCTTTCTCGATTCCCGACTTGTAAGTTAAAGGTAATAATAATTACAGGTATCAAGTGGTTATACAGATCTGTCCGAAGCGGAGCTAATACAAGTGCAGCACTTTGCTTCGCGTCCGCAAAATGGTTAGGCGACCTTTTGAATTCTCCTATAGAGGTAGCTGGGGCAGTGTTATTCATACTGTGGTCGAGGGTGACAGACTGGGCTGAGTGTTGGGGTGGCTTGTATGTTTGGGTTGGAGTCCAAAAAGGGGAGTTATATGCCTCTCCTTAAGCATGGGTGTGTTTTTCCTCGTCATTGTCCCTATGTGTAACCTTCCCTTCCCCAATTTGATGCTTTGAGGAAGGAAATCGAATTTCTCTGTAAAAACTTTTTTAAAATAACACGCGAAGTGTTATATTTAAAAATCTTCTGTTGCTTTTACATAACTATATGTGAATAGAAAATATAATACTTCTTTTTTCTATTCATAGTTTCGATTGAGAATTTAAAATAAACAAGAACATATTAATTGTACGCATTATTTTCTAGATGTAACAAAATTTGAAACCATGTTTTAGAAATGGTAAAAATCTTCAAATAGCCTTGCCACAAACGTCTGCGTCTGTATGAAAACTCGCAATCTTTATCTGATACATTCCCATAAGTATGAACAATTTTCTAAAATGTCTGGCTTAAGATAAGATCTATTGTTCCAATACTTTTTTTATAAGACTATATCGAATATTGTTAGAGGAAATAGGCCGACGTTAAGGTAGTTTCTCCGGAAACTCACTTTTCTATAGAATTTTATTAATTTTCGGTTGGAACTTTTTGTATGGTTTGAATGTGTTAGTAGACTAAAAGTTACACATTTTACTGTTCTTTACATTTTTTCCAAAAACCACTCATCTATACAATAGCTTATTACGAATATTTTGAATGAAAAAGTCCGATTTGTTAAACACATAAACAGTTTTAAGATATGCCAGTTTAAGCTTTGCTCGGGAAGTCGAGGACTTGTCAATGAGCGTCTGGCAACAAAGCGGCATGCATTTTGCCAGTCGCCACTTACATATATGTTATTACTGCACATTCGTCACAAACAATATCTAAAATTGAATTTAGTCCTAAAGGACTTTCCTTTTTACTTTTTTCAAATGAAAGAACGTTTTTACGTTAACGACATCTTAAATTTTTGCCAAGCTCGCTCAATTCTACAATACGTCGTCCAATGCTTAGGTTAGTTATTCTGTTTACTTTTCGCAAGATTCATTTTTGCAATACAATTTAAAAGTTTATGCATTACTTTCCGCTTTGCAAATTTTCCTTTATTGTCCCGCAACCGATCATGATAAAAATTCATTTTTAATTTTTGTATAAATTTTCTCTCACGCTCCGAAAAATTCTACAGTCAGATTAAGTATAAAATATACACAATCACACCAGACTAAAATACGACAGAACGCGACGTTGCCATGTCTTTAGTTTCAACTAATAAATATGTAGCTGTGTGTATACGTATACATGCAATGTCTGATTATAGAGTACAGTCCCTGAACAAAAATTATGAACACTAGACTACTGATATTCCAAATATTTTATATTTGCCCGCACATTTATTTTTGGATCGGACTATACCGGAGAAACTACCTTAAATAAGGAGAAAATATTTTATCTACTTAAATCTAAAACTATATTTGTGAAAACATATAATTCAGTGCAGTGTTTTAGTGCTTTCTAGAAAATAAATGCATGTCTTTCAAATGTTTTTGCAAATTATCATTATCGTCTTTTGATTTGATATAAGCCAACAAAAACGCTTCATATTCACATGCATTCGATGCTGTTTCTATTCTCCTACACTAGAGTCATATCTAAGTGATTCCATGAATATTCAAAGACTCCGTAAAATCTGTAACATCAATTAAATTGCAGAAAGTTAATTGACATAGACGTCATTTATTTCACACAATATAATATATATCCCTGTATGGCAGATAGTTATCATTTAATACATTTGAATCGCTCACTTCGAAGTTGTACATGAAGCCTTATTATGTTGCCTTCACTTTAATTAGTAATTAATATGTAAATAACGGTAAGGAGTCTTGGCATCTGCGCAACAGCTGTAACTCGATATACAACAGTATTTTTTTTCTCTAAGTTCTAAATAACACGGCAAACATCGTTATGTAATATCGATGACAGTTTTTAGATTAATGAAGTTTGTAAGTATTCTTATATTCCATATTATCTATATTGCCAAAGCAAACGATTGCAAATATTCAATGTTAAAAATGGACCAGAACATTCTTTTTAAATCTATTTATTCTCGCCTTTTTATACATTATAAATTTTAACTTAACTCCTATCAAAAAGAAAGAAGTAAGATTTGTTTTCGATGTGAATTTCATTATTGTTAAAAAGCCTTTGTATAATAATACTATGCTTGTGGCTATGGAGGCTAAATATATTGAAAAATAAGGTACCCTTTTAACTGTATGTTCCGTAGTTACGTAAGTTATTAAATAATTTTGTTCTCCGAAAAAGTGATAAACTTATATTTTTACTTTGAATATACATTTTTTCGTAAATTTTTCATAAAAAAAATAGACCTTAGTAGGAAAGTTAACACATCGTTTGCTATAGCTAACACAACTTTTATATATAAACTCCAAATCATTTCTGCTATAAACAAATATCTACAAGTATCATATATCCGGTTCTGGTATATACGGAAGAGATTTAATCATATGTAATGTATGAAGAGTTTTATGGTAGATTTGCATTTTACTTATTCAGAATAAAATATTTCCAAAGATTTAATTTGTTATCCTTTCTAAAATTAGTATATTTAATGGATGTAGAGATTTTCAGGAATTGACCACAATTAATATAAGTGAAACTGTCAGTAACACAGTGACAATTATCAACATTATTTTGTTTACATATCCGACCGTTATATACCTTAAACTTGCTACTTATTTGAAAATTAAACAAAAAATCTGTTTTTTAACTATTTACTCTTTTCCATCTTTTTTCTTGAGAAAAAAACGCAGAGTATTGTGAATACAAGTTATATAGTTGATTAAAAACCTTACGTGAGGGGCAATAACGGAAGGTAGATATGAACTTTTACTATTGCGCACCATTGTGTTTCTCTAGTAATGTTTGATCTGCTGCCTTAGTATACAAACATGCAAAAAATGTCAGTTTACCCTTGCAAACATTATACTTTCAAATCTTCGCTTGAATACTCTGAAAAACAAAACACAAATGCTAAATTATGTTATCGAATATACATAAAAAAGCGCATCTAGGATGTTTAAATAAATTTATAACATATACAGTATGATAAACCAAAACAATAGTTATTCATCGACAATAGGGTATGAAATATTCTAAAATATTATATCAAACACTGTGCCCCATTTAGCACTAGTCTCACGTCTCCCAATTTAAGATTGTGTTATTTCGTACTATATTGTTTTTGATTTGCGACCATATTAGTTATTGTCAATATCAGGACCTTAGAAGTTAATATAGACAAATTTTCACCTTCAATTTTCTTCATTGGAAGTTATTTTTTTACATATAATCAACTTCCTACGAGTTTTCATTTTTTTTTTGCATTTATCTCGGTCAAATAAAATTACACGATATACACTACAGACTTTTATTAATGAGCTACATGTCGACGCCATTACACATAACCGCGTTTCGCGCCCCAATCCTCTCATACATTTTTTAGCACCTGTTCACGTTAGCATCATTTAAATGAGGTCGTTCACGCCTCTCATTAAAAACAGTAGGATTTATAATAATTATAATACTAATGTACCTTTAAGAGTATTTCACCGAATGACACTTGATTAATTATACGAGAGCTGATCAAAAATACGCTGAACAAATGTTTACAGCAGAAACTACATCTGTGTGAAATAATGCTTCCGATAGCATAAACATTTGAGATAGTCAGTGTCTAGTTTGAACAAGTTGTGACTTGTCAATTGGCTTCCAGAGCCGGAAGAGTGAGGACGTGTTTACCGTGTCTGTCGCCCATCACGGATTTCAAATAACATATTAACATTAAGTTTTGTTTTAAGTTCCAAAAATCTCATGGCATGTTAAAATCAGTGTTTGGTGATAATGTGGTGGATCTCAAGACCGTTTACGTGGTATGAGCGACTTAAAAGTAGAAATGAGTCGGTTGAAGACGAGCAACAGCCGGGACCTCCTTCGACCCCAAAAACAGAGGAAAACATTGCAAAAGTGGAAAAAACGATTCGTTCAAACAGGCGATTGACTATTCGAGAAATGATGTATGGAGAAAAAGGCCAGAAAAATGGGTCAATGGCGTCTTTCTTCATCACAACAACGCGCCCTGCCACACCTCGCGCCTGATCCTCGATTCTGGTGACTTTTGGCTGCAAAAAAGTTTCCTGTCTGTCCACATCCGCCTCTCCGGATTTAGCACCATGCGTCTTCTGGCTCTTTCTAAAAATCAAAGCCGTGCTAAAAGGGAAACGTTTTGACACCATTTGCGACAACATTGAAAGAGCCACGACGGAGCAGATGCAGCCCCTTTCGAAGGAAGCCTTCCAGAAATGCTTCCAATCATGGGAACAACGTTGGAATAATTGCACCGCTAGCCAAGAGGAGTACTTTGAAGGAGATCAATTCAAATTTTAAGTAATCTTATTACTTTGTTCAAAATAAAACTATTCACCGTATTTTCTTTATCAGATCTCGTATATGTTATTATTATTGATCGATGCAACATAAACGTTATCGACTACATCGAGTATACCTTTTATTTTCTGTTTTTTTTCTTCTCTGTTTTATTTATTTATTTGTTTTTTAAACGGGTTAATAGAAGACAGAAATCATCCGAAGTTTTCCATTTTACATGAAATGTATAACCACGAAATTACATGATGAGTACAAGTAGTTAAAACGCTAAATTTTCATCTTATACAATCCTGATATTACGCCTGAATCATTAAAATCATTTTAGCACCGAACTATAGTGTGAAAATTGAGAACCGCCCTCTATCTCGAAATTAATGAGAGGTAGAAAGACGAGATTTGTGGCATACAATTTTTAGTAAAAAAGAGTTTCGATCAATAAATTAGATTTGCTCTATCTCTAACGCAGAACAGCTGATAACATATGAAGTTGAACCACACTGTACAAGGTTATTAGAAATAGATATCGGACATTTATGGGAAGTAATAGGATCACTTTAAGTTAAATGATACTTCCATTAAAAAAAAATAAAATTGTCAATATTTATTACTTATATAAATTGCAATAATGACATCGTTACCGTGTTGAATAAAATGTAATTTTGTTATACAGAATGACCACAAAAACGTAATTTATACCATATCATAACCCCGAGTTATAAGATTACGTGTGGACATGATAAGTAAATACAGAGAAGGGTAGACTAGCGAGTCATAAATATTTAATTTAGAACTGTTTGATCGAAATGACTAAACAACCACCGTTTCCCTGTTCGCAATGTTAAAATATTTTTTGAATTTCAATTAATGACTACGGAACACGCGAAATACGAAATAGATTTTCATATCTCTAAGACATAATATTTATACAATAATTATAATAATACTTATAGATACTATTATTGTACAGAAATTGAATAATTATATTATTAATGTTACAATATCTACATTTACGTGATATAAAAATAAACGTCTATGAATTAATTAATACTAAAATATATCACAGATCATTTGTTGACTTAAGTATTTGAATCTAGATCAATTAAATCATGTTTACACTCAATATCTCAGTACTTCTCTGATACACCGAAATAGGCCTACAAATTACAAACAAACAAAAGAACATATAAATCTAGAGAGCTTTGTTTGTATGTCGATCCATTTTTATGATTTTTATTTATTGATGGAGTTCAATACAACAATTTGTACTTTTTTTGATCTACGATTTATTAAATGTTGTACAAACTCCTGTGACGTGAAAAGTTTTGCCTTATTTTATTATAAAAAACATTTTCGAATAGAAAGTTACTATTTATTAATGCTATTCAATCATTAACATTAAGCATACGAAAGATTTAGAAATCACCCCCGTCCTCGACAAAATGCAATCCTCTCTAGGTTTTTCTCACGTTTCACGTACATTTCTCGTAAGTATTCTTAAGCCCATTATTTATTATAAATCTCGCCTTAATGATAATATGATCACCAAAGGGAGATGAGGTAGTAACAATATTAAAATGTATATTATTTTTCTATTCCCAAATTGAAGATTTTCCTGTTCATTTATAAACAAAAATAATATACACAATTTATATATTCAACAAATATTTAAAACACTTGGGTATTCAACACTTCCAGTAGATCGTGTATACTCCTATCTAATAAAAACGTATCTATATTTAGTTCTTATTGTGCATGCCATCTTAAAAAAAAAAAGCCTAACGAAGTAACGAATCTACAAGGTGTCTCCTTTAAAATAAAACATCCGGAATAACTGTTGAAATATTTTTGTCGGAAAATGCTGTACACGTCAGATTTTCACGGAGGCATCTCTTGACATAAAACCGTTACTGTTACTGATATCCCGCAAGCCATTCCTTTAAATTATTCAAATGAGAAAAGTTGGGTTTTCTCGAATAACGTCCGACACGAGCTCGCAAAACTGTGGCCTGTGTTACCAGTAATTCTCAATTTTGTCATGTAAAAGGTTAATTTTGTAGGGATGGGATGTGGTAAGTTTAAAGGTTCGGAAGTCCTGAGCGATCCAAATTATTAAGACAACCAATTTCATCAAGTGTTCTCGCCAGGTCCATTATATACTTAAGTTGGATAATAGTATTAAATATAAATTAATAGAATTTAAAACCATTCTATCTATGACTAATAAAATAAAACATCGTAAAATCCTAGCTATAGGCAGCAGGTTTTTTTAAATGTAAGTCTGGAAAGGTATCTGCACGATATTCGCAATTCTATTAATCCCATTAAAACTGCAAGCAGCATTTTTATTCGATTAATATTTGCAACAATTGTTATTGGGACAATAACAATATAACGTTATTGGGACAATACAATCTCAAGAATTCCGTTGTACGCGAGAAGAAACCAATTGGACGAATCACTTGATCACAAGTAATTAAGACTGGGTATCGGAATTAACTATCAGTAGAGGGATAGAACTAGGTTATTTCTTATGATAAAAACCGCTGTTTTTATGCCAAGGATATTTTTTTATTTCGGTTTTTGAATTACTTCCCTTACGTTGTCCTGCTTTAAACATAAAAAACTATCGCCTTCATGAAGGCGGAGAAACGTTTCAGATAATGTATCACTTGACCTATGCTCCTACTTTAATATTTTAAGGGGAGTTACTTGCGAAAGGGGGTGCTGGTGACCGTAGCGGTTTTTCGGGTGTGTTTCGTTTTAAATGCGACACGTTGTATAGCTCTTGGTGGTTCTTGTCGAGAGGAATTTTTAAACTAACACATAGTTCACATATGTACTGGAAAGAGAATGTTATAAAACACTTTAGATACGTTCCTCCGAAATCTCTATTTACTAAACGGCTGCTTTCGTGTGTGTATCACGAAATATTTAGATCGATGTACGAAATGCTTTTCGTTCGAATTTCCGACCCATAGATGCTACTACATACCTACATTAGCAGCTAGGCTAATGTAGGTACCGTCATACCTCGTCATTGGCGCCATTTTTTTGTTTTGAGATCTGATAAAGGTTTTTATCTCATAACAATACAAGTTTCATACAACAACAGCGCTGTACATGTCGAATTTTGTGCCTGGAAACTACCATTTGCGGATAGCATTGATTTTCTGTTACCATTTGAAGAAAACTGCTGCAGAATCGCATCGAATGCTTGTCGAAGCCTACGGTGAATATGCTGTTGGTAAATCACAGTGCTTTGAGTGGTTTAAAAAATTTAAAAGTGGAAATTTTGACGTGAGAAACGAAGAACATGGAAGACTACAGAAAAAGTTTTGAAGACAGCAAATTGTACGTAGCATTGTTGGATGACAATGACGCTCAAACGCAACAAGAACTCGCGGATCAATTAATTGTGATACAAGAAGCCGTCCCCATACGTTTGAAAGCCATGGGAAAGATCAAAAAGATGAGAAAATGGGTTCCACGTGAACTGAATGATGAAAGGCAACAAGAAAACCGAAAAACTATTTGCAAAATGCTGATCGCCAGGTACAAAAAAAAAGTCATTTCTCTGTCGAATTGTGACTGGCGATGGAATGTGGATATATTTCGACAATCCTAAGCGTAGTAAAAGATCGTGGGTAACTCCAGGCGAACCATCGACATCGACTGCAAGGCCAAATCGTTATGGAAGGAAGACAATGCTCTGTGTTTGGTGGGATCAGAAGGGTGAGCTCTTATGAGCTGCTAAAATCTGGTCAAACCATTAATACTCAACGCTACCAACAACAAATGATCGATTTAAATCAATGTTTGCGTGAGAAACGAGCAGAGTATCAAAAAAGACAACATAAAGTGATTATTCATGATAATGCGCCATCACACACAGCAAAACCGGTCAAGGAAACGATTAAGGCGTTTAGCTAAGAAATACTTTCGCATGCGGCTTACTCATCAGACTTGGCTCCGTTCGATTACGACTTATTTGCATCGATGGGACACGCACATGCTGAGCAGGGCTTCACTTCTTACGAAAATGTACGAAAATGGCTCGATGACTGGTTTGCTTCAAAAGACCAAACATTTTTTTTTGGGATGGAATCCACAAATTGTCAGAGATGGGAAAAATGTATAGCTAGCAATGGCACTGGGCAATACTTCGAATAAAATATTTTTTATCATTTTCATACACTAAACGTTTATTTTCCATACAAAAAATTTCTGTTTCATATTTACATGCCTTGTAAAAGGCACAGACCAGACGAAAACGATTTTCAAGTTTTAAAAAAATGTATAATACAAAAGTTGTATAATTTAAAATTTACAAATAAAAAGCAGAAATGAACTTGGGAAACTATAGAAGAAATGGAGATGAAAAGTCGATAACTTTAAAAGGGTTGGTAATCAATATTGATATGAAATCAACGTGGCATCATCGTATTCGATAAAGCCATAATGGGGTAGGTAAGGTACAGGTATGATCAACTTATAGACTGATAGAAGTGAAACTTTTTTCGCAATAGGGACTTATTATACAATAGTTCCTTATTATATTAAGGTATTTATTGCAGTACACGACACTAAAATGTAAAATAAGGCAGGCAAGGTAAGGTATACTTCTGAGAAATGTCTAGAATAGGTAGAATCCTTAGTATTCAACATTCTAATTGATAAGGGTGGCGCTAGACCAAGTACCGTTTCAAAGCTTGTGAAATTGTCTACATAACTAATAGTAACGAACTTTTAAAATGCAATGAACAGTCTTAAAGATTGTTTTTTAATTCAAATCTACAATTCTTTGATCATGACTATATTCTCTTTACATTGATAATTAAAAAAAAATCAGACGTAAGAATAATTGAATGCTTCTTTAAAAAAAGACGATGGTATTAATAAAACAGTTATTTAGTCCATAATAAATAAAAAGCAAAACGTCGAAACATGGGTACAAAATAGTGAGGAGGTAATATGTAGTTACGTTGTATTCGATTCCATGTAATTCTACAAAGAAATTGGTTGTTAGATATTAAAAAACCATTAAATGATTCTCTAAAATATTTTCAGGGGATACAAACGACGTTAGAAACGTTGAATAAAAGCAACCTTTACAGCTATATGAACAGTATAATTATTGATCAGGCAATTATTAATTCGTACCCAAGCCAACATCTGATATTCTAAAGATTGTTTTGTAAGCCTTTTCTCTCTTATCACTGAATTTGAATAAATGTATTTCCATTTATAGGATAACATTTATACAGTAACTGAAAATGATGAGTATCAATTGATATTTCAACAAGACGAAGCTCCCTCACATTATATATGCATTGACTGTTTATTTTAATTATAGGTTGTTTCCTGTAGATAAGATCTACGACGCATAGAAAGGAAACTTGCAATTCAATTGACCTCAACGACCGTCTGATTTATCTTCGCTCTTTCCTTCTATTAGACTACTTAAAACATATATGAATGTAAATCGATCTGAATTATTAGAGGATTGTCGTCAGAGTGTTGTCGAATATTATCAAACTGTGCCATAAATAATTCAAATTGTTCACTTAGAGCAGTCTTTATAATTGTATGAAAACAAGTGGAAGATATTGCCAACATTTATTAAATTGTTAGGTAACTAGGTAAATAATTACTGTAATAAATTGTTTATATGAAACTCTTGAAAAATTCGCCAATCAATAATAACTAAAATCTGACCCTCGTCAAAGAAAAATATCGCCGTTAATAATGATCAGTATTTTGATTACTCCTAAATAAGTTGCTTTGAGCCCGAAGAAGCTCGATTCATGTGTGGGAAGCCAGTGAGCCACTCCGTATACAAGCGAGTCTTTGAGTTGTACATATATTTTAGCCACTTAATGCCTACACCTAGTATATGATTATAGTAAACACCATTTTTGAATACCTATCACCCTTATTAACGAAGTTATTGAATTTTTAATAACTAGAAAATTTTGCTCAACATTTTGAGAACTACTGATTTATTTGATCCAGTATATTCATGATACAAGTTTGATCAGACGTACAGCAGCTACTGTTGTCAAATATCCACATTACATTTCCTTCCTTTAGTTGAAAAATAAATGGCCAAAACTTGGAATAAATAAAGCTGAAATGTAGACTGCATTTGTAGTAGGTAAAGTATCGACGTTTAAGAGCTATTTTGTACTTAATTTATATTACAAACTTTCAAATACCAAAGCAGATATATTTTTAGTTTATTACCCAAACTTGTATAAAACGACCTCTCTGCAGAAAGGCGGTTGTGTTACGAAGATTTAAGTACTATTATTATACCATAAATATGAAATCTCTCCAGGATAACACAAAATTTATCCATTGTATGTAAAGACACTGCACATCAGACGACACCATTTGTTAACGTAAAATGCACACAAATTCATATATAAATCTCACCACTGTCTTGTATTGTTTGACAAATTCTAATAGGCTTGTATGATTAGTATTACAATAAATCACTACTTATTAATTTGAATTTTAAAAATACGCCACTACTATCGATATCAATCTGCTATTGTTTGAAAAATTCTAATAGGCTTGTGTGATTGATTGTTTCTACAATGAAAAACCAAAAATTATTAAGTTGAATTTTAAAAATACGGCACTAGTATCGACATGCCAACTGTGTATAAAATTCGTACCGAAACTGAACAAAAGAATGGTCCATCTACGTAAAATCTATCTAGGCAAAATTTAGTAGAATAAGCCTCTAATAGCCAACTTGTACTGTGGATATGTATTGATGGCTGTAGTATACGTGAACGCTAAATTTTGTGATTAACTGTTGTAGTTGACATCTAGTGAAGTTCGGTTCAAATGACTAGTGATCTCTAGAGACTAGTAGACTAATACTGAGGAGACAAAAATAATTTCTGTAAATAATATTTTTAGTAAATAAATATAAAAATAAACAGTTTTAAAATCTTAAAACGGATTTTTCCGCACGTAGAACATCTCTATCTCAAAATTGAGTGTCCGAGAAAAAATAAACCAACACATAAATGCAGAATATGTGTAACTTTTTTCAAAATGGTTCACCATCGTGCTTTCTCATGATCCGTGGACAGGGTGGGGTGTATCCTATCCACCTCAAAATAAATGTCGTCTGGTAGAGACGTCCCTAATCAGAATCAGTCGAAACCTGATCGTGATAACAAAAAAAAAAAAATTCAAATAGTCCACCATTGTGCTTTCTCATGACCCATGAACATGGTAGAGTATGTTCTATCCACCTCAAAATCAATAGGTGTCGTCCGATCAGAATCAGTCAAAATCCGATCGATCCGACACGATTTAGTTGAGTTATCGTGCTAATAAGTTCAAAATGCCGACGATAATGACATACAACAATTATATTTTAAAAACCATTTTTTTTTGTTTTTAGGCCGAAAAACGAGAAAGAAACCCAAAAAAATTTTGTTTTCAATTTTTCTTCACACGATTACATTACTTTTCCGGAGTGCGGAAAAGTAAAAATAAATTTCATTACGTAAGTGAACGAACTCACAAGAAGAAATGATAGATGTTCAGAATATTGAGAAATTAATTTAGCTGGGTTTATACAACTAGTACTGACTGACAAATAAAGTTACAAATGAGGGCATTTTGCTACATAAATCTAGATGAAACCAGAAACATACCGAACGTACTTACGTGCTAACTCAATAGAGGGCTTCGAAGTTTTATGATTTTCTGTCAATATGTTTTCGTTTGTAGTGAAAATTATAATTTAATTTTGTACCTTATTTAAAAACCAATTGACTTACACGAGTAAGATATTTCTTATTTATAAAAATTCACAGTAAAATAATAGATCTATGAGCGAACAACTCACTTAATAAATAAAAAATTATTAACAATTAAAAAAATGTATATTTGGTATTTCAAAAACAAATCTGATTTGTAGCTATTTTGTATATAGCTCTGAGAAACCCGTAATAAACTGACAACAGCGCATTTCTCTGGTAAAATAGTAACAGTAGCTGGCGTACTTGATCAGTGGTAACCAACATGCGACGGTATATTAAAGAAAAATTAATTATTTTTTAAAGAAAAAAATGTCATAATTGTAAAAGTTATATTTTTCCTAGACTAATTTAATTACATTTTTATGAGAAACAGCATATTTAATTTCTGTAAATAACCGTAAGAGCAGAGTTGATCTCTATGTTTATCTTAGACCGGCATTGAAATATAATTTATTGCTTGTGGTTGTGTCAGCACAGGCGTGAGGTTAAAGACGCATCGAATAACGTGGTCAGTCAGTAAGTGGCGATATTACTAAAAAGGCCAGTGTGCGAGTGTGTGTGTGTGTGTGAGAGAGAGAGAGAGAGTTAAGACACCCCCGTGCACAGATGCCCGGCTTCAGGTCGTGGTTCCTTCGAGTGCGGTTACTCGCGGTTTGGGGGTGTCGCGGGCCACTCGATTGACATGATGCAGGTGTGTGTGGGTATACCTATATGGTTGCCCCCGAGCCGGTCATTGGGATGCTTCATCGATGGGCGTCCGGGGGAGCCTCTACTCATTTCAGGGTGACGTCTAGCTAGTCGTTGAAGAAAGAATATATGGTTTGTGAGTATATGTATGATAATATTAACCCAATAAGCCAATGTCTTAGTTATGTTTGAATCTATTGAAATATATAGAACGATGTGATATTAATAGAGGACATGAATAGCAGGGGGCAGAGAACCCCCGGTGAGTACTCTCTCGATTATTTATTTATGCACAGAACAGTAATTATTGTTTTCTTGATTTAATGTCCTGCCACTGGCCTGCCAAGTTATTGTTTTCACATAAATAGAAGAACTGCATTGTGATGACCCGCGTGTGGTACCTAGAGAGGTATGTTTACTTAAGAAATACTTATCAAGTAATTTTATATTTTTACATAATAATGTTCTATAGGGTAAAATACACTAGTGGTATACAAAATATATGTACAACTCAAAGACTCACCGTGTATACTACGTAAGAATTATGCCACTTTCCGATGACTATATGATAAGTCGATTATGGACAATCTCAATAATCGCTTTATCTATCGAAGAGAGGCACTTCTGCATGACTACTATGCTAGATGCGCATCTCATCTCATCACACAAAGCGATCGTTGACCAGAAACATAATAAACAGAAGAGGTTATCGATTTGTATGCCTCCTTAGAACAACTTCCCGCCGTGTAAATATTGCGCACCTTTCAGAAATTCACATAGAGAACTCACATTCATAATATTAGTAGCATAGCCGGTGCCAATACAAACAAAGCATTATCCAACAAAGATATTTATAAAAAATGATGTATGCATTATACCTTAGGTCATGCTAAATAGGTTACGCTCAACATATGACGCGCTTATAGTGCTACAATATTTTTAGATGGAGGGACAAAACCGTTCATACAGTCGTAATCACTAAAGAGCGGCATCACAGAAATATTATTTTCAATAAAAAGAGATGGGTATTGTATCAAGACTAGATTCCACCTACAACACAATTTAACGTTCGCATGTTACATATCTGCTATATGTGTTTATATTGTCAGTTGTATGATGAATAGTGTCAGTTGTACAATCGTGCTTTAAACGAAGATCTACCTATCTAGGTAGATTCAAAGATCTACCTCGCTTTGGTACTCAAGAAGAGGAAAAGGAGACAAAGAAAAGCGTGGATCAAAAACTGGAGAAATAAATGGATATGGGGCAATACTTCGAGAACTCACTACTGAGCCAAACGATTATCGTAATTTTTTGCGTTTAACTGACGTTATATTACATAATATGGCAATATACTCCTCACACGTAAACATAATATTGACGCCGCCTCAATATGTTGACGGACCTTAAGAAAAATGAAAAAGTTTTAATTTTATTCAATATTTTTTCAATATTCTATTCAGACGATCAATATATTGATCAATATCGATATTGATGCAATAATATTGACCGTGAAGGTGGGCCAAAGGGGGGATGTGATCTCGTGACGCTGATGCCACAGCTTAATTGAGCAGCTGTAAAAAATCTGTTGCAATATGGGAATGAAGTTGAACATCTTAAAAATGTTTCTTTGTATTTAATATGTCATTGAAAGTGGACAAACTTTCCCGTTCCCCTGAAAATGATCATTCTACGTCACAAAAGTTACCGGAGCAACCCAATAGTTTTGTTTTTTGTAAAAAAATCACCAGGAACGTTCTTAACCGTTTTAATATATTCAAGAATATTTGCAAAGACTCTGACAACACTAACCGTCGACATTCCATTTATTTAATTGGCGCAGGAATAAAATTTAAATCACTTGCCTTTCCATAATTAAGCGTTTCATTGTAGTAGTATTATTTAGTCTTTCACACTAATTGTTGTGTCATCTAAATCCACTACCACATTTTTTAAAAGAATAATATCAAAATTTTTGACGTAAAACACAACGACCTCATCCATAATGAGTTATAACAGGTTTTGTGGAAGCGGAAATTCTGGGCAAAGGTCCATTGCAAGTGTATACTGGAAACTTAAGAAATTATTTTGTTACTTCACTCACAAATCTATCTACATTCATAAATCCTTAGCGTACTAATTCACACAGACGATGTATGGGAGAACGGTTATATGCAGCATGTTCGGTAAACAAGTTTGTAATGTGCGCCCTGTTTTTGGTATGTATGCGGCATCATCCGTTATTAATAACAGTAGTTTTTATGTTCCTTTCTGCAGGATTTGGAAACACTAAACGTTTTTCGACAAACTCCGTGCTGTTCTTCAATAATTCAATTTGAGAGTAGAAATGATTTTATCTCTGTACTAGCATGCAACCTTACAATAATTCAAATCGCAACTGATCGTCCTAGTGTTTCAGTAGTTTCATCAACTGACGTTCCCACAACGTTCTTTTACTTCTTCCCGGATATACTTCATGTTTTTTTTTTCATGAATTGCATTCAGATGTCGTCTTAATACTCTGTTCGCTACTGTCTTCAACGATATGTACGACAATGGGCGTTTTCACACTAGCCCACCGACACGACAACATTTCATGTAAATCAAATGGGAAGCGTTCTCACTCGCCGATATGCTACTTTGGCGTTAACACGGATAAAGAGTGCATTTTTGCCCCGACCGGGAATCGAACCCGGCTCTCCCAGTTTCCGGCTAGTTGCTCTGACCGCTGAGCTATCGAGGCACACTCATTATCCTTGCTAATGCGCCAATTTTAATGCGTCACTACAGTACTCCCTCCCTAGAGACATGGTTTTGTCTCGATACAATTTAACGGAATGTGACCGCGTTCGCCATTCTTACGAACCGTTGTTCGGTAACCCCCGGACTGTAGGGCGATGGATAAGACGGGAATCGAATCCGCGAATTTGAGATGTAAGGGAGGTTGCATATACTAGAGCGACGAATCACGTCGGGGTCACCACTTTGGCGTTAGCACGGATAAAGAGTGCATTTTTGCCTCGACCGGGAATCGAACCCGGCTCTCCCAGTTTCCGGCTAGTTGCTCTGACCGCTGAGCTATCGAGGCACACTCATTATCCTTGCTAATGCGCCAATTTTAATGCGTCACTACACTACTCCTTCTCATTCGCTGGTGTCGGTGTCGGAAAATGTGAAAACGCCCAATGCTTTGCATGAATCATCAGCAATCTTAAAATCAGTGCTTTGAGGTGTTACTCAACCTCAACGATTGAAATGTGTTTTTGTAAAGAAAAAAGGTTTGCCAAGGTTACTCTTGGAACCTAGCTGCATCAATATTACATTAAATTGTTACTGAATCCACCCGACTCTAAAATGGAAATGGAGATATTACTTTTTCCACTAGGCTTGGTATTATTGTACTTATAAAATTACTTTGCGCTGTTTAATACAAAACGCCCATCTTGGCGCTAAATATTGATCTAAGATCCCTGGTTTTAGGTCGAGCAATACTATTTCTCTTTATCCGTCTTATTGCTGTAAACCTGAACCGTTTTTAGAGGTAGGCTGTCCAATTCCCCGGCTAGCTTCGATCCCTTACGACAATACGCCATTCACTCTGACGCGACAGTGAGTCAGAGCTAGCGAACGGGATCCAATGAGCCAGGAACAAGGAAATTCCTGCCTCGTTGCACCCCGTCGACTACCGCCTCTTCGTATGTTCTTCTGTCTTTTTATATTCTTTCTTCGCCGACTGTAGTTTAATATAAGCAGATACTTGTGAATTTATTTTACGCCAATAGAGTCGATTAATACATGTATAGAACGACCCCCCGGTCGTTACACCGCCTGTCTTGTATTCTATAGGATCTTTCAATAGGCACGCTCAAAATTTGTTAGGTTATAGCGGCCATGTTGTTAAAGCAACATCTGATATTGTGAATTGTTCAGTAGTGTATGGCAAATCACCACGGAAGGTTATGGAGTTCAACAACTTGTGCATATTATCAAATTTTATTCTCAAAATCAGTGCTCCGCTCGAGAAACGTTTCTTGCATTACGTGATTTTTATCCTCGCCACAACCGTCCCGCCGAGTCGACTGTTCGACGTTTGGTCAAATTCGAGTCAACCGGTTTGATAAATAATCAGCCAACACCCGTGCGTCGCCGAAACGCATGGTCTGCCGAAAACATCGCTGCTATATGTGATAGTGTGTGGGAAAACCCGTGGCAGTCAATTTCTCGTCGTTCACAAGAACTTGGCCTTTCTGCGACATCAACCTGGCGAATTTTGCGTTGGGACTTGGGTCTGCACCCGTATAAAATCCACCTGACCCAGGAACTTAAGGTAAATCACCACGGCAAACGCCGTGTGTTCGCTGATTGGGCTCTCGAGCAGTTGAAAGTTGACACAAATTTCCCCAAAAAAAAATCATTTTTAGCGACGAGGTCCATTTTTGGATGAATGGATCTGTGAACAAGCAAAATTGTCGGATTTGAGACGATACCAACCCACATGAGATACACCAGCACCAAATGCAGCCCGAGAAAGCCACTGTTTGGTACGAATTTTGGTCTGGCGGAATCATCGGTCCGTATTTCTTCCAAAACGAAGATAAGCAAATTAAAATGATTTTTACTACATATAACTTTTAGGTAAAGCTAACTATTAATATGTACATAACATATTACTATATAATAGCATGTAGTAATGATGTCTTAATAATTTGTATCTCCAAGGAAAAAAATTACGCACGGTTATGGAAGAAATGAGAATGTACTGACAAGGAGAACGTTAAACAAAACCCCGTTCTTTAATACGCACTTTTCTCCATTTTCCAACACAAAAGTTATTCCGAAAACTCCAAAACCGCTTTGGACTTTCGGTTCTGGATTTTCAAATTACCTCATAAGTCTTACAACTCAAATTATTACCATTATTATGTCTGTGGAGCCAGTAATATTTTTAATGAATATATCAGAGTAATTTAAAGAACAACGTAGATTAATCGTAAGTTAACATAGATTAAGAATTTATAAACTCAATTGCAATAATAATTCAAAAAGTGTTGGACACCGCTCAAACTAAATTTCATATTTTTTAAAGGACCAATAAATGTATTAAATCAGATACACCGAAAAGTATTTGTATCCAATTATATAAAAATGCCAACAGTAATTCTGGTTAAAACAGAAATAATGTTCAACTCTATAAACGATATCCATGTTTTTAATCATATCTGTTACCTTGATATCTATAACAGTACTGAATTACAGATAAGGGATAAAGTAATTTCAGGTATAGAAAGTACTAAGTATGTTTTATTTTATGGTTTTATTAAATTACGTTAAGAATTTGACTTGCATTCAATAAAAGTTAAGGTTACGTTGACTTGCGAAATGTTCCAGGTATAGAATTAGTAAAATGTGTAAAGGGTGTTCAATTAAAAAGAAGGCATAAGGAAGATATATTTCTTTTGATAGAAAACAATTTTTTTTTTCAAATCCGAATTATATTTTTAGACGTATCTATGTATATGGCATTAAAATATTTTCGTACGATTACAAGTAAAAGCTGGTCATTGAAATGCGGTCATATGCTTCAATAACTTTGAGAAAGTGTGTAAAAAAGTTTTATTTTATACACAAAGAGGAATAGTTCAATAAGGACGATTCAGTGTGCTTTTTTGTGGACACTATTTTGAGAGAAAATATTAATGGTCAAAAATTAATTCCCATAAAATGATAATGCGACAAAAAATATTTCTCATTCTTCTTTGGTCTTGAATAACTATAATATTCTGTTCTATTTTACAATTGTTTAAAGTTTGTCCATGCAGAAATGGCTTCCTTTCTCTAAAATCTCAGACTGCAGAGGTGAAGGTTACACATAGAGACGAAGACAATATACCCATGTGCAGAGAGCAGTACCAAGCTCCCTCCGTTGACATTCGAATTCAAGCATACAATGATACCAATATAGAACCCAAACCGCCTCCCCAGACCACAGTATGAATGACATAGTTATAGCCACCGCTATAGAATACGATAGGTCGTCCATCCACGTAGTGTCCACGAAGCAACAAAATTGCATTTTTATTAGCTCCCCATCGAATCATTCACCATATGAATGTCCATCGGATTCACATTATACAGTTTCATAAGCTTGATATTGTTTCCCATTTAAAACGATATATTCCGTCAGCATACTGCTTTTAGAAAAAAAATATACTACTTATATGAAGTAAATTCTTCCATGTTATGCCATGGCTGCCGTCGAATTCGTTTTGACGTTTCGCTGATTTCATCAGCTTTTTCAGAGGAAATCCAAAGACTGTTTTGTCAATCTTTGGACAATATCAATGTTCAGCTTTCTTCAGACGAATTCAGCGACTCCAGAAGAGTTTACTTCGTTGAACAATGGCCGTGAAAGCATCAGTCCTACTATACTATTTCTTCTTGATTGAGAATATCTGACGAAGGAACAATATAAAATTCTTAACCAGTCTCTTCTTTGGAACTTGGACCCCAGAAGAATGTAGACCACTTGGAGATAATTGAAACTGTATCGAAAGCAGATGACATCTTAGTGTTGGGATAAAAGTTTACACTTCTTATAGAATTACACATGATGGAGGAGTATTCCAGTTTTTTAAATCATTTCACTTGATGAATAATGAAGTTATTCAATACTATATTTTGCCTACATTCTTTGCTAATACCTATACTCACTCTCATTGTATTAATATCGTCTTAATCTTTTCACATAAACTATACATGCTATATAGTTCTATTTCTCACGCAGTTGCAATAAGAGTTTCCCTATTTTATTTAACTTCACCTCAAGTCTGGACCAAAACTATCCTTTGATGGTCATTTCTTGAAACATGCATGCTATATTAATTTTCCAGCTAACATGAAAATTGCACTTCATTATAATTACAGTACCCTGTAAGTAGTTAACAAGGGTCGAGTAAATCCACACCACCCTCAGCAACCTTCTATTAAATGTGTCCCTCTTTCAGGTAGCGCCTTTAAACCTGTTGATCGATCTTACACATAATATGATGTAAGACCTTTATATATATGTTCAGACTTTCACGACGCTGGAAGTTTCATTTTGATAACCACATTGGATTATAATTAATTTAATACATTCCCATCGGTTTTCCTACTGTCTGCTGGTCTCTTATAATATATTTCTTTCACTGAATAAGATCTGAAACTGAAAATCTGAAACCTACATACATGAAATTGAAAATAGATCAAGTACTCAAAGAAACCTACAACTGTTTCTACATTTCCAATGGTCAAATAACATAACTTCCCAAGCCGCCTCGTCGTACGTATTCCATATTATAAAGCAGTTTCTTTCAGTCTTCTCAGAAGTTCACAGTAACAGCACGCAGCGGCCACACCCTGATATTCCTCGAAATGGACTCGTCCTTACATTTCCCCACTCGTCGAGTCGCAACGGAACAGCTGGAGCACGATTTCTGTCCCGGACACCGTCAAAGTGCCGTCGCTGTGTAGTTTTCATTTCTGCTACAAGTCGTCCAGTGAATGGTGAAATAAAAAAGGCAGTGTTGGGGAATTTCTGTGTGGATTTTTTAAATTTCGTTTCGTTATTAATCGCGATCGGTGTGTTCCGTCATTTGGTGCACGTGGCGGAGAAATCAATAAAATATCCCACCTAAGGAATACCTGAGTGCTTTCATTTGTATACTTGTAAATTGTGTTTAGTATAATCCGAGAGATGATTAGTGGTTAGTATTTGAGAATTCAATAAGTAGTATTGATTCTTAACTGTTCAGCAATATAATGAACTGGGTACTTTACGTTTGTCAAACCTGAAAAGTCAATTGGCAATAATAATTTAAGGCTATAAGACTGTGCGTCGTAGGCCAATTAATTAGTTTATTGTAAAAGGTTCGTGACTGCTTACACACTACACTTATCGGTATATCGATGAATATGTAAACCGTTGGTTCATTGTTGAAGCCAAATGGCATAATCGACATCGACAATGTTTGCTTTCTTCTAAAAGCTTTGGATAACCTTGTATTAAATTTATCTGTAGACGGTTCTTTTGAGTACCAAAATGTTAATATACCTACATAGTTTAAAAAATATGGCGACTCGTTTCGGGACTCTTAACAGATATCTTCATATTAGAAACAAAAGAATTACATACTGTGTTCAGTTCATTTATATTGTTAACATACAAAAGGACAACAGTAAAAAGAATGCAGGCGTAATATGAGTAATGCCCAGCAATATTCCTTATTCTCTTAAAAAAAAAAAAAAAAAATCAAATGGCACTGGATATATTTCTTTACTATCATGGATCATGTCATTCTTTCTCCATACCTTTTAAGCTTATACTTAACATAATTTTGAATTCATTTGGCGCCACACTTGGTAGTCAGGTAGCTACCATAGGAGGCGGCCTTGTTACCATTTCACCACTTCAATATAAGGAGACGTTTAGCGACAAGAAATATTTTTCAATATGGCATATGCCCTTGAACGTAATGTTATATAAAAACATAACCTTTAAACGTTGAATTCTAGGTAATCATGATCGAGAGGATTTTTCGTAATTTATAACGGAATAATGACCACAAACCAATTGTGGATACCATTTCGTGGATACTATTTTCACTGCTATTTCTCTAAAGTGCAATATGCGAAATGGAGGCACAATCAGGGACAGTTTTTTCAATTAATATTAGACGAATAGAAAATTATCTTCAACCTGGAGGATGGAGTTTGAGAACGCGGAAGATTTTAACAGATCTAAAAACAAAAATTACTTTTATTTGATTTTGGTAATTTTCAATTTAATGTTATTCGAATTGGTTATCTTCACCAACGTGATTTGAATTAACTATTAATCAAAACGTTTTAATGTCTAATTCGTTACATTTCAAATAGACCACAACTAGTCTCACACTAGCCTGTAAGATTAATTTACAATTGATATTTGAGATTGTAGTACTGATACCCATTTTTCGTCACACGCAGTACATGTTTCACAGGTTATTTGAAATACGAATATTGGCTAAAAACGAGGTTGACATGATGCAAAAAATGGTCAAAGTAACTGATTTCGATAGTCTAATTAAAAAATGGATAACATAAAAGCTATGTAAAAATATTATGTATAACCAAATGGCGAATAAAAGATACAATGACATATATTTAAGCAAATATTTAGGTGATTATTGTTTTTACTAATATTTAAATCAGAGTGGCAAAATATAGCTATTGACAAATTGTTTTAAGTATACGACAAAAGGCCAACACAACTAATAGATGATTTAACTTAATTTTAAATGGAGTTCTTCAAAATTGAAATATTAAAATCTTAATAAGTAAAACTACATAACGAAAGTGGTTCATTGTGAGACGTTATGATGATACTACTAATTTCTCAATAGACATGAAATATCGTTTGAATAATAATTAGTACTCGTAATGTAATTATTAAATGAAAGTGTGTCGAATGTTATAATGCACTTACAACACCCCAAGGTAAAGTGGAAATACGAAATTGTTGTGTCTATAAATTGTTCACTTATTATAACTAATATAAACAATATTAGTTTCTTGTTATAATATAAATTTACACAACTTCAAGTACCAAATGGTTATTATAAATGTTTAAATCAAAATTAAGTTAATACTTCAGTATACACTAGCAAATATCCGAAAAATGTTACTTTTTAATGGGTATGCAAATGCCAAGGCAAATAATGAAAGAATTCATTATTATAATTTATTTATCACATCTGCTACCAGCCAGATTAACAAGAAGTGTCGACTAAAGTGTTGATCATTTGTAAACACATAACAAGAACAAGTACTTTATTTATCTGTATTTTCAGAATCATGCCAAAGGAGATTATTGTAACATTTCAGCATAAGAAAAATTATGTAGGTGTTATTTAGCTGGAAAATTAATTTTCAAAAACAATTTCAGATATAGGTACTTTTGTAAGGAGTAACGGAATAAAAAGAAATATCCGATAATATTTAGAAATAAACTTGCTGAAGTGCTTTTTTATATAACCCCAGACTGATGAACTGCTAATTCCAATTTCGAAGATTTGGAAATACCGCGTAAAATTCAAAATGTCACTGAATTTATAGGTTGGAAAAGTATATGATTTCACCTTTCACTAAACCTACATTAATATTAGTTTATTTCTAACCACAATTCTGACTAACAGCTTATTTAGGTATTCCCTGATTTACATTTAAAATAAATTGGTGAATTCCCAAGACATGTTTTACTTTTTTCATTATTTATTTAACCTTCGAGAATGGAAATATTCCGAAAATTTCGGACACAAGAATCAAAATATAGTCGCTGTAATTTTTTTAACCCATGAATGGCACCCTCGAAAGTAACACTAAATCAAAGCATTCAGTAAACTAACCATATACTTTCTGGTCCTAATACACAAATAACTTTATAACCTTAAACTATAACAAAATAGCACAATCTTTTTTTGGCAAACTCGACAAAGAGTTTGAAAAATTTATTTTTTTAAAGCTTGTTTATTAATAGACTGTGATAGTGAATGATCACATTGTAGATGGAGAGAGGTAACGAAAAGTTCGATATAAAAAACACTAGACTTAGAGTTCTGGGGAGATTTAAAGAAAATCTGAGGAATTGTAGAAGGAATTGGTATAAAAACGCATCGCAGCAGGGGTCTAAATTAACCTTTGAAGAAACCCAATCGCATACGTCTTTCTTTATTTTTGTCAGCATTCAATCATATACCTAGTAGTACTTTGACTATATTCTATGAAACTGCTTCATCGGATTACTATCAGACTCTTTCTCAGAACATTAGTACATATATACCAATTTCACTAACACCTCATTCTGAATATAATAAACATAATACGTATTTTAATAGCAATTTCAATGGGTATACTGACAGTGGGTTTTATGGGACGAGGCTAATGGTTTGGGCTCGATTTTAGTACAAATTAGATAACGCAAATCTATTTTAAGTATTTAAAAATGTACGTTAACAATAAACACAACAAAATAGAATTTAATTAATAATGTTTCTCAATATTATCATTATCAGTTTTAATAATTTTATAAAAATATATGCACTTATAAACATAAGTCAAAACTATAATGCCGTCATTAAAGCCAACTGTAAAATTATTATAAAATTCAAGATAAAACTAGTCACGTTAAATTCAAAGCTACAGATAGCAATAAACAATATCCACTACAATTAAACAATAAAATCGTCATTATTTATACCACGTAAATTGATTTAACGACTCCTTATCTTCGCTTCACAAACAAACACAATTGTTTACGAGGAAAAGATATGCCACGTAACAGTTCTTGTGCCTTTTTAAAGAACTCGTGAACAGCGAACACGAATAAGCAGCATGAGAACGATTACATCCAGCAGGAATCATGAATGTAGTTCATCAAATATGACAAACGTTTGAAGGCCTATCTATAATACTATCGACAATAATGTAATGACTAACGACGAACTACATATTTTGCGGCGTACGTTTCTATTTTGCGATTCACGAGCTAGGCGCTATTGATATAAACTTTATTTGCTTAATCCAATTACACGTGTGGTTCTCATTGCACAGACGCAGCGTTTGTTTGTTACCTTCCAACAAAACGGAAAATTAGTTCATTGTCAATAATAAATTTTGTAATTATCGTGCGAATGTTGTTTACAATCCTAGATAAAGTTTGATGCTGAGGAACTACTTCCTCAAGCGTGCATTATATCTTGGATGAACTTATTTTATTGTTATAAAATTTGCGACGCTCTTGAAAACTGCTAAATACCTATTCATAAACTTCATGTTTCGAATACAATAAATTTCATATTCTAGACAATGCAGGACTTTAAACTAAATTATTATGATAATGTACCTTAAAATATTGCCTATTATTTATATAAACTGTTTTACGAGTTTTTTTTTTTAATTTTGACTAGGTTATCAAAAGTTATATTTCACATAATTCCTTTATTTTAGTGCGCATTCATCAGAAATGAACAGAATTAACGCGATAACAGGCGCATTGAACGTCGTATTATCTCGGTTATGCTGTAAATATTTCAACCTGTGTTTATTTAAAACATCACAATAAAGGTTTCTCTCTCATATCAAGTTTTATAGATAATATAAATTATACTGCAATATATGTTTTTGCGACAAACATGAAAGTTCAAGGCAGTTTGGTTACGAACGCTTTTCGCTTTGAATTAATTAACACATTATATCTTGCATTAATTTCTGCAAAAGTTCAAATTCCCAACAGTCGCGTAATTCAACGCTTAATTATTTCGTTTGCGATCTCTAGCAATGCTACCTCCAAATTTGCTTACGTGGCAATCTATAATTATCTATTTCAGTAGTCAATCAATAAGTAGACAACCAATGGATAGCTGTTCCACTACGAAACTGCAGAACTGTTCCACTAGTTCTGCTTGGTAACGTGCTTATGTAATTTCAAGGATTCTCTTTTATAACATGAAATGACCGACAGACCTCTAAAAGCCTATAGTAGTAACGATCCATAAATAAAACATCTCAAAGGTCTATTCTGTTTCTTTCCTTTATTTTTCGTAGTGAAACGACCCTCATATACGACGAGTATACGACCTCGAACTTATTTTTTACTTCGTCAACTAAATACTTAATTTATAAATAAACCTCCAGTTAAATAACTAAAACAATAATTGGCTATGAACAGACCAGAAAGTACACGAGTCTATCTTCCAACATTTACTCTACAGGAATTCTTATACCTATATTTTGCACGCCCCGCTACAAATGAACTTATCGATTACCTCTCTGGTATTATGAAACCATATCTACGTTAATTCGATCAAGGTCACGTCAAGGCATAAATAAAATTACGTTGCCACAAATCTAAATGTCATAAGAAATCACTCTAAACGTATTACATATCGGAAATTCCCCGACTACAATTAATAAACAAAAACGATTTTGAGTCCTTCAAATGGCTCTGATAGCGACTTCCTAAAGCTACATTAAGCATCATTTGTTATTATTACTGTCGAGCTTTGTTGCGCTGTCCGAGTTACAATGCCCACACTGATGGGCCTGGATTTTATTAAATAACTTCCCGCGGACCCCAACTGCTTCTATAGTTCTCGTTCAACCACGATCCATGAAACAAACCAATGAATTTTTCAATAAAATAATGTTCATGTTTACAATAGAACTCAGAAAGTATAAATGTAATCATTTAGGCTAGCAATGGGCGTTTGGAGTGCCTCTAAACTAAGGCACATCCTCTTAGATGGTTGACTGTCGCTGATATTAATGCCACAATAATAAAAAACACTCATGTGTTTCTCTGCCAATATTCCTAATATTAAGCGAGGAATCATGCGCAGTATAGCTGCACCTGTCACAAAATATCAGTTGAAATTAGAATTTGTCGTGTTGTCAACATGTACAACGCGCTATAGTCTGATTAAAATCAGAACTGATCATTATTAAAATATATGTTATAATAACTTGGCATTTAGTATGACTTCATAACAGGAAATAAAAAAATATTTAAGGCTTTTTTGATGCCTGTTAATTGTCAGAATCAATGAAAAGATTATGAAATTATATCGACGTATAGTCAACGTAAAATTTTTGCGATCCGAAATTAATTTAATAATAACCAAACATTGGTATTACTACGGTGTACGGTGAGTTTTCAGAACAAATCTTAATTTTCCTATCAACGAGGTAAGAAAAATGGTATAGGATCGAACTTTTATTTTGTGTTAGCTGTACATAAAATCCAAAAATCGTTATGTATAAGTGTTTAAACATGTTTAAGTATTCTAAAGATTTATTTGTTTAAATAATTGTATTCATTTCAACTCCAAATAAAAAGATAAGTATATTTGCTTAAGATATAAACAACTGTACGTAAGAATGAAAGTTAAAACATTTTTTACCGCCTAGTTAAAACTACAACACTCATTAATTTGTAAATTTTTTTTATTTTTCCAAATTTTTTTCATTATATTTAAATACGCTTGTTAGTCACAAGACATTTTCATTAGATTCCTTGCCAATCATCATACAAGCACCGTTTTGCCTTTAACGCGATTATGTAATAACAAGGCGCGATAATACGACCTATCATATATTTTCGCTTTTACATAAAACTATACCTCTTTTAGAATGCCATTTATCTAAATTTTTCACCCGTTTATGAAGGATGGACTCCTATTTCGTTGACGAAAATTCTTACGCATATGACGATAATGGTTATTCGAGTTTTAAAATTTGACAGACGTTTTAAAACGGATGGTCGAGGTTCAAAAGGCCGACTGAGGTTTTATATCGAATACAAACATTTTTCGCTTAAAACTATTTTCTTGGAGCGTTGTAACAAGCCAAGCGCATACGGCAAACATTAAAAATGAGTGGAGTTTGTGTTTTGTATACCGGTCGATCGCAATTTCTGAACTGGAAATTTTAAATGATAAAATCTTTTGTTCGCAATAATCAACCAAGCAAAAATATATTATACCGTTGCAATTTCGCACTGAAACAGCTATAGTATTATTAAAACCTAATAATAAACTATTGCGAAATGTTGTTTATTCTTTCTGTCCTTTATTAGCTAGGTGACCAGACGCGGAACAATGCCTGGTAAAAAAAGATGGGAACCTATAGCCGGCTAGTGATCGCCGGTAATGCGGGATGGACTGTCCTGTTGGTGTTAGTCGTAGCAACTGCGGCACATACGAGGCACGGAGACGGTGTCGTTTCGATAAGAGCCCCAGTGGGATGCACGTACCTGAAGAACAACGCCCTACAATGCCAGAACAGGTCTGCCGACATCTTCGTTCCTATCGGAGTGACGCGCCTCGAACTAGAAAACGTGCCCGCTGGGCCTTTGGACGCAAGAAACATCCACCACTTGCGGTGGACTAATAGCGAAATAAGCAATCTTAATAGCGCCATCGCCAATCCTCAGGCGCTGAGGATATTAGATCTGTCTTTCAACAACGTAACAGTCCTACAAGACCGTCAATTCCAAAACTACACTAATCTGATTCACCTGAATCTATCCTATAATACGATCAACGATCTTCCAAGAAACGTTTTCAGAGAAAATGAGAATTTTCGAACTTTATGCCTGTCGCACAACCTTCTGAAGCGGATACCGTTTCAAGTGTTCGCGCCCATGGAACGCTTGTACGAATTAGATCTATCCTTCAATTTCTTAGTGACGTTCCTAGATCACTTCTTCAAATTTAACAAATACATCGAAATTCTCTTACTCAACAATAACAATATCACGAAAATCACCTCGAATGCTCTCGCCGATTTGACTGAACTTAAAAGACTTGATTTATCTTACAACTCCATACAAAACGTTTCTAGAGGGCTATTCGATGCCCTTCCAAAACTGCAGTACTTAAACTTATCCAATAATCCACTGGTGAAAAATTTGCCCAGCGGAACGTTCCGCGGCTTAATCAATTTAAGGAATCTAGATCTCAGCGGAAATAGTCTCACCCAGCTATCATTCGGGTTGTTACACTTTAGCCCGTTGTTGGTATCTTTAAATCTAGATAACACCTTGATAGAGAAGATCCACAACACCGAACTGTTAGGTGTGCCTGATTTGAAGGTGCTTAACATAAGGAATAACAAGAGGCTGAAAGATATAGAAACTTATGTTTTCGCTGATACTCCCAGCCTAACAGAACTGGACATCAGCGGAAATGCTTTAACGTTCCTGCCGCAATCCATTGCCAATTTAACCAATTTAACGAGGTTAAATATATCTGACAATCCTTGGGCTTGTGACTGCCGAATGCACTGGTTCGCGTCGTGGGCCATGAAAAAGCGACAGTCGAATTTGACAATGTCAGATTTGAGTTGCGGACCGTACGCTTACCCCAACGATATGTTACCCACACTGCAACATTTGAATTGCACCAGTCCTAGGATAGTGTATAAAACACCCACGAAGCTTTACCGCCTGAAATCCAACGCACTGTTAGAGTGCAGATACGCTGCAAATCCACCACCCTCCATAACATGGATAACGCCCAAGCGGGAGGTTTTCCACTGGAATCCGGACACCAGCCTTCCGGACGTCTTCAACAACCACCCGCATGCCCACGACAAATACATGACGCCGATAAGAATCATTCCACCTCGGATACAAGTGTTAAGCAACGGGACACTTCTGGTGAAAAACGTAACGAGGGAGGATTGTGGTCGGTACACCTGTTACGCCACCAACCCCATTGCCAACCTGACGGAAGACGTTTTGTTGCACATCGATCCAACGGATTGGAACCAGATCCGAATTATAAGCCTAATTGTAGGCACTCAAAGCGCTGCCGGTTTTCTAGGACTGACCCTCCTTATTCAGTTCATCCGTTACCTACTCAACAAGTAAGTACTGGTTAAAATATATGCATTTAAAAAGTCGCATCATACTGCTAGTTCATCAAATGTTCCAAATCCATAATATATCAATGAATCAAAATATAATCGAATAATATATTATTAGGTGAGGTTCTCTATTAATTATTCGTTTCTTCCTGCAAGTATAAGAGTATACCACAAATAAAATCAATGTTGTGTGGGACCTATTAAATAAGAATAGTATTCCCCACGACCTACTAAATTCGAATAGACCTGAGAAGTAGAACGATTGAATTACGATGCTGGCCTTAAATTTTCATATAAAACAATGAGTGGGAAATGGCGTTGCAAATTCTTTGAAATAGTCATGGTTTATTATTGCGATCACTATTCTTACTCCATCAAAATGTGAATTTGTAACAAACTTTAATACATAAATGTTCGTGCAGAATTACCTATTTAAAAATCGTACCAGGAATTTACCACGGATGCAATAAAAATAACTGTTTATTTAGACAATTTTTGGCAAGTAATGGTGGTACGTAATATACTTTAAATTTCGGGAAGTGATAATGAACTAAGTGTCTATTACGAGGTAATTTGCAGTCGGAAATTATACATGTTTTCGAAATCTTTATTCGTAGACGTCACATGTATTTATTTTTAGAGAAAATAGAGAAAATTTCAAACAATATTGCTGCAACTCAATATGTGCATCAAAACAATTTCTCATGCTCATAATGCGATGAATATTCTTAAATCGGTTATCTTCTATTTTCAGGTTTGGCGTTCTCAACAACTTTTGCAGTTTTTGCAAACGGGACCGCGTATCGCCAAGAGCCAGGCAAATATATGCCATGCTCGATAACATCGAACAATACAAGAGCCAGCAGTTGGAAAGACTCAGGGAAAATTACACACAACAGGTAAAGTTCAAGGGGCAAGCTCTAGTGCCATTCGTACCATGCGTGACGTTGTATCGGTGACCTTTTAATGAACAATGCACCCAGTACAGCACCTATTTGCATTAATTATTGCAACCTATCGGTTACAATTTTTCGGACAACGATAATATCAACGTCTACAAAGAATGCTTTTATTTTTATAGGTTCATAGGATAAGGGACAACTGTGCCCAACAGATGGAATGGATACAGAACAGCTACCAGTCCCAGGCGAAACATTTAAAGGATTTCAGAGATATAGGGACACAGCACTTGAGCACGCTCCGTGGGCAATATTGCGATCAGGTGAGAAATATGTACATGAGTAGAAATTTGTTACTATAAGCATAAAATTAGGTTTACAGAAATTACACAAATTATACGTTATTTTTTTCGCAGGTTAAAAAAGTACGAGACTATTCCACAACCCAGCTGAACTGGGTGAGAGAGAATTACGTCTTCCAGCGCAACAAAATCAGAAAGTTTAGCGCCCACAAAGTGCTACAGCTGAGGGAGACCTACAAGTACCAGCAACAGACCTTGAACAAGGTGCTAGAGAACTTGCCGAGCCTCTACTTCGAGAACTGTCGAGCGGGGACATGCGGGCGAGCGGAATCGTTGGTCTTCGACCCCCACGACGCCGAGAGCATCGACTGCTACATCAAATCCAAGATAGAAAGACTGGCGAATCTAGACATGAGCACCACCGACGTCACACAGAGCAGGATGTCGCTCTATTACACCCCGTCCGAGAGATCACTGGCGGATAAATCGTCCACGGATGTCCTCGCCGGTATCCACATAAACTACATTGAAGATGCGCCTAAACGGTTGATGTTAGACGGGCCGTCGACATCGAAATGTGCGGATATGCTCGAGGACGGTGAGGTGGAACTCACAAACTTACATACGAAAACAGTGCAAAATAAGCACCCGTTTCAGCCTGAGGTTCACCAGAGCAACGCGCTGTGATAAAGTGAGTACGTCATGGTGTAGGATTTGTCCCTATAGTGCCAACTTAAGCAGCAATCCGAAAGGCTAATTATTTTTTTCCATTTGTTATTCACGAAACGAATGCCAAAAGACTTATTTATTTAAAGTGCTATACGATTTTAGTTTGTTTCTTTTTAATAACGAAGTGTTAATTATGTTAGAATAGATACCAAAACGGACACTGCTAGACTACTGAAGATGATGTAGAAGACCCTAGTCACTCTTAAAGTAAAGACTGAAATATGATACGTTGTATTCTTACATTCTAGAAATTAAAAATTTCAACTGTGTATTTTGCGCTGTGTCCCGGTAGTAGGCCTTGCGTGGGAGGGGGAGGGGAAAGGGGGATATTATATTCATATATACAGATTTAATCATTATTCAGTAATAAAAAATTGCAACATGAACAAATTAGCTTTTTATTATTTCGTCATCCAAAAACATATACTCGTCAATTCGGTATACGAGACGACAACTAAATATTGTCGTAAAACCGTTTACTAGTGAAATTATTAAAATACGCTAAAACGCTTTGTTGCGGATTTATTCCTATTTCAAGCAATGTTTAAATCGCTGATATACATAAGGACTATGGAACAATATAAGCAGGACTGTCTATTTAAAAAGTTATTTAATTATCAGGAAAAAAAAATTATAAAACAATTCACGGTAAGCAAAAAAATATTTTATAATAAAAAAAGTCCATTTATCGCCTTAAGCTATAAGTGAAAAAACATCATGACATCTTTATTATTATTATAATTGCAAATTAAATTTTATATATTTAATATTTAACAACTACTGAAGTAGTAGAATTTCAATACAACTAGATCTTATAGATTCTCTGCATAAAACGACGGATTTTAATACTGACAATTATGAGATAAAAAAGGACGTAGGTGTATTAGTAATATCGCAAATAGACAACTTATCTATCCCGTGCTTATTATCACACTTTTAAAATATAACGGCAGTCACGTAGCACTAACCAACTGCCTTTAAGGTATATGTAGATAGAAATATAAAAAAATGCGAATGGAATTAAACTGCAAACATACCGTATGCCAGCTGGCAATTAATAAATAACTGTAGTGTCTAGACCACTAAAAAGAGATACAATATTCGCGAAATAAGGTTAAAACTAAGATATCGCATTTCTCTTAAGAATGTCTTAGTAATTAAACGAAACAAAATGGTTTCACTTCTGATGGCTGTAATTAATTTTTTACTGGCGTTGTTACATTATAAAACCGTGGAGAAACCAAGAAATTCAATCCCGTTTCGATCCGATCCACGATTGAACACGAACAACGAGATTAACGCGATACAATGCATTTTATATCAAACGGAACAACGTTTGAGTACGCAAAAATTGGAGACGATAATTTCGTTCAGATTCTCGAAATTAGTAATTGCGTTCTTGTTGCAATTTTTTTTATAAATTCGCTACGTTCTTGCCTTTAACCTGATTTGTGCATACGAACACAGTGGAATAGTTTCTACTAATCATGTCGAAATGAATCCTAAAGGAAACTGGAATATTTATCTCGAGCGGGAAACGCGAAAGTGGAAGAAACCATGCAAGTTCTTGTTTATGCGTTTCCGTTCTAAAGTTCTATTTTGTTTTATTATTATTTTAGACTAGTCCATTTAGTCGTGTTAAAATATCTTCACGGATTGTGCGTGTGACAAAAATGTAATATTGTAAATCGATAATAAAGTAAATCTGTGAGAGATAAGAATTAAAACGGCCGTCGCCATTTTGACCGAAATTTGAAAACAGTTTAAAGAAATGTTTCGCCTATAGTATGCCCTATTAATCACTGAATTTTATGATAAAGTTTAATTACCAAATTTCTCGTTTTCGGCGAAAGCGCGCCTGAATTTTTAATCATCGCTCAACAAAATTACGTTTAAGTTTATAAAAATTGGCTAAAGTGCATTTGGCGATAAATAGTTCAATACAAACTTTCTCCACAACAAGAATTTATTAGTCCCAATTTTAACACGATATGCAAATAACAACTGTAGCCGCACTGCCAAATGGAACGATTAAAAATGTATTTTATGGTACTATTTTATTCATACAGGTTTTAAAAATACGAATTGTGTATACAACTTTAAAACATACATATATCCGAGAATGTGTAATAAATTTACCGATAAACTATAAATCTAGCAACGCCCGGCGAAGTTTGTTTCGTGTTTATTTATCAGTTCACGGTGATCTATTTCTAAAATATATGAAACATTATCTTCGTTACTTCGATTAAGGTCAAAATGGCAGCCACCGCGCTGGAATTACATAAGTTGCGGTTTGATTTTACTTTTTTATATAACGTCTAGGGTTAATTAGAGATAATGTAAAGAAAGTAAAATTAGAACAGTCGCGTTGCTGCTCGCTTTTACAGCGCGTTCGTATACTCTTAGATATACAAGGCATATACTTGTCATTGTGGCCCTGGTTATAATATAATACACCTTTATTTGCATTACTTATTACGTTATATTCACATTTTACAAGCTAGGCAAATTTATTGCCGAGTTCATATTTTATACCAAATCTTATTATAATTCTAATATTTTGTTTGTTAAAAAGTTCAATCGCGCCCACTTATTTATTCCATACATTGTGATCGATTAAGACGGGGTTTACATCCGTGTTTTAGTTCCTAGTACTCCTAAGTTGAGGTAGACTAAATAGCGCTGGCATTTATTTTCTTTTTGATTACAGTTGTACAGCTTCTAAATCTGTGAAACTTTCCTGCTATGCAGTCGTTTAAGTAAAGTAGTTTACATTAAAGCAAGATTAAATCTATAACTATAGTGAATAGGTTATAAAGCAAATTAATAATTATGTCGTGTCGTGGGCCGGCGTTCTAGAACCTTTAGTCGCTGGTCACTATTTACTATTAATATTGTTACTGAACAGGAATAGGGATATGTTAATTTTCTTTAAGGGGGTACCGAGATCATATATAAAATTCACATAGATATAATATAAAAACTATTTTTATTATGGGAAAACTGTTGTTTTGTATGTTACTGTGATTTATTTTTTAATATTCGATAGTGACGTGAAGCTACTCGCTGATGAGAAAAAGTGTAAGATAGTCGTTGACTTCTATTATTAAAATAAATTAATAAAATGTTGAATGTGTTTTTTTTTCTGCTCCAACAAAAACCCTAACAAACAAGAAAAAACCCATTTATGAATAAACAATACTAGAATTTTAATTGATATCGACGCAGTTATACGTGAATTTGTAAATAAATATCAGTTGATAAATATTGTTTTTACATTACTTTAATAGGTTTTTATCATTTTTATTAAATTGGTTAGTAGTATTAAATATCATCTACCAATAATATGGTGATAAATATAAAGAATTATAATTATGTAATGTATGGCCACTGTTAATAAAACCATAAATCTGCAATAGTATGGATACATAATATGATTTTTATTGGAAGTATTGTTAAAATCAAATGCAAAAAATTTTTTTGTTCATTTGGTGACAATAAAAAATATCCGGAGAAAAACGTGAGGTGCACTCTTTCGTTCCAACGTGTTCCATCGTTCGTTAACAATGGTTAACATACATAGTGTTTAATACTGCCTAAAGGAACATTATAATGGTAATAGTCCTGTACCGTTTCATAGCTAATATGAAGTAAAAATATACCATCATCAGAACCTCTATTATGAAAAATTCTGAATCATTATTTTCAGTATTTTTAAGAGTAGAATCAATTTTCGAATTTTCCAGTTCGATTCCATTCTTCCAGGACGCTTTCGCTTTTCGCTTTGATGTTCAATAGCTTCGTTACCCTGTCTATAGTGAGAATCGTCGAGCTTTTTAAAATAGCCAACCGTAAATGCCACCTCTTCATTGTTGGCAAATCCTTTACCACCAAGCCATATCTTGAAGTTTGGAAACAGAAAATAATCCGATGAGGCTAAATCTGGTGAATAGGGTGCGGGAGAAAGCAATTCGAACTTTAACTCATTGATTTTGGCCATCGTGATAACGGATCGTGATCGGTTATGTGAACTGGTACATTGTCTTAATAAAACAACACATTTTTTTTTCGCCAAATGCTGCTGCTTTTTCTTGATTTCGTCACTTAAACGCTGCAATAAGTTTGCATAATAATCGCCATGATCGTTTTTCTTTTCTGATGATAATCAATGAAAATAATCCCATGCGTATCCAAAAAAAAAAAAAAATTGACGTCATTTTGATTAACCTTCCCTGCATGGAACTGTCTTCGCCTTCTTTAGAGCCAATTCTCCCGTTTCGGTCCATTGTTTTGACTGTTCCTTCGTCTCAGGTGTGAATAAATGGACCCATGTTTCATCCATGGTTATGAATCGACGCAAAACTCGGCTTTATTCCTGTGAAACTTCACCAAACACTCGATTGAAACATCTCACGACGCTGTTTTTGTTCCACTGTGAATAATCGCGGCACCCATCTTGCGCACAACTTTTTCATGTTCAGATTTTCAGTCAATATGCGATGTACAGCACGTTTTGAAATGCCTACCATGTCTGCTAGCTCGCGCACTTTTAGTCAACGGTCATCCAATACCATTTTATGGATTTTCTTTACCATTTCTGGTGTGGTCACCTTATTTGGTCGACCACCGCGATGTTCGTCATGGCAGTTCGTTTAAATGGCCTCGTTTAAACACTGCCACCAAATATGTTATGTAAATGTTTTGTGTTCGTGTTGTAAACGAAGAAGCAAACTCCCCCAGAGTAAAATCTAGCCCCGCTTTGATATCAGTTGGACTGAGGCCTTTCAAATGAAAGTATTGTATCACATAACGATGACCAATTTTTTCCATGTTTACAAATTCACTGAGAACGTTCAGTATTGATGGCTGCCAAACAAATACTAAACAACGTAGCGTCTTCAAACTTAAGCTTTATAAGGTTGGTACTTTCTACCATAGTCATTCTTTTCAAACAACAACCACCATCTATACGTCAGATCGGGTATTTCTGGAACTACCCTTGTATCATGTGTAAAGTTATCTCGTATCATGTTACCCGCATATTAATTCTGTTAAAGTCGAAATCTAAATTTAGAATGTGGTTCCACCTTCAACGTAATACACTGTATATAAATAGTACCTCACAGTCTGTGATTGGCTAAGAAAACATTGTCAATTACTATGCATATAAGATCGACAATTAGCCATTTAGTCTTTACTTAGCTTACTCTTTTGAGAGAACATTCGAGACAGTTGCGTCGAAGTTATAAAAGTGCAGCACCTTACTCCGCCGATAGTACATGGATGGATGACAACGTACGTTTTTAAAGATTATATAAACGTGGTATAGCATAACCTGTATATGTTCTAAAAAAATGACAAAAATTATTTTTGTATATTATTTACGCCCGATCTGTATTCTATTTTATGGAAAAAAATAAAACGGATAAGGACATTCTATATATATTTGTGTACAGGTAAGCATTTCCAAAACTGGTGTCTTTAAAAACTGTTAAAATAAACTTTATCCTATTATGAGAATCATCAATAGCCTTAACTCGTCATGAAATTAATTTTGGAGGTTTGGAAATACACATTTTAAAAAATGTAACCGGTTAAATCAATGAAATGTCAATATAATCGATACACATTATGTAAAAAAGTAAGTGCTCGTAAAAGTAATGTACCTTTTCGAAAGTTCGATTTGACAGTAATATATATATTTTTTAATTTGAGACATACGTAATATATCTCTCAACAGTATACGAAATGAAATTAACATCATAACGAAAATCTGACACTGTAAACATGGCTGGTCTGGGGAGTCTTATAATTTAACTACGGGTTTTCGTGTAACTTTGAAGCAAGATTTGAAGCAAACGATATAAAATTAATTTGTTTATCTTCCTCTTGAAGTTAGTAGAAAGTAAAACTGAAGTCTTATTGAAATAATTTTCCAATAATCAATTATTAAAGGGGGAAAAATTACATTTTCTTTACCTACGAATGTTTGCATTCTGTGAAAAACAGTAAAGAAATAGGAATATTCAGTTATACCACCGATGATACGAAATCAATACGATGTGGTTGAATTAAGTTTTTTACATTTCCGAAACGATTAAATAACAAGGCCATATATTTTTAGAGACATCGGAGATTACTGCAAAGGAATGTATCTTAATTAACCTTAATGGTTTCGAAAAAAAAAAAATACTATTAGGATATAATAATTAGATTTTCTTTTAAAACATACCGCATGCTTCGAAAGAAGAACATGTATCCGTGAGATGCAATCATACAGACAGATCACCTCATAATAAGATGTCATGCAGTGCCAGTGGTTTGTTAATAATTTTGAATTGGGATCTCTTAACATTTCCTTATGGCACAACGTGGTTTCTTCTTTCGGGGTACGTCAATTCTCAAAATATGTGAATGTGAAGTATTGATCATTGAGGTATATTTGTTGAATCTCCACTACATCCTCACAAAATTGGTATCCGGATGGAAATTTCTCGCCTGTTGGCCTGTTTTTTTTTCAATTTCACGCCAACTCAAAGCAGTATACAAACATCATTTTGACAGGATTGCAAGACGATAATCGTCGGCATGGCTATTTTCAATAAGACAGTGCAACATCACAAACAACACGAGATCCTGTATATAGGTTTTTCCGCGAGTTTTTTTGATAACCGGCTGATAAATTTGCATACACAAACTGAGTGGTCTCCAAGATCTCCTTGTTTGACTATTACGGACAATATTTATGACGAATGGAACAAAACAATTGTTGAAGAATGCATTGAATAAGACGGGGGGAGATTTCTAATTTGTTTTTTTTTTGTTAATAAAAACGTTTCATTTTAATTTTAGAACTTGTAGTTCATATTATTGTACATATACAATTAATATAATACATTTACATATCATTATGTCAGTTTATTTATTTGGACACAGAGAAATCGATTTCCTTCTAAAGCCTCAGACTGCGACGGGGAAGATTACACATAAAAGTGAGGACAGACACATCCATACCGGGGAGAGGTGCCAAACTATATTATCCTACATGATGAATAGAATGCACTAACAGACAGTCTTGTGTATATCAGATGTGGAATAAATGGAGGTGTTGTGGAGTAAACAAATGCACCCATTTGTTTTTAAATTCTACTAAAAATATTGAACATCTAGCAGAATAAAAAGAACTTCCCAAGCTTGTTCATTAAGGTCAATAATTTCGAAGAAAGAATTAGTGTATATCTTGTGTAAAAAAATTAGCTTTTTCGTAAAAGTTTGACCACGCAGAAATTTTGTCTATTTCCTCCCCCAAAAGACTCAGGTTGCAGAAAGGTAGAGACGAGGGCAACCATATCCATGCTCAGGGAGAGGTGCCAACCTCCCCTCGTTAGGATTCGAACCCAAGACACAATGACACCTCAATACTGGGGTGTCCCCAGTCGCCCACACCGGACCGCAGTACAATTGACATTGTCTTTACAGGAGAATATGGTAGGTCGCTCATTCATGTATTGGCCGCTCACCAACGTACTGCTCTTTTAAAGTTTTTTAAGCGCCCATCGTATTCCCGAATGTACCGCACAATTTGCCAAACATTGATAGAAATATTTCAAAAGAATGGTATAAGCTAAGATGGACGTTTTTCAATTCATAAACGTCTTTAAGCAAGTGTTATCGGTGTCGTATTCAACTTTTACTCAATTTTCTATTTTTATTTTAACTTCAAAGTCATCACATCAGAACAAGAATTCTTTAAACATTTTCAGTTTAGATTGAAAACTACCGAAAATAACAATTTTCAATACTTTTCAAGCTAAACGACGATGGTTAATTACTAAGTAACAACAAAACCAAGTGTATCCAAATAATATTAATAAAATATTATTGGGCAATTTTTTTTTTCAATGACAATAGAAATAAAAATAAACTGCTTGTTTACACTGTGAAACGTGTGTAGAATGTCTACTATTTTACTAAACGCAATCGCCAAGTAAACAAATTATTTCTGAACTATTTCCTTCACCAATCAGCCAGCCCCTCAAATCACGTAAATTCTTTCACCTCCTAGCGTTGTACGGAAAATTTGCAACTATTTTAAAACGTCACCACAGCTGACATCGCACTTAACAAGTTTTTCATCTATTGTTATTTTTATTTAAATTTATTTAATAATGATTAATTTAACGAAACAAAAATTAATGGAAATAGGGTGTCTCAGTTGGAACTATAGGATTTCAATTATTGTTGTTGGAAAAATAAATTCCACGTCACGATAGCGTTCCTCATTTACTGTGATAGTATTACCAGTTTTATTTTCACAAAAGGCCAATTTACCCCACCACTTCAAAATGTGCACCAAACCGTGCATCTCTGTGGATGCATTTCTTTTTCGTGAACAGCATGTGGATTTTCAGCACTCCAATTTCGACAATTTTGTTTGCTGACGTATCCGTAAAGATGAAAATGTGCTTCATAGCTGACCAAATTTTTTTTGGGAAAACCAGCATCACCTTTCCTTTAAAACACCCAATTAACAAATTTACGACGTTGTAAATGGTCTATAACTTTTAATTGTTGTGTGAATTGAATTTTGTATGCTGACAAGATGCAAAATCCGATGCGTGGTGGCTCTTGACAGATTCAATTGTTGGGCACGACGTCGAATTGATGTGTTTAGATATTCCTGTGCATTTTCTCTCACTGCAGCAATATTTTCATCTGACCAACTACGACGAGGACTTATTGGTGTTGCGTTATCAATAACAGAACCCGTCACTTCCAATTTCTTGATTAAGTTACGAACTGTTAACTCTGTAGGCGCTTTGTTTTGACCTAATTGTGTGTGAATTTTTCTTAATGCAACTGTAAATGATCGCTCACTTTCATAAAACAGGTGTACACAAACTATTCGTTGTTGAACTGTTAATCGCTGCATGTTGACCTTGTATAGTTTGTAGATGGCAGTCGTTAAATATTGACGCCCTATATTTGAAAGAACACAAACGGCACGCAATTCAAATTAGTTCCAACTGAGACACATTATATAAGGATGGCATGAATGTACATCTATAAATGGATTGGATTTACAGATCCAGTCTCAAGACATAATTCAGTTATAGTTTATTTCATTGCTATTTGCCAAATAAATAATCTCAAAACATAACCTTGGTTTGTTTTTGTGGCTAGGCCCAGGTAGACTGTTCCGTTTATCGGCAGGATAAGCGTTTTTTATTTGGCAAATAGCGATGAAATGAATAGTACCTGTGTTATTAATATTATAACTCATTTTTCATCCCGATCATAATGTTCAAACAGATGTATTCTATAATGAATGTTAACCTTGTGAGGTTTAATAATACTCTAATTACATTGCACATACAATTCTGCATTATTAAAGATGAATACAAGCCTTCAAGAAAATTTCGTATATATAATCAATTTTGTACAAGTTTACAAGATGGTCGACTAAAATTTGTTTATTTAAAAATATTATAAAATATACATCGCTCAAAAATAAATACCGAAAAATTTTCAGTGATTTTTGAAAGGCAATTATGAGAAATGGTTGTATCGAGATTTTTTCTTTTCTTTAAGCTTCAAAAAAATTTGAATTTTAAAGTTTCTAGGTTTAAAATATTTTGTGCAAAACATTTTTCTGAGCTACGGTTATTGCGCAATCGAAACAAATTCCCCAAGACAAACATTTTCCATTTTTTTTTTATGAGAGTCCCCGGGCTCAGGATTTTTTTTTTCGGACTAAATCAATACAAAGGTGGGTTACCCTGTTTATGAAACTTTGATTTGTTTTCTTATCGAACTCTGTACGACCATAATTGAATGAAAAATTACGCTTTTGTCTTTGATCATCGATATCTCAGAAACAAATGATAGTACAGCGAATCTAAGGATATCTTTAAGAATTTACCTTAACAGCAATTTACGGCCGAACATTTTATACAAGTAATTTTTATTAAATCAGTTTTCTTATTTTATAAATAAGTATGCGATTATCGAACTCTGTACGACCATAATTGAATGAAAAATTACGCTTTTGTCTTTGATCATCGATATCTCAGAAACTAATGATAGTATAGCGAATCGAAGGACATCTTTAAGAATTTACCTTAACAGCAATTTACGGCCGAACTTTTTATACAAATAATTTTTATTAAATCAGTTTTCTTATTTTATAGATAAGTATGCGAAAAAATGTTACGATTGTATAATAATATATACAAATAAGTATGCGAGAAATTTTTTTCAAATTAAATACTCATGTACTGAAATGAAACAAACTATAACCTGATAAATTATCAAACAGCAACTCGAAAAATTAATTTCTTCAATTAGTTTACAAGTTACATTTTGTGTATACAAAATAGCTCGTTCTCCATATATACCCATGTATGCATCATTTCTGTAGATTGGTTTTCTTGAAATTCAGAACTCTTTCGAAAATATTTCGTAAAGGATTCTAAAAATAATGTGTGACATACACGATTTAACGTGTATATGTTCAAACTGAAATCTTTATGAGGCCTTTATTGTACCCATTTTTCAAAAAACAATAAAATACCTACTCTACTTCTCATAATTTGCCGATACATACTTGAAAAATAAATAAACTGGTTCAAATTTTAACTCTTACAACCGTATGTGGGTTGTATGCCTCTAGGAGATTATAGAGGATACAAGGTTTATTAAAAAACCTACGGAATTATGGTCTAAGATACCTTATGTATCAGGTATTGAGTGATGAAGTTTAAATAAAAAAAATATATATATTTATTATGTCTCTAAAAGGGAAAATTCGAATCCAAGTATCTTGTTTCTTCTACGCACATGGAATCATGGTTTAAGGACTTTATATTAGGAATGCTTTACGACTTGCTGACGAAATACATTTTCCAGGCTTTCACTACAACGGCACGGCACCCAAAAACGCTTAAGAGCGTTTTTACATTGCACGACACGATATTGTTATCGTCGGATGACACGGCACCGGAAGGCGCAAAAGATATAAAAATACGAGTATGTTACGTTTTCAGACTATCCGAAAACGATGACTATATCACATACAATTTCAGAGTCAATCAAAAACTCAATGGCGTCCCAACCTTGATTAGATTTACTTCCCAACAAATGTACACCATTACACTTTTTCAATTCCAGTAAGAATAGTGTCTTTTCTAAAATAGTCCACGTATTTCCAAAATTCAAGGTGCCCTGAAACATTTTCCTCATTTGTTTGTTCTCTCATCTAGGGTCTTTGTCATCTCGGAAAGTATAAGTGGTATATGCACGCGCACATCTGTTTGTTAAACACCGCACCTTGGAAATTCAGTGGATCCTTTCACCGGTAAGCAACGTGCCATGTGTCAGAAGCTTTTACGAAAACCATTGTAATAATATAATTTAGCACTAAGGGGGCTAAAGAACAATAGAGCGCCGGGTGTAGATAAAATACAGGCGGAAAATTTGAAATGTGCGGGACAGAAAGTAGTAAATAGGATGTTTGAACTGGTAAAATACATATACGAAACGGGCGAGATGCCGGAGGATTATAAGAGGAACATTATCGTTACTATACCGAAAAAGAGAGGAGCCGACAAATGCGAGAACTTTAGAACGATTAGCCTAACCTCCCATGCGTCAAAAATCTTAACCAGAATAGTGCAGAAGAGGATGGAAAATAGAGCGGAGGAAATACTAGGAGAAGACCAATTCGGGTTTAGGCGAAATAGAGGAACTCGCGAAGCTATTCTGGCGCTAAGAGTAATGTTAGAGAAAACAATAGAAAAAGGAAAGAACGCTTATATAGGATTTGTAGATTTAGAAAAAGCTTTTGATAACGTAAGATGGGAAAAAATGTTCGAGATACTAAAGAGCGCGGGAATGAAGTATAGAGATAGGAGAGTAGTACACAATCTATACAAAGAGCAAACTGCTGTTATAGAAGTAGAAGGGGAAAAAAGGGAAGTAGGTATTAGGAAAGGAGTAAGACAAGGATGTACGCTATCACCACTAATTTTTAATCTGTACATCGAAGAGGCGATTAATGTGGTAAGAGATAGAGTGGATTTCGGGATTAAAGTACAGGGACAGAAACTAAAAATGCTGAGATTCGCGGATGATATAGCAGTATTAGCATCTAGTAAGGAGGAATTAGAATCAACATTGAACGAAATAGAGGCAGTGTTGACAGAGGAATACGGAATGAGGGTGAATAAAAACAAAACTAAAGTGTTAGTGTGCAGAGGGCGCGAGAGCAGAGCAAAAACGAAAGTACAAATTAATAATGAAAGATTGGAGGAAGTTAAAGACTTCACTTATTTAGGAAGTAAAATAAATTAGGATGGAAGAAGCGATAAAGACATAAAACAAAGAATAGCGCAGGGTCGAGTAGCTTTTAACAAAAAGAAAGCACTTTTATGCTCGGGGGTAATAAACTTAGAAACAAGGAAAAGATTTTTGAAAACATATGTATGGAGCACGGCACTATACGGTTGCGAAACCTGGACGGTAGGAGAAGCAAGTAGGAAGAAATTAGAAGCTTTTGAGATGTGGTGTTACCGAAGAATAATGAAGACACCATGGACTGATAGGGTTAGAAACGAAGAAGTATTGGAGGAAAGTCGGCGAGAAAAGAAGTGTGGAAAAACATAAAGAAAAGAAGAGATAGAATGGTAGGCCACTTGCTGAGACACGGGGGAATAGTCCGCGATATTTTGGAGGCAGAAATAGGAGTGAAGAAAGGCAGAGGTAGGCCTAGATTAGACTACTGCTCGCAAATAGTAATTGATGTAGGTTGTAGCACAATTAGCGAAATGCGTAGGTTAGCACAAGATAGGAGAAGCTGGAGGTTAGCGTCCAACCAGTCTTAGGACTGATTACCTCATGATGATGAACATATCGAATTTTATGCCTGGAAACTACGATTTGCGGACAGCATTGATTTTCTGTTATCATTTGAAGAAAACTGCTGCAGAATCGCATCGAATGCTTGTCAAAGCCTACGGTGAGCATGCTCTTGGTAAATCACAGTACTTTGAGCGGTTTAAAAAATTCAAAAGTGGCAATTTTGATGTGGGAAACGAAGAACGTGGAAGACCAATGAAAAAGTTTAAAGATAGCGAATTGTATGCATTGTTGGACGAGAATGACGCTCAAACGCAACAAGAACTCGCGGTTCAATTAAATTTGACACGAGAAGCCGTTTCCATACGTTTAAAAGCCATGGGAAAGATCCAGAAGATGGAAAATGGGTTCCATATGAACTGAATGAAAGACAGCAGGAAAACCGAAAAACCATTTGCGAAATACTACTCGCCAGATACACAATAAAGTCATTTCTCCATCGAATCGTGACTGGCGTAATCCTAAGCGTAAACGATCATGGGTAACTCCAGGCGAACCATCGACATCGACTGCAAGGCCAAATCGATATAGACGGAAGACAATGCTCTGTGTTTGGATCAGAAGAGTGTGATCCATTACGAGTTTGTAAAACCTGGCCAAACCGTTAATACTGACGCTACCGATAACAAATTATCAAGCTTTGCGCAAACAACGACCAGAATATCAAGAAAGGCAACACAAAGTGATTTTGCTTCATGATAATGCGCCATCACACACAGCAAAACCGGTCAAGGAAACGATTCGAGGCCTTTAATTGGAAAATACTTTCGCATGCGGTTTACTCGCCAGACTTGGCTTCATCCGATTACTAGTTATTATACTCTATTTTGGAAACAGATGCCTTAGACTACAAGTCTATATATTTTTCTTAATCGGCACTGTATCCTCTATAACTTAGTGGATTTCTGCTGAAAACCCCAAATCTGTATATTAAAAAAAAATTAACAACATCTAGGCCTTTATATTTTGAAATCATTCTCTGTTAGTTTAGAAAACGTATTCGCACATTTAATCAAATTCATACACATTATGTGAAATTCCATTAGAAATATACGATACAAGTTCTGTTATAATATTTTGGTAAATAATAATATATCCTAAGTGACGGTCCTGGAGGCTGTTTAATATTCAGATTAACGTGAGAAGTATGAAGTGGATGTTAATTTAGATGTGTCTTGTTCGGTTACATTTGGATATATCTAATAGTGAAAGTACGTACTTGCATCAAGCACTAAGTTAAGTATGCATAACGCAATGTTGATACAACCAATAAATATAATTAGTTACATACATATAAATTTGAAATGTATATGAGCAGTGAAACAGCAGATTACTCTGTGACACAAGCGAGGATCTTCACATGATAAGAGTTCTTGTTAAACTAATTTAAACAAAATATTCACATACGTTTTATACAATTAAATAGAATATTCGTAATTTTAATAAACTACATACCATGTAATAATGTGTTCCGAAAAAAAAATATTTTCATGATAGCCATCTATAAGATACAGGGTCTTTCAATAGGGACGCTCGAACTTTATTAGGTTATAGCGGTCATGTTGTTAAAGCAACATCTGTCAAATTTGTTGTGAATGGTTCAGTAGTGTATGACAAATCACCATGGAAGGTTATAGCATTCAACAACGTGTGCAAATAATCAAATTTTATTTACAAAATCACTGCTCCGTTCGAAAAACGTTCCGCGTATTACGTGATTCTTATCCTCGCCACAACCGTCTCGCCGAGTTGACTATTCAACGTTTGGTGACCAAATTCGAGTCAACCGCTTTGATAAATAATCAGCCAACACCCGTACGTCACTGAAACGCAAGGTCTGCTGAAAACATCGCTGCCGTACGTGAGAGTGTATGGAAAAAGCCGAGAGTCAATTTATCATCGTTCACAAGAACTTCTGCGACTTCAAATTGGCAAATTTTTCGTCGGGACTTGCGCCTGCACCCGTATACAATCCAATTGACCCAGGAACTTAAGATAAACGACCATAGACAACGCCGTGTGTTCGCTGATTGAGCTCTGGAGCAGTTGGAAGTTAACCCAAATTTTGCCAGAAAAAAAAAAACATCTTTAGCGACGAGGACCATTTTTGGATGAATGGATATGTGAGCAAGCAAAATTGTCGGATTTGGGACGACACCAATCCACACGAGATACACCAGCACTAAATGCATCCCGAGAAAGTCACTGTTTGGTGCTGATTTTGATCTGGCAGAGTCATCGGTCCGTACTTCTTCCAAAACGAAACTGGTATTTCCATAACTGTCAACGGCGAGCGCTACAGATCGATGATAAGCAACTTCTTGTGGCCTAAACTGGATGATATGGATACCAACGACATGTGGTTCCAACAAGGCGGTGCTACGTGCCACACAGCGCATGCCACGATGGACATTTTGCACGAGCGACTTGAAGCCATGGTTATCTCGTGCAACGTCGACATGAACTGGTCACCGAGATCGTGCGATTTAACGCCTTTAGACTTTTTCCTTTTGGGGCAATCTTAAATCGCAGATCTATGCGAATAAACCGCAAACAATTGATGCCCCCAAAGTCAACATAACAAACGTCATCCAGATTTATGCGACAAAGTTATAGAAAATTGAACCTCTCGAATACGTGCTACCAAGTAAAATCGCGGCGGACATTTGAACGACGTTATATTCTTTGAAATAAAAAAAAATGAGTGGATCTCACACAGGACTTCTTTTATTTTTATTTACGTTTAAAAATCGAGTGTCCTTGTTTAAACACCCTTTATAAAAGGTAATTTTTACAGCTGATACAGAAAAAATATAGATAATAACCTGCCTGTTAAGATAGGCTTTTCAGGGAAAATGCTCTTTAATAACTTTTGTACAAATGAAAGGGATAATATTTTTGTAAATAATTTAGTTCTACAAAAAGTTAGAATAAATAAATATGTAGCTCCATAATATCTAGAAATGCAAAATTAAAACCTTTGCTGGTTAGATTTTCACTTTTTATTTATTAAACATAACAATTGTTTCGCCAACACAGTGGCTTCTTCAGATATTGAGTACATAGACTACCAGAATTCAGAATATCTAGAAAGTCAAAATCTTTATTTTTCTTTCTATCTTTCTAAATATCTTTTCAAAAAAAATATTATCATATCATACGATATATCAAATAATTTCGACAGTGTGACTAAAATATGTAATAAATATTTTTACGTCATCAAGAAACTAACATCAAATTCAAAAAAGATTTCTGTTGAATCGAAAAAAAGGCGTTAAAAACTTACAAAGTATATTTCCGAATTTATAATCAATCAACTTGCAATATCAATATTCAGAGCATAAAAACTGTAGTATTTTTGGCTAACAATACCGATGCACGCTAGGAACCATAAATTATTATTCACATACACCAAATAAAAGTGGAACCTTTCTAATCATTATGATACATATTTACCGTAACAATAGTAAGCACCCTTAAATAAAGTGCTTTTATTCGAAAGCTAATAACTAAGTTGTAACTGTAAAAAAAATAGGTATTTTATACAGGAAATGTTTATAAAGAATGTTCCCACAATAAAATCTTTCAACAAATATTTATGTTATATAAACAGAAATTTATGTATTATGTTTAACAGAGATCATTCATGTTTAATATTCCAACGTATTCATGAAAAAATCATCGTTCAAATGACATAATCTTATATATGTGTGTTTTCTTTTTATGAATTTCTTCTATAGAAACTTTGTTAATTACATATAAATGTATTAGTTTACATGTCAAGTATTTTTGCATGTAATAATAATTATTATTCATATATGATGTAAAATAAATCTGAATAAAATTTTCATATGAAAAGAAACTGCATCTAAAACCACTAATTTTTGCAACAATTACATTTCTACATCCAGATGAATTAAATTTAATATTATATAGCCACTTTGTCCTCATCTAAAGTTATTAAAGAAACGGCGTTACCTTTCCATCACAATATAAGCAAAGTTTATAAAGGCATACAAAATACATGCCTCAAGCTAGAGTATTAATTTAACGCATATAGTTTATCGCCGTTATTTTCTAAAATCATTCCGCAGACAAAGTGAATTACTAACACAATAATGGTTCTTATAATACAAATGCCTCATTATGACAAAATTTTTATAGATTTGGTTTCAAAGTCAACTAATCATTAGTCGTATGGCAAAATCTAATAATGGTAAAGGTTAATGAGTATGGCACTGATAGCTTTAGATTTAATAAAATCCCACACAAATTGATAAAAGGGCAACAGTCAAATGGAATTGACTTAGCATTATTTCAAAGACTGTTTAGTGCGAATAAGCTTCGTAATTGAATTGAAATTGTATACATTCTACAATACTCGATTTACAACAAACAAGTGTAAGCTAAACTATATAAGCTAAATTTATATAAAAATTATTCATATAAACTAAATCAAGATAAACACCTCCTTCACTTGCAATAGTTTTGGTTTAGCTTAATTGACATCTTAAACAAGTTCCACTTATTAATAATAAATATCGTCAAATATTCTGAATTAAGCTTTAATAAAGAAATAATTAAAAGTAAAGGTTTGTGGCCTGGTTATTCTATATTTTTCTGTTTTACGCTTGTTATGAAACCCTTTTTAATATAATTAAAAAATTGGTAGCCATAATTTCGTAATGAAATGCATTTCATAATAAAACTAGGTTTTTGTAGATTAGGCTTATTATAAGCACTGAAAAATTAAATTAAATTTGACAAACATTAAATCGCAAATCATTAAAAGCTGATTTGGATTTTTGAAATTAGGAAAAAAATTCAAAAAAAAAAAATGTTACCAATGTTTTATCTCTAATCTGCCTACGCCACTGGATTTAAGATATTTTTAAATGGATGTAATCGAAATTTAACAAAAACATATTAGTTTCTAACAAACATATAACAATTAAAATTTGTATGTAAAGTATTTCAAACACAGTTATACCTATATATGTATATACGTATATCACAATTTTGTAAATATTTTTTACAATGCTCTTTTTGGCCATTATCAGTTGAACTGTAAAAATATATAATTCACAGTTATTTATAACATTGACAATATTTGTCTTCTTTAAACATAATTTAATTAGATAGAACTCCATATTAAGGAACATTTTTATTAGCAAGTTTTGCAATTATTTTTATTTTCAAAGCTACCGTTGGCCGAGTAAACAAAATATTTAATCAGCATAAAGCTGTGTCTAAACACATTTTAGAGAATGATACTTTAGACAGACAAATATATGAACGAATTCGAAGTTAGGACGTAAAACAACATGAAAACATCTTAATAATTATGAAATTCTTTAAATCAAAATTTGCCTTACAAAAAAAAAAGCACAAGATTTTAAAAAGGGCAATATTGGGAAGACTCAACATCTGACTCTGAGGAAGCCACTGTGCTGGCGAAACAATTGTTGTTTAACAAATAAAAAGTGAAAATCTAACTAGCTAATGATTTAATTTTGTACTTATCTTTTAAATTAATAAAAGTAAAAATCAATTAAAAGTGTCATAATAACGAAATATTTTCAATGTTTTTATTTCAGGTCACTTTCAATCATTGTCAAAGTAAAATTAATAAAAAGAATTGTAATGAGAGGTATCTAAAGCCAGAAATTCTAAAAAATTCTATGTATATTTACATTGTACTGTAAGATATTCGTAGTATTTTAGACTGTTAAAATGCCCGTTTACACATATAACACGAAGAATTTTAAGCAATAGTACATAGTTTAAAGTAAAATCTTTTAAACATTTTAATTTAAATCTTTTAAACGTGTAATTTAATTTTTATTTTTGTGAATAATCCCACTATACATTTTTAATATTGTTAAATTTTATTGTGAACACAATTTTAAAATAAAATAATCAATTAGTAAAATTGGGAGATAGATAATAATTGATGAATTGATTGATTTCTTAATGTTTCTAAATAATTTGATTAATAATTATCGACATTATTTGTCTATTACAGTAGACAGTCAATATTAATTAGACTAAGGAATAGTCAAGGAGAGTCAAATCAGGAGAACCAGTTGGACAATGCATTTTTACCCTGCCTACTGAGCCATCTATTAGGAAAAATTTGATATAAAATTTGATTGATATATTTTATAAAAATAAAATATATTATCAGAACAGTTTAATTCTTACATATCTCATGAATGTTGCACCTTGGAAAGAAATTATGAAATATTTTTGGTAATTCTTCAAATGTATCTACTATTATCATCATATATAATCACATCCATTAAACAAATTAAATTTGTTAGGTTTCTTTCCATCATGTACAAGAAGGTTTACTTAGACCTTAATGTATTTAAATTTTTATAGTGCACCTTAAAACACATATTAGGTTATCTTAGTTAACCTGTAACTTAAGGTATATTACGTTAATAGCTTATTAACAAAAAATTATATAAGCAACATCTTATACTCGTAGGGACCAAATAATTTCTTCTCCTTTAGTTAAAAATGTAGGTCACAATACTTATTCGTTTACAAAATGAAAAAATAAGAAAGGTAACTTAAATACATTTTATAAGGTGTTAGAAATCTAATTGATTTATTATTACTCAAATTTGAAATTGTTACTGTTAAGATTTAGGAAGTTATGGATTTATACTTATCTAACGTTAGAATCAATAATCTAAATTATCAATTCTGGTTATTAAAATTAATTAACTAGAACTGAAATAATATAATAAACATCCATCACACTGTATATATTACAGATATCTAGTTTTCTTTCTAGTATATCTTATCTGTTTCTATTAAAAATATTCCACTTCCTGGTCAACCATATCATAAATGAAACAGATTACCTTAACTTAAATCAGGAACAAACCAATCTATTTTTCTCATGTAAATAAATATATCATATCAATTTTCGTGTTTCCTTGAATTTAAATATTTCTACTATAAAATGTCATTACCGACACAGCCAACATATTATCAATTCATACCAATCAGACAAAAATTCTAAGAACAAATGTTAAGATATAAATTATAATTGCAATGAGTTTTTCTACACTTTTCACTGCAAGTTATAATACACACATATATACGTTTAGGGCTGTGATTTAAGCATCAATTGAAAAAATTTCACACCTTAATGCTACGGATTGTGCAGCACTTTTTTAGAAATCAAATGAGTTTCACCACATAGAAAATAAAAAACAAGTATCGTAATTTGTTACAATTGCACGAAAGAGTGAAATAGCGATTTTCAAGGTGTTTAATGCTACCAATAAAATTCATTTATATTCCGATTTGTGTCAAATCAGTAAAATAGAACCAAAATACAGCCCGCAGAAAGTAATTATTAATAGGTTGTCATTTTAAAAATCAACACTTGTAGGGATATTTTAAAACTTAAATTTCCCCACCTGCCGAAATCGCAAATTAAACACACTTAACCCATAATCTCATTAAAATACAATTTCTTCTACATAGTCCCTTCAAATTAGACAAAGAATCACTGATTTTGGGAAATTTTTCCTACAGCTAAGCGACATATACAGAAAGGGTTGTTTTTTAGATATAGACATACATATATATATATACGCGTTTTTGGCCGTTTTTTCGGTTTCTTTGCGTTTTTCTGAAAAACTATGCACTCTTGGGAAAACAACAAGACCTGATTCGATGTGTTTGTAGATTTTGCGATTTTCCACAATTTTTGTTCCCTTCATTTTTTCTAAATTCTGCGTAGTTGCGCCGCTAGAGCGCGCTGAATTATTTGAGCTGTTTTTCGATTTTAAGCCAAAACTATACATTGTAGAGAAAAATATCAAGAGATCAAAATTGTAGATATAAAAATTTTCGACACATTTTGTTGTTTTATTTTTTTTTAATGTCGCACGGTTTTGCCACTAGAGGACGAAAAAACCGTTTCATTTTTTTTTTATAATATTCTTATGCGAATGAAACAAACATTAGAGCATTATTTTTGATTTATAGGCAAAGCTATGCATTTTTTAGAAGAAAATTTCAATCACAAAAAGTAGGAGAGCAAAAAACTTCCTACAAATTGTCTTCCACTTTTTTTTACAAAAAATGCATAGTTTTGCCTATAAATCAAAAATAATATGCTTGAGTGTTTTTTTTTATTCACACAAGAGTATTACAAAAAAAATAAAACGGCTTGCGCCCTCTAGTGGCAAAACCGTGCGACTTAGAAAAAACAAAATGTGTCGTAAATTTTTATATCTACAACTTTGATCTCTTGATATGTTTCTCTACAATGCATAGTTTTGGCTTAAAATCGAAAAACAGCTCAAATACTTCAGCGCGCTCTAGCGGCGCAACCAAGCAGAATTTCGAAAAAATAAAAAGAACAAAAATTGTGAGGAGTCGCAAAATCTACAACAACAAATCAATCATATCATGTTTTCCCAAAAATGCATAGATTTTCAGAAAACCGCAAAAAACCGAAAAAACGGCCAGAAACGCGTATATATGTCTATATCTAAAAAACAACCCCTTTTCTATCATGCAATAGGTGAAAAGTATGTTGACACAACCCCAACAACTTTCTGTATAGGTCGCTTAGCTGTAGGAAAAATTCTCAATCCCTCAATTTTCCTAATTTAAAGGGACTAGCATATAAATCATTGGCCTTGAGTTTAGTCACTGAAAAAGCATACAATAAAATACAATCAAAAAAAAACATACCCTTTTCAATGTCCGACTGTACAGGTTAACTGTGTGCCCAGAATTGATGAGGTTCTTCACTATACCAGCACCAATTATACCTACTCCCAGGAAACCGAATGTCAGCTTTGAGGCTGATATATTCTTCGTTTTCAGTAATTCCGAGAGATTGTTCAGATCCACTGCGGGAGTTTCCTGAAAAGGAAAGTAAACAATCAAATTCATGGCTACTAATAAAATCAAGTTGAGTTACAAATTTGATGTAAAGTTTTAGAATATAGATTATTATTATACGTAATCGTTAAGCGATGAAATGTTATACCTTTGGTCTTGAAATATGAGTTGTAGGTGCAATATTACCGGGAATCACACAGACATAGTATTTGAATATGTATCAACTATCTTATATTCTTATTCTTTCACCTGCTATGCAGACAGGAATGACACATTTTGTTAGTTTACATTTTAAGGTAAACCATTTTATATGAAAGTTGACCTGCTTTTAATATTCCCCATAAATGAATTTTCACAAAATATATATTTATCAAAGGAAGTAGTTATAGATATATAAATATTTCTCTTTACAAATTATCAATAAGATAGTTGGAAAGTACCAACACCTTATAATAATATAATTGCCTCTAACTTTATTCTCAAAATATTTCTCTATAAGTGTTTTATATGGATTTGGTAACTTGTGGCAAACATTTATTGTCAGGTATTCAGAATTTTATACAAACATATTTATTATTCATTTAGCATAATACTCATTTTGTAATTTTGTTAGTGCAAATAAAAGTAATGATTCTCTTTGATTCGTTATTAGCTTAAATAGATTTTTTATTTGGCAACTGAAAATTTTTGTTTTGAAAACCAAAAAATCTTACAATTCTAATAATGTATTACGTAATGAATGTGATACATACACATTTATTTTCCTAATCCAGAAAAAACTTTACCTCACTCTCACCTGGAGGTATTTGTGAAAGATAGTAATTCAAATTCAAATATTAATTATTTAAGAAAATGTTTCTGTTTCAAAAAGGTATCAATTGATAATGGAAAATGGATACTGATAATTTTTACTTCATGGCAAATTAATTTTTCGTCCATCTTTTGCAAATTCAAAGAATTCGACATTTACAACCATGCATTATTTAAATAAGTAAAGAAAAAATTTTATATACTTATCTATCGAAACTCATAAAAAATTATAAAAAAAAATGTATGCAGATCATTTCATTTTAAAGAATAAAATTTGTACAAGTGAAGTTTCATTTATATGAAAAATTTAATTATACGAAGACTTTCTTCATTCCCCAGCGAAACGCCCATAACTCCTGTGTTATTCGCTTACACGAAATATTCACTTATACGAATAATTTTTGGTTCTCCCTTATATTCGTATAAGTGAGACTTCACTGTACCTCTATATGACAAGCAAACAAAATAAAAATCATTGTAACATATTATGGACTAGGAAATATGACAATAAGGTTTGGATATATGTATAACAATAATATATGATAGTTTGCATATCTCAACACCAAACATGTAGTAATATTTTCAGGCTACACCTCTATTCATCTTTGAATAATATAACAAATGAATAGGTGTTCTGTGAATATTCACACAGAAAGAAATTCCTGCTCTAAAATTCTATATGCATAAAACATTCTATTCAATAATTGACCTAAATGCTTTGACCTAATTCAATTTGGAACAGGTTTAATTCTGGTTAATAATTCTGTACAGTCTCCTTTGGAGTAAATATTGTAAACCTATTTGTTAGCCCTATATGACCTACTTTCAACCTAATATTAATATAACTGATATATTGAAAGGTCCTGCAAAATCATAATATAATTATAATATTCAATTTGTAACCACACTGTACTGTCATGACATTAGACTTGCTGGGCAATTTGACTATAGTTAATCTAGTATACTATTACTGCATAAATATAAAATTATGTATATGCCTACATTTCTGTGGGTATTTGATAAATTGGATTTTGGAGTACTTTATAAATATTTTAATAAATGATATGAATAAATAATAAGGGATTATTATTAAAATGTCCTAAAAATGAAAAACAAAACCTTGAAAACAAATAAATATAATGCTTTGCACATTTTGATACACTTGATTAGCTGACACTATAACAGTCTATATTGATGTCCAACATATATTTTCATTAAGAAAATCATGTTTGTTTTTTAATTCTAAAAGTAGCATAGTATTGTAAAACAATATCTTTTTCATATTGATGATATGAAAATATGTATTTTCATCTGAACTGTGTGTACTGGTGAGGGAAATGTGAAGTTAAATAAATAGCTGTATTAACAAAACAGAACAAAAAAATTGAAAAATAAAATTTGGTATTGAAGTTACATGACTGGGTTTCTAAAAAAATGCATATGCCATTCTTGCCGCACAAAACTTGGCATATGAAGAATCCTTTCTTAAAATTTTCTCGCTGATCTGTTATAAATGGAATAATAATTACTATCTTTCATTACCATAACTTTGCAGTAAAATTAGTTCGTTCCACAGTAATTTAAAAAATACGGTGCTAAAATTCATAATAATTTTATGCAGAATTATATGGTTATTTTTTTGATTTAGAATTATACAAATCTTACACAATAAACAATTTTACACCAATCTTAACTAATAATTAACTTGAAATATTCACGTTTGTAAAAAAACAATTTCAAACCATTTATAAAAAAAAACGGACATGCAGAATTTTGTTTTTGATTATTGCTATTTTAAAATCTGGTTAATATTTTCTGATACTTATTACTTATTATATAATGAAGCATGCTCTATTAATATGGTCTTAATAACACTGACTTAGTTTTCCACAAAACACAATACACTACACTCGACGCGCATTTCGCCAACAAAGTTAGCTTTTCAGTTCAGTTCAGTTCAATTTAGTTTTCAAAAACTTTCAGTTTTAATCATCTCCAGATGATGCCAACTTTGTTGGCGAACGCGCGTCGAGTGTAGTGTATAGTGTTTTGTGGAAAACCCCAGTTACATGAAGTTATAATATGATTAATTCATATATTTATAAACTAAAAATATATTAAAAATAAAATCAGTGTATAAATTAAGGTAATATTGGCTACATCTACTTTTACTATATTATAATAGCTTTAACAACTATGTAGTCATAAAAATTTATATTTAATAATAATAATTAATTGCCAAATGAGCTTTTCGTTGCAATTTTATTTCATATATAGAGCACAGAGCCTCACTGTTTTTGGAAGTTGTTTTGTTACCTTTCTCAGACATATTATTTCTTTTTAAGTAATATCTCTGCTATGGGGAAATATATAAAAATAAACCAAGGGATCTATAAATAATATGAAATGTTTTTTGCTGATGCACTTTTGTCTTTTGTCTGTTGTTTTATACCTTTAACAAAACCATTGTAGTTTCATTCTTTCTTTTTTTTTTTTGGCTTTTCAAAAACTTTTTATAAAAACTGCATATTATAAAATTTTGCTCCTTTTTTAAAATTTTACTCATTTTCGAATTTATTATGACCATGTATGTAGGCGACAACCACATTTTTAATCGGGGCAACAAAAAATTATCAAAGAAATTAAATATTATGTTATATGTGAACACATTTTAAAACATAGGATCTTAAAAATAATGGATAATGTTGTTACAGGTATTTTTCATAGGCCAATACTTCACAGGTATACATAATGACTGAATTTCTTAGCAAATTATTAGGCTACTGACTAGGTGAAAATTTTCAAGGTCATGCGATAATACAAATAATTGTGCCACTAGTATTCTGAGCAACATAAAAAAAACCTTCAATAACAAAGGCTATCTTGCAAACCGCTCTTTTTACGCATTTTTTTGCAATACAAATTTTTTATCGATTTATAGAAGTCGCTGTGAGGAAACCCGTATTTAAAACATAAAAAAATACATGAGACAGTGTTCATAATATATTTGGGATTCTATTCCAATATGCAATTGAAAGATGAGAAAGAAAGAGGCAAATTATTTTTGCAAATATTTTTGTTTTCTGCAACGAGATGTACAAAAAAATCAAAATTCATACATATTTTATAAATCTTATATTCTTGGTACACATAATTCCCGGACACCCTGTACAGCATGAATCATGAATCAGTACAAGGGTTTTCATCAAGCTCTACCACTTTAAATCCACTTTGCACTGTCTCTACCACTATGATGCTATAGAAGACGTAGCGCTTAGTTGCAGTAAGTGAAAATAATAGTGAATTTGTTAAAAATTCTCAGTTTTTATATTTTTAGTTTGTAATGAGTAGCCAATAGCAGATGTAAGCTAATACACATAATACAGTTCCCTAACAGGAAACATTGCCATCTATTTATGAAGACTAAGCAAAACCAGAAAGGTCAACGAGATATTATTACATATCATAACCTCCTATTAAATTAAGAATAAGTTAGACACAATCTCTGTGTATACATATGAAAGCTTAAAACTAGTGAAATTGACATAATGCCAAGACATATATAATTGACAGGATTTTTTTAAAATACAAGGAAGTTTGAACATAACTTTAATTGGTCTAGGCTTAAATGAACTTTATTTAGTTTAATTGGTAATACTTATGCAAAATAGTATGAAAAACAAAAGTATAAATTAAAATTTATGAGTCACGTTGTGAAAATATTCAAAGGCGAAAAAGCATTTTTTTTTTTTCATTTTAAATAATTGTTCCAGAGAAAACATTTTGTCAACAATGGCAATTATATGTTCTAAATATATTAGTTGTATACAGGAGGATAGTAAATAAACTCTCCCATTTTATTATTTCTACTATTTAGATAATTTATATATATATATATATATATATATATATATATATATATATATATATATATATATATATATATATATATATATATATATATAAAAATTTTTTTTACCACAATTACCATACCAACATAACCTCGATTTTTTTATACGTGATTAAACCGCGTCCAATTTTAATAATGCATATTTATTTAATTGTCCATAATTTGAAGCAATTCAGTTTTTATGATTTTACAATCCCGGGAAGATATAAATTCAATTCATCTTGGATGTTATATCATATTATTACAACAGTTGTTCGACATCAATGATCGAGTGTTTGACACCATCTGTCAAATCATGGTTTTTTAATACTACCCTTTTGGTCACATTACTTTTTTTTTGTATCGTGTCTTCCAAAATGGATGAAAGATATGACTTGCTATTTTCATTGTACATGTTTTATACACTTTTTTGTATAACACATAGGCAAAAGTAAAACAAAGTTTCAAATACATCATAGCTTCTGACAGTCAATAATTTCAAATAGGCTGTGTAGTCTGCAACAGTCGATTGTTACAATATCAAAGCATAGTTGATGTCATTTGTTCTTATGCTTTTATTACTGTATATACTACCAACTGTAGATATGAAAATTGTATCTTTGACTAATACAGTCTGTTCAATTCAAAATAGAGGTTATGTTTGTAATCTAATAAATTTTATGCCACGTTTTTTAAACAATTTAGAAAAACCTTGGTGATATTTTAAGTAGGTCAAAAATTATTTTAAACGTTTATTTGATTAAGTAAAGAACGACACGGTGTGGAACATATAAAATATCTATTCCTTATTCAGTTTCAGTGTCACATAATATAATTAATTCACAGTCAGGTTGATATAAATTGTCCCCTGAAAGTCGAATTAGAGTACAATTAGAATATTATTTTCAATTTATTGTATTGAACTGTTATGTACCAACTAGACAGAATGCGATGAGAAACTCCTGATACACTCCCCTATTATAGGGGAGTGTATATATTATAATAATATATGCAATAAAGAACTAATTTTAGTGTCAACCAGGTTTTTCGTCAATAGAGTGATCAGTTTGAGTAGAAACGTAACTCTAAAATTAATTCACTATTACCATATTTAAGAGAAACATCAAGTGTCACATTAAATTTTTTCTCAATGGTACGTGGTTAAAGTATATAAAAGTTATACAAAGATTATAGCTCTATTCCATGATTTTATATAATCTAACTGAGACTTTGCCCTAGTGATATTCTTTCAATATATAATTATCCATATTTGTTAAATTAATATCAATAAGAACACTTCAAAATTACTTACAGGAGCGTCCGTTATTGAAGGAATATTTAACAACTCTGTTCCTACGTCACCGATACCAATACCATTCTCTTCACTCTTCGGCGAGGATGGTCTTAGCCTCTTTGAAAACGAGTTTCTACTGCTACTAGATTCAGAGTTTTGACGTTTCATAGGAGCCTGTAACAAAATAAACCGAAATAAATATCATGTCTCAATTCATCAAAATGTTTGCACAAAAAAAACCCAACAGGCTATGAGTACTGTAAAAAGCTACATATTTCAGTTATTACATAAGCAAGGAGACAATCTGTCAAAGATAAAATGTATTTCAAAAAGGTGTTTGACAGAGGCTGGTATGGTAAAACCATTCGACTAAACTACTAATTTATATGCTACTTACACAACAGCACTTAAGAATGTCCAATTTTGGGTACAGAAGTCTCTACAAGTTATAGTTAATGGATACTTATCTAACAATATTTCTTCTACAAATACCAAATTCCCTATGAAATAATTAGTCCCAATTGTATGGGCACCATTCGTTGCAAGTAAGTTTATTACTTTATGTCAATAAAATGATACCATCAACAAAGATTATATAATTATAAATATCCAGAAAGTTCAAAAAATGTCTTTTTGGGTATGTCCAGGAACTATGTTTGATGTCATTGATATCAATATCAAGCAATTCATACCTAAAGTAATTGTTTTATGCAATTATACATATAGACCATTAGAATGAGTTATTTGAAAAAGTATTTCTCCCTCTTCAGATTTGTCTTATACCATATTTCAGAGAACTCACATATGATTGATGTCTATCTCTCGTGAATGATCGATAATAACAATATGACCATTACCTATACAATTGTTTCCCTAAATATAGTAATTCATTATGTGTACAATTATTGTTCAAGTCACAAATACTGGATTATACATTAAAATTTTGTGATAAACACCGGTGATTTTAACAGTACGTTAGTTTTTAGTCTGGCAATAAAACATATTTTTCTCTCGAGAACCTAATCTAGGTATGTGTATACTAAACATGCTTAGTAATGTAGGTGCATCTATACTATTGTGGAACAGGTTAAATAAACATGAGAGACCAGTATTAGTAATTGCCATCTAATTCTAGAGTTCAATGACTGAATGTAATATCTTTGTAGAAGCATAGTATGGTCATAAACTCCTCACTGGCTAATAATTGTCTATGTGTAATAACAGAAACTTATGAAATGGCGTTGAATATTTTCAAGTGGATTCATGACTTAGATACTTGGAATACTAAATAAGGTTACAATAATCGAATTTTGGAGAAACTAACGTGAAATACAGATGTTTTAAGGTAGCAGTGTTATTAAATGATATTGTATTTCTAACCACCAAGAAAATAATTATATACTAGTGGTTGCTTTTTTAAGGTATAGAAGCAAATTTTACATTTATTTATGTTTATTCACTTATACTCTTATTCTCCTAATGCTACGACATAACAAGGTCGATGAGTTTTTGCAACCTCAAGCGATAGTCTAAGCAGGTTATATTTAAAAATAATCATCTGCAAAAAGATCATGCGAAATAAGCACTACAAAAAATCATAAATAAATAAGATAAAGAATAATGGTTCTAAATTTGAGCCTCGAGGAACTCCAGAAGGCTAAGAAAGTCTCCGATTTAAATTTATTTTGACTATAAGATAATCAGAGAATATAATGATGAGTTGTTAGGGGTCTTTTCAACAACCTATCAACTCAGCATCAACCCAAGTAAATATTATTACCCATTTTCTAACTAAACTAACTCATCTATTATTTAAATTTAGCCAGAAGACTTGAAATAATGTTTCATCAGTATCTCTGCTCCAAAAAGAACGAGGTCATATTCTTTCAGTACAACATACATAAAATAATGAAAAATTATAAAGAAGGATATAAGGAAAGTAGGAATATAATGTTTCCTATATAAAGGGAAATTATAAAAACTCAGATTGTATAAAATGGATTCAATATTTTTGTCTTTTTTATCTGAAAGGAAAATAACTATAAAAAGTAGTAACTAACTACAGATGGCAAAATGATAATGGAAAAAAATTTACATGTGGTTTCAATCATATTTCACTTTGTTTTTCTTTTTGAATTATTGGTTAGTTAAATTAATAAAAAATGTTTTTGGTCTTACATTTCAGTTTTATATAACCACCTTCAGAGAAATTTGGGTATAGGTTACATAAATACAATTTTTTTTAATTTATCATCTATGGACAAAAGTTACAACTGTAGTTTCCTGTACCTGTTTCTATTAATTTAACTGATTGATTAATCTTAAGTAAAAAAACAAAGTAAAATGTAAAGGAATTACAAAAAAGCCAACCTAGATCTTACAGTTCGTTATGTTAAGGATCTAGTGTGAAATGTAAACAAAATAGCATCGATAGCTCTTTGTTCTATCTTTAAGGATGAGTCTAAGTGGATACATATAATAATTAAATCAGGTGTTAAGACCGGTCCATATAGCTAAACTGCCAGGTTCACAAGAATTTGAAAAAAATACCTCTAAATCATAGAAAACATTAAAAAGGCAAAGATAAGAGCAACACAATAAATCCTCTTCTAATTGGCAAAATAGTGGGCGATAAGTCGTAAAATTTACAAATTTGAATTCAGAGGAAACCATATGGGACATTTTGAAAAAGCTGAGGGAAGATTAGACACTATGTAAGAGTTTCGAAGGAAGAAATGGATTTATATAACTTAAATTATTAATTTATATTATTTGGTTAAGTAAAACAAACTTAGTAACCTTAAAAAAAACATAAATTCTAAAATAGATTATGCAACGCATACGAGATACATAGTGTTTGATTTTCTAGCCCAATCTTTTTTTTTTAGATTAACATCAACCAAAAATGTTATTATGCCTATTTATGTAAAGCCTAAACTAATGGTATCACTCTAAATGTTGTTTATGTTATGTTGGTTATGTATACTAAAGGCAATAGGACGATTAGCATAGTGTTTCGGTCCCAGAGGGATATCTGGATCATCTTTTGAGAGTATGTTGGTACTAATGAGATACGTTGGTCCTGCAAGTTTCAGACCTGTACCTATTTTGGCTTTTGAATAAAAAAAAAGCAATGAAAAATATAATTTTTTTCTCAAAAACGGCTTATTCGATTTGAATGAAATTTCGACACGTTATAGAGATACATATATAAAGGCTATAATCTGAGAAAATAACAGCTCATAATTTTCATAATAATTATTAGAAACAGGTGATTTTTTCCGAAATTTTCTCTTCTTAACGTTCTAGAACAATTTTGAAACTAACCTTTTTTGCCTTCTTCGATGTAAAATAACTTCTCAAATCCTTAAATCGATCAAAAAGGTACGCCATATTAATAAAAAAATAAATAAATAAATAAAAACAAAAATATTTATATAAACATCAATTTATTTCAATATTTATCCCTCTGAAACACCAGAAACGAAGCTTATTTGATTAATTGATAAGTGAAAATAACATTAAATATTGAAAAATATTGAAAATTTTTTTTTAATCTTTTTATTAAAATTCATTTAAATAATTAAAATCAACAATTAATAGTCACTAGATTAGCTAAGTAGCTGTTTGCTATCAACTAGTAAACAATGTACAGCTGCAGGTCTGGTAATTGTGCATAGTAGACAACAGTATCACCAACATTAAATAACAGTACAATCTTATGGTTGCCGAATGAACTGGTAAACGAAAGGGAAGGAATCTTTATATTATCTAACTTGTAGTTTTATTATATAAAACATAAAGATTGATTCTGATTGAATTAATATATTGATAAATAATATTTATAGCGATGTTTTAAAATGTTAAGGATATTTTAAGTAAAATTAACATTTAAATATACTTTATAATTTATTTTTGAATATTTTATGAAACAAAAATTATTTTCACATTACTGAATCAAATAAACTCAATTTCTGTTGTTTCAAAGGTATAAACATCGACATGAATTAATTTTTATATCAAAAAAATCATTTTTATTTTTTTTTAATATGGCGCACCTTTTTGATCAATTTAAGGATTTGAGAAGTTATTATACATTGAAAAAGACATAAAGAAAAGTTAGTTTCAAAATTGTTCTAGAACGTTCTTATAAAGAAAAAAAATAATTTCGGAAAAAATCGCCTGTTTCTAATGATTATTATGAAAATGATGAGCTATTATTTTTTCCAAGTATAGCCTCTTACTATCTTTTTACACATTACAATATAAAGGACCACAAAACACATTTTAATGTATAAACATTGTTTCGTGTTTTTGAAAATGTCTGATGAAAATCAACACCATGAGTTGCATATGCAAAGCATCAACAGTAAATTATACATGTTTTATTCCAGCATTTATAACAATTATAATTATATTTTAATCATTATATAATTTTATTTTACGAAAGTTTTGGAAAATTAAGGGCCAAGTTTGATTAATTGTGCAAACCTTTTTAGACTTTTCTAATTCATTTGAAGATTTGGGCAGCTATAGAAAAATTTGTGTCAAAATGACAAGATGCAAAAAAAAAATTAATATGAATAAAATAATGGAATATAATGATGTAAATGTTAGTTGACATACAACAAACTTGGTATGCAGTATAATCAAAATTAGTGTATCATGCAGTATTATTAGAAATAGCAAAATAATTAAATTTTAAGAGCTTTAATTGGCTTATTTATTGTCATATTGTCAAAATTAACCTCTCCAATTATTGATACAACTGAAAAACCCAAAATGATCATTTTCTGCAATGAACATCGTTGAGTGTGAGATATGGGGCAGCATGTGGTAAATTTTGACCAGTATATGTTTGTGCCCTTAAACATAAGCATATGATGACCATATAGGGGAGACTATCAATTACTGTATGTTACAATATTTGTAAAGCACTTTTTCCACGAATTTTTGAGTTTTATTGCCAAAAAATTTTACATGCTTCTGAGAAAATCATACTAAATGTTCCTATTCTTGTGGGATTTGCCTTTGAAAGATTTGTAGCAAACTGTAGTTTATTTTATATTAAATTCCACATTATGTAATTCACCATTGAGATTTCATACGTTGTAAGTGGTTTTAACAAAAATGTTGTGAAATTCCCGATATTATCTTAAAGAAATTAAAGACTAGATCAACATAATATACAGTTTTAGACTGTTGACAAATACGTTTTAATAATTCTCAATTACAATTATATTCTCAATTATAATTTGAATATATCTATTATTGCCAAACTACAGGGTGATTCTCAAGTTTTGATGAAATGAAAGATGTAAAAAACATTCTGCACATTTTTTTGTATATTTGATGAACACTCTTAGATTTTTCTCAAAAGTGAAGAAAGGGGTGAAAGGCTTTTTCCATATATGTACCACTTGTATTACGTCTATATTTAAATCAGTAAAACAATAGAAGATTTGTAATTGCTAAACAATTAGGAAGCTTAAAGACACAGTAGACTATGAAAACAAAAGGGTTTTAATGTTTTTGCGTTTATATAGTTAATTATGATTAATTATTCAGTGGAAATAAACACAAGTGGTGCCAAATTAATGTCTCTTAAAATGTTTTATCCCAAGTAAAAAAAAAATGCTAAATTAGGAAGGATCTCAATTTCAACTTGCAAGTATTATATTTTGAATCATATAGGTATATATACAAGGCGTTTCCCAAATGAGTATTCAAAATTAAAAACAAACAGAAGTCCAAGAAGAAAGTTCTTCCCTGTACAAAGTTGCCTCCTTTAAAACGATTTGTAATGATATTATAAAATTTAAGTCAATTGCTAAACTTTTTATATTTGACAATATGGAATAGAAAACATCCCAAAATTATAATCAGGGATTTGAAAAAATGGAATGCTCAAGTGTAAATTTAACCTTAACTTGTTGGTACTCAATTTCTTCAAATCTGTAATATAAAAATATGAAAATTCGAAATTTTTTATGTAAAATAGTATTCTTCTTTGACTTATTACACTATTTTCAAGTAAAATTTATTTGAAAACGTCATAACAAGCTCTGATATGCCACTTCTATTAGATAGCAAAATAAAATTTATGTGTTCTAAGAGAAACTATAGTATAAATTCGTGACATTTAACAAAGATATAAAGCATGGTTAAGTTTTCTAGTACTGATATTTAAATTTAAGTATTGCTGAATAAGTAAAATGTTAAAAATATTAATAGTCATAAATAAACGCCAGGGTGTGCGTTTTATGAATATGTGGGTAAGATAACTTCAATCAAATGTTCTGAGAGCTCAAGAGCTGCTGTATGACGTTATGATGAAAATTATCCCAACAGAAATTTGTCCTATTATGCCATTTCTTTGTACTGAAATGTGTTTATGTAAATGAAACCCTTTAAGAAATAATAATTTTGAAGTGTAGGTGTGAGACAGTGAGAAAGAACTATTTGGAATAAGGAAAATATTTTATACATGGTTAAAATTAGCTATACAGTTAGCAAAAGACAACTAACTGATAGCATAAAACAGTATGTCATATTTCATAGTGTGCACAATTCTGACAGGACAACAGTTGCACATTTTTCACTAGACAGTCCCAAGACTTTATACCACAACAAAATTATGGATAATCTCATTTAAATATGCACATGTATAAAAGAAACGTTTAAGTTCAAATCAGTTTATCATAAACACTAACGTGGGTAGTAGTGCAAGTCTTCCACATTACCATCATGAAACATGAATTGACAAGAGGCGCAAAATGCAGGTGAATATAATAAATGGATTGCTGCAATGAAAAACCTCCTAGGCCAACTAAGAGACTTAATTGCTGTCATCATGAACATCAAAACTAATGCAAAAATTTTGCAGTAAATTTTTCATTAGCCTGTTATCTACTTTCTGACAAGAAAAACAAACTTCCAATACCTTGTATAAAAAATAAGAACAAAGAAAAGACTTAATTACCAAAATCCCCACATTATAAACAATGGCCCTACTAAAATTATATTTCAATTATAAATTATACTAAAGTAAAAATATTAATTATTGATTGAATGCTTGGCCTGATTAATATTTACAGTTTGTAGTAAATATCGCTTAACGATTATAGTTCAGTTATGAAATGGAAATTGTATAACTTATAAAAAAAAATTAAGAGTATAACTTATTTTAATTTACTGAGTATAGTTATAATTAGGATTATAATAGTAATATTTGAATTTACTGAGTATAAGTCAGAAATTTGAAAGGCATTTAATTCTACAGAATTACTTACTTTTTTTGGTTTCTTTGGTGGAGACGTCACAAGTCTATTGAACTGGTCGTCCTCTTTATTGGTCTCGCTGGAACTTCGTTCAGCAGGTAGGACAAGTTCATAGTCTGGGTTTTCCTGTAATTTTCAAAAGTTAATAGGATTTAGTTGCAAGTACTTCATCAATCTAATAAAAATGTAATAGTAAAAGGGTATACTGTAAAGGGCGATACATTATCATATCGTCGATTTTATTCCATATACTTAATTACAGTTAACTTTTATTGATCTTACATCTTATTATGCATAGCTGTGCCTTAATATAGGCACTTAAGAATGTACTGTAACCAATATTGTATTTCATGCTTATAGAAGACATACAAAAAAAAAAATTATAATAAGCAGATGAAATAAAAAATTGAAAGGCAATTTTCATGTATGGTACCTTCAAACTTCAGCTACAATAATAGATCAAGACTACTAAAATTTGTTTGTTTTTTGTTTAGTTTTTTGCATGATTACATTTGCAGCAGTTTTTATATAATTTCATGCCATTACAGGTAAAATAGCTGTCTAACATCTGTGAAAACGTATTAATATTATTTGTAATCTACATCACAAAAACTATTTAAAAAATTGATATACTTACAAAACTTTAACCACATAGTAATAAAAAAAACCTAAGAAATATTTAATATAGCAAAAAGTTATGATTATTGTTAGGTTTTATTAAAAAATATTTCTATGATACTTTCAGTGAAGTAAATTCTGCATTTAGATTTACTATAACGTTACAGTACGCTATTAAATCTAGAAACATAAAAAAATATTACTTGTTCCACGTTTTTCTGGGAGTTGAAAATATGCATCTTATCGGATGGTGTAGATACAAGATAAGGTTCACGATGTAACACACAGAATACTTAATGTTTTAAAAATACAATTTATGGTAGCCCTATTAAAATTATTTTGCAAAAACATATGCATAACAAGTGATAAATTCTATCATATTTTGGTAAAATATGCTACAATTCAAAAACACTGACAAACTTACTAAGCTATCATTGTAGTCACAGTTTTATTTGACAGATTTCTTCTTTCTGTACTTACTGCAATAAATATGGAGATCATAAAGATTTTGTCACAAAATCAAAGTGGTGTTACCATTAATGAAAATGAAATTAACAACCTACAGCTATTAATCTACGTATGAAAAAAAGTCGGTTAAATTTAAAAAATGTTTTCCTAGATATTATATAATGAGTTTTCAAATAAGAACATTCAGAAAAATTGTAAGTTCCCGTGGATTTAAAAGAATCTGATTTTATTAAACTACATTGTTCCCTTTATTACAAATTATAATCAGCTGTCTTGCTGAAACTAGAGGGGGAAAATACATAAGGGTGAATATAAAGCTCAATATAAGCAGCAAACTCCTTTTTGTAAAATCGTTACTTTATACCTTAAGTTAAAGTTGGCCCTAGATTTTCCATATAATTAATATAAAAGAAATAAAATACAATAGTATATTGTATCAAAATAGAATATGAACAGAATTTTTTAAATTTATATATATTAGTTTATTTAGCAGAAAATATATATTCATACTAAGACTTAAAAAAGGTCATGGTATTGAAGCCTCAGGTACAAACCCAGACCCATGTAAAACAACCCTATGTAATAATTCTATACTGTCCAAGCTGTAGCTAGTATATCAAGGCACATTTTGATTTTATGACGATGGTAAACATGGCTTTCATTTAAGCAAACATTTACATCTATTATTCTGTCACCGAATTTTGTTTCAATTGATACAGACGATTCTAAATTAAATTTATGAAAATATGGTCACATACTGTTTAGAATTGTGAACATGATTTGTATGGAACATACAAATTTTAGTTTTATGTACTTATTTCTACTATACTTACTTCTAGCTTAAGAATGAAATCATCAATTTCAGCCACACCTTTCTTGAACGGTGCTGTAGTGCAGGTTGATATGAATTTACCTTTAAAATCTGCATAAGGCTTAATATTATTTTCTTCCACCCAACCACTAAAATAAACATTTGCATATACATTTAAAGTAGTAAAAATTGAAAATGTAAATGAAATACAACATTTGAATGGAAATACTTACTAATTACAACTTCCAAAAAAGTAAACCCAATGGAATCCTCTTTTTGGTTTCTTTGGGGCTTGCACGATCTAAACAAGAAATAAATCAAAATAAATATTTAGGTTAAGTTTTCCATAATATGCGAATTGATGACGCGCGCGCAAGCTGGGAGGGAATAACGGTTGGGTTGAAAGTCGGCGGCATATACTTACACGGGCAGGCCATGGTGAAAATCCTTTCATTTTTGCCCTAAAAAAATAATATTTAACCACAAATTAAAGAACATTATTAAATTTTCTCAAAAAAAAAATATAGATGTCTTACCAAACTAAATCACCAATATTAAATTCCGAACCCATAGTAACACCCTCACTTTAAGACGATTTCTCTTAAACTGAAGTTTGTTTTCATGATGCCGCGGAAACTTAAGAGGGGATACAAGCTGATTCAGAGCATGCGCTTTTACAACGTTGGTAAAGTTCGAAACAATAAATTCCGAAACCGGTTAGGGTCGGTTAACCAAGGCATGTTTTAGCAATTAAATGTTTAAGACGGTATATGTATTTTCAAATAAACCGTTTCATGAAAATGATCATTTGTTGATGATGATCTGCAATTAATTTAAGAATAGTTCTGTAACACAGCTAAAAATATTAATTGCAACAAAACAAAATGTTTATATCAAGTTTCATTTTGGTACATCCAGTATCTTATTGAATTTCAAAATAAAATTTATGTATGAAATTACTGCCGTAAAATTTAATCAAGTCAGTGCAGACTATTTCAATGCTAAACACTAAATTAAACTTTAAAATGTTAAACATTTAAAACATATTTAACTTTACCCAACGAAAAGAAAAACTATAGCTGATCCCATCTTGTAAAAGCTATAGTTATGTATATTTATTCATGCCTAACTACTCACTTATTTATTCACCTCATAACTTTCATAATACACAAAATGTTGTCACTCATAACAAGGAATTGTATATTCTTTTTCAACATTTATATCAAATTAAAATAATTTCTTATAGAAAGGTGTACATTTAGGGATTTTACCTAATTAATCTTAACTTTCACTTTTATCCTGAAAGTGTAATAAACAAAATTAAATTCAGATCTAGCATATTGCAGTAAAGTATATCTTCAAATAAATCTGTTCACATATTACATACTCATAAAAGGTTCATCTGGCATAAGAAACTTATCAGTCATTTAAATGCTATAATAGTTCAATAAGTATGTTTACAATTATTTTAGAGTAAAAATAAATGTTAAATATTTTTTACTGAAAAGCAAATAATTTCTTTTTATGTTTATGGTCAAGTAAGAAAAACTGTATAGGAAATATTTGTCTTAAAGTTAATATTGTTATAAAATTGATTACTCAAGCCCTATTGATTAACTATTAAAGCCTACTTAAACTTCGTTTTAGTATAAATTTTAATGAAACCCTACAGGATACCATGAATTTTATTTTAATAATATATTCTTTAATGTTTGCCCAATGATATATACACAACTAAATAAAAGTGCCAACTACTACAAAAACATAAACAAGTGCAAAAACTGTTGTCTAACATTTGTGTAAATGTAAGTCAATGGCTATTTATGCCATCTCTTATCTATTTTAATCCAGTACCGCTACAATAACATCGGCTAGCTGTGAATGTTCTGAAAGCAATATACTTTTCAAACAGAGAAATATTTTCTTCATCTTCATAAATTATTGTTCAAATTGAAATTGAATTACAGAATCTCTGAGGAAGTATAAACTTGTTACATGACGAGAATGAAAATATGACATGTGGGGATAGATAATAATAGTTGTATTTACTTTGTTATACTATCAGACATAATAAATATAACACTGATCAGATATAGTAATAGATTGAAATTTATTCACGGTTCATTGCAATACATTTCTTCTATCATAAATAATACTCAACATAATTACTTATATTAGACACAACTGACAGGCATTGGCATAATAAATTATATCAGTTAGAAAACTTACGGTAAAAATACTTACAATAGTTCCACTTACAATAAAAATTTACGTACAGGATTTGTCAAAATTAATACATCTTGTAAGTTTCATGAAAATAGAGATCTTCCTAATGAGTTTAAAAGGACAGACTCCTACGAGGCCCAGATAATATAAATCTGCAGCAATATATAAATCACCTGCAGCTATTTTGACAACTTTTGATGACACAAGTCCAATCCTTGCTTTAGAAATACAACCTTATATTTATCTTGATCTTAACAATTTTCCTATTTGCTAGGGTTTATAATAAATGTAGTGTTCAAACTTTATTTTTTGTATATCCACTAATCATACATTAATCACTTTGTTTTGCATTCTCATTTAATTTGTTATTGAATTCATTTAACCACTTACTGAAATAGTAAATAATCTGACATCAATTATTAGTTACAAAAACTGAATGTATCATTACATTTTGTCGAATATGATTTTTTCTATTAAAACGTTTGATTTATAAATATTTGCATTACCGGTTGTATTTAATGCTTTATTTTCTTCCGATTAGTTAATGGTAACCTGTCTTGGATTTAAAAATTTGCTAATATCCATTTATTTCGCCATTATTTTACAAAGTTAAGCTGTTATTCACAATACATAGGCCTTATACATGATTAAAATTTGATAGTGCTGTTATATTTAATGCTTTTAGAGTCCACATCAACCTCCATTATAATGTTCCAAAATATCCAGATATACAACTGCAGCCTCGTATTATATAGAAATTGATCAAAATGCCCTACAATATAACACTGACACCTTTAAATACACCATAGAATGCAGCAATTTTGTACCCTAAAAAATACAGGTTTCCTCTATTTTTTAATATAAATAACCTATTAGCAAGCTAATTAATTTATCATAACTGAATATCTGATTACAAATTGATTTTTATTATCATTACTTACCTGTGACCGAAGACTTTCAAATTGTTCTATATTGAAAGAGAAAAAATAGGTTATTAAAAGCCACAAAAATAAACTTCAACTGATATATTGCTATACTAATGAATACATTCTATTAGTTTATGATATAAAACTTAATTGTTATAACAGTTATTTTCTCAGTCAAATTTTAAATTTATTTAAGAATATACCAAATAACGCTAAAGAAATTATTAAACATTCCAAAAAAGAAGCTCCATCACCTCCCCACAAATACAGAAAGTTTAATCTTATAGAACTTCTACAAAACAAAAAGTCACTTATATATGGAACTAATACAATTAAACTTTCTATATGGAAAAATTGCATTAAATAAAATAAATTAAAGTGAATATAATACAATGAACACAGTAGTATCAAATTAATTCTATACATTTATTATATCGAATCGGGCATTACGAACTATAATAGTTATAAGAAATATTGAAACCTAAAATTTCGACACTAAATATATACAAATTGTACAACTTCCGTTAGAATGACAAATTAATAATAATTAAGGGCATACATTACTAAACATTAATAAGATATTTATAGAGTTCAAAACTCAAATGTATATTTATTACTATATTATGTACTATATAAATATAAAAAAAATAAATATGGTAAATAAGAGAGGAGAGGCTTAATTTACATTTTTAAATGTCAGACCCATAATACCTTAACTGCTAAACCCCCACTACCAACAAATTCATTGATACCATCACATATATTTAAAATTACTGATAACTTTCAAGTGATCTCTCTCTCAGGAATATATAGCACTATAAGATATTATCAACTTTTTACTTCAAATGCAGGTTTATGAAGTATATGTACAAATATGGGTATATTTTAGTAGGATCTAGTAAATTTTGATAATTTGTTTTGGATAAATCCCCAGGATGTTTAGTAATATAACATCTACTAATTGCTATTGTTGTTTTCATTTTGATTTATTTGGCTCTTAAAAAATTATTTTAGTCAATCTTTAATTCAAATCGGAAGTGCATATTGCAATGAATGTTTTTGTGGGCAAGTACCATTAAATATTAAGAAATTACATTTTATCGCTATAAAAAACAAGGTACTCTAAAAACGTTCAACATAACTAAACCTCACAAGTTATATATTATAAAATACAGTAGCATTACCCCAGCTTTAGAACTGTGATACAATCATACAGGTTACTATTAATAAAGACCAGAGAAGTAGCAAGAGCCCTGCCGGGCTCATCACATGCATTATTTAAAACTTTACGAATTCTAAGTCATTTTTCTTTATATACACTGTGTCACAAATTGAAAACATGTAGTTTCTAAAAACATGAAATATTTTCCAGGCATAATTACAAATTAAGATTACTAGATTTCAAAAATATCCTAATAATTTTTCCAAATTTGAAGATTTGATAATTGAAATTTTATGTTTCATTACAAAAAGTTTAACGAAGTGAATTAATTTCAAATAAATTAAGCTTGTCACATTTAATCATGATAATACCTTTTAATACACACTGTCATATGATTTGTCTGCAAATGTTACCGATAATTATAAACAGTTGGAATATGTTTTTAATATTTAATGGTATCATTCAGTAGCTTATTACTTCCTCTAAAGCAAGTACTTTTCTTTTACTTTTATTTTGAACACTATATTTGAGGTTTAAAACTTCCGGAATTTTATGAAGAGTTCAGAAACATGAATATTTCTAGTAATCCACAGGCCCACTAATTCTAAAATTTCTACTACTTGCAATTAGGGAATAGATTCTGTTGGAACCCTTTTAAACCTTTTATCGCCACTAATAATGTAAAAACTAATACTTACCATTACCTGTTATAGTGAATAGATACTGATGGAAATAATGATTGATGTTTTAAATATCTTCAACCGGTTTTAATAGAGACCTGGTTTTGAATCTGAACATTTAATAAGATAACCTTGACAGTATTTCAGAGATTGATATAAATCTTAATCACAAATTTACCTGAAATAGAGAAGTCTAGACAGTGGTTAAAATATCGTAAAAACCGTGAAAAAGTAAGGTTATGTTTAGTTAATTATACGCTCACTTGAAAAAAAAGCCAATTCAGTTAATCTACATTGTTTTTCTAAATGTCAATCCAAATCAATCAAATGATCATATGAAAGAAACAATTGTGGATACCACAGTAAGGACAAACTGTTTTAAATTATTTATCAACTATTATAAATCACAATACAAATGTGTCCAATTTAAGACACTGTAAATTTGAAAAAAGCCTACATATATATCACACAGCAAGAAAAATAATTTCTTCTCGCAGCCTTTAGAAAGTAATGAAATACTATACTCGGTAAAACCTTTGGTAATTTGTTTTTTACAAAACTCCGATAGACAAATTTTACCATAATTTTTTTTTCTAAAAAACGAATATATTTTATTATTAAAAAAGATCACAAGCTGCAAAAGAAAATGATAAAAAAAACTGATAAATAATATCTGTCTCATTTTAGGCGTACATTTGTGAGTTGAAATAACCTTCTGACGATAACAATATATCTGATCTGCAAATTCTTGATGTGCAGACACTATATAATTTCTTCAATATTGTTAGCATTTGAAATATTTCTTAAGAGAGCTGGATGGCAAGATGAAATATGCAAACAATATACATTGGTGGAATATTTTCGTTAGTTCAAGAATACATAATTTTATTTAAAATTCCATGGCTCATATAATTTGATATTCAATATTTCAATTATTAAATTTCTAGAAGTGAATGTATATTAAAAATATTTTTGATTATTAAATTAGGTAAACTATATACAAGAAAATCGTTTTAGGTAAAATTATATTTGAACGTGTCTTATTTTTATATATCTTTTTTTTGCATACCATCAGGTCTATTTTACAATTCTAATTTTTTATGCATGTTATTAAAATTGAAGATTATATATCCTCTTGCCACAATAACTATGTAGTTACAGTGGCTGTTTTATGGAAAAAGTAAAATAATTTATTGTGTAAAATGAATTTTCTCGTTATACCTGTTCCTATGCACAATTTTACAACTGTCATTGGCAAACAAACTTGATTATAACACGAAACTCTTAAATACACTAACCAATATTCATATACTGGCAAAAATAAATAAAAATAGCGGTAGAAAAACGACATTAAAATATCTTATTTTACCTATTAACAACTTTTTAGAAACAATCTTCTTCTGCCTCATCAAATATTTTTAATTTCATTAATAAAAGAGGTAACATTTAGGTACCCATTATAAAACTTTATCTAGAAAACAATTTTATAACGATAAAAAATCAATAGCTCTCGACAAAACTGGCTGGGAAGAGACCCGTCCGTCCAGTTCTTTGTTGGGTTCCCTTATACCAGCCGTCATCTCTTTTCTTGTGTACATAAATTATATCGTTAACCTGTAACTCTAGTTCGTATTCACTGTTAGGAGGATAGGGAGCGATGCACCTAAACCGCTCCCTTACTGTCTGAACGCCAGTTTTGGTTTTTCCAGCATCTAGAGAGTTAGATTTTCGATGACGATGGATGTCGGGACTAGACCCAGAGCTTCCTGTCGGATTTTCTGCACTCCTAAAATAGGTACGATAGCTGTACATCAGTGTGACAGTAACTAAGGCGACATTTATTACATGGCAAATATTATATCAGCCTAAATCTAAGACTCATGTAAAACAAATAATTTTAAATAAACACTGAAGTACTTAAACAATGCACAATATAAATAAAAAATATATTTGTGAACTAGCTGCAGCCAAGATAATATGGTTTTCAAAGTATGAAATGTCATAAATAATTTAGGAGCAAACCAATTGCTTTCTATAATGCAAATTAATTTAATACGAATAACAGTTTTATTGTAGATGAAAGCAGCCCTAGCCTTTGATCAGGGTAGAGCGAGATTGTTTTTTGACGCCCTTTGGTTGACACTTTCGCTGCACGTAAATTCTACTTCGGTTTTATGCTAAATAAATAATTCCCAAATTTTAAAAAATCAACTTTTATTGCAAACATCAACACTAATTGAATTTAAATTAAATTAAGTAGCTCTAATTAGTATACTCCTGCTTCTTTAACATTAAGAAAGCTTTTACAGCTATATAATTAAATTAGTCTTTGGCTTTTTGGCGCCCCTTGCCATCTGGCACCTAGAGCGACCGCTCCTCTCGCTCTACCCCAAGGCCGGCGCTGGATGAAAGGACAGCCCATAGGTAGCACAACTACAATGCAAAATGCTCTCTCTCTCTCTCTCACACACAACATACACAAAAAGTAATACTCAAACTATACCACACCTCTATGAGATTCCATATTTGCAACGATAAAATAATTAGAAATGAAATAATATGCAGACATTTTGATAATAGTTTGGTGTTGAAATTATATGAAGTGAATCGTGCCTAATATATGGTCACTATTACTATTCAATTTTGAGTAGCTCTAATTGATCACATAATTATGCGTCTACAAATGGTATGTGCCGCTTTATAGGCATAGTAGGCAGAACAATTGATAATTTCATTAGTAAAATAAAAATCTTTGGATGATTCCTGCCTTCTATTGACTTGTTTATAAAAATAAGGACACTTATATAAAAATTGCAACTACCAATATGATATGCTCAATAACATTTATATTTTTACCTGTTGTTACATACATATTAGTGGTGAATGAGAATTTTTACATACAATAACTGGACGGTTCTCATGCAGATTATTCACTAAATAATTTTTCATTGAAAACCAATACTGTACTGTGATAAAAACAATTATTTAGAAAGTTAAGAACAGCACTCTATAATTCTAATAAGAAAATATATTTTCTTATCGAAATGAAAGCCACTGTGAAAAATGTATTACAAGATTGCAATATCTAGAGTAGACGAATAGAAAAAGGAATAGCATATGTGGGGCACAATAGTAGCGATGAATGCAATCATGATTACTTAAGTGAGAGTAGTCCCAGTGACAATGATCATTATTCCGTGTGATTAGTGATAAAGTAAGCTCTTAATATATAACTTACAGTAAACTATAAACCTGTTAAAAAGTATTTAATATTTGGTGCCATCTGACATGATATATCTAAGGTTTAGCTTCCCGATCACATTTCATACGCCCACATATTGTCTATGAATCATTTCATATTATTTAGGCACCATACTATGAATTAATTTTACGTTACATAAATATATTAACATGTTATGCAGTATCGAACAAGGGATGTTCACTAAATTAATTTTCTTACCGTTTCCAGTATTTTGAAAGCATCCCAAAATTATTTTGATTATATAGTATTTCCAAAGTCACTTGAAACAATTTACTTACATCCCCATTTTATTATTTATGCTGTTCTTTCGTTATAAAACTATATGGTTGCAATAGGCAGTGGAAAGAACTATATAACAACCACGATGTTTTGGTTTAAAGTGATTGCAACTGCAATGTCGTGTATTTAGATTCTGATAAAAAATATGAAGACAAAAGACTTTATATTTTACTACCCTAGCTTTAGAAAATTATTAGGCAAAGCAAAATGTAGTAGTCATAAAGTTAGTACCTCTATATTTCCAGTGTTTAACTTTATAAAACTATTTCTTACTATTTATTTCCGTTTGTAAGTATTATACATACAACAAAAACAAATTTGGTAATTGTATACAAGAAGTGTTCCTGGGCAAATGCTTACGAAACTTTTCATTCCCCCCTATTTTCGAGGGTGCTGGAGACGAATCTGGCTTCAGTTTTATCCGCTCGGACACGGTTTTCGAGAAAATAAATTTTCCACTTTTCCGCATGAGGCCATTTTCTCTATCACATAACTTTCACTTCACACTACATAGATAGCTAATATTAATACCAATAGATGCTACAACACTTCCTTTACATATATATTAAACCGTCATAAAACCTATTAGAAACTTTCGATGTTTAGTTACTTCAAATGTATACAATGACTTGCGGTTGGCGTCGTCCATTGTAATCATTCGCCCTCCGTGTCGTTCGATGAAACTACATACATACAGAGAGGCTCCAAAAGCTAACGTTGAATATTAACAACTAAATACGCTGTTATTTTGAAGGATACTAACCTAACTTAACCTGACTGTCTACTTATTATGGTTAAGTTAGGTTAGTATCCTTCAAAATAACAGCGTATTTAGTTGTTAATATTCAAAGTTAGCTTTTTGAGCCTCTCTGTATGTATGTAGTTTCATGGAACGACACGGAGGGCGTACGATAACAATGGACGACGCCAACTGCAAATCATTGTATACATCTGAAGTAACTAAACATCGAAAGTTTCTAATAGGTTTTATGACGGTTTAATATTTGATATGTGTAAAGGAAGTGTTGTAGCATATATTGGTATTAATATTAGCTATCTATGTAGTGTGAAGTGAAAGTTATTTGATAGAAAAAATCATGCGGAAAAGTGGAAAATGCATTTTCTTGAAAACCGTATCCGAGCGGATAAAACTGAAGCCAGATTCGTCTCCAGCACCCTCGAAAATAGGGGGGTAGGAAAAGTTTCGTACGCATTTGCCCAGGAACACTTCTAGTATACAATTACCACAAAATTTTCCAAAAAAAAATCAAGTAATTCAAAAAAACACTAAAAGTTAACAAAAATCACCGCACTACATCAACCAACAACAGTCAGCCGATAGCAGAAAATAAATAAAAATTAGTTTAATTTAACTTTGGATAAATCGTATATGAATGTCCCTACAATTCCTCAAAGAAATTTAATTATTTAACCCATTTAAATTACAATCTGACAAACAAAAAAGTAACCAGCATAATTTTAAAACTAGTACCAGTCCAATGGTTTCCAGATAAAATGTTACAAGATAAAATGTCCAGATTACAAAACACAAGCAAGCAGGCAACAAAAAATCTGAATAAAGCACATAAGCACTCCATAATTTACTTCTCCCTAGTATATACTGAATTTTTATCAACATTTATAGTTGCTAATTATTCTTGTATTTAATTAGCCTTTCCTCTCTACGATTTTTATGTTTGGTAAAAATTCGGATAAACGAAGAACATCTTGATATTAATTCAGTAAAAAAGGAACATCGACAACCCTCTACACTTGACATATCAAAAGTGCTGACACACCTGGGACTGTGGGTAAGTATGGTAGGGCGTTCTTTATGTTTATGACGTTGTGAGGTGGATCCAAACAAACGGTGATGTTCAGTGGGCTGAATCTGTAGCAGCTGGCTCGGACATGATCCAGACCTAAAGGTAAACACTCACATAGCATGACATGCACAAGCTGCGTAACTATTAACATATATTAATTTAAAGTGTGCGGTAAGTTATAACAATTTAGTGTCCAATTTTATCACAATAATTATTCATTATACACATAATAGTTAAGAAAACTGTGCAATATAAAAAATAAATAAATAAATCAGTGATGCAGGTTATGTTTAAGTTTTATCAAACAGGAAAAAATATAAGCAAAAAATGGTGCACAAACCATAAAAAAGCCAAAACGCATGCTTTGAAAGTAAGCCATTATTCATACCTAACGTGAACTGGATGTGCTGGTGAAGATTTGACATTTAAAGTGGCGTCCTCAAAAACGGGGTTGTCCATGGAGTAAGATGAAGGAGGAGGTGACTTGGACCTTTTCATGATGGTCAAACGTCGCATTAGGCTTACTGTACCTTTTTCCTTACGTTCCTTTGACTGCAGATATACGTGTTTACATAAGAATAAACAGTAACTTTACATAGCAAAACATTTATAAGACAAACAACTTATATTTATAGAATTATGATCTTGTCGAAAGCTAAAGTAAAAAAAAATCGATTAATCCTATTTTATTGAAATCGTCAATTTGTTTGATTTTCTTTATAATGCAAAAAATATACCCACTTTTCGTCTATTTTTTTTTTTTCAAAAGATAAGTAAAGCACTCACAAAGGAAAAATGGTGTAATACAGAAGAAAAGTTTTATAATTATTTATTCTCTAATAAAGTTTCCGTTCCTAAAATTCTCCAAATACAAATAATCCACATTCAATAAATAATGCAGTAATATTGAAAATATAAAATTGAAATATTGTAATTATTATTGATTTCAGCAAAAATGAGAACAAAAAAACGAAAAACATTATTTTTTTTCGCTGAACAATGTAAAAATAAAAATATTAGGATTATATCCAGTTAAACACGTAAAAAATAGAAATAATGTATGTGTACCAAAATACAGTAAAACAATAGATTTAAAATGTAATAAGTATAATTATTACACTGGGAACACTTATCTCGGACTTAAGTTTTACAATCACCTTTTGAATTGCTTAAAAACCTGAATATCAATTTGTATAAGCATGAGACAAAAATAGGTTATGATACAAACACACCGGATTACATAACATTGTGGACTTTAATCCATTTTTATAATTCAGTTATTTCTGTATAACTTTATTTAACATTTACTTGTTAAAAGCACTAGTTTATTTAAGATCTACGAGTATTGTGACTATACTTAAGATTACAAACAGGATGTTGTGTTACCTACTACTTCAGTACTTGTTTATTTGTAGTTGTGTTATATTTCTAATATCATTTTGTATTTATGACCATCAGACTTCCACAAGCTTTTATCTCTCTACTAATAAAGTTTTCATCATCAATACCTACACTCTCATTTACACAAGGATTACAAATTATATTTTTACCAATAAAGGAAGAATTTTTACCTGTGTATAATTTTTAGATTATGTGCGCTTGGTATAACCTAAAACAGTATAACAAAAATATATAACCAAATAATGCATAATTAATTTCGGTTTCAATTTTAATTTGTAAATTAAACGCTTATTAAATTTAAAAGCAAATGATACATAAAACTACCATCTCAACTGTTAAATAGGACCTGAATCATCATACACTTGTGCAATATGACAATTGAAGACACATATAGAAGGTGTTATGTAACAAATACAAAATATTGAGAAATTCGAATTCAAACAATTGTTAAATTTTTGGTAATTATTTACTTTACAGCAACTCTCAAATCCTCACCAAATTTTGGTTACCCCCTATTTTGGGGGGTGTTGAAAACAAATCTGACTTAAGTTTTTGGCGATCGGACACAGTTTTCGAGATACCTAATATTAATGTAAGTACACGCTACGACACTTCCTTTATGCATATCATACATTAAAACCATCATAAAGCTTATTATTCATTACTCATTACGACTTTCTAATTACTTGCAATGTTTACAATTTTTATTCAACTGTCTATTTCTCATCCAAGCATTTTGGGTTACAGAGGGCGCTAAGATAGCAAATGGACGGCTTCATAAAAATTGTAAACATTGCAAATAAATTCGAAAATTATAATGAATAATAAGTTTGATGTGTTGTAGAATCCACTTATAATAATATTAGGTATCTACATAATGTAAAGTGAAAGTTATTTCAGCAGAAAGTGGTATAGAAAAGTTCAGCAAATTCATTTTCTCGAAAACTATCTGACTACTACCAAAAACTGAAGCCAGATTCAACTTCAGCGCCCCCGAAAATGGGAGGCAGCCAAAATTTGATGAGGATTTGAGAGTTTTACTTTAAAGTAAATAATTACCAATTTATTTCCTACATTTTATACTTGATACCATCTGTTTAAAATGTTAATGTTGGTGATAGTAAGCTATCAACAAAGTCTATTAACCTCAAGATTAACTTGAAGTATTTTAAGTATATTCTTTGATGTTTGTACATAACACCTTTCACTTGTGTCCATGTTAAAATATATCATGGCCAAATTTAAGGAAAATATCTCTCCAATGCTGATATCTTTCCCAGTTTTGTTTTGAATATTAATAAACAAGAAAACCAAAGCTAATGTGGGCACATTTTATGAATTATAATTTAAAAACATGAACTACGATCATGTTGGAAAAACATCCACTAACTTATTAAACAATTAAAATTGGGCAGTGGAAGTAGTAAATTTTATTCGGGCACACAGAATGATACAAATCCACAACACCAGGGATCAATTTAACAACCAGTAACAAAACACAAACCCAAACACTGTAATTATTACAGAAGTCACACCAACCTTATCTGAAGCCTTAGCGAGGGTTGCACTACCCACCGTTAGGTGAGCATTGTTAACGCCCGTCATTATAGCGCTACTACTGCGTCCCAGTGGAACGGAAGCATTGTCCTGCTGACCGTGCCAACTGGACGATATAGTATTGGCTGTGGTGGCGGGGCTTATAGAGCGAGGTGGTAACTCGGGAGGGTTGCACGCTGAACGGGAAGAAGACACACTTTTACCACTCCTTGTGAAACTTACAGGAAGCTTGGAGTCACCTGAGCCTTCTTTGGAGGATGACGATTGAGGGTTGGGGGCGCCACGGGCCAGCGTGACGTAATTTCCAGGGAAGACTCCGCATTTCTGAGTTCTGTTCGAGGTGCCCTTGTACCACCCGTCCTGGCATCTGTTTGACATGATAGTTTTTAAGTTTTAGTTCACTGTGGGTTATAATCAGCAAAATTGAATTTCAAATTATTTGTGTAAAACCACCAATGGTATAATACAAAATAAGGGATACAAGCCCTGCCATGGGTAATAAAGTAATTTTTATTTAATTTTAAGAGAGATTTTCTTTCAATATGCAAAAATGGCAAACTACTTTTGAAGAAAGTTTTTGACGGAATAATTTTTAAAACTATAATGTTAATTTACTTGGAGAGAAATAAAGGTTTTAGATTAGGTAATGAAGTTTTCTTAACATTTGGTCAAAATCTATAATACAGTTTGCAAATATTTATTTTATAAAACTTCTATATTTTTCTCCGAAGTGTAGCCTAAAACGGTTTTATTACCTCACTTTAAACCTTTATCTAGCTACACAAATTAATATTATACTTGCGATTTTAGTATAATTTGAACATAACTGGCAATAAATAGCACTAAAACGCATTCTGTAAAAACATAATCACTATAGTCTGGTTTCAAAATTGTAGGCAGTAAGTAACCCACAACATGTAGACCAGACAAGGCTCGTGCCTTGTCTCGCGCGCAACTAAAGAGAGCAGAGATCACAGAGTGCAGGGAGTGGTCTATAAAATTTACACGTAAGACAGATACGAGAATTGTTGAATCGTATTATAAAAATAGTGTTCTATACCTTACTGCCTACTATTTTGAAACCGGAGTATAGATAAATGTATGGAGATTGCTGAATTTCTGAAAACTAAACTGAGTAATTTTTTTATATTTCATTATAATTAAAAATAGAGAACAGATTTTTGAATGAGACATTTACATCCTACAGTTTTCATTGATATTTAAAATACATTTAATGTAAATGTTTTTTTTTTTTTTTATGAAAAACTTGATATGGCTGTAAGCTGTTTTTATATAGAAACACTGTTTTTTGTTTACGAGCAATATATAGGATATGGAATGTGGCACTAGGTACAGTCCCAGTTTCAGTTATAGCATGTGCTGCTATAACTGAAGTTAATATTATACCATCACAATTAGATAACATTCCCAAAGATTATTGGCACTGTCTATCGCACCGAATTGAAAATGTTTTATTGAGAATTCAGACCTCAAGTGAGAGACATCAGTTTATGGTATAAAATCTCATATAAATTGAAACATAGTTGGGACCGACGTTCGACTTACATGATTTGACTTACGTATAAATTATTAATTAATATAACTTTCAGATTTATTATGTCTCCTTATTAACTTGTACAAATAAATCGTGATTAATTTCATTCCACACCTCGATGTTATTTTGTTTTGCATTTTTATGATATACTGCCTGTAAATTAAAATTGTGTTTGGTAGTTGAACATAAAACTATTGCATACAAAATATATAAATGAGCTGACACTCCCAATTCTAGAACACTGCTGAGATTGATTTATACATGTTTCTGGGGATTATTAAATAACTCCTGAGATTCTGTTAGTGATTGTAGAAAATAATTTCGGCAATATTAAACATAGATGTGTATTTCATGTCCAAAAAGTATTATTTATCATCAAAGCTCCAACACATAGTACAGGGTGTGTTAGCAAACCCCTATAGTATTTCGATCATTAAGTACTATTGTCAAGAACTCTGCATTATTTATAACCATTTTTCTCCATGTTTCCTGCTATTGTATATATTTAGTCAATCATGCAATATGTATAACATATTGCATGATTGACTAAAAACTGCATAATAGAATGTACAATATAGTTATGCGAGTGTTCTCTCACATATTCAATCAAAATTTTACAATGGGCTTAAAGCTACATATTTTGCACAATTTCATTACATATACATGTGATTCCATTATATATAACATATTTGCAATCCATATAAAAACTATAAAATACATGCACTTGGCATGATTATTCTTAATCTCCGTTAATTATTTTGAAATTGGATATTGTAATATTGTTGAAGATATTCTACAAACCATTAGAAGGGTTCAAATTTTATAAATCGCAAATGTCCTTTCTCATACTAGTATGACAGGGACAATAGGGCTTTTAAAAAACATACATTTTATGAACTATTGTCACAGTCTGTGGAATTTTGTTTCTAATAATTTAAATCAGATACTTCTACATGGTTAGTAAACAATTGTGCCAAAAACAAAAAAAAAAAAAGAAACAAATAAGAATAAGGCTAGTATTTAATATAAACAATTAAAGTGCTGGAAATAAAAATAAATAAAGCGTTAAATAAAATCCTGATGATGCTGGAAACTCTGGGAAAAAAAGTATCACAAAAGCAATCAGAGAATCGGCCACTTTATGGTGATCCCTAATTTATTTTGGTAAATAAAATTGACTTGAATTATATTAACTTATATTAAACCACAATTATTAATATTGATTGTAATAAATTCAACCTTCAAAATGAGGTGTCATAGGTCCCACTATTGTAATTGTAAATCAGGATTAGTTACTCCCAATTAACTTTATTTAGAAGTTTTAAATATATGAAATATATAACTTTTGAAACATGCAAGTCTTCTTGAACATATTTTTTATACGTATGAATAATTGCAGACAATTTTGACAAACTTCAATTTCATTAACAGTTCATAAAGAATATAAATATCAATTTTATTTTGAATGACAATGTTTAAATATCAACAATTAATTTTGAATTATAACGATGGTTTTGTTTGGACTTACCGTTCGGTAACCATATAGATACCGCCTTTCCTCAACTCCAACTCATCAGCCTTCTGAGGCTTATAGGGATAGAGAGCTATATAGGCTGCGGGCAATTGCATATCATTGATCCCAATAGAATGCCCATTTCTTCTACCTCGATCGCTGATCTGAGCGTGGTTAACAGGTAGCTGACCATCGCTGGGTAGAATTTCTGCCGAATGTCGATTGTGGTTAGTAGAAGGATGATGAGGCGTAGTTAGGCTTGTAAAACTGTGCCTCTTCTCTTTATTTTGTTGGTGGGAGGAACTGAGGCCATCTGCAGAACGCGAATTTTGAGCCTGCGGAGAACGCTGTGGGGTAACGCACTTGTTCGAGTTGAGGATGTCCGGTTTTCTAAAAAGGACGATGAAAGAACGGAAATAAAGAACCCGGATTTTCTTCTACATATAACTATAGTTGCACAACACAATCGTTTTAATAGCAAGCGGCTAAAATGTGGCTGAGCTAACGGGGGAATATTACTTACCCGGCAAGTTCCCAATCGATAAATCTCTTTAATAATTTCAGACTGATAAGTCAGCCAGGATGAATCACAATAAAATATACATTTTTATTTTGTTAAATATCGAGAAATGATTCGTTTACACCAAATAACTTTGAAAAAGTGGCTAGTAGGAATTCTATTTTTATTAGTATCTCAGTTTGTTTTATATCTTCTTTTAATAAAATGTACTGTAGTCCATGTCCATTTGAGATTTACATCTATTGTTCTTTGGACAAAATTATTGCATGGGATCTATCCCTCCTTTTGAGATTAATATTCCCAAAGCCGAAATTGCTAGTAAGTGGTTTCGTGTAGCATAAACTTACCTCAAATGTGGTATAGGTAGCTCAGGCAATTGCATGGTGGTCATCCTTGTTCTGTCTGTGGATATTATATTTTGCAGAAATGTTTCTGAAGACACTTTGTTTATAATTACTTATAATACATGAATAATTTTTGCCTTGCAAAGTGATTCAGAAACATGTTATCTATCTTTATACCACTGAGATCGTCACAAAAATGCCACAGATCTATTTGCAATTAAAATGAATAAAAGTGTGATATATTTACTTGAATCGTGAGACAGGTAAATAACTTACAATACATTATTTAAAACTATAATTTGACAATATAGACATGCAATGGAAGAAATAGATAATATAAGAATATTAAGCTTATGAATATGTTAACTATATGTTATGAATATGTTAACAGATTGTTAAATTCTTTTGATATTGTTGGTGAACTGGTGAAGGCGAATGAATGAAAATAAATATGATATATTTAATAGATTATTTAAAAAATATATTAATAAAATCGAGAAAATGTCAAATATATCAGAGAATCAAAACTAAATTAAATCTGTTTATGAATGATAGCGACCATACTATTTCATTGAGATAGATAATGGTGACATATTACACTCTCATAGACAAAAGGAGAAATAGATTTAAATGGACAACATATAACTGAGATTACTAATAAAAATAACCCCGTACTTTACTTCCAAAGCGTCATTCAAAACACGTGAAACGAATCAAATATTCCCGTCATTCATCACGCATACTTACTGCACAATGGTTTTTGGGGGCAACGGTTGGTTCCTAGGAGGCGGTGAGGCGGGAGACGAGGGGGCAGTGCTCGAAGTCGAAGAGGTATTACTAGACGAGATATTGGGAGTAGTTGTCGAGGAACTACCAGAGCTTACAGTCGAACTAGAATCCGACGTGATCAAAGAACCTTGCTGAACGGTAGGTTGAGAATTAGGCACGATGCTCTGAGAGATCTGCTGAGGTATGATGTTCCTGGAGTGATCCGTTAGTATCAGAGGGGAGGTTTCCTCGGTCGTTGGAGTCGGAGGCGCTAACCTGGAAGGACCTGGCTGTGCACTATAAATAAAAAATTCAGACATGCGGCATGTAAATAAATCCAGATACAACAGAGATATTATATTCCCATTAAACACAACCAATATTTGAACGCACATTTATACCGGGTGTTAATGAAATAATGTATACCATGCCAATATTTTGGGAATTGAAACAGAAGTTTCAAATTTAAAACAAATATATTATGAAGTTATAGGTTTATTTTGACACACACATTAGTAATACCACTTCCAGTGAAACCGGAAGTGAAATTTTAAATAGAGCACCGTGTATATTTCAATATATTCCAATTCTGCCTGAAATTCACTACAAAATGAATAATGCAAATTTTGATATGAATGAAAATTGAATGTATGAATATAAATATTTTATATGAAAATAATTTTTATATATTTCCCTGAATGGTAGACATTTATAGATAACTTTGTAATACTTTATAAAAATCAAAATAATAGAAAATCTTTGTATAATGAAAATTTTCCAAGTAGATATTGGAATTGATAATATGGTTAATTTTTTATGTTTAGCTGCAATATTGAAGAACATATTTATTGTAACATTTGAGAAAATTTTTTATTATTTTTTCCCGATTTCAGAACAATAATTTTTTTCAAATACCAACTCCTATTCTTTCTTTCCTTATAGGATTTGTTGTAATTGGAGCTGTAAATTGATGTAGTGTAGCAGATATCATTTAAAGTAAGTAAAAACTGGAAACTTTATTTGTAAATTGTTTTAATGATTTAGATTTGATAATCTAGTCTCGAGAGATAAGTTACATTTTCTACAAATCATTTACAATGAAATCCGTTCTACTTACACCGATATAAAGCTATAATGATGCCTATAGGGAAAGAGAAAACTGAGGTTACTATTTGGAAAAAAAAATTGTCGCCCAAATCTGAAAAATTATTTTGAATTTTCCATATTCATTATAATAATCATTTGCTTCAATATCGCAACCAAATATAAAAAATAAAACCATATCATTTCCAATGCTTGCTTGAAAAGTTTTCATTATACAAGATTTTCAATTAATTTTAACAAAAAATAAATGTGTCGCATTTGTGAAAATACAAATGAGCTTTGTATTTTTAGATAAAATACCTATTTAATAAATAGAAGGTAGTAGACAGTCGATTTTTGTCAGAAGACAAAAAATTATAGAACTACTAAGACCCTAGTAAATTATAGTAAGATTGTAAAATAATATTAGTTCAAAAAATAAAGGTTTCAAAAGAGCAAGTCGTACAAAGTAAAATACAATATTTTCACAAAAAATATTACCAGAAGATATTTTTGAGTAAAAAGTTCTGCATATATATATATATATATATATATATATATATATATATATATATATATATATATATATATATATATATAATTATATAGTGTTACCAATAGACTGTTATATTTATTTTTAGTCGGCATTCTTAGAAAATATATAACATAAGGTTAAATAAAACAAAGAACAATTGCCATTAATAAGAAAATGCTGACTGTACATCCACCGAGTCTATATATAGGTGAATGTACAGCGGGAACTAAGTTTTAGATTAGTTTTATATTTGTATAATTAAACTATCTAATAAAGTGCTACTGAAATATTTCGGCGTTGAAGTTTATTTTTGGTGATCAAATCAGGGAAGAAAGTTAACTGGCGCAGCCGGTAGGATTGTCATCACAGGCTCGCTGACATTGTGCGAAACTGGTGGGCTTCAGATCCTTTAGAAGACAACGGTCCTACATCTCAACGTTCAACTCCGCTCAGATCGACCAGGAAAAAACCAAGTAAGTCCGAGTATTTCCTAGCACTGTCCGTACCTTTCTGTCTTCGAACAAAGTTTAAGATAGTCGCGGTACAACCCTAGTAATAATCATTGAAATAATTATCCTTTGACTAGGTATAATTTGTGATTCAGCTAGGTAGGAATTTCGTTTTATCTGACATTGATAGGACTTAATTTATTAGATTAAGAACAAATCACAAGAAACAATTTTGCAATTTTTTACATTACATTACGCAACAATTTTAGTATTAATTTTCTTTTTTAATGAGTAGACCTTACCCAACTACTCCGCCCAGACAATTAAGTAGAGTTAGAGAATTAGATTTAGAACACGAACAAATCGACATGGCTCAATTAGACCTTCAAAAAGTTAAAAATCTTGTTGAATTTATTCCAAATTTTGATGGAGATGAGTTAATGTTACAGAACTTTTTTGATGCTGTAGAAAATTTATTAGAAGCCAATCCTACTAATGAACCTTTTCACATTAAAATTATGTTAAGTGCAATAAAAAATAAAATTAAAGGTAAAGCTCACATTTTACTTTCTAGTCGTCCCGATATCGTGACATGGCCACAAATGAAAAATTTATTTATTCAAAATTTTAGTGATAATAGAAATATTTTAACTTTAGAACAAGAACTTCAATATATACGATATAATCCGAAAGAAACTCTTCTAAATTTTGGTAATCGATTAATTGAATTAAAATCTAAATTAATTACTAAAATACAATTATCGAATATTTCTCCCGAAGAAAAACGTGGTCATATTAGCCTATACGAACGACAAATATTTAATAGATATAAGATGAATTTACCGGATAATTATGAGACAATTTTACGAAATAACCCAACGATTTCATCACTTGAGACTGCCATCTCGTTCATAGACGAGCAAGTAAAATATGACGAATTTAAAAGATTATCGTTAGGCTTGCAACAACGCCCCGCTCAAAAAATTCAACCTGTGTACAAATCTTTCCAAAATTATCAATCAAATCAACCTTTTCAAAATTTCCAACAAAATTATAATAAAAATTTTGGTAATCGATCCCAAAATTTTCACTCAAATCAATACTCCCAAAATTTCAATACTCAAAGGAATCCTAATCAATATAGGTCACAACAATTTCCCTCGCAACCTATACAGGTTCAGCATAAACCAATTAAACAAAATTTCAACACAAATGCGCAAGTTTCTGGTAAACCCCAAACTTCATATAAACCTACACCAATGTCCGGTGTCTCTACTATCAAACGCCCTCAAATGCGACCTCAATCACATATTACAACTCGACCAAATTTCCGTACATTCGACCAAACCCCACAACATTTTGTCTCCGAAGAACTATATAACCACGAAGACGAGCAACCAGAGGAGAACACTGTATTTCCTCAATATGACGTTAATGAACCTATTTCTGACGAAACTACATACCAATATAACGAATGGAATCTTCATTCCGAAATTCCAGACGACGAGATCCCCCAAGAAGAAACATTGACTGAAAATTTTCGGAATACAGTAACTGCAACAAATCAGACATAGACCATAATGCTTTTCTAGCTGCCCCACTTGCTTATATTCAAATTAACGACCCGCCAATGAAATTATTAATTGATTCTGGTTCTTCTAAATCCTTAATACGTCCTGATATCATTGAAAAATATTTTCCCGAAACAATTTTTAAAGAAAATTCCACAATTAAAACATGCCTAGGTCAAAAACAAATCCAGTTCTGTGCAGAAATTCCTGCATTTCCGGAACTAAATTCTAATGAGAAAATAAAAATTATTCTATTCGATTTCCATAATTACTTCGACGGTTTAATAGGCTTAGACGTTATTACTAAATTTCATATTATTTGTGATTTTTCAAACCAGGTATGCTATGGAGATAATTTTCAAATTCCCCTTTATTTTCGAGACCCCCATGATACTGCTAAACGCATCACAATCAATGCTTTTGAAATTCTTCACACCATTATTCCAATTAATATCCCAACAGGAGACGTTTACATTCCTGAACAAAATTCTGGAAATCTTAAAATCCCTTCCATTGTGACAACAGCTGAAAATAACCAAGCTTTAGTCGAAATTCATAACCTCTCAAATGAAACTGAAACTATTTATCTTGAAGACCCTACTACTGCTTATCCTCTGCAGTATTTTGAAACAAAATCCGCTTTTCAATCTCCCTTACAATCTAACACAGCTCAAATTAAGCGCAGCGATATTTCTAAATTTATTCGTACCGATCATCTTAATGTCGAAGAACGACAACAATTAATTTCCCTTTGTAAAAATTTCAAAGATGTGTTTTTACTTCCTAACCAATCTCTTTCATTCACAAATGATGTAAAGCATAAAATTCGCCTTTCAGATGATACCCCTATCTATACTCGTTCATATCGATTTCCGCATGTCCATAAACAAGAAATACATGACCAAATCCGTAAAATGTTAAATGAAAAAATAATTAGACCCTCTTGTAGTCCCTGGAGTAGCCCTGTATGGCTTGTACCGAAAAAACCTGATGCTAGTGGAAAGCAAAAATGGCGATTAGTCATTGACTATCGCAATTTAAACAAAAAGACAATCGACGACCGTTACCCACTCCCCAATATTACAGACATTCTAGACAAACTTGGACGATGTAATTATTTCACTACTCTTGACTTAGCACAAGGCTTTCACCAAATTGAAATGGATCCAAATTCTATCGAAAAAACAGCTTTCACAGTTGAAAATGGTCACTACGAATACCTTCGTATGCCTTTTGGACTTAAAAATGCACCCGCGACATTTCAACGCGTAATGGATAACGTACTCAAAGACCTTCAGCATAAAATTTGTCTAGTCTATATGGATGACGTTATCATATTTTCTACATCCCTTCAGGAACATATTCAAAATTTAAAATTAGTTTTTGAAGCTTTTCGAACATACTCTCTCAAAATTTCTCTTGACAAATCTGAATTCTTAAAAAAGGAAACTGCTTTCTTAGGACACGTTATTACTACAGAAGGCATTAAACCAAATCCTGACAAAATTAAAGCCATTAAGCGATTCCTCATTCCAAAAACTGCAAAAGAAATTAAATCATTTTTAGGACTTGTTGGATACTACCGTAAATTCATTGATAATTTTGCAAAACTCACAAAACCTTTAACTAAGTGTCTAAAGAAAAATGAAAAAATTATTCACACCCCTGAATTTGTTGACTCTTTTGAAAAATGTAAGAATATACTTACCAATGAACCTTTATTAGTATACCCAGACTTTACAAAAACTTTTGAACTTACAACTGATGCAAGTAATTTCGCAATTGGAGCCGTTCTCTCCCAAGACAAAAAACCAATCGCTTACGCATCTCGAACTTTAAATCCCGCGGAAGTTAATTATAGTACAATTGAAAAAGAACTTTTGGCAATTGTCTATGCAGTAAAATATTTCAGACCCTACCTCTTTGGTCAAAAATTTATAATATATACAGATCATAAACCCCTCCAATGGCTTTTTTCATTAAAAGACCCACAGTCACGCCTTGTACGTTGGCGATTGAAATTAGAAGAATACGATTACGAAATTCGTTACAAAAAAGGTAAAACCAACTTGAACGCAGACGCACTTTCTAGAATCAAAATTGACGAAACGCATGCCCTTGACGATGAACTTTCCATGATCAATAACCCTAGTACGGAAAATCAAGACGATCTATCTGATTTTCTTGTAAACTTAGACAATCTTCCCAATATAGACTCTGAAAATAATCCAGATCCTGAACTAATACTTGACAACCTTCCAAGCCCAGACCCTGAACGTCTTGAGAATTTTCTTAATGACCTATCGGACGATACACAACACACAGCACACGAAAATCCTGTTTGTGCACCACCTATTACAGAGAAACCTGTCAACTCTTTTAATCGGCAAATTATCATTACTGAATCAAACACTCTTGCCGCACGCTTCTTACCCTCGCTAGAAAAACCTTTCAACAAAACCCGACACATTCTAACATTTCATACTAGTATATCAGATGATGAAATTTTTCTTCATCTTAAAAATTATGTCAACACCACAGACAACAGTTGCCTCTATTTTCATAGCGAAGCTATAAAAGAAAAAACACTCCGTGTACTGAGAAATAAATTTAGCCCCCTTACTAAAATTGTAATCTCAAATTCCTACGTCACTGATCTATTAGAAGATCGTGAAAAGATTAAAGAAATAAAATTTTGGCATGAAACAAAAACTACACACCGAGGTATAAATGAAACGATCAAACGCATTTCAACAAAATTCTATTGGCCTAATATGTCTAACGATATTAATCGTTATATAAATCTCTGCGACGTTTGTCAACGCGCAAAATATGATCGAAATCCTCAACACATTAAATTGCAACATACTCCAACACCTACTAAACCTTTGGATGTCTTACATATCGACCTTTTTCATATCCAATCAGAAATTTATCTTACTGTTTTAGACCCATTTTCTAAATACGGACAAGCGATTAAACTTCCTTCAAAAAACGCAATTGATATTGTCCAAGCTCTTATTCAATTTACTTCCTATTTAGGAACGCCTTCCCAAATTATTGCCGACGCTGGCAAAGAATTCAACAATCTTCTTCTCAAAGAATATTGTCAATTGTACGGCATAGAACTTCACATAACCTCCATTAGAAACTCCAACAGTAATAGTCCTGTTGAACGTTTCCATTCCACTCTTCTTGACTCCCTTCGAACTTTAAAAATCGACCACCCTAATAAGCCATTAAGTTATCTCGTAACTTTAGCCGTTTCTTGTTATAATAACTCAGTACACTCAGTTACAAAACTGACTCCTTTCAATGTTATATTTTCCCATCTTGACAAAGACAATTCACCCACGTTAAGTGAGGCCAAAATTACTCAAGACTACATTGACTCAACGAAAAATATTGCAAAACAACTCTTTCAAACGGTACAAAGTCGTATCGAACATCAAAAAGCTCAAGTACTTTCTAGGCGTAACAAAAATTTAGATGACCCCCAACCTGTAGGTATATCATCTCAAGAATACCTAAATATAAAAACTCCACGTGACCCTAAAATAAAACCAATATTTAAACGTGTCTCAATTCATAAAGACAAAGGTCCCACTGTCGACACATCTGCCGGAACTTTTCATAAAAACAAAATAAAAAAGAAAAAACAACTAAAACCCTCCTCCTTGTTACAGGATGAAGACAATGACTCTGACATTCCTCTATCTACTCTACGCATGCGCATCACTGCAAGTAAAACCAGTCCGGAATCCTCTCCTTCCGATAATACTAGGTCCAGTTAAAATAATTTCCCACTATCACTCTTTTCTCCATGTAATTAACCTTCACGCTGTAGAAAACCAACTTCTAAACATTTTTACTAATTTAATAACAATTAAAGAAGACGCTGTAAAACATGACTCATATATCAAGTGGTTACAAGCCGAGTTTATTTTAAATAAAACATTTGATAAATTTGAAACAATTCATTCTAATAATAAAAGATTCAAACGAGGTCTAATTAATCCTGTTGGATCACTGTATAACTCCCTCTTTGGTTTAATGGATAACGATGACAGAGAGAAAATTAATGTTAATATCAAAATTTTATATGATAATCAACATTCAATCGTATCTCAAATAGAGACAAAGACAACCATACTTAAAAATTTAATCAACAATCTTGAAGATACAATAAAAATCATAGACGCAAATAATAATCGCACTACTATAAAACTTAATAATATAATTATTCAAGAACATATACAAGACATAATTAACAATATTAATTTTCTTCAAAATTATCTTTCTAATATCGAGAACGCTCTATTGTTCGCCCACCTAAATTTAGTACATTCAAATATTATAACTACTAACGATATCAAAGAAATTTTTGTAAATCTTAAACTCTTATATAAAACGAACGAAATTCCTATGTTTCATATTCATTATTATTTAAGCCTTTTTAAAATAAAAACTTTTATAAAAAATTCAAAGCTATATATCGAAATTTTAGTACCAATTCTAAAAGAAAAAACTTATTCTTTGTTCAAACTTATCCCACTACCCTATAAAAGCCTGACAGTTCTACCCCCTAAATCCTTCCTGATACTCGGTACTGAAAATGAACATGCATGGATTGACCAAGAACTGCCGCTTCTGGATGACATTTACCTGTCTGACAACATTATGGACACTAGTAGTCACTGCATTATCGACATGATCCAACGACAGCCTAACATTGCCTGTAACGCTGTGCCAGCACGCCAAACACGAAACCTTATCCAGACACTACCTAATGGACAAATTCTGATGATTCCCACATTACCCATTGAAATAAAAGAAAAATGTACCGACCTAGAAGTTCAAATATTGAAGGAAACATCACTTATCACCCCAAATGTCAACTGCACTCTTTGGATTGACCAAGAAGAAGTCTACACATCTCCAACTTCACTCCCAACTTCAACTACCTATTTTCTACCAGAGCCACTTATGACATCAAATTATTCTTCATTCTCTTTAGACAACGTACCCACCACTGAATTAAAGGAACTTCACCAACAACTTCGTGATCTTAAACATATTAATCTACAAGCTCCCGATTTGGACCTAATCGATCACCCTTGGATCGTAATACTGTGTATCAGTATTTTTACAATACTACTGATAATAGGCCTCCCGTACATCTATAATCGATGTAGAACCAGAAGCCCCATCAAAATTAACTTATCAACCCACAAGGACCCTTCTCCGGCTATGCCTCCGTCTATGGTGGGAGGAATTATATAGTGTTACCAATAGACTGTTATATTTATTTTTAGTCGGCATTCTTAGAAAATATATAACATAAGGTTAAATAAAACAAAGAACAATTGCCATTAATAAGAAAATGCTGACTGTACATCCACCGAGTCTATATATAGGTGAATGTACAGCGGGAACTAAGTTTTAGATTAGTTTTATATTTGTATAATTAAACTATCTAATAAAGTGCTACTGAAATATTTCGGCGTTGAAGTTTATTTTTGGTGATCAAATCAGGGAAGAAAGTTAACTATATATATATATATATATATATATATATATATATATATATATATATATATATATATATATATATATATATATATATATATATATATATATATATATATATATATATATATATATATATATATATACATATATATTCGCACTTCCGATATTTCATGCCGACTTAAGTCGATAAATCATCAATTTATTGACTTAAGTTGAGATGAAAAATCTATTAATTTTTATTATAGCTTGCAGTAGATAGTAATGTATTTTAAACATTAATCCAAATTGTATTATGGTATTTAAGAAAAAATGAACCAAATAGATTATACCTAGACATAAATAAAGATAAAAACTAAATACATAAATAAACATAAACAAAAAGATAAACACAAAATGTATAATTATATTTCCATTAATAATTTCTTCATTAATGTACATATTGATTGCCTGATGTGAACCAACCATAATCTCTTCTCTAATGGCAGTGTATGTAACGGTCACCAAAATCGGAAAACAAATTTAATGTCACATTTTACATACTGGTCATCTGTTACAAGTTTTACTTGTTATTTGAAATTTGTGGAACATTTTGTCATTTTATACTCGTATTTCTACACATATGCAAAAATTCATAATTAAATCTAATGTGTTTCTAAAATGGAAATTGTAAAAGTGCAAATACAATTTAGCGGACATTTATATAAAAAGAATTGTGTTACAACATCCATTGATGTAATGAGGCAATATTCAAATAAGTTATCACTTTCCAATAGTTCATAATCAAATAGTTTTAAGTTTTAACAGTCCCAAAATTTTCTTCCAAACTGTTTTATTTTCTGTTTAACATAGTTTTACATACGTAAATATGCCTTATTTAAGATCTTAAACGATTCATTTAGTGGTAAATTAGAAGTTAATAATTCTATTATATATAGATATGTTCACGTATACATACAGGCTGTCTCCTAAAAAACTCCGCAAGCCATAACTCCGTTATTTATAATCTGATTTTAAAAAACAAAAAATCAAATGAAATGGCTCTAAATACACTCTAGAGTGAGCATACCGCAGTGTTTTTAAACTTTTCTTGTTTTGAAAAGCGATAGTCAACTTCCTTTTTTCAAATGGCAATATAGCTTTTTTTATTTCCTATTGTGCAGATTTCTTTCCTGAATCCAACGATGTATAAACAAATGGCCTTTTGTGAAACATTTGTCACAGAAAAATGGTGAAAATATTCGCCGATACCGCAATAGGCGCCCGGTCGCTTAATTGATGACAAACGTATTTTGACTAATCATCTGCGCCGTGGAAGAAAAAAATAAACAACAAATCGAGTAAATGTCATTTCAACTTCAACAAAATGTCGTTGATTTAGAGTGCCGTCTATGAAAAATCAATCTATTACACAAAATGCCACACCACACATTAATACTAAACCTTCGCTAAACATTAGTTTCGCCGATAACCCTTGCGTTTTCTTGGCTCCAATGTCGGCGGATATTTCTATTAAAAATACCATTGACAATAAATGTACATTCATCTGACCAAATAATCTTAGTGTGGAAAAGTGGATCTCGTCGCACTGAATTTAAATACAAATGGCAAAATTGTTGTATTCGTTCTCTATCGTTTTCCTCTAATGCCTGTACTTTTTGATGTATGTATGGCTTAAATTTGTGCTTTTTCAATATTGGTCAGGTCGTTTTGAAGCTCCAATATTATTTGGAATTTCCCGAATGGAGGTTCTTAGATTTTCTTCAACATTAAGATGAACATTGAGCTCCGTGTTTTCATTAAATTCGCGTTCTTCTCGTTTCGGTTTCTTAAATGCCCCATAGTTTCTTAAATTTTCTTCAAGTCTTCCAAACTTACGTGGTTCTGAAACTTCTCTATGAGGAAACCGCCTCTCTATAAAGGCGGACTGCCGCACCACGATTCTGATTACACTGAAAGTATACCTGAATCATATTCGTCAATATTTGATTATTGTCCATACTGCACTGTTGACTTATTTTGCAAAAAATAACTTACAATAATGATACTATGACACACAAAAGCAAAATAATGTAAAAAAACTGGGATGCGGAAGTTGAAATGACATTTACTCGATTTGCTGTTTATTTTTTGTTTTCCACGGCACAGATGATCAGTCAAAATACGTTTGTCATCAATTAAGCGACTGGGCGCCTATTGCGGTATCGGCGAATATTTTCACCATTTTTCTGTGGCAAATGTTTCACAAATGTCCATTCGTTATATATCATTGGATTCAGAAAAGAAATCTGCACAATAGTAAATAAAAAAAAAACTATATTGCCATTTGAAAAAGAAAGTTGACCATCGCTTTTCTTACAAGTTTAAAAACACTGCGGTATGCTCACTCTAGAGTGTATTTAGAGCCATTTCATTTGATTTTTTGTTTTTTAAAATCAGATTATAATTAACGCAGTTTTGGCTTGCGGCGTTCTTTAGGAGACATTCTGTATAAAGAAGTACTGTTATGTTGTTATATTTTAAAATATCTTCCAGAGTTTCAGCATATATGGATCCATCAGAATTAATCTCTCAAAAATGAAAAGAATAAAAGTACATATGACATCAAATTATATATAATTCATCGACCCTGTAGATCATACAGTTATAAGTATTATGTAAGTAATATAATATAGATTACCCCAAATTTCTGATTAGATGAATTATTCAAGATCATCTTTGGCATAAAAAAATTAATAAATTGCCTAAATCTATCAGGGTATTTCTGGTACAAGTGTATAATATAAATGAAGATTGGTTGATTATTCAAATGAATCACTTACCTTTATTTACATTTACTTGAATTTAAACCCTATTGATGTACATAAAAGATAGAAGTCATTGGCAGTTTTACCATAAGAGCTGCGGAACTGCAGAATACGTAAAATTTTATGTATTTATCATATTACATATCAACAAACAGAAGAACAACTACTAGTTTATATTATTTATTACTACGCGAGCTACGCCCCTTAATGTATGCAACCTCATATACAAAATGTGTGCACAGCGAGCAGTTAGATGCGTCCTTTGTTTTTATTGGCTAATCAGGCACGTGACCCAGTACACGAATATACGGACTAATGTGGCTGCAGCAATGACAGCCACTGCTGCAATAGTATTTCGCAATAGGACGTGGTACGACGATATAAAAAAGATAAAGAAAAAAGCATAACACGGCGAGGAAAATTAAAATTCGTTGAATCGTTGGTAGACTTCACAAATGATATTTTTGTTTATAATTTATAAAAAACAATATTTAATAATTTAATAAAATGCATTTAGTTTATTCCAATTTATTTATACCGTCAGTAAGTAAGTCGTGAATAGATATTATTTCAAAAAGGTATCAAATTTGAAAAATCGTTCTTGTGAAAGTCGGTATTTTTGTATAATATATGGATTGTACCTCAAAATTCAGAAGTGACCTTGAAAATTAAAAAAAATTTCGTCTGCAGCGCCATATAACGGCTCTCCGGGCAGACTTAATATCCCGGAATTGAATTTGACCAATGTGACAACCCTAAGCAGAACACATACAATGTTCACGCTCCGCCACTGATAGAAGGATTCCTACATCTGCATATATTCACTAAGTTGGGTTATATTATGTTATTAAACTATATTGAACATGTATCGTTTATTTCATCACTATTTGCCAAATAAAAAATCTCAAAACATACCGTGGTTTGTTTTTATGACTAGGCTCAGGCAGACTGTTCCGTCGCTATTTGCCAAATAAAAAATCTCAAAACATACCGTGGCTTGTTTTATGGCTAGGCTCAGGTAGACTGTTCCGTTTATGGACAAGATAAGAGAGTTCTTTATTTGGTAAATAGCGATGAAATGAATAGTATATGTTTTAGCATATTTCATAATACACGTTATGATCTTGTATCTCCTCTGTATCTCCACATCTTCGAGATACAGAAAGTGCAACTTCATATGTTAATAAGTACTATTTCTATTCAAATTGATTTACTTTATAAAAATTATTATATTTCAAGAAATACTATATACGAAATAATAAAATCGTGGATGTAAATGTGGTGTCGGCAAGACATAAAAACATATTGAATTTGATAGCAGATAATGTGTGTGGTAATGCGCAATACAATCTTGGCAGATATTTAGGCCTTCCGGTTTCTGTTGATAAGCTATCAGTATACAATAGAACCACTATTGATTATTAAAACCAATATAGTTAGATTACATATTTAGACATTAGTTATGTCTTAACCTTGTTTGGGATCATGTTTTTGTTTTGATATTGAAAATCTATGGCTTCCTTTTCACTGACCATCGCTAATGCAATTATAATTTCAATAAATGTTATTAACTATATAAGAATGTTAATTATCTGTCTACAATAAAAATCTTTATTGCTGTTTTATTTTGAACATTTTCACTATTTATGCGACTAAAAATTCTATAATATATATAGATGAGTTATAAAACCTTAAACTATGATGCTGTGTAGAAGTATTCAATAGAAATTAAATGCAACATTTTAAATTTCCGATTATTTCACTTTTTTACTATGGCAATCACTGAGAAACTGATTGCTTATTGACAATTGACAGCAGCTTCAGGCATTAGGGAAAACCAGTTGAATTATGTGCATCTAAACATCTCAAACTTAAAAAAGATCCCTATTCAAAGCTTTAATAAATGTAAATCTAATATAAAGCAAATATTAAATATTCTTTACCAGCCTAGACAATATTAAAAAAAAAAAAAATTAATAATTGTTGCCAATATGTTCGGCAATTTTTTTAATTTTAAGACAAAAACACAATGTAAGAATGAGAATTTCCTTAGAATATCCCGTACATTGTGACAGTAAGCCAAGTTTTCCATCCTTAATTGATAAGCTATCTAATATATAATAATAGTAACTGACTATTAGCATTAATAGTGTTGATAACGTATTACATCATCACTGATATCCTAATTTTGTTGGACAAAAGATAATTCTTTTACTTTAAATAGAATGAATTTTTGCAATTATATTCATCGTCAGTAATCTGACAACACAATCGGAATCAATATCAATAACTCATTGATAATGATGATTATTAACGTCAATAAGATTCACAAAAATAAATTATTATTCTTTGTTCAATTAAGAATATCAGGATTAATTTTTTGAACATTTACACTATTCCAAATTTTAAGATACACAAAATTTAAATGATTGAGGTCGTTGTAGAAACATTTTAGAGCCAATTAAACGAATATATAACTAATTTAGAGTGATTACTTTTATTGTACTTTCACTGATTGTACTCTTTTGGCAATCATTTTTATCTGCTCACAGAATAAATGCTAAATATATTAAACAGTAAACAGAACATAATAATGAAAATTGAGTAAAGAACTAGTGTAAAAAACAGTTTGAAAAAAAAACAGTCTATTTATATATATATTCGAACTAGAAACTGCACACCAGTTTAGAATGAAATCTGAGTCAGATACATCCATCAAATTGTTTTTTAACACCTCCTCTAGGTAAAAATCAATAATCACTATAGTATACATTATAGACTACACAAATAAACTATTCCAAGAATTTTCTCATTGATGGAGGGAATACTGGATAGATTTATTGATAAAACATTACCAAATAATCAAACATTCTCACATAAACTAACATAAATTAATTACAGAACTTAAAATCAAAACAATTTCATATGCTATCACTTCATTAAACGTTTTATAAAATAATTTGCCGTAAGTACGAGAAGAACCTATTTAAATTTAAAGTCTATTTCTATCAGTTTATTTGGCTTCGTTGTTACTAACATAAAGTAAACCGAGAGAAAACCAATAAACGATTACTTACTTTGAGGATAGCTTCATTAGAGATCTTGCCAGGTTGTTCATTTCCACAAAGGCCAATGGAAAAATACCAATCCTGCCATCTAGCTTCCCCTCAGCCCAGTTTTCATCCACCCTGCGGATGACATTGATGATATCGCCCTTGTTAAATGCGAGACAACCCTCTTCTTCATCATTCGTCATACGAAAATCATACAAAGCTTTGCATTGAGGGATATGGCTTGGCACAGGTGTTATAATCTGCAATTTTGAGATTTACAAATATCCTATACACTAAAAAATATTTGTGTATAAAGTCAGCAATCGAATTTTCTATAAAATCAAGTTTTTAATAATATGTATTAATACTTTATTTACCTGAACATAACTCAAAGGGAAGACTCCCTGCTTCCCGGCACACTCTCCCTGATACCAGTGGCTGTCTATTCTCTTCCGCAGTATTATTATATCGCCACGTTTAAAGCTCAAATCACTGAAAATATGAAATAAAATATATTATTAGATGTTGTAATGTGGAATAATATTTGCTTTATCATAAAATTAAGTCTGCATATTATATGAAAACATTATCAATTTGAATATCGGAATTATCAAGAAATATTCCAAAAATATTATTTTAAGGAAAAAAGTTCTGAAAGTTGTCTACGTCTACACAATCACAAAGATAATGGAATCGTTTATAACGTCTATGTTATTCTGAAAATTAACCGTAATTCTATATACATATCGATTTTAAGTTTATTGCAAGTAATAGCGTACATAATACTATACCTATTTCAAAAATGCGGGCAAAAATACGGACAAATGATATAATAAAACTTCTTAATAAAATTTTTGTTTAATTTATTTTTACTAGTTTTTATACCTTTTCTTTTACATATTTCTTTGAGCAATATTGAATTTCTTTGAACTCAGCCCTCATACCACTTTTAAGGTTTCTATAAAACTATTATATTATATTCTCTGTATTCTATATGAACCAGAATAAGAAATACTCGATAATGTACACCTTTCTTAAAATTTTATTAATCATAAGTAACTCAATTAAACAAAAGACAAATCATATTTGTGTATATATTATAACAGTTTAAAAAAAAATATGATACTGGATAGGCGTCTCAAATAATAAAAACTGTATTTATAATAATGTTAATACACTATTATGTTTATATATACATATATTATAGATTATTAGTATTAAACTTATTAGACTTATCTAAATTAAAAGACTGATAGAGAAAATATATGGAAATTTATAAAATCGGTTGTAACAAAGCTTTTTCGCAAAAAAAAGGTTTATTAGTTAGTTATTATGGCATATCTATAATAGGCGGTAGAAGGCAATATTTGTAATGAAATAAGTTAAGTATTATTGAAGGAAATAAATTTAAATTCCCTTCTAAAATATGTATAAAATATTATATCCCGTCTTACTTTACATATCACCTTTAGGTATACATAGTTTAACAGAAAATATTTTCTGTACTATTTTATTTAATCGCTTGCCATTCTATTTGCTATTTTAATGATCATAAACAAAATAATGATTTATTTTTCTTTAAATAAAGAGAATTTAAAAGGTTCTTTCTTTCCATAGTATCCTAATTTTAAATGGGTTAATAATAGAACTGCTAGAGGAAGTCATAAATGTCTGATTACAGAAAACTCATGTACTGGGAAAAGGGTATTCGGTGCCTCAAAAGTTTTCTTATTCAAAAAAGGGTCTTATTCAGAGACTCAATCAAGATTTAGATATGGCTTATCGCATATAAATTAATGTTTAGGCAAAATATGATTAGAATGACTTGGTTTTGACAGATTTTTACATTACAAATATGAATTATAAATTATAAATTCCTATTTAACTCATATTAAAATTATTTTAATTAATATCAGTCTGAAAAGACAAAATGAATGTCTTATTTAAAAAAATTTGCTACAAATAAGTATCATTTTTTAAATATCAACCTGATGAATAATATTATACATAATTATTACAAAACTTGAGCTTCCAGTATAATTTATTCAAAGCTGATTTCAAAACAAAAAAAAAAAACTTCAAATTAAGCAAATAGATAATTGAAATAAAGTTCTCTTATACACTTCTACACTTGAATTCAACGTCAAATTTGATCAAAATAATATTTTAACTAGACGTTTAGATGAGAGTTCCATTACATTAAGAGATTATACATATTCTAATAACAAATGTTACCTACATGAAATTATCGGCATGGGTAACTGTCAATACTTATTAAGTTTTGGTAATACCTATGTACAATTTGTATGTAAAAACAAATTTTTTCTTTAACAAAAACAAGAAAGTTAAATTTATACGTTAAATCTAACATTTAAAAAAATTATTTTACTTACCCAGCTTCTTTAGACAAATAATCATACACAGCTTTGGCATAAGGTTGATGTGGAACGAGATGAGAATTTTGCTTGTTTGAGTTTATGCGGTGGTCTGTTGTAGCCTGTTGCTGATGTATGGGGGTAGTGTGCAGTATCGGAGTTGGCAACTGATTTGGTGAACCCCTATTTGATCGATGGACGTTTTTTGGAATGGCATTTCCTGCATTCCTCATACCTTCCAAGATCCTCATCAAGAGCACGTTTGGTGGCAGATCTTCTACCTTTATGTGGACCAAAACTCGACATTCTGGACATCTCAGTTCTTTGTGTTTCTGTACGATTTCGTCTAAACACTTTTTACAGAATGTATGTTGACAAGGCAGTACTTTGCTGGAAGTATCAAGCCGCTCAAGGCACACTGAACACTCTAATAAATCATTTAAAGTTCCTTCATCCATGCTTGTGAAATTTATAACTGATTCAGTTTAATTTAAAAGTTCTATATTTACACAGAGATATTCACTAGATAAATTACCATCAGATAACATAAGAACTTTTTATAAGGTTTAGGGCACTATATACAACCATTCTAAGTTTGCTGTTGGTTTATTTGAATAAATTTCTTGCATATTAATTAACCCCTCACTACTTCCGGTTATAAAAAGGCATCAGTCATCATCGCGTTTGGCGTTTGGGAGCGGTGACGAACACAGGAACTCACGATGTGCATTCTGTAGACATTCAACATTCACAACCGCAATCGACATTTCACTGCCTACAACACAGAATATCTGCCTACACGAAATGCCACAGATCTCATGCAGACACACTTGAAAAGCCTATAAAACTTATGAAATAAAGGTATAGAGGTCAGTAAAATCGATATGCAAAGAATAGAATATAAATAGTGGAACCAGAAAGGAATTTCTTGCGACATATACTTTTTACCATCTACCTGTTACTAATATATATGTATACATTTATTATATATTTACATATGATAAATCATGACAGTTTATCTTGTTACTAATTATAATAATAGAAAATGAATTATCGACTACAAAATCTAGTGAAAATCGATTTATATTGATTATGTCAATATAAATGCATCTATTTATGTAACACGTCATAAATAATTTTACTGGAGTAGGTACGCACGTAGGTCAACGCACATTAATAAAAAACTATATACTGAAGAATAGAACCACAAAATGTGTAGTTCTAGGTTCTACTATTTCTTAGATGAATCAACATTTATGTTGAAGAGGAAAGTAAACCGGCAGACCTGTACGTATAGTTTATTCCATCGCTATTTGCCAAATAAAAAATTTCAAAGCATAACCTTGGCTTGTTTTTATGGCTAGGCTCAGGTAGACTCTTCCGTTTATCAGTAAGATAAGAGAGATTTTTATTTGGCAAATAGCGATGAAATGAATAGCATTCGTCAACAAAGAACCCTCAATAAGGTCAATATAGATCCTCAAAAATCTTATCCCAAAACACTTATACATCTGCTCATCCCCAATTATTATCAAATGCAATAATTTTTGCATTCAACAAGATGAAGTAACATGCCACTATACCGTAATTATATAGGTAGGTAATTCGCACTAAATAGATTGGAAGAAGGGGTGTTATATCTAAAGACCACCGAACCTATGTTACGCCGTTGGATTTTCTCTAGGGAAACAATTCAAAACAGAAATAAAAAATATTTCACTTTAAAAGTTTTGTAGCGAAGCTATGTTACCACTAACAAGTAAACGTAGAAGATGTTTAATGATTATTTCAATTAAATATATTTAAATGAACAACATATAATGTTAAAGCATGTTTCAACAATCTTAGTTTATTGCCGGCTGCCGACAGTTAACTAATTAATCGGTTAGATCGTAAATGTTAGAGGTCGTTACGATCAGCTTATTAAAGGTGGTTTAATAATATAAAAATCAATCTGTTGGAGCATTTTTAAATCTCTAAATTATAACCCCAATAATAATTTTATTCCACGAGTGAATTTGACTCTGTGGAATTCAAAATTGTATGGATAAGGATAAAAGTGTAACCAAGTATATTTAAAAATATATTGCAACAAAAATAGAACATTTTAACAAATTAGCGTAAACTAAAGGTGGCTACACACGTAACTGCAAGCTTGACAAGCATGCATGATCAATCAATCTTTTGTACAAGCATACTTGAGCGTCTGTAGGAAAATACTTGCGCGCAACATTTTCCTACCAACGCTCAAGTATGCTTGTACAAAAAGATTGATTGATCAATGATCATGTATGCTTGTCAAGCTTCCACTTACGTGTGTAGCCACCTTAAGAATTTGAATCCTCTACGGTACGCTAATTCAAATCTAGATATGTTCAAACATACTTCAGAAACATAATGAAAATCCATGAATAAATATGAACAGATATCCCCATGGTTCTATATAAATATTTTCTTCATTATTCAGATGAAACACTGTCAAGATTGATGGTTTTTTTAAATTCATTGTCATTTTATCATTAAATAAACCTCGAGATATGTTGGGGTTGTCTATAAACAAACAGTTATATGGATATATTAATTAACTTATATTAAATTAATTTTTATGTATTCCTGTACCAAGGTTCGTCAACTTACATGTAACAGTTTACGGACCTTGTTCCTGTACGTGTGTGTAGTATTTATTTGTGGTAGGATGTTAGGTTTCTTAAATTTTATTCGAATGACCCTGTAAGACGGAAAGAAGAAGAAGAAGAGTCCGATCGAGTGACTGACATTTAGATTTTAAAAGTAAGAATTTTGTTTTAGTTAGAAAAATGTCAATATATTATAGTGGTACGTTTAAACGATCTGGTGGAGTAATTAGTGCTATAGTAAAACAGCTTAATTTAGTTAATCTTAAACCAGTCAAAAAGATTCAAGTACAATTTGATCCTTTTCATCCGAATGCAGTCACAGCGCGGTAAGCAACAACTGCTAGAGGTTAGGTTTGTTCATTCTATTTTTACTCCGTAAAACCTTGCCGGCTTACTAAAAAGAGATGATATCATGCAACTCGATGAGTTAAACGGAGAAAGCGTTTTTAGTCTTGTACAAGTACAAACCCATATACAATGAGCAAACTAGTTATTGATTTCTAAATTTAAATCAAGTATACGTGCACCTAATAGATTTCTAGGAAAATAATTTTTTTAGGGACTTCCTTTTTCATATAACAACTCCTAAGGTTACTGGAACAAATTTGAATTGTATAATTAAGACCAATATTGTTTGTGACAGAAGTGAACCTCAAATTAAAATCGATTTAGTTGAGACAGGGTAGGTATTTACAAACTACCTGTGATGTAAATATGTATAAATAACCATGGTTTTAGGAGCATCAAATTTTTAGCGAATAATTTATCTGTACTGGAAATTTTACAGTATATAAATAAACATATAAGTTCGAAAGTTGAACAAGAACCTATTATACAAGAAACCAAACCGGTAGCAGGGAAGAAACAGAAAAGACGTTGAAATGGTAAAAAGAGAGAAAGATTATCAGTTAAGATTTATTCACCATATATATAATCAAATTCCTGCGTTCACAGATATTTTTACAGAAGATACATTTTATATGTTTGCCGCTACTGTAGTTATAAGCACCATTGTCGTAGTATTTATTATTTCCCGATTTGTTACCCTTAAGCCAGTTGATTGAAATGTCTGTAATAAAAAATAAAGTTAATGGGTACTGAAAATACCTGGTTGACTTTATTTTCATATGTAGTGATAGATCGTGGAATATACTAAAAGTTTACCTTACCACAGATTACCACTGTCGGTAATTAATGATTAAGGTAAGTATTTACTAGTGTTTTTGCAGATTTTGTAACATTCAGTGAAATATAATTGTCTATAAGCCTAAAGCTATATGGCAATTTCATATAATACATAAAATATACTGTAATTGATCAGTATTTACCGAGTGAAGTTTGATAAATGGATCATAATGTCCAGTTATACCAGGAACCAGGAGCAATAATATTTGGTGAACGTGACTATTGTATGTGAAGTATTTTTCTGATTATGACAAATATCATAACATATAGACAGATTTGTTTTTTCTATCATTAGTTTTTCTATACTGGTTATCTTAGGTTTTAGAAATATGCAATATGACACAATACTGGAGTAGTTTGGAACTTTTGGTGTGAAGATAATGCTGACTTCGTTTTCTCCACAAAACACTATACCCTATACTCGACGCGCGTTTCGCAAACAAAGTTGGCATCATCTGGAGTTTTAATCATCTTCAGATGATGTCAACTTTGTTGGCGAAACGCGCGTCGAGTGTAGTGTTTTGTGGAAAACTATGTGTCAGTATTAATATGATACAAGCTTGTCAAGAATAGGAATAAGTCTCAAAACTGCGATAATGGACCGCACATGAGGTGCGCAGTAAATAGCCTGGTCTTTATTCAGTCGCATTGAGACTTTGCAGAGTGAATATCGAGTATATATGAATGTACAGAGTTCAATCTGGCTGCGCGTAAAGTGCATCCCTTTCCCTTCGAATGCTACCTCTTTCTTCGATGCAACACAAGCAATATCACACTTTTTGCTATTCTTGACAAATCTGGTTAATTTATATATTGACATTAATTCTTAAAGATTTTTTCTTGATACTGGCTCATCAAAAATTATTACAAATTCATTATATGAAAGTAGGTACCTAGTTATACTAAATTCAAAAATAAATATTTTTCTATTTTGTGACTATAATTTATTCGTTTTGGTTTCTTGGAATTTGGCCAATCAAATTAATAAAAGGTTTTTAATCTTACAACATCTAAAAATATTATCTATAGCAGCTTTTCTGTTGTGTACAATATGTGGAAATTTTGTACACTATAAAAAAAGTTTTATAGCATATATCTTTGATCCTCAATTAAGAACAGCTGAAAAATAATATGCAAAAAGTTTTGTGTCCAACATTGATATAACTCTAAGAACTAAAAGAGATGGAGTAGTTTTTGTTGAAACGAGTTGATGACTGATAACTTCATTGTGTTTGAATTGTCAGATTAAAAAATATGGACTGAAATGTTGATTAAAGGAACATACCTCTCGTTTTGTGGGGAAATCATTGTACTGAATAGACCACCGCATCGAAGACGATGGGTGTTGGTCAATTTGAATAGTGTAAAACTCGTATGTGAGAGTCAGTACAAATTATATATGCTACTTAAACTGGTAGCCTTTAATAACCGAAAATTTTTGTGAATTTTTTTAGTGCTACTTTTAAAATAGATGGTGTTATTAAAAATTACATAAGTAAAAGGAATGTTTAACACCCAACATTCTCACTTTACAGAACGATATCCACTAGTTAGAGACAAATTTGTTGTGATCTTAAGCCAGCTTCAGTGCAACTATGTATTTTACTATCCATTAAATTTATATTCTATTCTATTACCATAATTTAGTCCTTATATAATTCTCACTTGATAATAGGCTTGTAATTTGTGGCTGCCTATTTTGCCAAATACATTCAGACATATGTTCAGCGAATAGTCGAATGGTGAAGAGGAATATGGTTAATACCTTTACTGGTGTTGATATTTTGTTAATACTGACAAATTTTAATCTTGAATTGTTTCTTTGTTCGCTGAACATCAACTCTACTTCAGTCACAGATCATAAAAGCTTTATCTTCAGTGGCAGTGACTGTTAAAGTAGTTCGGATCGTTCGGATGAATTCGTCGATGAACGAAGTAAATTTTAAATATAGTAAACTTAGATGAAAGATGAAATTAAGGTTAGAAAATTGACAAGTTTTTGTTTATATTCTCAGTACAAGAAATACAAAATGAGTGAATTCAAATTACAACATTTGGTAGATGAGTTATTAAACAAATTAGGGTGAGATATTCTAGATTTTGCATTGCCAAATTAAATAACATCTTATTTTTTTAGGGGGAAAGTAGCTCCAGATAGACTAATAGAATATTTGCAGAAAAGTTTGAATATTAACGCAGATAATGGGTGTTCAGGAACACAAGTAGCAATTCAAACACATTTAACTAATATCGTACAAGATATTCCAAATCCAGAATCATTTACGTCTAAATACAAGGACCTTAAAGATAAAAAGTAATTATTTTACAGTTCTGCATTTGGACTAACTTAACACTTGTATTATTTTAGTGTATATTGTTTAAATGCTTATGTCCAGTTACTAGACAATATATCACAGGATGGTGGAGTTAAGGAATTTTTAATGAAAAATGCTAAACATCCTTCAGCTTCACATAATACAGAGCTTACAAAGGATGATTTGCCCCATGTAATTATTATAGTGATTAGATTTTTAATAGCCTTGACACTTTATATTTTAGTTTCGAAATCGTCTGAAGAAAGCTGTTACGTTAAAATCAAGAAAAGATGATTCATTCGATAGCATTCTAAATGTATCTTCTACAGTACCTTTAGCTAGTACCCCTTCAGTATCTTCTTGGGTTCAGAGGCGACCCAGTATGTCCTGGGACTTTTCCTTGCACAATTTTTCTCATACTACACCTACTGTGCCTGCAATTTCACAGGAAAATATTCTTATAGAAGATTTATTAAATGTTTTAATAGGTTTACCAGGATGTTATATAGAACCAGAGGAACTAAGAGACTTGTATGGACCGAGAACTTTTAAAATCAACGATAATGTCTCGCTATCGTTAAGAGAACTTGTTAGACAAATTTTGCCATTAGCAAGTCATTACTCGGTCATCCAGAGATTTGTAGAAGAAAAAATGAGGTTTGAATTTGGCCAAGTAAATAACGCTTTAGCAGAGGCGATGCAGAATCTGAACAAAGACCATATGGTAGGCATATTTTATTGCTTTAAGTTTTCGGTTATAATTTTTGATTTTAGCTCTTTATAATACAGCTGGAAAGTGAGTTTAGGGCTAACAACCTTACTTTACAAAAACTATGGTTTTTTGTTCAAAGGAATATGCAGAGTTTAGGTATAACGGCTAATATAGCTTCTTCTATAAGTAAAGTAAGTATTTTCAATATTTTAATTCATACAACAATAATTGAAGATCAATAAATGACCAGTGACTGCATATTACTTATGTATATTAAAACGCTATTTGTAAAAACAACAAAAAGCTGTGCAATATTTATAAGAAACTACTGGTAACCTTTACAATCCCTAAACTTACATTGCAAAAGAAACGACAAAATCTGCTTATAGTATTTTGCTTATTGAGAATATTAAATACTAATTTCAAGTTAACAATTGCATTTAACACAAGTTCAAATGCAATGTGCCATATTATTTATTAACATTAAACAAATTCTAGCATGTCTGAGCACATGTTTACTTTAGGACGTATTTGAATTAGGGCATCGGCATCTAATTTTTTTGTGACACGAATTGCCTATCAATTGTACTAAATTAAACTTATTTCAATATAATTCATTCTGTTTTAGTCTGGTGCTAAAGGGGGTAATGTTTTAAGTTTACTTCATGAAAATGTTATCGGTTCCATTGGAGATGAAAGAGCACAACAATTATGTTTAAAACTAATGGAAGCAGCATGTGAACCGTACATGAAAATGTTAGGAATGTGGATATATAGGGGTATTATTTCTGACCCCATTAAGGAGGTAATTTATTCTTATCGAGTTACTATGAGCCAATCTTATTTTAATAATTATAGAAAATATTTTCTTCATTTACCATATAATTAATTACCAACTTACGTCATTACCTTGTAGTAACATTAATCATACTTTCAGTTTCTTGTAGAAGATAATGAGGTTGTCCAAAAAGAGGACATGCCGGTGGATTATTCTGCAGATTATTGGGACAAAAAGTATGCAGTACGCAGAGAGAGGATTCCAAAGTTTCTTGAGCCAGTAGCAGACATGATACTAAAGGCTGGAAAATATCTTAATGTTATCAGACAGTGTGGTAAGTCCATTCGTTGAGTTTACATTTCCATACATTATTTAACTTTGCCCTCAGGTAAGCCAGTAAAAAATAAAGTGATCCCCATACAGTACAAAATAGAAGAAAAACAGTACATTGAAGCCATTGAAAAGGCCTATAAGTTCGCTAGTCAAACCCTGTTAGATTTAGTAATAAAAGAAAAAGATCTTATAGGAAGGTTGAAATCAGTAAAGCATTATTTTCTATTGGATCAAGGAGATTTTATAGTCACATTCCTCACGTTGTGTGAGAAAGAATTTGGCAAATATGTCGTGGACGTGAACCAAGGTTGTATTGAGTCATTGATGGATTTAGCATTGAGGCTGTCTAGTGCCATAAGTGATCCGTATAAAGATGATCTGAAAACAGAATTGTTACCATATGATTTACAGTTTCAAATGTTTAAGATACTGAGTATTCAGACTAATTCAGAACAAGGTAAGAATATATTGACCTATAAATCTATAAAAGAAAAATAGCAGAAAGAAATAATTATGTGATGTTGTGTCTTAATTTTTCTGTAAATGAATATTGAAATGATTTAAAGCTAGTATTACACTAGGATTGATTTTATCATCGATAGATTATTCATTAATCATCAATAGATATATGACGTTATTGAATGAATAGCTTTGGTAATTATTACATCTTTTTTTAGTCTTTATTAACACTGAAAAATAACAACAACCTAATATTGAAATGTATCTTAAGCTGATTACAAAAAAATCCTACAGAGATGATTCTGTCCCTTAAATATTTTTTAGGGTTTAGTTATTTAAGTATAGCGAGAACAGTTAGCCAACCGTAATGAGTCTTTTTATAGTCATTGGATCACCTAATCTTAATTTTCTGTATGTTACAGAATACTGGTCCTCGAATGAACCAAAAAAACTGTTAATGATCGAATCATTTTCATTTGGCTACGAGGTACACTGGCCATTGTCACTTATCTTAAATAGAAAATCCCTTGCTTGTTATCAGATGATTTTCCGCCATTTATTCTACTGTAAGTACATAGAAAGAATGATTTGCCAAGTTTGGAAGTCAAATAAAGTTGCCAAAAAATTCCATTTTGACGCTGCCCAGCACTACCGAACTGCTTTTGCCTTACGCCAAAGGATGTTGCATTGCGTTCAGAACTTAGAGTACCATATGATGGTGGAAGTTATCGAACCGCACTGGTGTACATTTTTACAAAGGATAAGTAAGGTGGGTTTAATTTCATGTTTTTCTTTCCATGAAGTAATAGTGGTTCTTTTGTTTAGGTAAATAATGTCGACGAAATTCTCTCTTGCCATTGCGACTTTTTGGATAGTTGCCTTAAAGACTGTATGTTGACGATCCCGCCGATTTTAAGTACAATAATCAAGCTTTTGGCTATTTGCGAGGATTTCTGCAAATTTATGCAAGTAAGTTCAGACATTTGCTAGTATATTTGTATATATGGATGTTTCTTTTTTTTAATTACACCTAACAGCAGCTTTCGAGAGCCGTTTTGCTTAAATTTTATAGCAGAGTTTGTAATACTCAGCATTACTGATTTAATAATAATTCAGATGCTCTATCAATAATATTTATTAAAGATTTCTGATATTCCAGTCTCTATTTTTACCCTTATTATTATTACTATTATGAATACATTATTCAGCAAAAGATGTTACCATTTCACACAACGAAAGTTTGAATGATGTATATAATTGATAAAGAAGAGATTATTTTATAGTTATGAAACGTACTTTGTATTTTTTCACACAAACATTTTCAGCGGATGCAGCGCTATTTTGTGGAAGCCGAGTTGGGTTCTTTACCAAACTCATTTTATGAGTCATTCACTCAGGTATTATGAGCAATCACGCTTAAGCTTTATGTGTTTATTAGGTACATTTCAGCATGTGATCATGTAGTTTCATCGCATCACTTATTGGTCAACAAAAATTATATTGGGAATAGGTTCGGTAATAAAGAACTTTATTACACTGTTATTTGATAGAAATTTTTGTGTTACCCTTGGTTAAATTTGAGTAAAAGGTATTATACCAAGAATTGAAAAGCTGAATCTTTGACAAAAATAGTCTAGTTGAACAGCATGGGTACCGTATTGCACAAGGACATACATTTTTAAATTTTAAAAAACACTTTCTGTTTTCTTTTGGAATTCATTCAATATGAGGATAAATAATCATATAATACGTTTATAAAGTAATTTATTGAATTAGGTAAATTAAGGTAGGAAATGTTTTATTCAAAGTTTTATCTACAACATTTTCTACTAATATTAAAATAAATATAGTCCTACTATTTGTATATTTATAAACTGTCATGAGATGGAGTTTTGTTTATACTCCAATCCATCTGTAAATTCCTTAAACATTAAGGATAAACAAATTAAGCCAAAATAGCTATTCCCCCGGCTATATAGTATCCTTAATGTTTAAGGAATTTACAGATGGATTGGAGTATGAAGAAAACTCCATCTCACGACAGTTTATAAAACTTACCATTTGGAAACTTTGTATTATAAATTTGTATATTTATTTGTAAATAATAAAGTCAATCAAAAGTAACAAGCCTTACTTTTATGATACGTGCCATTAACCGTTTATAAGAGAATTTGTGTAAACCAAGACAACTAAGTACTATTGAGAGGACTCTTAAAAATAGAAGTTAGCGGCTTCATATTATAATTGAAGTACACAAATATTTTAACATATACCTTTCATAAACTTTTAGTACAGGCATAAAAAATTACCTTTTTGAAAAGTTTCTGTAGTAATGACTAAAGACCGGCAGTTCTTCGTACATACCCGATATTCCAGGGGCGTATCCAAGACATGTATTACTAATTTTCATTTGCCCTTTCGTAATATTTAATATATTATTATTATATTATATAGGTTTGGGCCTCATCAGCCACTGATCGCATGGGTAATCCCTTGGCGATCCCCTCTTACCCGGGTCATTATCCAAAAATGCTATCCCATAAAAGGAGCAATTTAGGCACGTCCCCCGCCTTAAGCCTCGCCTCCTCTAGGATAACAGGGGTGCCTAATATAAGATACCCCTTCTCCTCCAGTGCGGGGCTGGTGTAAAGAAGATGAATCGAGGTTTTCTCGTCTTTACAGTATCTGCAGGCCGGGCTGTCAATCAGCCTCAGCTTGTGCTTATATACATTCAGGCTACTATAGTGACCCGCTATGATTCCCACCAGGATTCTGGCTTTGTTCCTGTTCCATTTAATGAATTCTTGGGCCCATTTTTCAATCTCTGAGTATTGGATGAAGAGTTTGGTTATTCGACAACCCATTACTCCTATCCATCTTTTATTCTGCTGGTCTCTTGCCCAGCCATTGATGCGGTCTCTGATCAGATTCCGACTTATTCCCACTGCAGATTCTGGTCCATAGAGGTTTTCCTTGGTCCCTAGTCTGGCAAGGTCATCTGCAATTAGATTTCCCTTAATGCCATTATGCCCAGGTATCTATAAGAGTTCCACGGGTCCCTTCCCTGCCAAGTGGTTCAATGCTTCATAGCAATTATAGACCAGCTTCGACTTTGTCGTTGCTGAATTCAGGGCTGCCAACGCCGCCCTGCTATCTGAGCAGATACATACCTTCTCCTGGGTCCGATTTTGGTCGGCCCTCAGAACACCGCATGTAATTCCAACTAGCTCGGCTTGGAGTGCGGTAGTGTATTTGTCCAAGGAGAAGGTTTTACCTATCCCGTCGCGTTGCCTATACACCCCCTCACCCACTCTTGGCTCCATCCGTGTATCAGATGTCTCTATTGAGCGGCAATCCAGCTCGACCCTCCATCCAGTCTGTCTTACTGGTGAGGGTGATCTTATATTTCTTGTCAAACAGGAAGTGGACACCCGTACTGTCAGAGGGCATCCATAGGAGTCCCTCCTCAGCAATAATATTTAATATAACTAACAATAAATATTTTCCCACACGCGTAATCCTGCACATTAGTTATTTGTAGAGTTAAAGTAAATTAGTAGCACGTTTTGGTTGTTTAAATTTTGACTATGTCGCTCAGAACTAATTTATACGAGGAAAAACGATCTTTTAACCGAGATAATTGGAATATCACTAGAACGTGAAGTTTTTCAAGAGAGGTTTTTGGAAGATTATTTTAAATTCACTTTTCACGCGGTCAGCAGCGTGTTCTGATAATTTGGAAATAAAAATTTAGAGATCGAAGGTAATGTTAAAAATGTTGACTATTGCTTATCTAGGTAACGTCGTGGTCTTTAGGCTTTTTATTTTAAAAAGTTTAAAAATTTTGGACACACAGAAATCAACTTTCTTCTCCTAAAGCCTCCGGCTGCAGAGAGGAAGGTTACACTTAAAGACAAGGACATTCTATTGAAATATTTATTGATAAATAAATTCGTGAAAATTATTATTATAAGTGGTCTTCCCAAACAGTTGGGTCCTGTAAACGCATGATGAGCGTGTGAAACAGACACTGCCTCGTTCGGATTGAGCGTGTGAAACAGGCCCTTTATGTCCTCAGAATTACTGTAACAATAAGTTGCCGTTTCTAACCAGGTGTTTCAATGGGTTACTACAGATTGTGGTAGTAAAAGCGTGTTCGATAGTTTTTGGCAAAAAAAAGTGAAATTAGTTCTCATTCACAATTACTGATCTAATCCAAAAAACCCCAATTTGGTAAAAGAAAACACAAAAAGACTTCCAGTTCCATTACAGCCACCTGAACCACCACAGCCGATTCTTATTCACTGGGAAATATGGTTACAGGCAGGATATTATTTTTTTTACAATTTACAATAGTGTTACAATTTCATCCTAAAGAGGTAGCTGATATCACGGAATGTCAAACGATTCATTAGAGTGATACGGGACGGAAAAATAACTGAACCACTGACAAGGAGTATTAAACAAAAGATTTAAAAGTACAGCTTGTCAAGAATAGGAAAAAGTGTGATATTCTCTAATATGCGTAGAAGAAAGAGTGAGGCAGTATTCTGAAGGGAAAGGATGCACTTTACGCGCGACCAGACGGAACTCTGTATACATTGACATTACTCGATATTCCTGTCAAGGTCTCAATGTGACTGAGTAAAGGGTGCGCTATTTAATGCGCACTTCGTGGGCGGTCCTATATCGCAGTTTGGAGCCTTTTTTCTGTCCTTGACAATCTGTATGTAGTCTACGTAGTCTATGTGCAAAACGTGACGTGTAGTAAATAACTACAGTTGTATATATTTTTAAGCTTTCTGCATACGTTTCCTTGCAGCTGCGTCCGTTCTTTATTGTTGTCCAGGTCAATGCCCTATATTATTCTGAGACTGCTCGTGCATATTGAATTGTGTTTGATTCTCCCTAGTACGTCAGTTACCACTTACAGCTTGTCAAAAATAGGAACAAGCCTCAAAACTGCGATATTGGATCCACGAGGTACGCAGTAAATAGCCTGGTCTCAGTCGCATTGAGACCTTTGTAGAGTGAATATCGAGTAATGTGAATGTACACAGAGTTCGATCTGGCCGCGCGTAAAGTGCATACCTCTCCCTCCGAATGCTGCCTCACGCTTTCTTCTACACATACATAGAGAATATTACACTTTTTCCTATTCTTGACAAGCTATTCACGCGCTTTATGGCGCTCGCTCACAACGTATTCTTAACGTGCGTTTTTCCATGTCGCGATAGTAGTTTGGTTCCATTGAACTCTAATTTTGTAAAATTACAAATTCTCTCTTCCACCGTAGCGCGCCATGGAAGTCTACGCGATATAATATTAACTTAAATTCCTTTTGCTAGAACAATACGCTTGATATGTTGAATCCATACAGCCGTTGCCCTGCCAGATGTCGCGTAAACGCTACGAAGAGAATAAATGGCACCACGTACATTTTAATTTCATTTATTACTTTATCTTAATTTCATGTATTTTAATTTCATATATTTACCTCAATAAATATCTGTATCGGTATATATTATTCTCATTTTTAAAATAGTACTCTGCAATAACGTCTATTCATTACTATGTTCTATGAAAACAAAAGTACGAACCTGGAATATATTGGGAGAATTGCCGGTTTTTAGTAATAATAATAATATGACAACAGTAATACCGTATCATATTACATATACGAGGTGTATAGAAGTAATGAGATTGATTTTAATTTGATCAATTTTTGTATTCGATAAGAATTACAATTCAATATTGTCTCCCTCAAAATAACTTCCTTGGAAAGCCACATAGCACTGGAGATGATTATTTCAATCCTCATTCAATTCAGCAGTGCTGGAACTTGGATACTGGAATAGTCTTCAGCTGGTCGGTTACAGCTGTTTGAATGTTTCGAGTGTCTCAAAATGACATTTCTTGATGTGATTTTCCAATCTCGGGAAGAGGAAAAAGCCACAATGACTCAAGCCGGGCGAAGAAGGAGGCTGAAAAGCCACGAGAATGATTTTACTGGCCAAAAACTCGTTTATTGAAATTGCTGTGTGACAAGGCGCATTGTGATGCAACACTAAGTTGTTCTTGATGTTCAATCTCACACTCATGATCCTTTTTCGAAGTTTTTCAAAAACCTCTGGGTAAAAATGTTGATTAATCGTTTGGCCTTGAGGCACAAATTCTTTGTGAATTCTTCTCTGGCTATCGAAAAAGCAAGTCAGAGGTTCATCTTCAACAGAATCTCTTCTTTCTGAAAATGTCTTAAACCACCGAAAAATCTGGGCCCTTGACGAAACACTGTCTCCGTAGGCCTGCTGAAGTTTTACAAAAGTTTCTGTTGTACTGTGCCCAAGTCTGAAGGAAAATCTGATAGCACACCGCTGCTCAAAATCTGCTTGCTAGAAAAATTTTCGCGAAAAAAATTGCTATGGACAACCACATGACTCTGGCAAGTTTAAACTCGTACTGAAGGTGTATCACATGTTCACCTGCTACCCTTCTAAGTTCCGCGTTCCAAGTATTGCCAGATCGAACACTACGTTGCCAGTCTTATTACTTAATTTACACACCCCGTACATCCATATAATATTAGTTATTAAATATGCTTCTCTATAATATTACACTATAAGTGATGCCTCCTAAGATAAAATATAATTATTCAGTTTTGTCATAGCATGATGCTTAGAATGTAACTGCTTGCATAATTTTCTCAAGTCCGATCGATGTTTCAAATTACTTCTGATAATTTCTAGAGCGAGTTAGCTTTCCAAGGAAGCAACACTCATCCAGATGAGCCAGTCCCGAGCTTCAAAGAAAAGATCTCTTTGTACGATGTGAAATTTTCAGCTGCCCTCATGAAGCTGCTGGATCAAATTAATGATTTAAATAGGGATACTAGTGAGCACGATCGTTTATTTAATTTGTTATATAGGTAAGTCCTAACATAGAATCAAAAATAGCTATTAACACCTACGACAATCTTTGACCAAGACAGTTTTTCTTATCCGTACAATAATATTTTTCCTAGATGGCCAACCCTGTACCCTATGTAATCCAGTCTTAAACCAATATTTCCTTTCCTTGTTATTTATTATGGTGAGGTATATTATAATAGGTCTATCTATAAGTATCTCTATTTAAAATTAATTTTGGAATCATTTTATAGGTTAGATTTTAATTCTTTCTACACTGGACAGATTGAGAAGTTGGGCTTTAACAAGTTAATTAAAGATTCTTCCGGATGAAAGTGTTTCATCTGACCGTTTTTTTAAATTCATCTTTATTAATTTTTGCTGTAGTGTACTAATTCCTATGTCTTCGTTGTATACACTTTTAAATTTTATTTAATCTATATATTTTTTGTATTATTAAATATATTAATAAACATGCATTGTTTTTTTATGAAAGAATTTTGAATTGATCACAAGGATGTGATGTTACCAACTGAAAAGTTTTTGGATTTTATAACTAGGTAAGTAATGTAATATTCTATCGGTTATATAGGATATGTTTTGTATTACATACAAATCTGAAAATCTACTAATGAAAAGAGATTTATAGAAATAACTACATAACGCCACGTTACCAGTGGCGGGTATAACAAGAGGGGTTGAAAATAGTGGAATTGAAACAAAAATGCTCTTTATATTTATGCACTCTTACTCACAATCAGTGAAATTTGATTTCTACAATATGCCTTATTTGCCTAAACATTTCTTGAAATGTATTTGTAAAAAGTGTTTAATTTATTGTCACATGATTTTAGTCACATTATTTCTAATTTGGCAAAGTTTATCCATATTATTTATAATTTATCATGTTAGGTACAAGTTAAAGAAAAACAACTGCAGATCTATTACTCCTAGTTATGTCGATTAAAATTTAATTTAACATTAATTTTATGAATAGTTCATTTTAGTTTGTGTAAACAGATAATAACTGATTACTCCATTATACAAGGTTTCAGGATAGTCTTTGGTATAACTTCAGCAGGGTCGCACAGTCACTACCAGAGATCTAACACTTAAATTATAAGACAATTCAATAAAAAATTAAAAACCTTATGAAAACTGATGGAATGATACATTATTCAATATGAATTAAAAGATAAATTCGATATAAAATCTTTGACTACTTGTTTTGGCCAAGGAGCCACTGTTATATATAATGTTATATATATAGAAAGTAAGGCTACAATCAGTGGCGGTTTTATTGTAGGTGCATTTGTGCAATGAACTTCCTTAAAAAATCCTAAAAATACATATTAGGTATTTACTATACATTACATTATCATATCATTATACATAGAATGTTCCGATATCTAACAGTATGGCTTACAGATGTCGCGAGGTTCGCCAATCCTAGAATTTATCAGATTTATCTACGGGACACAGGATAAATCTGCAACTTAAATACATAGGGAGTTTATTTTTTCTATTGCACACATCAGAGGACCGTTTAACCATGCGTTAGAAAGAGAGGACTCGGGCGTGTGAAACAGGAGATATTATATACGTATCTTATGAGACTTGCGTGTATTGCACACGATATAGATGCGAACTATATGAACGGATGAACCGGTTCTGAAAATGCTGAACTTTTAAAAAATGCTTAAAACGTATTTTTGATACTGCGGGAAATGATTACAATACAAAGAAATCAGGCTCAAATGTTATTGGGTTATTTAAATAATGATTACTTTAAATACTGGCTCGCGTTTTTCGCCAAGGTCATGCCTCATTGTGAAATCCTTTTTGAAGAGTTTCAATCTCGATCATTGGATGCTGTCAAGATGAGCAGTTATTTTAATAAAATCGCCTGAAACAAATACAAGGCGATCCCATAATGACATATCATTTTCGGCACAAAGGAAGTGTGTACTATATTAATTAACCAAACTAAAGACATTTGAGTTCAGAGCGTCGAAACTATTTTTCCCCAATAAATTTAACGACTATGAGAAACAATTCCCCCATTCAAGATTTTGACAATGTAACGAAAACTTATGGATTTGTAGACAAAGTGAATTAACGGTTATATACAGCAGGAAAGATTTTCGTGAACCAGCAAGTTGCTTAACAATTTTGCAATTATTTATAGATCGAAACCTGACGGACTGTTTTAGTGAAACTTTTATTACTAATTTGTACCATACCCATGACAAGTGTTAAAAGTGAACGCTGTTTTTCGACGCTTGAAACAATTAAAAACTTTTTGAAAAATACAATAGCGCAAGACAGACTAAATTCACTTTGCATGATAAGTATGGAGAGTGTGCTAGTTGCAGCGATTCCAGATTTTAATAATCTTGTAATTGACGTTTTTGCGAATTCCAAAAACAGACGAATGGATTTCCTATATAAATAACCTCAGGTTCGGACATACAGGCTTGTAGGTAAGTTTAAGTGGTGGACATTTTTGGTCAAAAGTTGGCGCACAGACGGCTGTGTGAGCAGGGGCGTTATCGTGGTGAAAAAACCAGTCGCCCGACTGCAACAAATCAGCAATTTTCTCAAAGCTTCCAGGTAGGAAACCTGGTTAACTATCTAAACCTGTGGAACAAACTCCAAATGCCTTTCACATCGAAAACATAAAAAACGATGAGCACACAAAACAGCTCTCACTAAAAAAATCACACAAGTCGAATGGAACCTTCTTTAGTGATAACGTTTGGCTTATTGACTCGGGAATGGTAACTCTATACGCTCCTAGCTGTAGAACGCGGTACTACAAAAACTCCGCCTACCGCAACATCAGTTCGGCTTTTTTTGGGTACCCCCTCGTATTAAGATGCAGTAAATTATTCAAAAAATAAAGTTTGCTACAGCAATATATGAAATTATTTTAAAATGATACTGCACCTCCTCCAATTATTAAAACAAAAATGATTGCTAGATTACATACCAAATATTTTATTTGAAACATTTTAAATTAGTAATATCCCGTATAAAATTATATGGAAATAGTTGCGTGTTACTGCAATCTTTCAGCATAGGTATGCTATACGAAAGTCTCAGAGACGAAATATTCTCATTGCCACAACGAATGAAACAACACAGGTGGTCAAATTCGACGGCAAAGCTAAACTGAATTACTTGTACCTACATTGATTTAAATATTTCGAGTCTGAGACGGTATCTCGTCTGCCGCGGAATTACCCAACTGTAACGCTACTGATGCAACACTCACTGTGGGTAACTTTAATTATTACTCATAAGCACAATACATTATATTACAAAAACCCATAAATTCTTTCACTGTATGATTTTTGAGTAGCCTACATAAAAAAAAATAATTATAGGTATTCATAATCTAATAAATATTTTTCAAGTATATGCAAATATAAGATATCGAAATCAGATATATTTATATATTATGTACAGAAAGAAAATTTTGAAGCTTTCTTTCTGACAGTCATTATATGAAAAAAGTTGTTTTGTATATAGCAACTACCAAAACATTTTCCCTAAGTGAGAGAAAACTAATTATTTTTTCTTACATTCTGCTCCAATAATTTAAACGTATTTAAAAACCAAATATATATATGCATTATATATACCGAACGAGTTTTACTTTAAGAAAAAAAAATCTTATTTTAACATTTAAATGCGAAATTTATTTACACTTTATATTTTACTATAATAATCTATTAACTGTAAATATGACAGTTGGACAGTAGAATGCACAGCTATCCCTTTATTGTTTAATAAGTTTTCGGGAAGTTCGGGAAAAATACTGCTGTAACTAAAAACAGAAAAATGCAACAATTCGAATAATTTTAATGTACTTAATCTCGCTAAGCACTGCGAGCCAAACAAACCTAGTTTAAATTAAATTATTTATTATTTATTAAAGCAAAATTATTTATTATGACTATTTAACTAAAAGATTTTTTTAATGACATTTATAATTACTTACTAATCTATCTCAATTATTAATCTATCAAAAAGTAAAACTTCATAAAAATTAAGGAATAAACGAGAAAATGTAAAATTGTACCTATTTGTAGAGAATAAAAAATATAGTTTGTGTTACTAATAGATAACGCTTATAATATAAGCTGATAAAAAAATTAACGGTGCCCTAAATTCTTCAAAATAAAAAAAATATATAACGTAATTTTGTTACTCATGATTTCAAAAAAATATTAAACTTTCATTTAAAATTAAAAATCATTCGTAATCAGTTTATTCCATATATATGTTATTTATAAAGTCCAGCAAAGTTAGCCTTTTTAAAATTGAATATGCGTTTTATTGTTTTTTAGTAGAAACTGGTCTCTATAAAGTATTCAAATTTACAGCAAAATAAAATACAACAAATGAAATTAATTATCAGTTTTAAATTGAGTGGCAGTTAATTTTTAAACAGTTCAGGTTAATTAATATGCTTCTAACATTTCCTTTGGTGAGGAAACTTAGGAAACAACCTGATTGATTCATTTTAAAATTTCATGGTGTATATAGGATCTGAAATATTTAACAGGACGTACCTGTTATGCACAGCCCAATGCCACTATTTTTTAAAGAATTGGCTGAGGTGCTACTATCACTTTAAAATGTTTCTTTATATTGCTGTAATAAATCTTATTTATTACTGTAATCTTTTCAAAAAATAAAACCCGCCACAGGTAGGATTCGACATCTGTCCCGGATCGGAACCGAACGACATACAGCTGTTTCGAACTTATTAGTTCTCATCAGTGCCGTACACGGTACGCCGATCCAGAACAAATGCCGAATGAACTCTATGGGGTATACATCTTTATCGATACAATCTCTGTCAGTAACATATAAGTCGGAAATCGAGAAAGGAACCACCAAACCGCCAAGCGGTTATCAAAGTAGTTCCCGAATAGCAAAGCTATTACATAATCGCTCTAGGAAACAACTACTCCTCGGGCTAAAGCCCCACCAGGCATTGAATTATACCCAGAAGCGATCCTGAACCCCTTCCTCGTGTTTCTGCACGATCAGATAAGGTTTCAAAAAATAAAACCCGCCACAGGTAGGATTCGATATCTGCCCCGGATCGGAACCGAACGACATACAGCTGTTTTTAACTTATTAGTTCTCATGGATCGGCGTACCGTGTACGGCACTGATGAGAACTAATACGTTCGAAACAGCTGTATGTCGTTCGGTTCCGATCCGGAACAGATGTCGAATCCTACCTGTGGCGGGTTTTATTTTTTGAAACCTGATCTGATCGTGCAGAAACACGAGAAAGGGGTCGAGGATCGTTTCTGGGTATAATCCAATGCCTGGCGGGGCTTTAGCCCGAGGAGTAGTTGTTTCCTAGAGCGATTATGTAATAGCTTTGCTATTCGGGACCTACTTTGATAATCGCTTGGAGGTTTGGTGGTTCCTTTCTCGATTTCCGACTTATATGTTACTGACTGTAATCTTATCTTTTAAGGTCTCTGCCCACCACATCGTACCATACTAAGACCGTAATCGTATCGCCACATGCAAACAAATATAATTTGCATTGCTGGTCTGGTCACGGCACGCTACGGTGTTGGCTGGTGATGGAACGGTCTAGTGCGCGTTGTCTGATATAAATTGATGCAAATTATATTTGTTTGCATGTGTCGATACGGTTACGGTCCTTGTATGGTACGGTGTAGTGGACAGAGACCTTAAACCTGTTATTATTACTGACAGTAACTTTATCCATATAATCGTTATATCTGATGTGAACGGGTTAAAAAGAAAGGATCTCAAAAAATATTGAAGGTATTTAACTCCAGTATAATTATCCATGTACTATCCATTTCATCGCTATTTGCCAAATAAAAAACTCTCTTATCTTGCCGATAAACGGAACAGTCTATCTGAGCCCATCCATAAAAACAAACCACGGTATGAGATAAGAGCAGTTTGGGAATTTTTATTTGGCAAATAGAGATGAAATAAACTATATTCGTACATGAAACTGACAGTGGCGCATTCGCCAATTCTAAAATCGTACGGAAGTTCTATATTTATCATATTTCAGATTTTAAAAGCATCTTTTCATTTACCATTTTTATCCATAATTAATTTTTCTGACAATTCGAGGATGGAAATTTAGTTTTATACATTGCAATTCATCAATTATTTGTTACGAGTATGTTAATTTGTTTTTAAATGCAATGTAATGTAACGGAACTTGTTTCTAATGATCAATAAAGAAGGACGTTATTCTATTACTTTTTACTTTTTACTTTTATTTAGAGGGCGATTTCCTATTAAGACTGGTAGAGATACAGATGTTCATTCGTTTACTGTTTATCCATTCTAAATTAATTGGACATGGAAAGTAGCATATCAATTGTAAATTGTAACGTTTGTGTTTTTTAAGTCATGTTTTTTTAAGTTTGGACACAGAAATTAATGTCCTTCCTTTAAAGCCTCAGTCAGTAGAGGGGAAATTATACATAGGGATGAACATATCCATGTTCAGAGGGAGGTGACAAATTCCCTCCTTGACATTCGAGCACAATACAACCCCCAACACTTGGTACAGTCCGTAAAATATTTATTAAGATATTTAAATTGAGTATAATGATCCAGTTACATTAAAATGACAGTGGCACCTTTGCCATATGTTTAAAATTATTTCAGATTTTAAAAATTTAAAGGCATGGCATTTTTCATCTTTAATTATATTTCTGACAAATAGAGGATGGAAATTTATTTTTATACATATTTTGGCGATAGCAAGGATAAAAGTGCATATGCCTTGACCGGGAATCGAACCCGGATCTCCCAATTTCCGGTTGGTTGCTCTGACCGCTGAGCTATCGAGGCAAACTCATTATCTCTGCTAATGCGCCAATTTAAAACGTCGCTACAATATCAATTCGTCAATCTCTTGTTACGTTCATGTTAAATTGTTTTTAAAAGTTGGTAAAAGCGTTTTTAATTACCAATAAAGAAGGACGTAATTCTATTTATTTATAGGGCGATTTCTTATTAAGACTGGAAGAAATAAAGGAGCTGTTTATTTATTTACTATTTATCTATTCTAAACATAGAAAGGTTAACTATTAATTAACACATCAATTGTAAATTGTAACATTTGTTAATAATTCGAGAAGTTTATTAATCTCAAATTGTATTCATTTTCATCCATAATTACATTGCTGGCAAATAAATAGAGGATAGAATTTATTTTTATACATTGGAATTTGCTAATTCCTTGTTACGTCTATCTCAACTTGTTTTTAAACGTAATGTAACTGTAAAGTAACTTGTTTTTAATAGCCTATAAAGAACGATGTAACTCTATTTATTTTTACTTGTATTTAGAAGGCGACATTTTATTAAGACTGGAATAAATAAAGGAGCCCCAACATTTTTTAAAGAATTGGAATTTCTTGAAGAGTTGGAAGAATTTCTATAATAAACTTTATTTTTTGTTTAACTTTACATTTTAATTTCTTATTATCTCTGGTATATGTACTGATTGTGGCGCATTCGCCATTATTAAAAATTATTTGCTCGTAAGTTATTTAATTTAATTTAAATATATTTTAGATTTTAAAAGTGTCTTAAGGGCAAGATTTTTCAGCTATAATTATATTTATGGCAAATAGATGATGGAACTTTGTTTTCATACATTGGAATTCGCTAATCCCCTTTACTTCTACGTCAACTTGCCTTTATACGTAATGTAATGTAACGTAACTTGTTTTTATGATTAATACTTAAGTAATTTGTTTTTATGAATACCATTTATTTAATACATTTAATTTGGGTATCCATTCCCATTAAACTGACAATGACACCTTCGCCATTTTTTAAATTGTATGCTGGAAAGTTTTCTAACTCAATTGTAGTGTAAGTATTTTTTTGCAAACAAATTTATCATATTTCATGTTTTAAAAGTGTTTTAGGGGTATTCATTTTCATCCATAATTACATTTCTAGCAAGTAGAGGATGAAATTTATTTTTATACATTGCAATTCACTAATTCCTTGTTACGTTTATCTCATCTTGTTTTAAAACATAATGTAACTGTAAAATAACTTCTTAGTTCTTAATAGCCAACAAAGAACGACGTAACTCTATTTATTTTTACTTTTATTTAGAAGGCGACTTTTTATTAAGACTGGAATAGATAAAGGAGCTGCTTATTTATTTACTGCTTATCCATTCTGAAGTTACTGACATGGATAGGCTAAGTAACATTAATTGTAAATTGTAACACTTGTTAATAGTTTGAGAAGTTTATAATGTAGTATTTTTCAAGTCACAATTTTAAAATATGGACATAGAAATTAATCTCCTTTTAAAGCCTCAGGCTATGGAGAGGAAAATTATATATAGGGACAAATACATCCATGTCCAAAACGAGGGGACAAACCCCTTATTGAGACTCGAACACAATACTACTTCCAATACTTGGTCCAGTCCTTATCTACGAATCAGAATACTACTACCTAAAACTTATTAGTATTTTATTGTATTTATCTAATACTGAACAATAGAGTGCATAGTTACCCTTTTATTATTTAATAAATATTCAGTAAGCCCGATGAAAAATACTGCTGCATTTGAAAACAGAAAAATGCAACAGTTATAAAATTATTTTGTAGCATAGCAGCTAAGTACCGCAAATGAAATTATTTATTAATAATTAGTTTAACGAAAATAGCTTTTGTAATATATATTTTTTAATTCTAACTTACCAATATACCAAAATCAAGTAATAAATGAAAAAATTTTAACTATTGCAAAAAATTAAATTAAAAAAAATATTTTATTTTGTTGCTAATAGTTTTATCAGTTCATAGTGATAAAAACTAATAAAAGTAAATGTTTCCCAAATCTTTTAAAAATTTTAAACAAATAATTTATTTTTATTATTCTTAAAAAAACGTATTTTTATAAATAAAAAGATATTCAATACATCATTTACACATTTATTCGGCTTTTACACCTACAGAAGCAAAGAAAAGTATATTTTTTTTATTGTTGATTTGTTGCAAAGTTTTTCTAATAAATAAAATTAATTATCACTTTTAAATGAAACGAGCTAAGTCTTAAACAATTTAAGTTAATTATCATGCTTCTAATATTTTCTTAAGTAAGAAAGACATGGCGGGTTGAACCCGAATTGTTTAATTTTAAAATATGTAGGATCTTGATATATGTGGGACCTGAACTATACAGGATATGATGTCATGCGCAGCCCAGCCCCAACATTTCAATTTCCAACAATTGGAATTTCTTGAAGAGCTGGAAGAACTTCTATAATAAATTTCAATTATTGTTTAACCTTACATTTTAATTTCTTATTATTATCTCTAGCATGTACTGATGGCGGCGCCTTCGCCATTTATTTAAATCACTTGCTCGGAAGTTATCTAATTTAATTCAAATGTTTTTTGTTACAGACATAAATTTATCATATTTCAGATTTTAAAAATGTTATCTATAATTACATTTCTAGCAAATAGAGGATGGAAATTTATTTTTATATTTTTATACATTGTAATTCGCCAATTGCTTGTTACGTCTATGTCCACTTGTTTTTAAACGTAATGTAATGTAACATAACTTTTTTAATGAGCATTAAAGAACGACGTAATTTTTTGAAGTGAATACTTCTTTGGCGGCGTTCTGATATTTGACGAGAATGGAGAGTGAATTGGAGAAAATGTAACGTTTCCAGATTTCGTTACACGAGAGAGAAAAAATATATAACGTAGATAGAAGGAGAAAGAGAGCTATACATTTGGTATATCTAAAACACAGGCTTCGTTACAAGGCAGAGTACACAGATATATAACATAGAGAGAAAGAGAAGGAGAGCTATACATCATATATATATATGATGTATAGCTCTCAGTTTAGACTATCCGCGTCTTCCTATTGTCGCGCATGCGCGCATTATAGATGTACGCGTCCAGACGCTATATATTAACAGCTGAAGCAGCACGCGTGTGTACCGAATATTTATCATTGTGTTTTGTAATTATTCACGTTATTTACATCTATGTTTTGTGATTATTTGATAATATCCTTGAACCGTTTAACTTGTTAAAATCTAGAAGATATAATATATTTCATTCACCGCTCCCTACTGGTTTACAGCCACACAGGTGCAAATGCACTTGGAAGAGGCGAAGACAAAATCCCTTTGATTCTCGGGGGAGATTTCAATGTAACTTTCGGATTCAATGATTCTTTGACGTTGATTAACTTTCTTCAAGAAACATTTGGTTTGCTTATAAATAACAATCCCAAAGAATCAACAACAAAACCCGGAACAAAAACAGATGCAATTTTTACACGTTATCTAGAAAATATCGAATCACGAACATATATTTCATACTTTAGTTATCACAAACCAATCATATCAGTATTACCAATTGAACCACCAGCCGATGACAGTGTAGATAATGAATGAACCCAATATTTTTTACACAAATTTTATATTGTTATATTTCTTTTGAAATTATCCGTCTCCCTTTCTCTCTCTCACTCTCTTTCAATCTCTCACTCTTAATCTCTCTAGATTAAGAGTGAGATAAGAAAGATATATAAGATAGAAAGTATTCACTTCTATTACGTGTACTGTGCTGCACATGATATTTTTTTTAGAGGGTGATTTCTTACATATAGGAGCTGTTGATTCATTTACTGTTTATCCATTTTCAAGTCACTGCACATGGGAAATAGGATATTTATTGTAAACTGTAACAGTCATTAATTTGAGTTTTATTAATGCGGTATTTTTCCAGCAATAAATTATTTTTAAGTTTGGACACACAGAAACTAACTTCCTTCCCTTAAAATCTCAGACTGTGGAGCGGAAAATTAAGCATATAGACAAATACATCCAAATATCCCCCCTTGAGATATGCACAATAGAAACGCACAATGGCACCCCCAAATACTGGAACCAATTCGCGCAACCGCAAAGAATTTTTGGGTGTAACATATTTTATGTATGGGATGTTATATACAAATACAGTATATGGTATATAATTATGGAATATGTGCTATCCGCTTTCATTATATCACAGCGGCGTGGGTTCTTCGACAGAGCTTGCGTCTGCCTAATCGATTTTCCGACCTCCCACACGCTACATATGTTTTATTTGCATTTTTTATCATCTATTCATATAATTTCTAGACATCTACTTGTTGTTCACTGTGCAGCTCTATGTAGAAAAGTACCCTTTTTGTTGGTTTGGTGTATTTAGTTAATTATATGTAGGAAGAAATAAGCTAGATACAATTTATTGAAGACTGTTATATGGAACGTGACTGTATTTATATTTACGTTAATTTTCATTTGTTTTATTCTATATTTTACATAGATAAGAGAGGGGGATTGGGGCAGAGATAAGAATGATAAATAGAGGTGGAAAAGGTCAATGCGGGAGTGTTATGTTTTCATTACTTATATAATGTTATTTTCGTTTGTTTATCAGTGATTGAGTGTGTCATGTAAATACTTATGTATATATGGTTCATTATTGTGTTGTACGTGTTTGTTTTTCTTTGTGGATGGTTAATAAAACATTTGTTAGCGATTTTATTTATGTGGTGTTTTATTCTCACTACCCCTGCGCTTTCGTGTATTGTCCCTGTGTTGCTATGCATGTATCTGCGTTTATCAGTAATGGTTTATCAGTAATCCTCATTATACCATGATTCTGTTAAACCTATAAATCGAATATCATTTTATTGAACGAGTGGTTTTCGATTAATTCGGCATAATGTAAGCCATTGATTTTCGGAAATTATTTTCTGAAACATTTACTTTATTTATTTATTTGAATGATGAATATAAGTTAGGATGTTTGGGCGTAATTACCTCACACAGATAACTTTAGGAAAATGATCTTCCAAAAGTTTGGCAAGAAAATCCACTCTTGTGCTTTTGTCTATCCTGTATAAATGCAAACTGGTATACTTTCACATATTTACAGAATTTATTGATATATTCTAACTTATAATTTATCTTTTAATTAGCACCTACTCCATAATTGCAGGTGCTATATTGTTTTTTCTTATTTTGGAGTTCCGTTGATTCTTTTTACTTTACAATAATGCTTGCTACTTTTATTTGTAGTACTTTTTTGTCAGAGTCAAAAATAGTTTTCTGTTGATTGTTTCTTGCTGGATTATGTTTTGTTCTGTCTTGATCACGTGCACTTAATATTTTGTCGTAATTCCCTTGTGACCTATATCTTTTTCTCTGATAATGTATTTGAATATACAGCGACTTCATAAAATAATGAATAAATTGGTTGAAAATTCAAAGAATAACTTTTGGGAAAAATCAAGTCCGTTAAATTTTATTTTTAGTTGGCGTATGCATTTTTTAAAGATATAATTAATATATACAAACGTGATTCGTGTACGAGGTACCTTGGAGCTACCTACGTGAGTTTTCTGTACGATCATTATTTCCCGAGTAATTAACTACCAAGGTCAAAATTGATTTTTTTTGAACGACGATAAATCAGCGAAATATCATCGTACAAGGCTTTTAGACTGCTCAAATTAAAGACGATAGAATGATCTAAAAAATTGTTATGATGAAATCACTGAAAAAAAATTATAGAAGATCGTGGACCTTTTGAAAGGCAAGAACAAATTTGGATTTTTTCTGATAGTTTTCTTATGATTACTCAAAAACTGTTGATGCGAAAAAATTTCGAACTCAAGATCTGAAATACTAGTTTTCAGACGGAACTTCAATTTGCTTTTTCAAAAATATCATTGCGACTATATTTCTTCAACTTACAGCCCTAAAGTTTATTACTAGATAGCCAACATTTTCTAAGAATTGGCGGAGGTGCCACTATCATTTTAAAATGTTTCGATATATTTCTGTAATCGATATTATATATTCATTACTGCTGTAGTCTTAGTTCTAAGTTCCTATTATCGCTGACATATAATCAAGCTTTTAACGATGTAATCAAGCTTTATGCCAGGTGCCAACCAGACCATTCATCAGCCGCTTTTTTTTAACGGGAATAAAATTTTAAAAATTAAAACTTACGTATGAGAAATAAATATGCTTATTTTGATACACATATACAAGAAACTGATGATAACGTCACTGAAATGGGCAAATTATGTCAAATTGGATTAAATTGTTTGTTAATAATTCGTTTTTATATAGGTACTAGTTATATTTATTGTAACTTTTGCTCTTAACTTGTAACACTTTTACTACATATTTTCCAATAAATAAATATTAAGTTCATGGGTGATATTTAGTCACATTATTATGTAACATTGAGTACAAGAATTTTAACTATTACGTCGACATATTCCAAAAATGTTAGGCTGCATGTTAACGAATACGTCTTCTTTCAATTTTATCAGAAGGGTGAATGTCAAGACATCATAATACTTCTGTATATAAAAATAAACCTCTATTTAATGTATGAATATAAGCCGGTCCTGATATTGTCTTTGGTATGATGTTAAATAAAAGCACTGCTTAATTCTCTACCATGTACATAATTAGAGTAATTCAGTTTTGTTGCTACAATAAATATCAGTTACTTTAACTATTATTTAAGGAACGAAAAGGATTTACCACCATATATTATTCTTATCTTGCGGGCGGTCTGTAAAATAACCCTCAACATCAAATTACTATTCAACATTGTTAGTAGAAGGTAGAAGTAATATCGACATATAACGCATTGCAGATTTGTAATAGAAAATTGCTCATTAATATTATAGTGTTCTACAGCGATTGCATTGAAAAATTATAGTTTTCATTTAATTATATGGCAACTGGAACTGCTAATTTATGTTACTCTCTACCAGCTATCCAGTATAAGTAATTTATTAATGTAATAATGAGATAGCCAAGGGCTTTAGCGAGGCTTGTATCAATTATTTTTATTAATATTATATAACTCAAACACGTAGTAAGGCACTGAAGTCAACATTAACAGCGATTTATTAGCAATTTATAGGCTAGCACTATAATATATCGCTAAGAATAAATGGCTATAGCTCGCTCATCAACTACAAATTTGATTTTATCTAAAATATTGAAACACCTCATACTCGTAATCTCTTGGATTTTATTAAACTGAAATGTCCTCTTGCGAGAACGTTCTACCTTCAGGGGTTATATTAATATCACATCTGCAGAATATGATACCAGTGATATCCCTGCTACCCTTGGTTGAATCTCCCCAAGAGAGTTGACATTACATTACATTAAGTTTGATATTACTTGTTTTAATTTTCTCGTTTATGATCTGCTCTGGCTGATTTAATTTAGAATTTTATATATCTGAATTTAAGTATGATTTAATTTATTTGGTTTAATACATGAAGGAGGTAATAGAAAGAAGACTCAGGATCCACTTTAATTTACAGTTATTATCCAACTTGGATAGGTGGAAACAATGTTCTTGACAAACAACAGAACTCTGTTATCTGTACAGGAAACTTCCGTTTGCTTAAATAATGGCTGGCGTACGCAGAACTCTGCAATACACCGAGAGGAACTCCTTTTTTGGTTAGGTGCTAATTTTGGCTACCATACGTAGAATTCTGCAATATACCGAGAGGAACTCTTCCCGCTAAAGACTCTGTGAGTTTCCCCACTGGGGAGACATTAAAGATCTAAGCCCAACCACGAACTCGTAGTTTGCAATCGACTTGATGCCGTAGGTTGTGTACCATTCACCTTAGTAAAGGCATTAGATGTGAGACACCGCCTCTAGTAATTGTTTTGTGTCACGTACCTACTCGATGTGAGATACCCAGATAGAGACAATTAGCCCGATGAGAACTTTTGTCCTTCCGTGGTAGACAAAGTACATACCCATATCCAGCTCAAAATCAATAGATGTCGTCTGGGAGACGTCCCCGATCAGAATCAGTCAAAACCCGATCGATCCGATACGATTTAGTTGAGTTATCGTATTAACAAAACAAATTTCTCAAATAGTCCACCATCGTGCTCTCATGACTTGTGGACAAGGTGGAATGCGTCCTATCCACTTCCAAATCAATAGGTGTCTGGGAGACGTCCCCGATCAGAATTAGTCAAAACCCGATCGATCCGACACAATTTAGTTGAGTTATCGTGCTAGCAAAAAAAATTTCTCAAATAGACCTAAGGGAGGGGGTGGTGTATGCTATCCACCTCAAAGTCAATAGGTGTCATCTGGGAGACGTCCCCGATCAGGATCAGTCAAAACCTGGTCGATCCGACACGATTTAGTTGAGTTATCGTGCTAACAAGAAATTTTAATGACGACGACAACGACGACACACACAGCAAACAATTTTTAAAAACAATTTTTTTTTGGTTTTTAGGCCGAAAAACGAAAAATAAACCCAAAAAAGAATTTTGTTTTTTCACTTTTTCTTTACACGATTACATTACTTTTCCGCTAGTATAGTGGAGTGCGGAAAAGTATTAGGCAACTTAGTTAATTTGCAAATTGTTTGCAAAATGCATTAGGTTAATGAAAATTAGTACTGATATACCAACTATTCGTATATAAGTTGATAATGGATGTGAAATTGAATGCGAACCCATTGAATGACCCATTTCTACAAAATTTCATCCACATTAAATTCTTTGCTACATATTTTTTTGCAAATGGTTTATCGAGCAACATAATGTATTGGGGATTGTAACGATACTTATTTTTAATGTTATAGTTTTGTATAGACAAATTCATAAATGTTTATGCCTGTTGCTTTTTATATCAGGATTTTGATATCCTAATATGCATTTTATATAAATTTAATTCACATAACAGTTACTTGGTAATTATCTGACGGTTCGTATATATATAATCTATACCTCTCCTACCGTTAGGTGTAGAGGCTAAATATACATTTCTTTAAACAATTAATCTAAATACTACAATTACAGTTACTTAACTAAATATCCTATTTCGTGTTATACAACTTAAAAGAACTTCTACAATTTCATTCCACCCTATCTTGCTCTGTCCCTATATCTAAACTCCACTCCGTTTGTGGTATCATTTGTCACTTCACTACCACTTCCCTTATGCACTCCTCTTTTCTCCTCTTTCTCATCCCAAACCTATTAAGTATGATGAACACCTGACTTCCCTTCACTCACATTTGCTTCCCCACTTTCACGGTTTTCTTCACTATTTTATCATTAATCTCCATCTAACCCTGTCCCTTGCTGTAATTTCAGCCTGCTTCCATTTGATGGTTCGTATGAATATAAAATTATTAGATATGAGAACTGTTAGATAACTATTAGAAATGTTAGATAACTAGAAGCGCTAGATAACTATATGAGATGAATATGTTGTTTGATGGTTATAAGAAATCGGTAAGACCAAATTTATACGAAATATACTAGCCCGTCTCTGACATTTAAATTTGTTCGTTTTTAGGGGTGTGATACCCAATAACGAACACGTGCCACCTTCTCAGGTAAAACCGTAATCAGATTTTTGTTTTCACTGACGGTAATTTATAGACAACATGTAGGTGTTGAAATTAATTGTTTTTGTACAGCCATGGCTAACAGCATAGAAATTGTTTGTTGTCACATAACTTTGAAAATTTTTCGTATTTTCGGTTTATTTCCCCCGAAGGGTAGGGAATTAAAACCAGGAAATGTGTTTTTCCTAAGATATATAATATTGATGGTTGCGAGCTCTCTTACCGTAATTGGGAGCTGCTTGCATTTTATTTCGAGTATTAAAGGTACGTATTGCTAACTCGGTACTTTTCGAGAGTAAATAAGTTGCATGTGAGTGTGAGATAATATATACATAAAGGGTGTCTCATTTACAACGGCTAAATACCCAGAATAACTATTGAAATCAATATTTTATAATAAATTGCCGTGATACATCCACTTTTGTTTCACGGAGGTATCTTTCGATAAAAAATATATTACTGGTACTGACACTCCCTATTGTGAATAACTCTCTCCTTAAAATATAGAAATAGGAATATAATTCTAGTGATACATCATTTGGAAGGTCTATCGACCCCTATAAGAAATGTGGTTTATTTTTGCTCATTAACCAATCCATAATCGGTATATTTGATAAACATTTTTACAGAAATACATATGTCTCAGATGGTCTTTCAACTTAAAATTCAACCTAGATTAACAATCTGAAATATAGATGACAACTGAATGTTATTTGTGCATCCATAAAATGCGATGGCATAAAGAAAATAACAGAAAAACGGAAATGAAAGTTTAACTTAGGCGTCAAAGCAATATGGACTTATTATAAAAAATATTCTAGTGTATTTTACTCCTACATCAACAGTTAGTTCAGTCTTGTATTATTTCTTACGTATGACTAAGAACGTCTCAAATAATTCGCCAAATAATGGTTTATTCTCTTGAAGAAAGAAAATAATTACTGAAATTGTATTATAGCAATAAGTATTGGACCAAATAAACTATTAGCATTTTTAATGAAAGATTTACTGATAGAAGCGTTTAACTCAAGTACAGGGTGAGCGAAACTCGATGTCTCAGCTTTATTATAAGAAAAGGAAAAACGATAGAAAAAATTTGAAAATAGGTTCTTAAATGGGAGTGAGTAAGGTCCATACCTATATTTTGGAATATTTGAAAAGAGATAATTTTTCCAAACAAATTTTGTAAAGAAAAAAATTTGCTATCTTTTTCCGTTGAAAAAAGTATAAGCAAATTAAAAAAAAAGTATTATCAAAAATTCGCTATCGTCACGATTTAAACAAGCAGCCGTTAGAGACAAATAGCAAAGTCGCATCTGTCAATAATTAAACATTATTAATTAATATTATTTATTAATTTAACATTACAAAACACATAATATGTTACAACTATTACCACATAAAGAAACAAAGTATGGGGGCAATCACTACAACAAATTTTCAATCTCCTACTTCTAAACAGTTATCCAACCTCCGCCTTACTTCTCTCACTGAAGCCTTACGAAACATTTCTCTAGATAGTTCATCGCAAGTATTTCTGATTTTTTCTTTTAAATGTTCCAACTTAACAGATGGTGTTCTGTAAACTTTATTTTTCAAAGTTCCCCATAAGAACAAGTCTAGTTGGATCAAGTCCGGTGATTTAGGCGCCAACTGTATCGGTCCATTTATACCTATCCAATTTTCTCCGTAAGTTTCGTTTAAATATCGTTGGACAAGTTTTGCTTTATGCGGTGGAGCTCTGTCATGCTGGAAACACATGTTTGCTCGCAGCTGTAATGGCACATTTTCGAGAAGCAGAGGAAGTTTTTCTTGAAGAAATTGCAAATACCGCTCACTATTTAAAATTCCTTCGAAAAAATATGGACCAATCAAATGTCCATTAACAAATACCACATCAAACGTTAATTCCGAAGTGTCCTTGGTTTTCAATCGGATTAACAAAATGTGGATTTTCAGTAGCCCAAAAATGTTCATTTTCTTTAGTGGGCTTACCATTACTAACAAAGCGGCCTTTATTCGTCTACAACACATGCTGAAAAAACCGATTGTTCTTGATCTCTAAGTTTACTATCACTTGGTAACATAATTATTAATTATTCGTTGTTGATGTTGATCTGGCAAGTGTTCTAAGTTATGAAAACAGTGACAACAGTATTGTTAGAATTGACCCTTTTCAACAATTTTGTGCCTCGTTATTTGCATATAAATTGCGAATCTTGCAAATATTTTTAAGCTTGGAATAAGACGTTCGAGATCTCTGGGCGTATTACTGATCTGATCTTCTAGGATTCTTTTGAGATTCCCTATAAACTAACAACATATCGACATTTTCGTTGCGAACATTTTTCAAAGTCAAATGACAACAAAACAATATTTGTCAACCATTAGATTAATTATTGACAGATGCGACTTTGTGATGTGTTTTCAAAAGCTACTTGTTTATATCGTGACCATTGCGATTTTTTGATAATATTTTGTTTTATAAATTTGTTTATAATTTCTTAACGGAAAACGATAGCAAATTTTTTTCTATGCAAAATTTATTATTAACTCTTTCTAAATGTGTTAAAACTTAGGTATGTTTCTGGGAAAACAAATTCGGTGACGTCATTACTTCCAAATGACGTTTGCAAATGTGGAAAAACATGCAAATTTTACTTAAAATGGACCTTACTCAATCCCATTTAAGAACCTAATTTCAAATTTTTTATATCGTTTTTCCTTTTCTCATACCAGAGCTGAGACGTCGAGTTTCGCTCACTCTGTACATACTGGAACTGTGGAGAAAATTTGATGAAACTAGTTCAATTGAAATTGAAAACATAAGCGTACACATACATAACCGATGCAGCTGGTTAAATATATAGCCCAATTGTAAATAGTAGGATAGAACACTTTGTAGTCAAAATAGGAATAAAAAGATTTTAAAGTAAGGTTAAATAGATGTAATTGGGCTCCTAGTCGATCGAATTTGATGTGAAAGCATTAGACAGTTTCAATAATCGGGACAGGCCCAAGAGTTCTATTCGTAGAATCTTTAAACTTGCCAGAGATTCCTATAAGATTATCCTTTTACACGAGCTAAATAATGATGCCTAGGATCCTTCCTCACGACTTTTTTTGAGACAATTCTAATTTGTTTTAAAAATTATGTTTTCTATTAAATTATATTAAAATGTGTATTAAAAATTATATTAAAAATTATGTATTTAAAATGTACTCTCAGATATCAAAGCAAATGTACTCTACATTTGCTTTGACGGGAACTATCGGTAAACACAACTGTAGGTATTGGTCTGATAAAAACCCTTATCATATAGGGAATATCGTATGGAAATATCAAAGAAACTTATTGTCTAGGTGGCATTTTGGGAGATCCTTTTGTATTCCTGGAAATCTAAATCGAATGATTTATCTTAATTTATTAGAGAACATGATAGATCCCATGGACGTCCAAATATTAGAAGACGATGACAATTTGCACGAGGGTATGTTATAGACAATTGGATGGAACTCCTTAATATAATGTGGGAGTAAGGGAACTTCTGGAAAAGAGATATCGTCCGAAGCGATGGATTAAAATATCTAATGGAGTGGTTCTCCAAATTGCCAGATCTGACACTACAAAACTTTTTTTATTCGAACACCCGAATTTATACTTAAAAATTTATACCACTAAATTCGATCTTCTAAAGAAGCTGAGGATACTAATTTTACAGGAGTGTCAAGGAATAACACCAGATACATTACAGGCACATCGTGAAGGGTCAAAATAGCGATCAGAAACTGCGAATCTAGTTGTCCATTTTACACCCATATGGAATAAACGCATTTCTGAAATACTTCTTTTCAACTATTTCATTGGATACTATTTTATATATTTGTGGATGATATAAATATTTTTAGCCTTTGCAATGCAAATTTGGATATGGTAAACATTTTTTTATGGTAAACAATCTAAAGCTAAACGAAGACAAGACTAAACACATTGTTTTCAGTACAATCAAATGTGCACAAAAACAGTGCCAGTCAAATCGACTGGTTATGTTAAACACTAAATTGTCATATCATATAAATCATATTTGTGTAAATCTAAGTAAGTTCTTTGTATGCAACAATTAAATCAAACATTACAATTCAGTGTAGTACGTGTCGTGAATTTTTCACTAGTGCACAGTCACCTTTCATACGATACTGTTACTGGAGTAGGTCGGAACCTTTGGTGTGAAGATAACACTCACTTAGTTTTCCACAAAACACCAAAACACTATACATTACACTCGACCCGCATTTCGCCAACAAAGTTGGCATCATCTGGAGATTATTAAAACTTAGCAGTTTAAACTAAACTTAACTGCAGTTCAGTTTAAACTGAACTATAGAGTCTTAATAATCTCCAGATGATGCCAACTTTGTTGGCGAAATGCGCGTCGAGTGTAGTGTATAGTGTCTTTGTGTTTTGTGAAAAACTAAGTCAGTGTTATATGATACTGTGTTTTAGAGCAACTGCAGCATAGTAAATAAAGTATTCAAGGCCCAAAAATCAGCAATACGATTCATAGATGGAACAAAATGTAACACTTCATGCTTGTCTATTTACAAAAAAAAAAAAAACGAAATTATGCCACAGTGCTCTCATAAAATTATGAATAAATTCGTTAAAAGTTCAATAACTAATTAACTTAAAAACAAAGAACTTTAATTTTAGTTGTGCATTTGTCAAAATATAATTAATACACAAAGAGTGACTCATGTAGAAGGTATAATGTTATCGATATTTTTTCTAATGATATCTGCCTTCTTATTACGAAATGTGAAAAAGCACATTTTTTTACATACACTATGGTAATAACTACATTAACGTGAGTATAGATTAGGTAAAAAAAATAATAAAAACGATTGTGCACTTTCAAAATACTAAATTCAATGGTAAAAATTACTTAAAAACTCAACTAAATAAATATGCAAATTGTGCATCTTTGGATAGATAAAAACTTGAAATCGTACTTCATTAAATAGTCCTTATGGTTTTTGGAGATATTTCTTTAAATAATACATTCTTATCTTTTGTTCGGTTCGAAGTGTTTATTGAGTAGTAATTTTGTCAGATTTAAGATTTGACACCCCCTGGATTACTTTTTGTGGGGATACTTTAAAAGCAAAATATACATTACTAGACCTGAGCATTTAGAAGATTTAAAAACAAAAAAAATGTATACATCATATACAACATGTGGTAGTTATCACGCAGTCATACGGTACATGGTATGTAAAAAATCTCACTACACTTTACTCTAGAATTAATACTACAAATGATAAAAATGATAAGCTGATAAATAATTAATCACGTACAAAGAATATGTCCTCTGACGAATTTTAGTTGTCTGTAAAAAGATTTTTGCTAGATCAGCGTTTTCATAGCGTACATTGACCGTGTAAATTTTACAATGGGTACTACAACTAATGCACTTCAAATATGCCAATTGTATATAATGTTTTCAACAAATCTTTTATTAGTATTGTTTCAATATTTTAAGGCTGGGGGTGTCAGTGATAGTAACAGCTTTTATGTCCAAAGATTGGTCCCTTCAAATAAAATTTGTCGTTATCATGGCATTTTCGTATAAAATATTTTTTAAGTTGTTTCGGATGTTTTAAGTGAGACATCCTGTATAAGAGCAGTTTATTAACCTATCGATAGACGCCAGAAATATGTACCGTATTTTAAAAGTAAAATTCAATAGTGCTTATATTAGAGGATATATGTAGAACAGTTGATATTCAGAGCATTCATGTACGAAATGAATTTTTGCAGCAGATTTGAAATATTCTGCACAAAATAACTATTACGAGTATATTACCGGTCCGTATTTAAAATTATACAGAATGTTATGAAATTGTTCTTTTCATTTTGTATAAATATGGATTTTCATCAAGTAACGGCCCAATCAATTCAGAAGTCAATTGACTTTGTTTCTAAAGAAAAATCATGTTTTCAATTAGGAAATGTTTACAACAAACTGAATTGTTTTGAAATGATTTAGAAGTTGTGTTAACACTTCTAAATCATAAGTCAGTTTGCGACACTTAATATGTCGAAAACTGCCATTTTTTATAGTTGTTTATATTTTGAACAATTTTAACGTATGTTAAATTTAAAGTAATTTCGTGATAAAGTCAACATTTGTTATTTTTTTTTTGAATTTTTCTCAAAAAATACCCTCTATTATATAAGAAGTAAATAGAAAATAGATTTCTATCGACATTCCGGAAAAACTTCTTTGTTATAATAAAGAGGGGTGTAATTTAAACAAGACTAAACTGTCTTGTGGTTACGGTTAAAACACAAAATTCAAAAAATTGAAATTTTGATTTCTTAAGATTCATCAAAGTCTCTTTAAAAACAAGAGATTGAAGTATTCGAGTTTTTTGAAAAACGTAATTTAATATCAAAGTTTATCATCACGCCGTATATGAATGTAAAAAAATGTCCTTCTTTTCATTGTTTTGGTACTGTGATATGTCTCCCAGCCTCACTATACACATCACATTCATCGAAAATATTATTATGTAAGTCAATATTTTCTACAGTAATGGTAATAATTTTGGAATTCGTGTTATTTGGTAAAATATGCCACTATGTTACATACTCAAGATCTGTAGCTACATTTCCTGAACTACATTAGGACTTCAGGAAATTATTATAGCTATTAAATTTATAAACGCCGTTCTAAATTAGTTTTAATCATTTCTCGATTATACCAACTTGATTGACGAAACGTGTGTCGAATAACATATAATCTTTTTATGGACCACGGGTCTCTTGTCTTTTTTAATCGATGAACTATTCACCATTGATATTAATAATGAAAATGGTAATATTGGTAAATGAAAGATATTAACAGTTCAGAGTCTTAAAGCTCTTCATATTAGACGGCATCTGATAAGTACTGAGGATAGACATCGTAAAAATAAACAATATTAATTAATAAATAATGTTTTTAGTATATCAGTTATTAAACGAAAACCGTAAGATAAGGGCTTAAGAGAGTTTTAATAACATCCAATATTATACATTTACATGATCAACGTTATTCTTTTATTGTCAGTTCATTAATTCATTGTTGAAAACTATATTCATTGTTGGTATTAACGGAGTATTTCAAAAGAAAAGATCAGTAAAATTATATTAATAAAACATTATTCTGTAAATGTTAGTATGAAGAATAAGTGGAAAGCATCGACTGTATAAAGGAACCTAAATTTGTAGTAACACTCAAAATATACCAACCAAAGCCAAAAAAATATGTAGTGCGATATAAGATATGAAAGTAAACGGTTTATTAATAAATAATAACAGTATCAAGGAATATTTATTTCATTCTATTATTGACATGATATTTTTTTCGAGCGGAAGTGTTTTTTTTATAGTTCAAGTAATACAGTTTCGACTTTTTCTAAATTACTTTTTATGTATAACATTTCTTCTAACACATATGAGAAAATATAATATAGAATAACGTCACATATATATATATATATATATATATATATATATATATATATATATATATATATATATATATATATATATATATATATATGACATATCCAGAAATAATGTAGACACTTGACACATTTTCTTGGAATATAAGCAAAACCGAATTTGTTTTTTAATTAATTATCCCCTTGGCTAATCGAGGGTGTAATACTTCTAAGATGTAGAGTATGATTAACTCCAAAAGTTAATTAATGGTGCTCGATATTACAGAAAAATATATCGAAAGTATAATTACATTCTTTCTTAATGTATTATATGTACGTACTTTTATTCTTTCATTTTTAGATAAGATATACAACCGTTTAGATGTAGATGTAGCTATTATGTTATCTATGGTGGCCATCTATATGTTCACATGGAGTATCTTTCACAAATATAAAATTGCCTCCCAACTATACATGCATCTATCAAACTTTAAGGAATATGGAAAACCTATAGATTTCGATGAAAGTACCAAGTTGTTCAACAAATTGTCACTTGGTCATTATATTTATCTTGAAATTTTAGTACTATTACTATTATTATTGTCTAATGTAATTAAGACTCGTCAATGTGAAAGGGAAAATTTGGAATATGGCATACACGAGATTTGCGGGCTCTTCACGTACACCTGGATGCCGTTTGATATAGAGTTTTTTCCCGTAAAACAAATGTATTTATTTCTTCAACTGTTCGGTGCACATTATCTGTACATCATGGCTGGGATGATGGCTTGGGGGGTTGTAGAGACAGTTCAGCATATTATTGTGAGATTACGACACGTAAAACATCTTTTCTTAGAAGCTGTGAATGAAAAGGATCACAAGATGCAGAGGGAAAAGTTCAGTATTGTTGCTCGATACCACGATACAGTTTTGAGGTAGGCTATGATGTTTATTCTGATTAGTACGTCCCTTTGTAACATGTTTTTTTTTTCTTTAAAATACGATCATGAAGATACTAATTACTTATTTATTAAGTGGTAACACCTTTGTAAATAAAAAATCGATTCTTTTTATTAGCTTAAAAATTATTTTGAATACAATATGGGGTAGAACATTTCTTTCCTAAAAATTTCTTTCCTTGAAATTTCGGGCTCTTTCCTAAGTGCGTCGGACTGCTCCGACACGATACCTGCGTCAAATACATACAGGTAGGTATACCTGCTGGGAAGGTACAGTCTAGGTACAGCCTAATGTTTCACCTTATGATTTATAACTTATATGATACACAACAGATGTTGTTAAAAGATGTTTATGTTTAGTTAGAAGCATTTACAAACAAAGGCATGCTCGTGCATGGTTTCGGAGGAAAAGGTAAATTAATTGCCAAATTAATTGATCAATAACTAACAATTTATTATGGCTTGGTAATACGTTGGAATCTGAACTCTTTGGAAAATAAGGAAAATAAAATCTGGGCTACCTTATTTATAAGTGCTCAGAGTCTTGGTGTGACTGGAAAAAGGCATAAACAGCGGATTCCTTGAACACCTTCCATTATAAGCTGCCGCTTCCTAAAGAAATTTTTAAAGCCATCAAACCGATTTATGAGCCTAGACGAGTTGCTAAACCGTTGCCTGGCAGGCTACTCGCAAAATAGGAATGCAAGTTTCAATGCTCCTGTTTGGAAATTGGCTCCAAAATCTTATTCAAATGGCAAAATAGTCTTGAACATAGCGACTGATATTGCTGTGTGCACTTTTAATGATGGTGTGGCTAATATTCCTCGAATTATGAAAATTTTAGAGATGGATATTGGCGTCCACTCATACAATTTTTGTCCAGAAGCCGATGCTAAACGGGTCAAGCATACCGATATGTCTTTGACACATGCAGCACACTCTAACATAATATGTTCGAGGAAAGAGAATGAGGAAGAATATTTAAATATAGAAAGGCATCTATATGGTCCTGGGATAACAGATTAATGGTTAAGAATTTTTAAACAGTCGGCTTTTCATTTTTTCATGTCTATAACACATTTCAAAACGCATTATTGTCGAAACATGATTTTTAAAAACGGCACGCAGCACAACTCCAACAAGTTTCATTATTTTCATGCAAACTTTTAACAATATCTTTAAAATAAAATTTTGAAATATGTACGGAATTTTCGATAAGTTAATTTAAACATTATATATTAACAAGTGATTTTTCTAACGTTCTTTAACTTTCATTGACAATGAGAAGTAGTAATGATATCCTATTTTTAATGGTAGAATTTTTGTTTAATATTTTTTAAGTATTGAGAAGTTTTAGAGACTGAAAAGTACTACTATCTAACTCGAAGGACCCTGGGAGTCTATTGTTACCACATTCGGTTGTATTACCTATTTCGGATGATCAATAATAAACAACTTCCCTAATCAAAATACTACATTTGATATTATTCTATTATATCATACTTGTGGCTATGAAAGTTTATTATAACCTTAGCTCATATATAGGTCCTTTATAGTAATTAAATGATTTAAAATAACAACAAAGTACATTGCAATATATCAGACTAGACTATATTAGAATAGAACCAGATAAATTGGCCATATTAATAACTTTATATGTACATAAACTACATTTTTCTTTTTATATTTATTCATACATTTTTAAACAGATCTATCGTCGAGTCTTTGAGTAACTTTTTTAACGTAATGCAATACAGAAAACTGTGAAAATAATTCTTATAAGGGTCACAATCCATATATTACGTTTGTGGACATTAAATATAAGCTGTGTTTTTTTCATATTCATAGGTACTAGTTTTATGGTAATGTTACTATCGTGGTTTTTCTATGCAATTCTTTATCATTTATTCTGTTTAGCTACCAATTACAGGAAAAAAATCCTACCTTGTACGAAAAACGATGTCCACCTCGTTCGGGACCTACCTGCAAAGAAATATATATTTTCACTTAAAATTAACCATTACATATCTGTTTGTAAATTACTTCATAGACGATATAATACCACCAACACAACTAATTGTCTTGATTGTTGGCTCTTTTATGCATATATTGCATAACTGCCATTTTATTCATAGTATTGTGTCTAACTAAATTAAAGTCTTTGCTTACTTTGCTTAAAACAAAGTCAGTTATGATTCTTTATTAACAAAGAAAGTCATTATATTTATTCTTAATTAAATTCTATACGCAATATATGTATCGATATATTATCCCTAACTTGAAAAGAAATAATCCTATTCGATTAGAATCGATATATCCTATTCGATATTTTTTTACTTTAAAAACTATTTTATATTGTAATTAATACTAAAGTATTTAATTTACCTATTTAACTCCTTCCCTAATTCCAATCGTCTAGACCAGTTTCCATCACACACAAATCACAAAATATGTCCAGAAAATTGTTTCTGCACACCCACTATATATTTACACTACACATATACTCGATTTAGTTAAGCAAAGAACAACTTCACAAAGAAAAATCACTACCGCACTTCACTAAGTCTCGTCTTTTAATGACTATTCGATAAAACGCCAGGCAATTCTTAACGTTCAGTTTTTTGCACATATAAAGTAACATGAGGTGATATCTTTTTCATACCTTATATGAAAAACGCATGGCGGAAGATCTTAATAAACTGCTATCGGTTGCCGTGGGGCTTACAATAAAAACGGGAATCTGGTAAATAATTATAATCAAATATATTCATCGTACTTTCTTGTCGTAAATTTAAGCATTTTAGAAACTGTTGGGCTTTGGGTTAGAGAAATTATGAAATCATAAATCAGTAAAGAGAATCATTGACTTGTTATTGACGGTAAGAGTTAAATTTTGCAGAAAAATTTTCTATAATAATTTCTCTTACCACCCACCATCGTTAATGTTTTATTTATCATAAACGCGTCGCAAAACATTTCATTAAAATGCCTTGCAATAGTAAGGAACTTATTACACCCTTCGATGATTTTGATATTTATATTTATTTTTCATGAATGTAATAATTAACTATAAAAGAACCATCAAGGATCAAATATCTCAGTGAAATGTTTAGGAGCTTTTTATAACAGGTCGCAACAACCTAGTGAATATTTTCTATTATTTTCCAATACTCCCTCGAATATGCATTTCCCCAAAAAGACATAAGATAGACTCATAAACATAATAAAAATAATATACAAGTTTCTTCCAAGTCGTATAAGCCTTTACGCATGCATACTTATGGTAGATAGAAATATAATATAGGAAAAGCGTGGTAAAGAGCAAGATTCTGAAACGTTTCATCAGTTATGTGGCCATTGGAAGTCGACAAAGGGTATTTTCCCATATACTTATGAGGCTTCTTTAGGAAAAAAACTGAAGAAAATCGATGAAGCTCTACATTAAAGCCGACACCCGTTTCGAATTCCATTCAATTTAACATCATGGATAGATAATAAAAAAAACTTGGTTTTGCGATATAAGAGACTTAGGTAAAAAATACACGAAACTTGTTGTCTATAAAGAAACATTGGATTGAACCCGACACACAAATTTTGGTATTATTAATGTGCTGTTATATGAATTTTATAGAGAAAAAGAGAAAGAAGCAGAAAGAAAGAAAGGTTCGATAAATCTCCAAATTATATATAGCACAAGAAGAGTTTTTTGTCAACCACGCTATTATCATTTGAAACATGTTTACAAAACTTTCCACTGTGAGTAGTTTTCTGGAAAATAAAACCACAATAATTATCTTTCCATAATATTTATCTTTCATAAAACAGTGATACACTATATTGCATTTGAAGGAACACTTCCTCAACTAGTTTAGCATCGTTGGGGAAAATATAATTATGACTCTTGTATTTAACGTTTATAGAAAATAGAAGAACAGGAAGTTAATTGGGTATCTAAGGTATCCCGAAATCTGTTGGGGTACCTTGCAAAAAATAGAATACTAGACTTGTATTACTCTATCTTGTAATACTCTATCTTCCATAATACTATAAAAACTTGCTTAAAAAGTGTTAGTAAAAGTATTTACGATAAACATCTCAAGTCTATTGCAATAAGTGCTATGAATGTATTAAGAATCGCCAACGCTATGTAATACAAAAAAAATTAAGTTGTGATAAAAATTTGGAAAATGTATTTTTCTGTGAGCTATAAATTATATAGGGGTTTTTGATTAATTTTTTATTTCTAGAACATTTGTTGTGTAATATTATAATTCAGTTTATATTTTTCTATTCCTTAGTTTAGAGGATCCATTAAACAGTATATATGGAATGTTCATATTCAACCATCTTTGTATGACACCTCCTATTTTAGGTTCAGCGTTGTTTGCAATTTTACATGTAAGTATGCATTTTTACTTGAAACGTAAAAGGACACAGAATATCGTTTTATGAAGACATAATAAAAAAGACAATTTTACAACTTAGTATAAATTTGAGAATTATTGTTTTTAACTGAGGTTAGTGAAAATACAGCAGACTGAAATTGTGTGTAAGCAGATAAAGGGGTTAATCGATGCATTTTTCAATAAATTTACCAAATCATTTTTTCACTTTTGAATAGCAGTTTCTATAACCAACCCTTATTTATAAATTTAGTGGCATAATCATTATATATGTAACACAGCTGTTATGAAGAATAATATTTTGAGAAAAATATTACATGCATACATACTGACTTCAGTTAATGAACTGCACGATTACTTTCTGGATGACAATTTTGTTATCTGTATTTCTTTCATGACGAAATTACATGCAGTACCTAAACGCCAGGGGCATAGCGTGAGAAAATAATATAGGGATGTGATAAAAGTTTTATAAGGGGAAGAGGTAAAGTCAAATGTATGTTAAGCTATATGAAAATGGTAAAAATAAAAAAAGACGCTGACCTAAAATGATTATGCCGAGGTATATATCCTAATTTTTAAAATGAAAATTAATTTTTCGGTTTTTGTTTGTCCAGCGAAAACGTCTATTTCTGTTTCTTCAAATGTTGGACACGATCCCATACCTTCTAATAAGGCACTTTCAATATTTATTAATGCTCAAGCTGACAGTCTTTCTTGCTTTTGAGAATTTCGCAGATAAGTCTTTATTCTCTTTAAACATAAAAATGATCTTTCCGCCGAACTGCTTGTGGCAGGAATAGTCAAAATTAAACAACACCATTTTGATGACTTCGGGAAAACAGAGGATAATTGAAGGGACATAATATATTGGTGAAGCTCAATCACAGTGCTATTTTTCATATCGGGATCACTATAAATCACTGAAAGTTCACTTTCTAAGGGATTTGCGTCAAAGAATGTTCCATATGTATCTACTAAAGAAGAGAAAAGTTCATCAGGAAAACGTTTCATGAATGAAGTAAATTGTGTGGAATCTAAATTTAAGAATTTCTGTTTAGAAATTTCACTAAACCGTTCACTAATGTTCAATGTAATAACGTCCAAAATTTCATAAAACAATGGTGCGTAGGTGCTTTTCTTATCTTCTTCAGGAATTAAATTCAAACTCATTCTTTTACTTGGTGGTTGATTTTCTAACACAAATCAGTCCATACGGTCCCAAATGTTACTAAACTTGTTTCTCATTTTTTGAATAAGTGATTTGAAATCTGCGATATTTTTATTGCAGTGACTAATATCTGATATTTTTGTCTGTGGAATTTTAAACAGACTCTCGGAATGTGGGAATATTACAGAAAACACCGCTAAGAAGCTAAGAAAAAATTAAAATCAAAATCGCGCAATAAAGTTAAAAGGCCTCTAATACAAAAAAAGGTTTCTCGATCCTATTCCTCATTTTGATTTTCCACAATTACCTGAAATAGCGCTTCCAAATCTTCCTTATGTTATGGTGACACTCGCCAAGATGCGTTCACATAATCGCATAACTGAGTCCGGAAATAACGACAACACCCACTCGAGGTTCCACTGTTGACTGCGTAAGATTACCGACTTTTTCGCCCATCTATCGCGTAGCTTGGATGTAACGTGGACCATCGCATTTCAGCATTGCAGCAAGTAACGCGGGAGTCCAATAATTTCGGGGGAGTTCACGGCCGATTTGAAATAAAAATGTTGATGGTAGCATTTAAAGTAAATAATGTATGTTTGCGGTCGGTTTAAAATAATTAAAAAATTGTAATAATGGAATAAATCGATTGAACTTTTAAATAACACTAATTTGCCATTTTTTTAAGGGATACGATGCACAACTCGCATCCATGTACGCCCCTGCTTAGCGCTATGATTAATGAACAAAATTGATTGGGTTCAGAAAGTCAAAAAAATGTTTTGTAATATTATGATTTTATAAAATGCTTTGGATGTCTCTGGGACACCATTTGGATTTAAAAAGTATCTATAAGACGTTTTGAATATCATTTGAATGCGTTTAAAATTTATTTGTGATGAAAACTTTAATAATTTTACTTAAGACCTACATTAACAAAAGTTATTTTCCTGCCATGCTAACCTCGTCTACGATTCGGTTTGCAAACTTCACTTACATGTACGAAATACCTTCTTAACACTTTTACATCGATTAATATCCTTATATTTTTAATATGTTGTATATTTTATTTACTTTGTCTCATCAAAAATTAGTCTGTAGAATTTATTTCTAGTTTTTCATTTCTAAGCACGTAGCCTAAGCGTAGTTATGCTGAGCCAGATACTGATAACCATTTTATTTAACAGAATCATACTGTTTTAGGGGGGATCTGGTTCTTCATTATTTATTTGTTTGGGCTGGTTTTTTGGATTATCAATGGATTGCTTCAGTGGGCAACGTCTACAAAAAGAGGTAAATGATCGATAGCGATTTCAGGTGTATTTATTTGTTTTAGTAACTTGTGTATTAGTGGGGTATTTATTTATAATGGTACGCAATATTTCGTAGAATAAATTATATATAATATATACAGTTTCTTTAACATGATATGCAAACATAATATACAATTAAAATTATCTAAGATAAAGACTTTACCTTAAACACAAATTAAGAAGGGGAAATATTGATCAATAAAATCTTGTAATAATGTGAGATTAATTAATTTAATTTTTTGGTTAAATACTGAGATTCACGGATGATATAGTAATATTAGCATCTAGTAAGCAGGAATTAGAATCAGCATTGAACGAAATGGAGGCAGTGTTGATAGAGGAATACGGAATGAGGGTGGATAAAAACAAAACTAAAGTGTTAATGTGCAGAGGACGCGAGAGCAGAGAAAAAACGAAAGTACAAATTAATAATGAAAGATTGGAGGAAGTTAAGACTTCACTTATTTAGGAAGTAAAATAAATTGGGATGGAAGAAGCGACAAAGACATAAAACAAAGAATAGCGCAGGGTCGAGTAGCTTTTAACAAAAAGAAAGCACTTTTATGCTCGGGGGTAATAAACTTAGAAACAATGAAGAGATTTTTGAAAACATATGTATGGAGCACGGCACTATACGGTTGCGAAACCTGGACGGTAGGGGAAGCAAATAGGAAGAAATTAGAAGCTTTTGAGATGTGGTGTTACCGAAGAATGATGAAAATACCATGGACTAATAGGGTTAGAAATGAAGAAGTATTGGAGAAAGTCGGCGAGAAAAGAAGTATGTGAAAAAACATAAAGAAGAGAAGAGATAGAATGGTAGGCGACTTGCTGAGACATCGGGGAATAGTCCGCGATACTCTGGAGGCAGAAATAGGAGTGAAGAAAGGCAGAGGTAGGCCTAGATTAGACTACTGCTCGCAAATAGTAAGGGATGTAGGTTGTAGCACAATTAGCGAAATGCGTAGGTTAGCACAAAATAGGAGAAGCTGGAGGTTAGCGTCCAACCAGTCTTAGGACTGATGACCTCATGATGATGATTTGGTTAAATATTAACCTACCAATTAGTAAACCTTAATAAATAATACAATTTGGAAGATACATTGTTCAAATTGCTTATACATAGGTATACTCGTATTGAAAATATTAACCAATTGAGCAGAGTTAAATTCAGTGCATTATCTAGCTGATGTATTCTACAACTTCTGTAAATAGAAATATTATTTTTATTTATAGATTCATATCTTGAGTGTTATTTACCTTATATGCAACATGAAATATTAAAATATTATTTACAATTTACAAGAATTTTAAGTTATAAGATAATGCTTGAAGTAATTCTATAATGAAAACTAATCCAAATAAAACCAAATTCATGAAGGAATTTTTTGAAGGACACAATTACCCAGAAATAAAAACAAATAAAAGGAGGAGGTACACTTTCCATATAAAAACGGCCCAATTAATAAAATCACATTTCATTATTTTTAATGACTACTTAGTGCCAATATAAACGAAAATAGGGTGTTTAATTAGATTTGTTTGAATAATTTTTTTACATTGATTTAAAAATACATAAAATGCGTTCAAAATTATGGTGCAATATCGTGTAATAATGTTATACTTTTATATTTTTACAATAATCAGTCACTATCTTCATCAATATCGGACTGCTCCGTTATGGCAGCATCCATCATGTCTTCACCATAGTTGATTTTTGGTCGTTTATTTTCAATATACCTATCGTATGCCAAAAACTAAATCACCGAGGCTATATGAGCACAGCAGCCAATGGTGCGATCTCCAACTTTACACTGGCAGTACCAGGACAACACAGTTGAGGTACTGTACTCAATTCACATGTTATATTGCTTTGAAGATGTATGACCAGACTGAATTCTGATTCTCACAATATTAGAGTTCTCCTTGTGGACATGTAGTATATATGCCTTCACTTTCATTTATCATATACTTTGAAGTGTACGAACTTAAAAAAGATTATTTTTTAATATAAGCGAAGCGTAGAAGCAACTTAGTTTTTTGGTATGTTGTGGATTTTAGCATTTATTACAATAATATCACAACAAAATTGTGCTTCTTCTCTTCGCTGTGTACGAAAATATTAAAAATATATTGAAAAATAATCGATTTTTGCTGAAAATCGTGAAACAGGTCGACTTTGGCATTTACTTTTAATAGCAACGTTGCAACATATACCGTTTATTTAATGGTGGATGTAAAGATCAATTCCTCTTTTACCAAAATACATAGATTTCTTTTATAATCATCAAGTTTGATTTTTAATGAATCATTTGGGCCAATTTTCTATAGAAACTGTACCCTCCCCTTTGCAATTTATTTGAAAAGCATTTAAGGCATATAAAACACACATGCAGATATATAGAAAACTGCATGAATTACTATTATTTAAAAAAATAACAAATATTCCAAATCATAAAAGTTTGGTTAAGGTAAAATAAGTATATTATGATCAGTTAAAATACAAATACTCTCAATTAATGGAAGCATACCCCTGTTAAAATAAATAATAGTGTTTCAAATCAAATTCTTAAATCATAATTATTTATAGGCAATTTGATACTAAGGCACTTATATAAGACTTACATAATATGAGTTATATTCAAATAAGTTTAAAATAAAAAACCGACTTAAAAAACTTAACTAAAAAGCAAGAAATAAATGTTTTCTACAACAATTTAATACTTATTTATTGTTCCGCTTAATGTACTCAAGAAATTATTGTTTATTATGTAATTACTATTAATCATTTTATGCAATTTTGAAGTCGGTGCCAAGTAAGGCATAATAAAATATATACCTTGCTACTATAACAATGAGTATATATTTAAAATTGCCGAGGGCCGGCATTCGCATTACTAATATTGTATGTCACCGACTTCAAAATTATATAAAACAATTAATAATAATTACATAATAAACAATGATTTCTTACGCAGACCTACTAAGGATGCTTGGCGAATGAGAAAACGACAGCTACTTGAATAAGTAGTTCCCTTGTGTATCTTCAAAGTTTAAGGTCCAATACCAATGAAATTAAGGTGGGACCACCTTGGAGCTATACTGAATCCAACACAAAATTAAAATCGGTTTATAAACATAAAAGTTATATCCCAACAAACATAAAAAAGGATATATACAAACGAATTGTGAAACTCCGCCTTTTTTTGTCGGTTAAAAAAAAGTTAAATCTGTAAATATGTTTGTAAAAATATTAAAGAAATTCGTATATACAAGTACAATGTATAAATATCGAATTTTTATTATGTTGTAATGTACAATAAATTTTTCATTTGGTATGAGACTTACATTGCATTTTATATATTTATTTTAGGAACTCATTAAAAAAATTAAATATATTTTTAATTTATCACTTAACACTCGGTTTAATAAGTACAGAAGCACTTATTACACATATACCATAAAGAACTAAATAGTTTTGTTCTACTAGTGAATATTATTGTTGGTGCCGGTATCGAAATTAATACACATTTTTTTTTCAATTCAATATTTATTTTCTGCAATTAAAGTATACTTAATTGTAGAAGAACAATTCTACAATTTAATTTTTAATATCCATAGTTTATTAAAACAGATTAATCGACAATAAATAACATCTTATGTATTTGTATTATTTATATTTAAAAACATTAAATATTTTCATATAAATTTGTTTTTTATATATGTAAAAATAAATATTAAAAAGAATCACTGGCATTAAACATTTTAGCATAAAATGAACATACTATTCATTTCATCGCTATTTGCCAAATAAAAAACTATCTTATCTTGCCGATAAACGGCAGTCTACCTGAGACTAGCCATAAAGACAAGCCACGGTATGAGATCCATCTGGGATTTTTTATTTAGCAAATATCGATGAAATAAACTATAATTCTTTATATCTCCGTATTATCAATACGAGTATAATCACTTAACTACACTAAATACTACACAATAATACAAAGACATGCAACAAACACTACCAAATACTTCAATAATTATTTTTAAGTAAAAAGTATGTACCTCCGATGGAAGAAATTTAATATTTATACATAGCTATCTATATATTTACATATAGCTATCTAGAAATGCTCATATTTTTATATAATTGTTGTTTTAAATTTGCTAATGTACTGTTACACTGTTATATTTTAATTATTCCATAAAATAATCAGTAGTCCTCAAATAATGTTGTGAATTCATTTTTCTCATATGTAGGTAGCTAGGTTCAATTATTTTTAACTGCTTTCTATTTTAATGGATCATGTCCCTGCGATTTAGAAGTCAGATGATAATTTTTTTTCTCTTGTAGAGTACTAATATAGCAACAGCCCTTTATAATAGCGAATGGTACAACTGTAATGAAGACATTAAGAGAGACATTTTATTCGTGATTATGAGATGCAGAAGGCCTATGTATCTTAAAGCTGCCGGCTTTGGAATAATGGATCACAGAATGTTTCTTGGTGTAAGAATTTTTATTAGAATTTTCCTTATTTCATTTTTTTTATTAGAGCACATAATGTTTCTTGGTGTTTTATATTTTTTATTAACAGAAATAATAGTTATCATGTTTCTCTTCTCGTGTAAAATTTAAACGTTACGATGTTATGTAGGGATGTAGGGGTGACTGAAGCTAAGTTTTAATCATCCCCCATTGACATCATCTTCCTTTGGCATTATTTTCTGATGATGTCTACTTAGCTAGCAAAACGCGCGCCAAGAAACATGTAATCCTTCGGTGTTCAATCATTTATATAATATGTATTACTATTTTATGTGATACATAGGTAGTCAAACAGAACGATGAAACTAAATTGAATTACTCTGAATTGTTTGAACCTACATCAATTAAAATATCTCAAGCCTACCCCACAGCATCTTGACTTCCGCGAGCTCATCTAAGTGTAACATAACTGACGCAATACTTATAGTGCTTGGCAGCTTTACCCACAAGTCATGAGTATATCAGTTTTACATCACTGCTGAAGATTCTATCAACGACCAGCAGCGACAGATTTAAATAAGCAAGATATGGTGCATCTTTGCACCACGACAGAACACGGTGAAAAATGTTCGGCTACAATTTGAATATGAAAAGCTTCTGAATATTTTCCTTCGAACTATTGAATATGGGCTGAAAGTGTTGAATATTTCTAATGAGAATTAAAAAAAAACATAAAACACACGACAGAAACTAGACAACCCCCCAAATCGAAAGCCGAAGTTGTGAGGGTGGAACAAATACATTAAAAAATGTGGACAACACACAATCCCATCGACATTGCCAGTACTGGCGCCTTAAATCCAACCAAAATCACGATAATAGCTAGTCGCATTTACAACATTAAGTGCTCTAACACAGAATCATATGTTGTGGTGTTTCCCTTAAGCTTATACGAGTGTAATGCCACTGATGTAGTGGGCACGGGTGGGTAGCTTTAGCAACAACGTTCAGTTTTTGATACTAGTATAGAAGTCCGAGCTAAACATTGGGTTTATAATTTAAGTGTATTTAAATATCATAGTTATCATTTTTATACTAAAATAAATACAATTTTTTTATCAAGGTTAATAATTAGCTAAGTAAATTACGCTGGTTAATTTGATTGACATTTGCCACTGCTTTAGAAACTATATGTTGTGAAAGTGTGTACATGTGTCAATATGCCTCATTTATGTACAGATGTTTAACTGTTTCTAATGAATTGTTTTCAGGTTTTAAAGGCGTCTTATTCATACATTGCGCTACTGACGCAAACTAAGTAAGAAATCACCAACAAGAAGAGGTAAGTTATTAGTTATCTTCTTTAATACCAGCGTTGTCTAAAAATACATTTTGTTGTATTCGTATTATAATTAACATCATGTTACATATACTAATGGTTATTCCAGATTTACTAAATTTGTAACAACGAATCATTATATTAAATTATAGTGAATATTCTCAAAATGTTAAACACTTTTCCCCGATAAATTTAAAATGTATCTATGAAGATTTTGGTCAACTTTCCTACATAATTGTCATCGACTTTCTCTTAAGGTAATAGGCATATGTCTAAAAGTGACCTATCTTCCAAGTTTACCATTTTACTACTGACGATGGTTACCTACATCATAGTAGTGTTAGTACTTGGCATTATAGTCTTCTTCTTCTTCTAAGTAGATCTAGGACCTGTTCCTCTTCGATGAATATCATCGGTACTATGAGCTGTTTATCTGTTATTACAGAGGGTAGGTAGCTAACACAGGCAACAGTACTACTGGGCTACTCAATCCACCCAACAGCACTGCAGGCTGAAAACATATAGTAAACATTATAAAATGTTAAACTCTTTAATATTCCAACGTTGTGAAGCATGAGTCGACAAGAGTAGTGAAAGATGCATATTCATTAAGGATAGTGTAGAATGGGGTAAAAAAAATTTCTGAAAATAGGACGAGCACTAATAAAGGTAGAGGTGATCTACTTAATATGGAAGCGGGACATAGCGAAAAGGGGATTGCTGTAGTAAGTAATCTTCTAAGACAATGGAGAGCTGTTGCCATGATTTTTCTCCAATTGGAATGCAGCTGTATACAATATTTTAATGGGACGTTACAATATGTGAAAGTTGTTGAGTAGGTCTATATCCTGCATTCTCATGGAGGACATATGTGATGAGGCTTTCCAGAATCATGCAAGAATGTTAAACATCAGTGATATTTATGGTAAATGTTGATAGTGAATGACAGTAAGGTGTTTCTATACCGATCCTCTGAAGGAGACTAAATTCGATTTTGGCTAGTAATCGGAGAGCAATGAACACAAATTACTTACCCATAAAGAAGAGAACATAAGCGCATGCCAATGGTCGTAATGTTATTTAATAACGTTGCATACTGGCAAGCGCATATGAGGAAGAAAGTATTATAGTGGAAAGGTATGTATGAGTATATTAAACTGACTGGCGATGAAAAAGTTACGAGTACGACAACAGAAAGCCTATATTGTGGCAGAATTTTTTATGAACAAGCTTATTTTTACTCGGGACCAACACCCTCATCTCCCTGAACTCCCTCTGGATATTAGCATTTCCGAACTTTGGTTGTTTTTATATTCATTAAGGGACAATTGGATGTAATAATGTGTAAGTTTATAACACATTTTATTTTGTATTCTGCATGGATCAGATGGCCTATTATTTCAGTTACTTACCCACTAACTTTTCTTAATATATTGTACGTGAATATTGTAGGAAAATAATTCTATCTAGTTATTCGGTTTCTATTATGTTTCTATGAACACATGAAATGAGACAGTCCATAATTCTGATAATATTATTTTTTTCAGCTACCCAGAGGATCCATATAGTCGCAGATTTACCAAAAGTAACACAGTAGTTCAAATATTGGACAACGGAGTTTGTAGAATATAACTTTTTACTATTTCACTTTTCATGTTTTATTTAACGAAAAAAATTACTATTATTGTATTATTATAGTACTTAAGTTAATGTTTATGTGCAACTTATGTTTATGAAAATATAAATTATTCGTTGTTAGTTGCTGAAAAAAAATGGTTGTTTTAGACACAGTTGATAGTAATACTATGTTATTTCTAATGATAGTTTTGCAAAATTATATACAATAATCTCGATCATCCTCATTCAATTCTTATGTATTAAATGTAAATTATAACGATGGAACATTTTTTTAATAATTTTACAAGTATGGAATAATTCCCAAATATGTCTACTTAGTCGGTCTAATACATACCTATAACATATATCTTGTTTAACCAACTAACAAGACTGCTTGTGAGATATTAATTGGTTACCATATCCAGCCATTATTAATAATTCAATTCTCTCTCGTTCAGGTAAACGTATTGTTTTTGAAGTTTTTGCGTATCAAAAGGTTTTTGATACGTTTATTTACGATACGAATTAAGGTTTTGAAGGTTTTGCGTATTAATGTACTTATTTTATGAACCCAGTTGTCGTCATATTAAAGTCTTAAGAAAATAAAAAAATGTCTTAGTACTGACAATGATCTGAGTTTCGGCGCATGCAAATAATCTTCAGGGTATTAAAACATTTATTAGATGGCCAAAATGGAATTTATCTTGAAATGTTTATATTATATTTCCATTTGCTACAAATAAAATCTTTAAAAAATCAGCTTGATAAAATCAACTTGACAGTAATAATAATAGCAAAATTTATCATTGTAGTGATCTGATAAATTTTTAACAGTATTAATTAGAACAATTTTGTTCCTAGTTTGTCGAGAAATAAAAACTATTTTATCAGATGTTAATTTACCCTTTTCGCCCACAAACTGATTACATTTACGTTTTCAATTTTCCAGCCTTGTATATTAATGCAAAACATTTTGATGCGTGCTTTTCCAATTTCAAACTCAACCAAAGAAAATCTATTAAAGTTAATGTACTTGATTAGATGTTAATTCACAACAAATTCCATAACGTTTTGATACTTCATAGTCAGGTATGTATAACTTCTGAGATAGTTACAATCTCCCACTATTTATGAATATCAATATGGAGACAACTTACACTGCGATTACAAATATACATACATATATATACATATATATATATATATATATATATATATATATATATATATATATATATATATATATATAAAAAATTGAAAATCGGCTTATAAGTTTTTGAGTATTCGTTGCCATTTGGTAGGAAAAAGTCGTTTCGAGAAAAACGCCTTCAAAGTTCTCGTTGCATGTTTCTTGATATAAAGTTATGTGTTTCCTAAAATATTAATACTAACATCAAACTATCGAGACCCGGGCCATATGATGGTTCTTAATCGCATCTTCAGTGTCGTCCTTGACTTTTTTGATTTTTTTTTGGTACTCATTTTCGGTAGGAACAGTCACGCTACCTGTTCTCACTAACGTGACTGTCAATTTTCAGAATTTTAAGTTAAAATTTTACCTACATATTTTTGAAAATGTATACTTTAAAAAAATGCAAAATTTCTTTAAAGTATATTTAATTTAATTTAATGTAGTTTGGTTTTTCAAAATTTCACAGTGACCTTCTTTCTTAAATGCATAGAGTTTAATAACTAGACACGTATACTTAAGTTAATATAAAATTATCGATGAAGGAAAGATGGATGTATATTTTTAATAAAGCATAAATGTATAAATATGAAGCTAACATTTTTTTCGTAGATATAGGTACTCGATTTTTAATATATATAGTTAAAATTGATTAGACTCAATAAATCTGGTATCGATTAGCACAATTACAAGACATGAATTATGAACGTTTATTTTGCATTTATATCTCCATCCTTATTTTATTTTATTATTAAAATTACCTCACTTATCTAAATTGCTTACTAAAAAATTTATTTGTTGTAACGCTACTGTTCAGTAAAATATAAACATGATTTTTCAAGTCACGTGTGTCAAAGACAGTGGCAGTCACATTTAATAAAAATATTTAGAAGTAAGTTTATCGTAGCAATAGCCAGGCAAATGCAATTTAAATGAACATGAATTTAGTCTTATTTAATATAGGGTTAATATAATTTTTTTATTTTGTATACAGCTTATCTTCATAATCATTAAATTGATCTGCGGAATTACATTTCGCAGATCAATTAAAAAAAAAAACGAGATTTCAAAATTATTCTTCATTCATAGAAATATTTGTTGCTGTTGTATCGAAGATACCATCCACTATTAGGGTTAATTTTCTATAAAAATTTGGTATACCCTTATATCAAGTGGGAAATAAGAAAAATAACAAATATTATTAAAAACCAGGAGACCAGTTTCCCAGGATAGTACATTACTTGCGCACCAAATAAATATAGTTGTAATCCAGCAGTTATCACGACGTACTGTTTGATTCAAGAGAAAAGTCACTTCATTAGAAAATAGAAGGAAAACAATAAACTTGAATAAGTTTAGGTTCTCTTCAAAACAATATAATCTTCGTCAAATTGTAGTTGGTCAGTTGTAGTCGAGTTTTTAAAGATTAATCTCAGTCTGACAATTACAACTTGACAGTAACAGTAACAGAATAATTAATTACTTTAGTTATCTGATATACATATCCTCAACAGTCTTGATTTAAAATAGCTTATGTATTTTTTTGTATATAAGAAAGATATAGTTATTTAATGTTTAATAATTTACTATTTTTAAGCTACAAACTTTTATTTAAATTTCGAAAATACTCTTAATGCATGACATAAAATTAGTTTAGTTAAAATGTACACCAGATATCTGATACGAGATAGGTAAATACATATATCTTATAATCGGTAAATATGAAGCTCTTTATATAGGGTACCGTTGTACTCGCAATATATCAAGGAATACTTTTTTTTTTGTAAAAGGAGAAGGAGGTTGTTTTATAAAATATTATGATTTATGGTGACGTCGTAGCTAAAAAAAAACTTAAAAAAATCACGTCTTTAAACAAATAATGTTGTTTTAGAGTTTTTGAAAAATCATTTAACGAGCAATGATGGTATGAACGACAATTTTAACGATTATTTGAGAATAAGGGAAGCGTTCTAGGATCCATTTTGTATTTGATTTACACAAGTGGTATACCACGGCTGGAACAAGATACCATGGCTACCTTTGCAGATGATACTGCCATTCTAGCGGTAGGTAAAAACCACGAAGAAGCTGCAAATAAACTACAAAAATCAGTTAATCGAATCAATAACTGAACCAAAAGATGGCGTATTAAACTGTAAACCAAACCAGTCCACATAAACTTTACAAATAAAAGCGAGCAACAAATTTCAATCAGCATAAGTAATGCCCAAATTCCTTATGCTAACTCGGAGAAATATCTGGGCATTACATTAGATGCAAGACTTCGCTGGAAGGTCCATGTTAAAAACAAAAGTGATGAGCTGGGTATAAGATTCAAGAAAATATACTGGTGACTTGGTAGGCACTCTAGCCTATCGACATACAATAAAATACTTCTGTAAAAACAAGTCCTCAAACCAGTATAAACTTATGGCATAGAAATATGGTGTTGTGTCAGCAGGAATAACATCTTAATACTCCAGCAGCTCCAGAATATAGTGCTTAGGAACGTCGTCAATGCGTCTTGGTATGTCGGAAACAGTGACCTCCATCGTGACCTTCAGATGGATACTGTGGGCCAAACAATTGCCAAATTTGCAAGGAATTATGAACAGCGGCTCTACCAACACGGGAACATCGAGGATATCTAGCTCCTTTATCTGATATGAGATAGATAAATACATATATCTTATAATCGGTAAATATGAAGCCCCTTATATGGGATACCGTTGTATTCGCAATATATTAGAGAATAATTTTTTTTGTAAAAGAAGAAGGAGGTTGTTTTAGAAAATGCTTTAGATTTAGATGTAGATTTATGGTGACGTTGAAATTAAAAAAATCTTAAAAAATTATGTCTTTAAACAAATAATGCTGTGTTTTAGAGTTCTTGAAAAATCATTCAATGAGCAACGATAGTACGAACGACACTTTCAACGATAATTTCAGAATAAGGGAAGCGTTGTAGGACCCATTTTGTATTTGATTTACACAGGTGGTATACCACGGCTGGAACAAGATACCATGGCTACCTTTGCAGATGATACTGCCATTCTAGCGGTAGGTAAAAACCACGAAGAAGCTGCAAATAAACTACAAACATCAGTTAACCGAATCAATAACTGGACCAAAAGATGGCGTATTAAACTGTACGAAACTAAACCAGTCCACATAAACTTCACAAATAAAAGCGAGCAACAAATAAATAATGTCAGCATAAATAATGCCCAAATTCCTTATACTAACTCGGCGAAATATCTGGGTATTACACTAGATGCAAGACTTCGCTGGTAGGTCCATGTTAAAAACAAAAGTGATGAGCTGGATATAAGATTCAAGAAAATGTCCTGGTTATATGATAGGCACTCTAGCCTATCGACATACAATAAAATACTTCTGTAAAAACAAGTCCTCAAACCAGTATGAACTTATGGCATAGAACTATGGTGTTGTGTTAACAAGAGTAACATCTTAATACTCCAGAGGTGTCAGAATAAAGTACCGAGGAACGTCGTCCATGCATCTTGGTACGTCGGAAACAGTGACCTCCTTCATGACCTTCAGATGGATGCTGTGGGCCAAACAATTGCCAAACTTGCAAGGAGTCATGAACAGCGACTCAATCAGCACGGGAACATCGAGGCTATCTAGCTCCTTGATAACTCCAATATCACAAGAAGATCCAAGAGAGTAAACACTTTTGAGTTGGTCAAGTGATTATTAGTAAGTGAAAAGCAGGGAATTGTGCGGTTGTGATACACCTTAATATTAGTGTAGTTAACTTACTAGAAATTAAATAACACTAGTGAATGAGTCCTTAGATCTATGTTTTCAAAGTACCAATTTAAGCTAGAACCAAATTACTCATTGCTCGAGCCAACGATCAGATTGTTATATGAGCAAATGCCCCGTAAGGGGTACTTACATTTCAATTTCCGAAGCAAGTGGAAAACAACAAATGTCCGACATTCCTCGATGTGTTAATAACGCTTAATAAAAATAATAGTCAGGATAAATTTCATGTCACATTGTTCATAACAGAGGAAATGTTAGTCAACAACCTGACGGAAAGTGTGAACAAAAGCTTGAGTTATATTACCTGTAAGAGCAGCCAAATCGAAAGCAAGGCACTAGAGAAACAACGGTGTTGTTTTTCGAGATTTCGCATGAAATACAATTCGTCACAATCGAGAACAATCCTGGCACATACGTTGCTATGCATCAAATATCAGGCGTGTACTAAATGAAGAGATTATTTAATATAATACTGAAATACGATATAAAACAGCAAAGAACATCGGTTACTATTATTACGGGGGTATCTTTTGCCAAAACTGAAGACGGTAAGAGTAGATTACTTAAATCTGACTAATGTTAGTTTTACATGAGACAAATTGGGCATCATTGGGCAAAAACACCAAAGATGTATCAGACTGGGCAATGAGAACAAGTCTTGAATCGCCGAAAATTTGAGCTAGCCTGATAGCTGCATTCATTTTAAGGAGATGAAGGTGATTACCAAAGACCCTTGAATACTATCTCACACTGATTATGGACATTATTATCATTGAAATAAAAAGGCTAGTAATAGTTTCAATAAAGAGAATGGGTATAAGTTCAGCAATGTTTGAAAACTGAAAAGAGAAGTAGGAAGATATGTACAGTTATTTTAATCAGTTCATTCGAAACTTTAATTTACCCCGTACGTAAAATAATAGCTCAAATTAGTGATATCTTTAAATAGTTTAAACGTATTATAAATAATCGTTAATAAAAATGATCATAAAGATTATAGATACCTAAATTCGGTACATTATATTGTATACCTAATGAAGTATATTGTGTCGAGTTGAGCAAATCATATCAAGATAACAATAATTTCACATTAAGAAAAGAACCATTTTCTAGAAGAATTTAGTTTTAGAAAGTTGTTTACGTGTTTCAGTATAAGTACCATCACTGTCTTTGTTTACATAAAGATATGGTTATCTTGAGAAAATATTAAGTATATCATCATTTGCATTATAATTCTTAGATTAAATATACATTAAAAGAGTATTCTGGTCTAGAATTTTGAAAGAATTGATTTTGCATATTATCAATGTTTAGGCCTTTAAGAATATATCTTCCAAAGAAATTTTCAAAATTCCAATTATGTACAGAGTTAGCTACTTCAGTAACGCGTCAACTAAATTGATCCTGCCGGAGCGAATCGAACAATAGACTAAAAAAGATAATATACTAAAAAAGACTAAATAATACACTAAGGAAGATAAGAACAAAGCTAAAAAAGATAATAAAGGTCTTGGCGGTGATGGCACATTAACAAATAAATTTATTAATGAACTAACTTATACTATGGTTTGGCTATTCGCCGGAATCCACATTCAATTGAGAATATCAGGAATGAAGTATGGGCAACTTATAAATGTTCAACCGATGAAAATCCACAATATAATTATGTATTGCCCACCTGGTCCATCAAGCTAGTGTAAATGGCAAAAAGCAGTAGCTGAGAGTAGATTAGATGACTTTGTCCAAGAAAATCCCGCTCTAAATGACGAAGTATTGAAAATAATAAAGCTGATATATGAAAATTTGTTTTGAGAAAGTTTATTACATCGATGTTTGGGCTCAGAAACCCAAAATAATAATTAATCGTTAAATTCATTGATCTGAACTTTTGTACCAAGACATATACATACAGGAACGCGGACAATTGAAATTGCAAATTATATAGCTCTGGACATTTTCAATGAAGGTTTTTATACCAATTTTAAAAAGTATGAATGTCATGGGAACTACTATTGGTCCTGAAGCCCATGCGTTCACTATCAGATGGGACGAAACTCGGATGGAGCGCTCTGAGCTATGAGCTTCTGATGCTTCTAAGGAAGCTAGAACTGCTCGTCTAGCAGAAATAATTTTGGAAAATTTACATTTTGAAGTAGAAGAAGGTTAATTGTATGGATCAGGAATTGCCGATTAACGAAATGTAAGTATAATGCATCATTATATGACTTAGATTGCCTGAAACTTTATTCAAATCTTTAAACGCGTTTTTCTCGAAACTACTTTTTTCAATGCGGTTGACATGATATCTCAAGTTATAATAAACCGATATACTTTAAATTTGGTAGATACCTTCTCTATATAACCCTCTATCGTTTCTACTAGATTTATATCAATTTCCTTTTCACTATTTTAAAAAAATTAAAAACTGAAAAAATAAACTTTTATCTTCAAACAATCGCCAACTTGCAAAAAAAATTACCCTTTTCCCTAAGGTAGAACGACATTCTACCGATAATACCGATACTAATTAAGAATCTTTTTTCTTGTTTGTTTCAGATGACTAGCAGGGACGCGCCTTTTTTTACCCCCACAATTTGCCAGCCTGTAACTTTTTTAATTTTATTTTTTGAAATTACTTTTGCATATTCTTAAAATATAAATAAATATCTGGTAAAAAATTGGATAGTAAAAATATTTTTAGTTTTTTTTATTGCACTTGAAAAGACACCTAAAATTTGTGCCTCTAGACCAGAATACCCCCGTAAATTAGACTAGACAATTAATGTCGAATTAGAATAGAAAATTAAAGTAAAAATAAATTTCAACAATGTGAAAGCAAATATGTAAATGCGCGACGAGTCGCCACTGGAGGTAATTGTCCTATATTCACTCTATCCTCGTTTACAGCTTTATTGGAACCTGGTGTGATTTTCACAATAACTATACATGTATATATAAACCACGTTCTACTTTCATATGAATGTTCCCACCTGTCGGGCAAATATGGATAAGCAACCAGAAATTAATTGTTTTAAAACGTCTCTAACAATCATTCGTCTTTATTGCGGATTTCCAGAAAAAAATACAGAATTGAACCCTGAAAGGATATTTTACGTAAAAGTTTCAATCATAACACTTTCTACTTTATTGACGATGACTGGAAGTGTGCTACATTTATTCAAAAGTATAAAAGGTAAGTAATGATTTATTACTACAAGCAATTTAGATTGAATTAAGAGACTCATTAAGAGACAATAAGCTGTTTATGATTATGAATTGTAGCTCTAAGAAACTTGTCGTGGCTAAAGATGAACATAGATATTCGTAACACTGTTTAATTTGTAAATGATTTTCATTATACTTTAAAAATTGTAAAATTGAATGGACTTGGTGAACTGAAAATAGTTCAGTTGTGAACTGAAAACTTAAAATTTCGATATTGATAACCGTGTAGATTTTTGTGTACTATTACTATATTTTACTAGCTACAATATAATTACTAATACTTTATCTTGTTTGATTATTATACCGCCAGTTATTTAATTGAAAATTTAGTGACTGATAAAATTTTCCATTACATTTTAATAATACTTTTTCATAAAATATATTCTATACTTTCAGTACATCTATAAAATATCCTTAAACGAGATGTAAATAAATCAGATTTTTAAATACGAAATGAAAGGAAAAACAGTTGATAGGAGAAAAACAGTAAATGAAAAAATAATATAAACAATGTATTTCATATTTATTATAGTACTATTTTTAGTTAACACAAGTTAACTAGTTTCTTTCTTCAGAATGAAGGTAATATTATTGATTTTAAATAGACCAATCGAGGGAAATATTTAATTATATGCTCGTAACTTGTTTGTAAATAAATTTATATCAATATTTAAGGAAAGTGAAAAGGTATTTGATGAGTAAATAGGAAAGAATAAATCATGTATTGGAATTATTTTTTAATGTGTCGAAAAAATAGTAGTTTAATAATACAAACAAGTACAAACTGGTATCAAAACTAAATTGTTTTTAAGTTTTTAACATTAAAAATATTTTTTTCTACTTAAACACAAAAAAAAGTACGATATTCTATTTACATATTTATCGACTGAATATTGTTCTCAAGTTCGTTGTCATATTTACATTTGTTGCTATTTTCATCTAAAATGTACGTTTGAATAAATATTCACTTACAAAGCATTATTGAGGTATTAAAAATAGTGTTTAAAGCACAGTAGAAAAAGAAACGATACCGTTATACATAGGAAGGTACAAGCCTTATCAATCTGTGCATATATTTGGCAATTAATTACTTCAAGTTATCTATTATAAATACTTGTATTTTAAAATATATAATTTTGTTCGACATACTGCCCACTACATATTAATATAAAAGTGTTATAGTTCAACGAATTATATAAACAACTATATTGGAAAGACTTTTTCAAAACTTTAGCCAAACGCTAAATGAAAATAGTTTGTTATTACATTGTTCAAATCAACAATTTTTGGATATTCACAAAGATATAAAGAATAACATAAAAAAAACTTAAAAATTTACATTTTCTTAAATAAAACTTCCATTCCAATAGGACTTTATAGAAGCATTTCCTTTAGTTTTAAGTAGTGTGAAAGTTTATGCTTGTGTTTTAAAAGTAGCAAGCTACTTAAGTTGTAGTTATTGTACACAACACTTACATATACCTAGCAAACAATTCTTTAAAGCTGGTGGAGGCGCCAGTATCAATTTAACTTACGTGATGAATGGTTATACTCGTATAATAATAATAATAAATTTATTTATTCACCATAATATCCACTATAAATACAGAAGTTGTATTAAGAAGCCATATATTAAACATTAATAATGATAAAAGGGCGAAGTTCGACACCAACTCTTCAAGAAGAGTTGAGTACTCGCACTTATACTTACCTAAATTAACTCTAAATTAACAGTTTCATTAAATAGTAAATATGTAAAGAATAACATAGACAATATTATACTAGTATCGGCTAATAACAATAATTATGTTCTAACAACAATGAATTGTAAATAAAAATAAAAATAATGCACATATTTATAAGAGGAATAACTTTACATAGGAGACAATTCATAATAAGAATATTAACTGAATTCTAATAAGAAACATATAAGAGTTGTGTTATTAAGGACTATCAAGGACTATTAACATTGCACAATATTAATTATTGTTATAACAGTTTGATGTAAAAATTAAATTATTATTATAAAATTCTATAAAAGGGAGAAATACAAAATCTACAGACTAAAAATAAAAAATGACAATGGCTACATGTTTACTAAAATCAGTAGTAATTTCTTACTATAACTATTTACTTATGTATATTTGAGCTTAATTCTTGACATGGATTTTGGTATTTAGATACATATTTTATTTGTATGTAAATACAAACAAGTACTATTTGTTTATATTTGTACTGAGTAATATTTTTTCAATTATTATATTTAAACATTTTTATATTATAAGTTATTTTAATTTATTCGGTAATTTATTATAACGTTTAGAAATTGAATATAAAAATTACCTTTTGTGTTAGGTAGTAGAATCGAAGTGAGAGTTTGCGAATTGATTGAGAAGGATTTTCACGCACTGAAACTCTCACTTCTTCAATCGCTTGTGGGGTTCGAACAGAGCATGGGCGACCTAGATTGCGAATGTTTACGGTCGAACCGGTATTCTCAAACATTCGAATCCATTTTCTGATCTTACACCTCTTGATTATTTCTTATGGGGATACCTTAAAGAGAAAGTGTATGTAAACAAACCACGAACTTTAGTGCAATTAAAGCACAACATTCGCACCGAAATGGCCGCCGTTTCCAGAGAGATGTGTAGACGTGCGTGGTGGCTAATTTCCGTTTACGGTTAGAGGAGTGCCAGCAGCGTGAGGGTCAACATTTGTAGAACATAATCTTTAGTACTTAATTTTCCAAAACCTTGTCTAAAAATTAACAAAAAAATTTATTTTTTCTGACTTCTAGTTTTTTTTTATTGAATCTACAAATACCCCCTACCCTTTCTGGATACCCGTTATAATACTATGTCATTAAAATATTAAAATTTAGAATCAATAAGTTAGTCACCTTCTCAAATTAAAATATTTCCAATCTACTGCAAATGGGATCAAATGTAATGTTACAAGGGCATAACTGACATAAATATAGCAGTGTATTGCGCCTATTACTAGAGAGCTAAAACTTAAGTCGTAAGATAACTTAAATAAATAAAAAATAAAAAATCTCATGTCTCCTATGACAGAACACCGCTGGGCCCGGTCGAAGAATTGTTAGCTTCGGTCGGGAATGATATTCCATGTCCTGTTGACTTTTGTTTTACACTAACATCCCTCTTTCACTAATCGCTTTCTCTGGCATATAGAAAGTGAAATTTTAATTTTGTGTCTTACTTTGATAGTAGTTATCCAGTTAGAACAGACAAATTAGAATGAAGCACACCCGTCAGTTATTTTCGTAGTGTTCATATTTTTGTGAAAGCAAAAAACCACTTCCTCTCACATTCTAATATACGTATTTGAAAATAGCTTAAAATATCTGGCATGTTTAAAATTGGTTAAGGGCTCGTATTTTTGACCTCACTAAACTGTTTTAATCTGATCGATGTTAATACTGTGTCACGGTTCTGACAGGATAAACGAATAACATAATCCAAATACCAATTAAACCAACTCAAAATTAAAACTAACCCTGGAAATTGTATTGCATATTTCCATCCTGCAGCTACACAGTCTTCATTACATACTCGTTAGTTAACAGTCTGCCATTTTCAATGTTGCTAAATTTGAGTGGTTATGTCAACGTGTGTGGTTGTGTAGATGTAATTTGCTAGACAAACTAAACTCATTGTCAGTTTGATTTCGGGATGAACACGACACTACACGATCTCACAAGATAAAACAATATATTTTAATTTTAGTTCACTATGTGAACCCCATAAGTTCCCATTATTAATGTGCAATGATCTATCATGACCTACTCACTGTATGTGATGTTGAGTATGTTACTGTGGATGTTACCATTAGCGTAGAGGAGGGGCAGAATTATGTTAACTACAACTTTTTTATTTTGTGGAGTACTTTAATTTTTTGTTGTAATGCTTAGTATCTAAGAGATGTGTATGAATGGTTATACCTGAAGCTATCCTAAAACCTTTATAGATAAGTAAAAATTAAAAAAAAGGAATTTAAATAACAATTACAACGTGACAGAACTTATTAAAATTAATACGAACCTCGATAATAGCATAATTTTTAATATATTAATTCAAGGATATGAAGGATATGACTAGTATACAGTGTGATGTTAAAGTTTCACACCATATTTATAATTTTAACAAAATTATGACAATTTTTGGCATCTGGTATTTGACAATGGCAAACAATTTTTTGAAAAACTCTGGAACACTGGTTAACACAAGATAGAAGAAGCTGGAGGTTAGCGTCCAACCAGTCTTAGGACTGATGACCTCATGATGATCTGGAACACTATAGCTACGACAACATTATTCATACATTTCTGTAAAAAACAAAGTTGTATTAGCTGTGTTCATATTTTTATTAAAAAACTTTTTATGTCTTACAAACGATGAATATAAAACTCTTAATAGGGGACAGTGCTATACTTAGAAAAATTATAAATTTTTAATAATGTATTTTAATAATAGATTTTTGTTAAAAATGGGGCTGTAATTTAAAAAATGTTATGATAATGTTATAATCTCCGCTCACAAAATCCTCTTAAAACTTAAGGCCGACGTGTGTGGTTTAAATTGCTAACTAAATATAGGGTCTTTCAATAAGGACTCCATAAATTTCCTAGGTTATAGCGAACATGTTATTAAAGCAATATTTGTCAAATTTATTGTAAATTGTTCAGTAGTGTATGGCAAATCATCATGGAAGGTTACAGAGTTCAACAACGTGTGCAAATCATCAAATTTTATTTTTAAAATCGCTGCTTCGTTTCAGAGACGTACCGCCCATTACGTGATTTTTATCCTAGCCACAACTGTCCCGCCGAGTCGATTACTCGACGTTTGATAGCCAAATTCGAGTTAACCGGTTTGATAAATAATCAGCCAACACTCGTACGTTACCGAAACGTAAGGTCTACTGAAAACATCGTTGCTGTGCGTGAGAGTGTACAAAAAAACTCGAGGTAGTCAATTTCTCACCGTTCACAAGAACTTGGCCTTTCTACGACTTCAACTTGGCGCCGGGACTTGGGTCTGCACTTATATAAATCCAACTTGCTCTGGAGCAGTTGGAAGTTGATTCAGTCGCCAAAAAAATTATGTTTAGCGACGAGGCCCATTTTGGATGAATGGATATGTGAACAAGCAAAATTGTCGAATTTGGAACGATACCAGTCCACACGAGATACACCAGCACCGAGATGCATCCCGAGAAAGTTTGGTGTGGATTTTGGTCTGGTGGAACCATCCGTTCGCACTTCTTCCAAAACGAAACTGGCATTGCCAGAACCGTCAACGGCGAGCGGTACAGATCGATGATAAGCAACTTCTTGTGGCCTAAACTAAATCATATGGCTACCGACGATGGACATTCTGTACGAGCGATTTGAGGGTATGGTTATCTCGTGCAGCCGCGACGTGAACTAGCCACAGAGATCATGCGATTTAGCGCATTTAGACTTATTCTCTTGGGATTATCTTAAATCGCAGGTCTATGCGGATAAAGCGCAAACAATTGATGCACTCAGAGTCAACATTGCGAATGCCATCCAGCAAACTCAGCCGGACTTATGCAATACAGTCATCGAAAATTGGATTTCCCGAATACGTGCCACCAAGCAAAGCCGAGGCGGATATTTGAACGCTGTTATATTCCATTTAATGCTATAGAATATTATTTCAAATAAATAAAAAAACTTGAGTGGATGTCTCACACACATCTTGCTTTATTTACGTTTAAAAAACGAGCGTCCTTATTGAAATACCCTTTAGATTAAATAACTAAATATCAATAAAACCTAATTTTTCAGATGGAAACTACGCCTTCATTGGAGACGATCTAAACTACATACTGTCAATAGTGTCGAGCTACTTAGTTATATCTACGTTCACTACCAGAGTCACAACCCTAGCTCAGCTCTGTGTCAGCCTTTCCGATTTTTCGGAATTTGGAGAACCCCCGGAATTCCAAACAAATAATAAACTGATCGATAAATTAACAAAGTATTATTATACGTATTTACAAATATTCATAGTGCTGATAATTCTTACGTCAAACGTTACGAGGGGCAGTCAATGTCAGGCGAATAACGTGAAATACGGTCTGGATGAAATATGCGGACTATTTGCGAACAATTGGCTACCCTTTGATATCGACTATTTTCCGGTGAAACAAATATATGTTATTTTCCAAATATTTGCAGCAGATTATTTATATTCTCTATCAGGAATGATAGCTTGGCTCGTGTCTGAGAGCATTCAGCATATTGTTGTGAGACTTCGGCATGTGAGAAGCATGTTTGTTGAAGCTATAGACGACAAGAATTCGAGGGTCAGGAGAGAAAAGTTCAATATCGCGGTCAGGTATCACGAGTCTATTTTAAGGTGAGAATATTATCATTAAGGTAATAGTACAAAATTCAGCAGCTGATTTTTGCATGTATCTGTTTCTTTACTGAAAATTAATTTAAATGAATGATTAATGACAATGTAATACATTGCCGCCGGGTTAATTAATTATATTGTAATTAATTTATTTTCATGAATTGCAACTATATTTCTTAAAGTGAATTAAACGTTAATTGAAATAAAATTATGCTAAGATCTTAAAAAGAAATGATTGCCAGGTCTCAGTCAGCCGCAACCTCTAGATTGCCAGATGTAAACAGGTATATTATTGTTATTTATTTACACTCATCGTGTTTTTCAATAAAATATCATACTAAATTGAAGTTTAATTTTTGTTGTACACGATAATACATGGTTGTCTGTAAATACATGGTGAGTCATGGGAAACGGACGTTTTAAGAACGAATAGTACACAGCTTGTGTCAGGCGTATGTAAGTGGGAGAAATGACAGTCAACACTCCTTGAGTTGCCATTTAGTATCCATCATGCCGTTGTGGACAAGGGAACACCGCGTGTTTGTTTACGACGAGTTTGTAAAAAGTGGAGGTTCAGTGACAATAGTGCAACGTCTTTTCAGACGGCGTTTCAACGTCGGCCGTCATGGTGTCCTCCCTCAGCGGAATACCATCCTTAGATGGGTTAATTCATTGCGAACGACAGGGTCGCTGTTTAAAAGGAAACCACCCGGCCCAGTTCGAACGGCCCGAACAGCTGAAAATCTGGATCGAGTAAGGGAAGCCATGAACCGAAGCCCCACTTGTTCTGCTAGACGACATTCTAGGGAACTGCAAATAAGTCAATCCACGATGCAGACAATTTTACACAAAGACCTTGCATTTCATCCCTATAAAACTATGATGGTTTAGAAGCTAAATGAGAGAGACTATCAGCAACGAATGACTTTTTGTCAAGCAATGCTTCACCTATACGAAGAAAATGAAAATTTGATTATCATAATGAGCGACGAAGCCCATTTCACCTGGAAGGGGTGGTTAATAAACAAAACTGTCGATATTGGGCTGCAGATAATCCTCGGGGATTACACGAGAGACCGCTACATAGCACTAAAGTTATAGTTTGGTGCGGTATTGGACGGTGCGGGATTATAGGACCATTTTTTTTTTTTTTGAAGAAAACGAGAGAACGGTGACTTAATTCTGATCGCTATGTGAACATGTTTGAAACTTTTTTCTTACCTGAACTTCGCAGTCTAAGAATGAACAGGGTGGTTTCAACAGGACGGGGCGACCGCTTATACAGCAAGAGCTTCCCTGGCTGTTGTTCGAACTGCATTTCCATTTTTTTCGTTTATTTTTTATATATAAAATGTTATCAAAACTTATCGTATCCCAGCTGCAACGATTGAAAAAAAATTTATAGCTACTACAGATATAGATATTATTATTATAGATATGACTACAAAATTATTGCGATTTTGGTTTTTTTTATTTTTGAAAAAATATGAATCATATTCTTACCAAATAATGAATTTGCTTTAAAAGAATATATTTTTCTAACATGAAGTTAATAAACCTAATTTATTTTTTATTCGCCATCTTCTTCTTTTGAAGAAGAATGTGAAAAGCTTTCACCAATATCAGAACCTCCACCCATGACTTCCTCGTCTTTAGAAGTTACCTCTTTTGACACGGACAAAATGTTTTCGACTCTCATGGGCGTCGGGTCACCAATAAACCATATCAGTTTTAAAGTACCATCAATTAATGAGCAACCGTAATATTCTGCATTCAATTTTACACAACATGGATCCACAAGGTGAAATCAGTTTAGAGTCAAAACTAATGTTCTTTTTTATTTTCATTAGTTCTTGTTAGGCTGAATATTTTTTTTAAACATCTGATATCGGGCCTAGTTACACTTGTAAATTTTTTGACGCTATACATAAGAGCGGTAAGTTCTTGGCAACATTAATTTTTTCATTCAATCAATATTAAAAACATCAATCACATCAGTTAATGATGCGAAATTTTTTTGAAAAGTCTTATTTGAAAATATCTTGAACATGTATTTTAGAAAAATATATTTTTTAAAGCAAATTCATTATTTGGTAAAAAAAATACGATTTATATTTTTTCAATAAAAAAGAAGAAGTAAAATCGTAATAATTTTTTAATGTGACTATTATGAAATACATATTTCATTGTCCTGATTGGCCAATATTTATAAATTGTTTTTTTCAATCATGCAGTTGAGATACGATAAGTTTTGATAACATTTTATATAGAAAAATTACTTTAAGTACACCACATTGTATCCTTGTTTACACTCGTTTGCTCACACTCATCTAAACCGAAAGTAATTAATTCAAATCATGGCAACCACTATTGCGGCAATTCGTTTACAGGCAACCATGTATTATCATATACAGCAAAAATTAAAATTTAATTTATTATAACATTTTAATGAAAACCAGGATGAGTGTAAATAATTAACAATAATATACCTGTTTACATCTGGAAACCCAGAGATTGCGGCTGACTGAGAGCTGGCAACAATATTTTTTCTATTTCTTCACATCATTTTCTTTCAAATAACGTTAAATTCACTTAAAAAATATAGCTGGAATTCATTAAAATAAATTAATTATCATATGATTAATTAAAGGGCAAATTTTGATAGACAACCCGGCAGCAATGTATTACATTATCATTAATCATTCATTTGAATTAAGTTTCATTAAAAAAGAATTCATTAGATACCTGCAGGAATCACCTGCCGGATCTTAGACTATAACTGAAACATTTTTAATAATGTTTTTATTTTCAGAATGGAGGATCAGTTGAACGATACTTTTAGTATAATTATGTTTAGCCACATGACTTTCACGGCGATGATAGTGGGATTTGGATTGTATGCCCTTATGAATGTGAGTTTTTTTTTAATTTTAAATATCAAACAAACCATATACGGTGATTTCATTGAGCAGGATTCCTCATTTGAATAACTCGATTTTTGATTTATAGGATACATTCCTAAAACAGGTCAATTTCTGTTTCGGTATATATATATATATATATATATATATATATATATATATATATATATATATATATATATATATATATATATATATATATATATATATATATATATATATATATATATATATATATATATGGGTAATTGAGATACACAATTTCATCCTCCTGATCGAGGTGGCTATACTTCCATAAATTTATTTTACTATTTTTGGTATTTATTAATTATATCACTAGCATAATGGATTTTCATTTGGCACTATTTGCAGACGACTTTAAAATTAATCATGCTATCAGAGGCGTAGAGTGAGAAAAGAATCTAGGGATGTGATGAAATATTTATAAGGGGAAGAGGTAGGTATAGTCGAATGTATGGTAGGCCATATGAAAATGGTAAATATAAAAAGAACACTAATCTAAAATGATTATGCCGTGGTATATATATCCTAATTTTTAAAATGAAGATCAATTCTTCGGTTTCTGTTTTGTCCAGCGAAAACGTCTATCACTATATCTTTAAATGTTGGAGACGATCTCATATCTTCTAACAAGGTACTTTCAATATTTATTAACGCTACAGCTGACAGTCTTTCTTACTTTTGAGAATATAGCAGATGTCTTTATTTTCTTCAAACATGAAAATGATATTTCCGCGGAACTGATTGTGGCAGGAATGGTCAACATTAAACGACACAATTTTGATGACTCCGGGAAAATAGAAGATAATTGAAGGGACATAATGTATTGGTGAACCTCAAACAGAGTGCTCTTTTTCATATCGAGATCACTATAAATCACTGTAAGTTCACTTTTTAAACGATTTGCGCCTAAGAATGTTCCATATGTATCTACTAAAGAAGAAAAAAGTTCGTCAGGAAAACATTTTACGAATGAAGTAAATTATATGGAATCTAGAAGATTTAAGAATTTCAGTTTAAAAATTTCACTAAAGCGTTGACTAATGTTCAAAGTAATAACGTCCAAAATTTCATAAAACAATCGTGCGTAGGTGCTTTTCTTATCTTCTTCAGGAATTTAATCCAAATGCATTCTTCTACTTGGTGGTTGATTTTCTAACACAAATGTGTCCATACGGTCTCAAATGTTACTAAACTCGTTTCTCATTTTTTGAATATGTGATTTGAAATCTTCGATCTTTTTATTGCAGTAACTAATATCTGATATTTTTTTCTGTATAATTTTATACAGACTCTCGAAATGTGAGAATATTGCATAAAACACGGCCCAGAAAAAATTAATATCAAAGTCGCGCTATAAAGTTAAGAGGCCTCTAGCACAAATAACGGTTTCTTGATCCCATTCCTCATTTTCATTTTCCACAATTACCTGAAACAGCGCTTCCAAATCTTCCTTATATTATGGCGACAATCGCCAAGATGCGTTCACATAATCGCATAACCGAGTCCGGAACGGAAATAACGACAGCACCCACTCGAGGTTTCACTGCTGATTGCGTAAGATCACTGACCTTTTCGTCCATCTAACGTGTAGCTTGGTTGTAACGTGGACCATCGCATTTCAGCACTGCAGCAAGTAACGCGAGAATCCAATAATTTCGGACGCCTTCACGGCCGATTTGAAATAAAAAAGTTGATGGTAGCGTATAAAGTAAATAATGTATGTTTGCAGTCGGTTTAAAATAATTAAAATATTGTAATAATTAAATAAATCGATTGAACTTCTGAATAACACTCATTTGTCAATTTTTTAAGTGATGCGACGCATCACTCGCATCCAGATACGCTACGCCTCTACATGCTATTATTACTTCGTATTTATAATTGTGTGTTTATTTGGAATCAGTTAACTAAAATTGAATTTTGGTGTAAACATTAAATAAATTAAAGTTGATTCAAGGGAATTCAAATCTATGACTTTAGAATTATTCTCAAAAAGTATCTTGGCGGATTTGCATATAAAATAGATGAGACTGAAATACATTTTTGGCAATTTGTAAATGGTTTACGTCTAATATTTGACAATAAATTTTCATTCAATGAACGTATTAACAATACTGCGTCGTCTTCACGGAAAATATTATATTGTGTTCATCATAAGACGCCGTAAAAATTTAGAAAATGTCAATTAAAGAAAATATAGATCATTTGATTGTAAGTACTAAATTGGAGAATGCATAAAATATTTGGTATCCGTTTTATAACAGTCAAAAGTCCCAACTAGAGCTAGTAAAAAGGAGGTTTCTGAAATTTGTATATTTTAGAGTTTATGGAATCGTTCTATTTATTATTATTTTATCCATTACAATGCAGATGCCAAATATTTTGTGCATACTTCAACTTAGTCTTTACACGCAAGTTGTATATTATTGTTTATGAAGCTTTTTTTTGCCAATCCAATTTAATGTTTTCCGCGAAGATAGCACGGTAGATTAATATGTTCATTGACTGAAAATTCATGTTAAATGGTATATATTACATTTCTATAGTTTATTTTATAGTCTCTTGTCTCTTTTCTACAGTGTTATAGTCTCATCTATATTATATGTAAATTCGATAGGATACCTTTTGAAAGTAATTCTCATAGATATTAATTATTATTTCCTCGAACTAAAACTTAATCTACTTCATTTACATCAAAATTCAATATTAATTAACTGATTCTGAGTAAACACACAATCTTAAAAAGATGTATTAATAGCATGTTAAATTTGAAACTCGTCTACAGATAATACAAAACGAAAATCTATTATGTTAGTGATATAATTAATAAATACTAAATATAAAAGTAAATTTATGGAGGGATAGTTACCTCGACCACGTTTATTGATTCACGTTATCAAGCTTTGCTTGATCTTTTTGAAGTGACTTCCTTATACTTGAGATATATTTGTCTTGTATCAAGCTTGGCTATAAGCTCTTACATAATGAAATATAAATGTTCTTGGTGACTTGTACTTTGGTGTAGATTCTAAGCTAGAGAACTTGATATGTGTACATTATCTATGGCTAGGGTTAACACATTATTATGATCGCTGTTGTACACAATACGTTCTAATTTAAATGGAGTAAGTTTATTTTGTAATATATAGAGTGTAAGCCTAAGATAATTACGTAATACATTTATTGATATAGTCTATGTTTTAGAATATTTTTTATTTCTATAATCTTCTATAATCTTCTTATTATTATTATTCTTTATAGTTTCTCATCTGTTTTTTGTTTATTAGGAGTGTATAAATTATCATTTAATTAAATGTAGTCAGATACTCTTTAAATATTACATATGTTGAATTACTTAATAGTTGTATATATATATATATATATATATATATATATATATATATATATATACATATATATATATATATATATATATATATATATATATATATATATATATATATATATATACTAGAGTAGGTTGGAACCTTTGGTGTGAAGATAACACTGACTTAGTTTTCCATAAAACACCAAAACACTATACACTACACTCAACGCGCGTTTCGCTAACAAGGTTGGCATTATCTGGAGAGTATTAAAACTGAGTTTTAATCATCTCCATTAATGTTTGAATTAAATGTCTGAAATGTTCAAACGTGAAATAACAGAAATATCCTGGGGAATGTGAAATATAATACAGATACTAAAGAGAGACTAACCGACGGTTGAATTTCGATACTACGCCGAACCAGTGTGTATGACTTCTTTAAATATTATCACAGAATCTGCGACACAACTGCAACTGAACTAACATCATAGAACTGAGCAGGCACGTAACTGATGTCTATGAATTGACCCTTAAGATGACCCTTAATTTTAAGTTTCGTATATAAAAATTTTATAGTTTACATAGATCTGAATTTCGTTTCCGAAATTTAGAGAAATATGACATAGAAAACCAAGACGTTTGGTATGTAACCTTGAAAGTCAAGATTTGTACAGATTTTGACGCAATAAATTGCGTATTCTCGTTTATTTCTTTCCATCGAATCGGTAAAAAGAATAACAGTAGTATTATTTATTTCCCAAAGATATCTTGCCTACTTAATTTAAATCTAAATAAACTCCAAATTGCAGGGAAAAACTGGTTCAGCGTATTTAGGATGGGTAGGATGGTTCTTTGGCTTGACCATGCACTGTATTGTTGGACAACGGCTACAAAATGAGGTAAGTAAAAAAAAAGTGCTTTATATATGTTCAAGAAAAAGATCCATACCATAATTGTTCGTGCCATCTAACAATTTCTATATTTTGTATCTCATACACCTAGCATTAAACAGGCTAATATTATAATATACTAGAATACTAACTATTTGTTGGAAAACAGGGCCGTACTTAGATTCGATTAAATCAGGGTAAAAGGTAAAAGTAATAACATTCTATAGAACGTACCCAGACGAACTAAGTAGTAAGTCATTGTCGCGCATACATAATAGATTTCTCATCAAGTTTCGTACGGTTGGATTGTTCTACAACTTTGTATGTCGAAAATTGCTACCTTAACAGAAGTAAGAGGCTTATAAGAAAAATTATTTAACACCATAGACCTAATGAGTTCCGCTGAGACCAACAAGACTCATTAGTTCATTCCAATACCATAACAATGTTGCGTTATAGGAACTATTCTTGAAAATGGATTGCAATTATTGTTGAATACCTACCAGGACTATCTGCGTATACAATAATCATCTCTTTAATACCATCCACACATTTTCTAACTATACTCAAAGCCAGACTATGTTTTAAGGAAAAATACTAACCGAAATATTAGACTCGTAGAGTTTTGAAAACGACGCTAACTTATTTAAATTACGATACTTTGAGGCTATGGTAAAAATTTTTTACTTCTCCAAAATGTTTTGCGTGATACAACATACATGCAAGTCTAGTTTCCCATCGAGCGAGGATCATACGAATATTATGGCATGTGTAGTGGCTTTTTCCATGGGGACTGTGCAGGCGGAGCAAAATTATTACTCTTTACTCGTTCATCGCTGTAGATCTCGTTCATGGGTTGATTCTTTGAATCACCTCCATAGTTCGTCCCAATCGCAAAGACAACTGGTGCCTCTCGTTTTCGGCAAAAGTGACTTGCCGGGACAAATGTCGAATCCTACCTGTGGCGGGTTTTATTTTTTGAAACCTTATCTGATCGTGCAGAAACACGAGAAAGGGGTCGAGGATCGCTTCTGGGTATAATTCAATGCCTGGCGGGGTTTTAGCCCGAGGAGTAGTTGTTTCCTAGAGCGATTATGTAATAGCTTTGCTATTCGGGAACTACTTTGATAACCGCTTGGCGGTTTGGTGGTTCCTGTCTCGATTTCCGACTTATATGTTACTGCCTGAATATGTTTCTGTAATTGAATATCACTTTTATAATATGGTAACCTCAATATCAGGTACAGATAAACAATTAGATGGGGTATATAATCCTATTAGTTTTCGTGAGTTTTATCTTTTATGAAACTTATCGTTAGTGTCCTTGCAAGATCGCTGTGAAGCAGCCTATTTCATCGTCCTTTATGGATTGATTACCGAGCTGCATGCAATGGTATTACGAATTAATTCAAGTATAAACTCATCAAGAATAGGTGCAAGTCTCAAAACTGTGATATCGGACCGCCCACGAGGTGCGTAATGGTATTTACTTCAGTCGAATTGAGAACTTTGCAGGATGATTATGGATGAATATATATTGAATGTGGATGTACATAGAGTTGGATCTCCCCGCGCATAAAGTGCATTCTGTTTCTTCCAACCGCTGCCTCACTCTTTCTTCTATGCATACCTAGAGAATCTTATACTTTTCCTATTCTTGACGAGTAGTATATCTACTTCACATAGAATACTGAGTGTATCTACTTAGTATGTTACCATTCTATGTCTGCAGAATATCACCGCGATGAATTAATTTGTTTCGACCACCTACACCTAGGACAAATGTAAAGAACGGCTCTACTTTATATTATACTTTCAATTTATAATGAATTCCACAACCACCTAGATATTTTAAATTGCAGTCTCTTTAATTCTCTTATTCCTTTGTAGTAAATGTATATGTATAATGTTTTTGTATATACGTACAAGTATATTTCTTTCTTATTTTTTCTCTTTGTTAATGACATGTGTTCAGTTTATATTTATTTTGTTCTCTATGGTGTAATTAGGTTTTAGGGCCTATAGAATAGCGTAATAAATGAATAAATAAAATAATACGTATATAGAATACATATTTAGAATTCAATACATAGAATAAATTTGCATATTTACAATTATATAAAAAATACCACATCTACAAGCGAAATAAATATATGCCTATATTGATTTTGCACGTATGGAGTGGACGTCTAACTGATTGTTGTAAACGATAAAGTTGTATTATTTTGAGAGATCCGAAACGACTTTGCAATGGGATAACATGTGTCCCTATCCTACGTAAATGCTATAAAGCGGTTATGTTAATTCGTAAGTCATTAATGAACCATTAATCAAATACCAATGCTTTACACGTTGTCTGGCTCTGTTTTTAACAATTATTTAGTAACCTAATACATAACTACATTATTAATCTAGAACAACTTAGATGAATAACTACGAATGATTAAAAAAATTTTCAATGAAAAGTCAACGTTTATCTTCTTTATTTCTCAGAGCATTTCAATAGGAGCTGCAATCTGCGACACTAACTGGTACGACTGCAGTGACGACCTGAAGAAGGATATCGGCTTTGTTGTTATGAGATCTCAGAAGCCAATGCTATTGCTGGCAGCTTCCTTTGGGATAATAGGATATCCGATATTTGTCTCTGTAAGGAAATATTTTTAGGATGAATTAATATATAGTATATAATTTGGGACAGGTAAAGAAGGGTAAATAGTAACAATCAACATAAACTGTTATTGCAATATCACCAGCTTAATTATATTTTAATTCCTTGTCCAGACGTAACCCTCTATTAAGGGTCAAATCGACAATTTAGGGACTTCCAGGGCTTTCCTGTACATGAAAGTGAATTGAGTGCAACATTATTCGAAATATATCTATATTACAAAGAGATGACTACAAAACTGAAAAGTAAACCATATATCACTGGTATTTTATACATTTGTGGTTATTTTATTTGATATAATGATTACTTGTGAAACTATTTCTACAAAGGTGCAAATCACATTCTTATAAATTCATGTATAATCGATATTGATATAAATAAGTAGTGTATTACCTGTTTATTGTTTTGTATTTATTACCTCGTTGTTTAGTAGTTATTGCTATTTCCAGATAATCGTTTCCTATGGAAAAACGAAGGTATTTTAGTATACCGGAAGATTCGAAGCTAGTACAAACTCCTACTATAAATAGTCTCACTATATCAGAAATGACCAATAATAACGTTATTGAACATATCCTTCTTGATATATCGGATGATTTCTTAATTCAGACCAAAACTTTCAATGTGTGTAGTTTCTACGAGCGTTGGTCCAATTTAATCGAATCTGGTATGCATCACAGTAGCAGGCCTTCATAGAGACCTTCCACAAATTAAAAACATCCAAGACCGAATCAAATACTATAATTGGATTTAATTTTTGTACTCAAAAAAGTACCTTGTCAAAGGCCATAGGACGATAAGCACAGTGAATCGGTCCCAGAGGAATATCTGGATCATCTGAGAGTATGTTGGTACTAATAAGATGCGTTAATTCTGCAAGTTTCAGGCCTCTGTTTATTTTGGTTCTTGAATAAATTGAAAAAAACGAAAAATCAGATAATAATTTTTTTCCCGATAGCGGCCTAACCGATTTGAATAAAATATGGATATATTATAGAGGTATATAAAGGCTATACTCGAAAAAGTAACAGCTCATAATATTCATGATAATCATTAGAAACAGGAACTTTTTCCGAAATTATTTTTTTCTTTATGATAACGTTTAGAAAAATCATTAAACTAACTTTTTTCAGATGTCCTTCTCGATGTAAAATAATCTCTTAAATCCTTAAATTAATCAAAAAGGTATGCCATGTTGAAAAAAAATAAAAACAGATTTGTTAGTATAAAAATCAATTTATTTCAATGTTTATACATTTGAAGCAACAGAAATGAAGTTTATTTGATTAATTTATAAGTGAAAATAATATAAAATATTGAAATCCATAATGTGAAATGAATTTTTTAATTAAAATATTCAAAAATTAATTATAGACTTAACATTACGTATATAAAATAGGAAGTCTATTTCAAAATACCAAATAACGTCAGAATGAATCAATAACGTCAATTAAATCACTCTCAACATGATACAAACTATTTTATAAAAATAACGCGTCTTATCTAGGATCAACCGATTCCTCTTTAGCTATATATATATATATATATATATATATATATATATATATATATATATATATATATATATATATATATATTTAGCTATATATATATACCTATAATTGCTATTATGTCCTTTCTAATACTTTTTTCTCTTTTGACAGATTTTAAAGGGATCCTACTCACTGATAGCTCTTCTGGGCAACTCTGAATAAGATGTGGTCTCAACCAGGTCAATATATTTTATCTGTATTTAATTTTAAAAAGATTATTTAATACTATAGATGTTATATAGCATAGGAAGCAACATAGCGAAGCACCAAATCAAACTTAACTATCATTAAATTATAATTAATCATTAACTTTTTAAATGCTATATAGCACATGAAGCAAAGGAGTATATTTAGCATTATTAGTTATTTATTCTGTTTAAAGTTAGCTACTATTAACGTATTATTATGTATGCTAATGTTATTTATTATTTAACTGTACAAAACGATAGGTGCAAAAATGGAATAATAATTGTATTTTAGTAACATTTTTTAAAACAAATATGTTAAATGTAACGTAAGCAAATAATATATTGAAATAAAATGCATGTGAAATTCTTGTATAATTTACTCCCATAACCAAGACATAAACTTATACCCCTGCTACATCCCCATATACACATCGTTTGTGAATATTTTCTAAAAATATGAATAATAAATTAAAATGTTGATTTAGAGACGAACATTGTAAAAAAGCCTATTGAAGGGAGAACTATTTACAAATAATAATTCGACCATCCACCATATGTAGTCAAATGATGAGTATTTAAAGTATTGAAAATCGTGGTACTATTTTAACAATTTAATATACCAATACAATATTCATCAACAAAATACAGAAAAAAAACAATTAATTATACAGTATTCTACAATGGCAGAGCATATTGGATAGAAAGCAAGCTCTACTAAAGTGAATTAAACCATCTGTAACCTCCTGAAAAATGGTTTTAATTTTTTTTAGACAGGGGTGAATAAGTAGTGTTAAAATGGCTGAGAACAGGATACACATACGTAACATTCATGTAGCTTCTACGAAAACAACCAGATGACACAAGATGTCAGTGCTGCAATGAACCACTAGCCGTGGCATAATGTATTTTATTTGCCCCTTTATTGTCCAACAGAAAAAAATCTATTTATAGGACAAAATATGGCAATAATAAAATATGGACCAAATAACTAAAAAATATAAATATATTCATAAAAATATATATGTAAAACTAAAAAAAGTAACTCTAAATAACCTTAACATAGATAAATAATAGAATACTACATTAACATACAACTTACAGACAGTAAAAAGTAATTTTTCTAAAAGTAATAACTCGTTATAAGTACAATTGTTCAAGTCACAAGATATTACATTAAAATTTTCTGACATTACGAACACTGGCGATTTTAACAACACGTTAGTTCTTGCAGTCTGGCAACAAAACATACTTTCTTCTCGAGAGCCTAGTCTAGGTATGCGTATACTAAACATCCTTAGTAATGAGGCTGCATCTATACTATTATGGAACAGTTTAAATAACAATGACAGGTTAGCAAGCACTGTTCCAGTCTTCAATGACTAGATGTCAAATCTTTGTAGAAGCAGAGTATGTTCATAACCCCTTACTGGATAATAATTATCTACGCAGAATGAACTTTAGAATGAAATACTTTAAGAAACGCCGCGCCGCTGAATATTATCAAGTTGATTCAACTGGCTTAGATATTGGGAATACCAAATAAGGGCACAATATCCTAATTTCAAGCGAACTAATGAAAAATATAAACATATGAGGGTAGCAACATTATTAAATGATGACGTTCTAATTACGAAACCTAGGGTTTTATGTACATTAAGAGCCACTTGATTGATATGACCAGAGAACTCTAGTCTATCATCAATGTACACGCCAAGATCCTTGACATTTTCAGAACGTATTGAAACTATAATACAACATAATACAGTATGAAAAATACAATATACGAGATATTAAGTGACAGGGAAATTAAGAAATTGACTATATACTTAAAAATTTGTAACTTGTTCTACAAAATATAGTGATGATCTATAACTAATTCGATAAGTAATAAGAACAGTAATGTCACACAAACATGGCCCATGACTGTGACAGTGGATGTCAATACAAAAAACAAATATATATATATATATATATATATATATATATATATATATATATATATATATATATATACATAATTGCAATGACATAAGAATTCGAATAATGAGTACCTTAAGATTTTATAAATATCCACAAAAATGGTAATATTACTACAATAAACCTCTTTGTAACTCATTAGTAGGCTATAATGTCTATAATCTATCGGTAGGCAATATACATACTTAGTAGGCTAGAGATGCTAGTTTGAATATTTAGTATTATTTATACTTTCTTCTACTTCATGTGTATTTAGCTGTTCAATACCTTATAGAATAGAATACAAATTTATTGACATTCATATACATACGTACATTTATGGTCACAATATTTAAAAAACCCATAATATAAAAATATCACAGACAAGAGTCAAATAAATATAAACATCAAACCTAACATACATTGCATAAAAATTTGTCAATGCTGTAAAAGCAATTGGCAAGTAAAAATTTCTTAAAATATAAGTGGAACGCTTTACAAGACATATTATTAATGTTATCACATTTCTTATATCGATCAAATTCATTATAGAGCTGTACTTCTAAACTATTTTGTTTTGTGATGTGAATTCTTGACAGCGGTTCTCTTAAGTCACCAGCATATCTTGTATTATGCTCGTGCACGTGTAGGTTGCGTAAGTTTTTATGTACTAAAAGAAGTGACTCCAGCAAATACAAGCATGCCAGGGGTAGAACTATATGTTTCCTAAATAGTTCTCTGCTAGAAGTACGGATCGCTGCACCCTCAATGAGACGAACCGCAGATTCTGCAAAATAAACGATTTTTAAAATGCCAAAATAAACGCCTTTACATATCATTAAATTTTATATTTTACATACAAACATGTTACTCTACTGGACATTTTTAAACATTACAGCAAACTTTGCAAGTGCAAGTACATTATACATCATTTTTAGTGTAATAAAAGGATTTGTCCTCAAGAGCTTGTCCAACCCTGTACATCTCATATGTCATACTGTTGATTTATTTCCTTGTTAATGTAGGATATTTAACAAAAATAATTATATATATTTACATTTACTGACTGACTACGCGCATCATGCCAACATATCGTAATTATACAGGAAATTTCTTAGTACCAACAGGAAATACTTGGATAACAGAGTTGTTCCAAATTGATTGGGTTAACGTTGAGACTATTGGTTGCGTATATTATTATTATATATTTAATATATATATAACATCTATATTATATATTTCACATATTCTTAAAGTATTTCGATGACTATGTAAGTTTAGTGAGAATCATGTCATGAGATTATGTTAATGCAAGTACTTAATACAATCGAAGGTAAGTATAGAAATAAAAATATTATTTTTGTTTGTTTGATTTATACCTGGATATATTGTATAATTAATTCTATAAAAAAATGATGTAATGGCATAAATAAAAAAGAACAGTCAATAAAAAGAATGTTTAATACAGTCAATTCTTCTGTAGATGCTGCAGACTGTATAAATTGATTCAATTTAATGTTACCCTTTTTGGCTTTAAATGCCATGCGCTTTTAACTTTTAGATTCTTATTTCAGAAGACAGTAAGTGACTGACTTATTTTTAGCGGCATTCTCAACTTTATGTTAAGGAAGTTATGAGAACTCATTTTTGAGGAACATAAAATCAAGGCAGGTTGATTTTATATTTATAAAAGAATTTATGTTTGATAACATTTCTTTTGAGGAAAAAATTCATTACAGTTAAGGTATATTATAGAACTGCCCGTCTTATCGTCTGTAATACATGCTCGATTGAATTTCACAACTACGAATTAAGATTCTTAACTTTTTTCTTTTTTAATTAATTCTTAATTAATTAAAAAATCTAAAATATAATAGTTTATAGAAAAAATTACAAAAACAAACGATATATTTTAAAATCGTATCAAAAAATGGATTTTCGGTAAAACCTCTTGACCCATCAGGGCGATTTTTCGAAAATATTTCTATTTATATATCTATTTTGGTAATAATATTACTTGTGTCTATATTGTCTGTATATTGTTTGTCTTATTTGACTCAATGATATTTCTGCATACGATTTTTTAGTTCACAGTTTCCTAATTACAAGAGAAAAGTTAGTTGATAGTATACTAATTTCAAGAAAAAAAGTAAAATAATACCATGTTTTTCACCACTGTATCTGTATAATACTAGCACTACAATATTTTTAATATATCACGTCACTATTAAGTAACTTCAAAAAGATAATTAAATTACTAAACTACTAAATATTTATGGTAATTTATTTCAATAACAATAGTAACACATTATAAAATTCAGTAATTAATAACAAAGAGAAGGTTACCACTAAGCGTTGACTAAAATTTTACGCTAATGAAGCCAATTTCTTACTTTGAGTAACATTGAATATTGAAGTCGCTTGCGAAGTGAGCAACAGAAGTTTGAAGGATATTAATTTTTAGAAAATAGAAACCTATATTCCAACTTATCATATCATCGTTGTCTATAATATTACATAATCGATATATTTTTAATATCAGTCCCAATTTTTTATGTTTGATTTTGAAATATTGATTAGTTGTGTACAATAGATATATAATAATGTAGACTCTAGACATTTTTTAAGAAATAATATGTATTTGAGAGAACAAACATTGAGAATACATATTTTGAGAAAAAAGAAAATTCCATATAAACCACTAAGCAATTTCATGAAAGTGATGTAAGTAAATTATCGGTTTTGTGCAGTTTAAAAAAGAAAAGGACTATTCTTTTAAAGTTCAGTTCAGGAGTTAAACGAGGACTTGGACGAATTTATCAGAATTTTAGTTTCAGGTAAAATTTTTAGTTTTTGAACAATTTGTTTTTCCTTATGAAGCTATATTTCATTTGAAAGTTATAGTTAAATAATAACATACGTATATGCCGGTATTGGAGTATAGCAAATCCTCATTGGGAAATGTAGGTTTACTCAAAATTAACCAAAAAAGCGAACGCTTGAACAGATGTTATTAATATGCAAATTAGTAGCCTGGTACTTACTTGGTACTTACTCGTGACATTCAATGGTGATATATATTTAGATCATCAATATAATGCAAAGTTTTACTACCAGAGGGTAACATTCAAACTACAGAAATAAGGAGTTTAACCAACCCATCTGCAAATGCCTTGTATAATAAGGGCTAAACAAATTAGGTCAAAACAGCTATTCTCCTAGCTATATATGCCAAATTCCGAGCGCTGAATTACATGACAAAATTTGTCGTATTCTTGCCTAACAGAGTTAGCACTAAAAATACAGTGATTATTCCAAAACCACCAAGAAAGATGCAAAGTGTTACCTAATCTCAGGATATCGTTAACTGCAGACCGGTTTCCACCTTTTGATCTTGGGTCTCGTCAGTGCAGCGCAAACAAGTATACCTTCGACAGTTAAAGCTCAGATCTAGTAGACGTTGCTACGTTCCACCGCAGTAGAACGTAACAAACGCCATCTCTTGGTAGTTTCGAACAATCTAAATCGAAGTAAAAACTTGAGATCATCAATTTAATGCAAAGTTTTACTATCAGAGGGTAATATTCAAACTACAGAAATAAGGAGTTTATACTCCAACCCTTCTGAAAATGCCTTGTATAATAAGGACTAAACAAATTAGGTCAAAACAGCTATTCTCCTGGCTATATGCCAAACGCCGAGCGCTGAATTACATGAGACAATTTGTCGTATTTTTGTCTAACAGAGTTAGCACTAAAAATATAGTGATTGTTCCAAAACCACCAAGAAAGATGCAAAGTGTCACCTATCTCAGGATATCGTTAACTGCAGACCGGTTTCGACCTTTCTATCTTGGGTCTCGTCAGTGCAGTGTAAACGAGTATACATTCGACAGATAAAGCTCACATCTTTGGAACAATCACTGTATTTTTAGTGCTAACTCTGTTAGACAAAAATACGACAAATTTTGTCATGTAATTCAGCGCTCGGCGTTTGGCATATAGCCAGGAGAATAGCTGTTTTGACCTAATTTGTTTAGTCCTTAGTTTACAAGGTATTTGCAGATAGGTTGGAGTATAAATTCCTTATTTCTGTAGTTTTTATATATTTAGATTTTTTGAACAAACTAATTGGTCCTGAGAGAAGGCTGAAATCCTCAATACAGCAACAAAAACAGGAAACCAGTTTTCTACGAACACAGAAAGATTACACATTTCTCGAAGAGCATTTCGACAACCAAGTTGGAACCACCGAGGGATAACGATAAAAACTCAGTTTTAAACGTGTAATCTTTCGGTGTTCGTGGCAATCTGGTCTCATGGTTCTTTTAATTCTTTAGTGCTCATATTAAAACAACACTACACTTTAACTACCCATGTGACAGACCCATATGGCAACATAGTCTAATCGTGAAGTCATGACTCTAATAAGCATAAAGGGGCACTTTGATAAGAGACTAGATGAGAGAATATGGAAATACCTATATTTCCGTGATGTGACTTAACTGTTAATGTTATTATATGTTTTTGTTTTAAGAAATATTTTGAATGTGGCTTATATTCTTGGGATCTTCGATGTAGCTACAAAAATAGGAGATCAGTTTTCCAGGAACAAAGATTACACATTTCGTCGTTGTTGCGTTCGTAGAAAACTGGGGTCCTATTCTTATGGCTTATAATGTTTATTTATTGTTGAATAGTACTTGTTTAACATTATTCATTATATTCTTTACCCAGGCTATCATATTTGTAAAAGTTGGCCGTTGGCCAGTGGGATAACGATGACATCATAAATATAAAAATCAAGACTCGCGTTAAAAATTTTTTTCACCATCAACTGTTAACTGTATTTTTTAAAATACTGGTAACTTCTTTTTTAAGAAAATGAATTATTTTCGAACACTTAAATAAATTCTACCCCTAATAAATATACATAAATATACCTAATATACCTAACTACCCAAGAGCCGAAGTATAGTCACAATTTTTAGGGTTTCAAAGCGATATTGTGAAAATCATGTTAGAAACAAGGGAAATCGTTTGTTTTACCGTAACATTGAACATATTTCGAGCATATCAAATCTTTCCTAAGAAAGGTGAAGAGTTAAATCCAGGAGCTGGTTTTTACATCAAGTTTGTAATTGGATGTTTCATGGGCTCAATTATACTGCTTGGGAGTTTGCTCCACTTGACTCACACCATCATAAGTAAGTATGTATTTTTAAGACTAAATAATTCTGTGCAACTGTAAATAAATCGATTTAGGGGATGTCAATTGGTTCACATTCTCTGTTGATATATTTTGTAACTAGTCCATGGTGTGAATTAGAATTTTTATAAAATAGTTTAATACTTTTTTTTGTATATAAACGAACTTAAAATAATTAGGTAAGTTAGATCTAATGATTTTATAAGAAATGGGTTTTTAACTATTAACCCGCGGGTAGTGTGGTGGGGTATGATATACCCTTTGTAGTACATCTGTGGTGATAAAATCTGTCCTGTGTCATTTGGCGTCATCTACAATTAGATAGCTTCAAATTAGGTATTGACAAGTACACATAAGTAGCAGTAAAAAGGTTGAACTAGTAGGTACTTTTTTGGTATTCAATGATTGCAGGTCAAATCTGTATAGAAATAAAGTAGAGTCAAAACCCTTCATTGGGTAAATAGTTATACTTATTAAAAGCTTTTCATGTACACGCCAATTCGACATAATGTCGACAAGTCTTTGTAAATTCTAACACTAACAGAGTTTTCACTAATTCACTGTATAGTGAATCCTGACCGTCACGATTGCGGCTCACCGAACTACAACCGTCACGGTTGTGGCTTACTGAACTACGACCGTCACGGCTGCGGCTCAGTAAATAATGAGTAACTAGCCAATAGAACGGGCTATGTGGAATAGGCCAATATCACTATTCATACTATTTTACATTTTTCAATTTCTAAACTTTCAAATGCATCTAGCTGTCTTGCATTTGTTACATTCCTAATTAATCTTAAGTTGCTAATATCTATCTTATGGTTGTTCTCGAAGGCATGTTGGGCAACACTAGACTTATCTATTCTACCATATTTGAGATGCGCCATGTGCTCTTTGAACCTGGTTTGAATAGATCGTCTGGTCTGTCCAACGTACCTTTGACTACAGTCGTTACAGCTGATTTCGTAAATCCTCGACCTATCATTTGTGTTGATTATAGTATTATCTTTTGGATTGCCTAAAAGTTATTTTAATTAATTTTTTGACGAATGAACTACCGTCATTCCTATATGTTTAAAAATCTTACTAATACCGCGAGTGAAACGAGGATCGTAAGGCATAGATACATATTTTTCTGGATGTTCCCTTTCAGTTTGAAAGGTCGAGGAATTTCGGTAGTTTGGTGAGCCGCAACCGTGACGGTCAGGATTCACTAAGCCATAGTTAATAATTTAGGTATAACTAGGATACATTGTTAGCATAAGATTAGTTTTAATCATCTCCAGATGATGCCAACTTTGTTGGCGAAACGCGTGTCGAGTATGGTGTATAGTGTTTTGTGGAAAACTCAGTGTTATCTTTACACCAAAGGTTCCAACCTACTCCAGGATTTGTAAGTTCTGCAACAATTATCAGTGCAAGTGACATTAAAAAATAATTTTAGATCATCAGAAAAAATGATTTGACTGTAGAGTTACAGACAAGTCATTAAATAATATGATGTATAATAGTGGACCCAAATTCGTGCCTTGAGGCACACCACAACCGGCGATGAACGTTTTTGACTTAAAATCATTATACGAAAAAACAGTTGCTGATGCGATAAGACGACTGCATTAATAGACATAAACCACTATAAAATCCAAACAATTCCAATTTAGAAAGCAAATATCACCTTCACCTCAGTAGTGAGTCATATTGTCAAACGCTTCCGAGAAAGGCATGTGTAATAAATATAATGTTAAACAGTATTACGAGTCCTGGCAAAGTTTCACAAGAAAGCTAGGGTTTTTTGTTACTAATAGATTGGGCAATGTTCTTTTCTGTAAAATTCACGATATTAATCTGTATTATAAAAATTTTTATCTTATTACTGGTTATCAGTGCTGTAATTAAATGAACAGAATTGTCAGTAGAATAAATACTGTCCAAATTATTTGTAAAACCGTTTACAATTTCTTGTGGTGCATTAAATTTCTCTTCGCCTAAGAAGATAGTCGATGTAATACGCGTAGAACCCGTTTTACTTTGTATGAAAGACAAAACAATATTTGAGTCGCTATTAAAATTGTCCTGAATCTCATTCATAAAAGCAACTGATATTTGACTTTTCATAATTGCTCTTATTCATTTAAGGCAGTCATTTTCATAAATTTCTTATGATAATAAGCTGTAACTTTTATATTAAGAATTGTTGCTGAAGTACACCATATAGGATGGTATACTACGAGATCTACACCTTGTATATTTTATACACAGAAACAGACACATCTAGTGTATTATATATTTTTTCATAAAAAGCTTCTCACGTGAAGTTGTAACTTACAAAATGTATGAGTTTCCTGAGTTTCTCTTTGAGAGTGCTACTAACAATTTGCCTATATACTTTGATTGCCTCAAAGGAGTGACCTCATTATAACTACTGTATTATTTGGTTTCAGCTGAACAATATAACCGCATCGATTTAGACCTCTCATATGCATTGTCTATGACTAGTGGATACCTATTGTATATCTTGTTTTCGGTCAACACCACTGCGGCGTCAAAAATGTACATGTTCCTGTCAGACTTCGAACAATTTGGAAAACCACCTAAATTCGATAGATACAACACGTTTCTAAACCGAGCATCCAAATGCCATTTTGTGTATTTGGGCATTGTCTCCACCTCATTCGTCCTGAGTTCGAATATATTCAAAGGTGATCAATGCAGAGAAGACAACATACAGTACGGATACAATGAAACGTGCGGGTTAATAACGAATACTTGGTTGCCGTTTGATATAGATTACTTTCCCATGAAACAAATCTACTTATGTTTGCAGTTTATTAGTATATATTATGTATATATTCTGGCGGGAAGTATGACGTTTCTGGTGGCGGAGAGTATCATGCATGTTGGTGTAAGACTTGATCACGTTAAGCAACTCTTTATTAATGTATTGAATGGTAATCGGAAGCAGGACAGGAGAAAAAGTTTCAATTTTGCTGTTAGATATCATGGTAGAGTGTTGGAGTAAGTATTCATATAAATGTGTTTTTTTACATTCTATAAACTATATGGATATACGAATATATTACATAACCAAAATTTCTTTACGCATTTTCATTGAAGACTTTGGTCACTTTTAAATGATTTGCCTATTGTTCAACTTAATAGAAATTACATCCAATGCGATGGAGCTACTTCAAATAATGGTAGACTAAATTAGACTATCATTAGAAATAATGGTAGATTATATATATAATAATCAACCGGTTTGATAAATAAGTTTGAGTCAACCGGTTTGATAAATAATCAGCCAACATCCGTACGTCACAGAAATGCAAGGTCTGCTGAAAACATCGCTGCTGTACGTGAGAGTGTACGGGAAAACCTGAAGCAGTCAATTTCTCGTCGTTGACAAGAAGATGGTCTTTCTGCGAATTCAACTTGGCGAATTTTGCGTCGGGGCTTGGGTTAATGCCCTGTGTTTGCTGATTGGGCTCTGGAGCAGTTGCAAGTTGATCCAAATTTCGTCAATATCTTTAGCGACGAGTCCCATTTTTGGATGAATGGATATGTGAACAAGCAAAATTGTCGGATTTGGGATGATACCAATCCACATGAGGTAAACCAGCATCAAATGCATCTCGAGAAAGTCACTGTTTGGTGTGGATTTTCGTCTGGCTGAATCATCGGTCGTACTTCTTCCAAAGCGAAACTGGCATTACTATGACTGTCAACGGCGAGCGTTACAGATCGATGATAAGCAACTTCTTGTGGCCTAAACTGGATGATATGGATACCGACGACATGTGGTTCCAACAAGACGGCGCTACGTACCACATAGCGCATACCACGATGGAAATTATACGCGAGCGATTTGAGGGTACGGTTATCTCGCGCAGCGGTGACATGAACCGGCCACAGAGATCGTTCAATTTAACGCCTTTAGACTTCTTACTTTGGGACTATTTTAAATCGCAGGTCTATGCGAATAAACCGCAAACAATTGATGCCCTCAAAGTTAACATAACGAACGCCATCTAGCAAATTCAGCCAAATTTATGCGACAAAGTCATCGAAAATTGGACCTCCCGAATACGTGTTACCAAGCAAAGCCGCGGCGGACATTTGAAAGGCGTTATATTCCATACTTAATGCCATAAAATATTTTTTCAAATAAAAAAAAATTAGTGGATATCTCACACACAACTTATTCTACTTACGTTTAAAAATCGAGCGTTTCTTATTGAAATACCCTTTACATTCTTTTTTAGACTAGAACGGGAACTGAATACATTTCTTACAAATTCCATATTTACTCACATGATTCTAACGGCATCCATTATAGGTTGTGCAGCATATGGATTTATACAGGTAAAACTCTTTTAAAAGATGAAATCAAATATGCATATAAATGGTGGTCCAACCAAAACGCACGATGTTAATTGTAAATAAAACAAAAAGTTTTCAGAGAATTATCTTAATACTTTTTATTATGATAAAAGGATCTATGACAATTAAGTGTGAAACAAAATATCGGCCAAATGCTCGGCACGGCTTCGGTGGCATACTTCTATCCGATGGTCCATATTTTCAATGACTCTGAGACATAATTGAGGTTCAATGTCGTTAATGTGCCGAATTATCTCATCCCTTAGTTCTTGAATTGTTTTTGGCTTATTGACGTACATCTTTCTTTTAAATATCCCCAAAGAAAGAAGTCCAACGGTGTCAAATCACATGATCGTGGCGGCCAATTAACATCGCCACGACGTGAGATAACACGGCCATTGAATTTCTCACGCAAAGGTGCCATTGTTTCGTTGGCTGTGTGACAAGTGACACCATCCTGTTGGAACCACATATCGTCCAGGTCCATATCCTCAATTTCTGGCCACAAGAAGTCCGTTATCATCTCGCGATAGCGAACACCATTCACGGTAACTGCTTGGCCGACCTCATGTTCGAAGGAGTACGGCCCGATGACGCCGCCAGCCCATAAACCGCACCAAACAGCATCACTCTTTGTAGATGCATCGGATTTTCAGCAATCACTCGTGGATTCTCATTTGCCCAAATGCGGCAATTCTACTTGTTAACGAATCCACTGAGGTGAAAGTGTGCCTCGTCGCTGAAGATGATTTTCTTTGTAAAGTCACCATTCACTTCTGTCTGTTCAACCAACCATTCGGCGTATTGACGACGCTTGAAATGGTCAGTAGGCTTCAGCTCTTGAGTCAATTGAACCTTGTAAGCGTGTAAATTCAAATCTTTATTCAATATTCGCATCAGTGATGTTCGTGAAATGTTCAATTGTTGGGCACGACGACGAGTCGAGGTTGACGGCTCTTCTGCTACATTATCGCTAGCAACAGCAATGTTTTCCGCAGAACGAACTAGGCGAGCATGCACAGGTGTTTTCACATTTCCTACAGACCCGGTTTGCTGAAATTTGCGCACAATTCTCCCGATTGTGGACACATTTGGTCTATTATGCTGACCAAAAAAGTCACGAACTGCACGAAATGCATTTTGATTTGAACCCCCATTTTCGTAAAAGGCTTCAACAATCTTAACGCGCTGCTCAATTGTGTACCTCTCCATGGTTGAATTTGTCAAACACTGAAACAAAGAAATGTCAAATTAAGTTGGGCAGAAAACTTGACGTTAAGGTGTGACTCACAATTAACATCGTGCATCACATCGTGCAAAAATAAAGGGTGGTTGGACCACCCTTTATTTTTATTAAATAATGATGTTCATTTCAGTCCGGTTCCGCTAATCCATTTGCAATCTGTATTGGATGGCTTAATGGTGTATCAATCATCTGTGTTAGCGGACAGTATTTAACAAATAAGGTACAGAACGTATGTGGATTATTATAGTATCTAAGTATACAAAGTATTTGGAGGCTCAACTGGTAGATTTGTTCGAAGCTGAAAGTCTTGTTCCATTTGAGTTTCTTTGCACTTGGTCCGTTTGTATAGAGTGATTTTCTTGTACCTCTGGAAGAGGCTCTTTTATAAGCGAATTGAAATACATTAATTATTAATTAAATTAATTTTTTTGTATTATTAGAGTTTGGAAATTGGAACTGCTATATATGAGACCACTTGGTATAACATGGAACCTGACTTGCAGAGAGATATTGTTTTGGTCCTTATGAGATGCCAGAAAGCTATGGTTTTGCGGGCTGCTGGATTTGGTGTTATGAGTAATGCCGTTATTATAGCGGTAAGTTAAGAAATAATGTATAACAATTAGTAGATAATTTGGTATACACTGGGTTAGAAGTGGTGCAGCGTAAAATACCTCGGTATTTCGCGCAATTGAAGTAGGATTTTCATTTTTTCCTACGCGTAATAAAACAAAAAAAAATTAATAGCCATGTAAAATAAATATTTCACCCACTCAAAAGCCATAGGTTAGTAAAACAAATTAATAATTTTAAATTAAATGTGAGAATTAAACAAAAAATGTAATTTAACGTATACGAGGTCAGAATGACAACCTGGGTGACCTTGTTATTCCCTTATTTGTTTTAAGACCTTGGTACACGCTAGATTTGTCTTGCTAGATCTCAGACATCAGAGCTGACAGAGCTCTGTCATTGGCGGACAAAACACGTGGATAAAAATCTGGCACTTTTTTCTCTGGCAGGGACAGTGTCAGAGAGCTCTGGCAAGTCTCTCTGTCATAATCTCTGGCATGTATTTACACCTGACATTTATCTCTAGGCAAGAATAAACAAAATAAATATATACTTGACATTCTTCACAAAATGGCAGCAACAGTCATGACAGCGGCATGAGTTGTAGTTTATTTACAATAAAACTCTTGTGAAATTTTCTTTCTTCTCGTTGTAATACATTACTTTAGTTAAGTTTATTTGGACAATATTAGTCAAAATATATATTAAGATACATTCAAGATTTTATAATAAGATTTATTGAAGATATTGTTAAACTTTGAACTTTAATTTTAATAGCTACTAGAGAGCACCAAAAAGAATTAGTTTTGGATAATGTTTCTGTAGTCTTCATAAATATATCAATTTCATATATATTTTTTAATATACTTGTATTTGCATATTTATAGAAATATTATCATAGCAGGAAGTGTCTCTTGTTCGAATGCAAACATGAAACTGTTTCTAAATTAAATTCTGAAATTCTATTTATTGTTCTATTACTTTACTATTTTTATTGTTTTATTATACTTATAGTTATAATTTGGTCAATAAACTAGACTTTTAAAACAGCAACAATTGTTATAACCGTCCTCTCTGTCGGTTACCTCTCACCTCCACCAAATTAGTCATTTATAATCAAAACTTAAACTACGCAATCCAAGACGAATTGTTAAGCCGTATTAAAGAGAACACCTTACTGCTGTTAACCTGTTTACAAAGTAACTTTGAATGTGGAAATGGACGTAGATTCGTTTATGTAATGTTTGTAAGCTTTGCTAATTTAACTGTATATTATATTGCTACTTTAAAAATCTGTTGAAGAAATGGAGAATGCGCCGGTAATTTCTCATATATGTATATTATGAGCAGATTTATGAAATGAATAGGAAAATCTGTTTATTTAATACATCTTGCAGCATTAATTAGTTCAGCAGATGTTAAAGTATTTACCATAAATGCTGATAATAAATTGCATGTAGTACAAAAGTGAAATATTCAGCTCAAATTTTAGGGTTGCATTTAGTTCAACGATATTCGAGTTGGATTGAATGAAGCTTGATTTGAAATAAAAAGAAGTAAGTTTTTTAAGTATAAGTCAAAAAATGTGGAATTTAGTTACGTTGCCTAAAATGATACAGTTGAGGAAATGGTATATTGTAAATGTTATTTAAACATTTAGAAAAGGGTAAATTATTTTTTTATTAATTGTATCGTGTAAGAAAATTATGAAAGTAAATAAATATAAACTTGTTATTCTAGTTTTTCATTTCATCATATTTATGACACCACTTAAACATAAAAAATAATTACAAAAAAAATGTTTCATTCTAACTCGGATTTTTGTTTTTCGTATTTGATCTACAATCGTAATTTGTTTTAGGTTCTTCAAGCTTCGTATTCCTATATAACATTATTGAGTAGAGGTGGTTAATATTAAAAACAAAGAATTAACGGGAATAGTATATGTAGCATTGTTTGTTACTACGCAAATAATTAACTGTAATAGACATAGTTTACATCATTAGAATTATAGGATATAATAAAAATTCTGCTGCATATGAATTATCTATGTAAAGTGTTGTCGCATACTAGGTGTTTAGAAATACATGCACCATAAGCGAAATACAGTGATCTGCGTACTATGTCCTAAGTAGCAATCACAAATTGACTTCATCCAGAGTGGGTGGAATCGGAATTTAACATTTTCAATTATTAAGAAGTTTATTGTATTATTGTACTAAATGTAGTGGATATTATGTTTAATAAAATTTGCGAATTTATACACTGATATTCATTTATTATTATCGGGTTGTCCAAAAACTCGTTCGGTTTTTTCATAAGTATTTATTATTAACATTATAGTTATTACAAATTATATTAATCAATAATGTACGTTCCTCCATTTTCAATAATTTTCTTCCATCTCTGAGTAAGCTTCATTATACCATTTCCATAAGAACTTTACGGTTTGCTGGCAAAAAACGTTTCTAAATGATTTTTGACTTCTTCGTCATTGGAAAATATTTTCTTTCGTAAACTGTTATCCATGGAGCGGAGTAGATGAAAATCCGAGGGCGGGAGGTCTGCAGAATACGATGGATAGGGTAAAATGTCCCATTATAACTCCAACAATATCCTCCGGGTCTGCAAAGATGTGTGAGGTCGAGCGTTGTCGTGATGGAAGACGACCTTATTATGATTTACGAGTCCTGGGCGCTCTTCTTGCATGTGTTGGTTCAATTTTTGTTATTGTTCGCAGTAAACATCCAAAAGTATTATATTGTTTCTCGTGAGTAGCTCAAAATAAATGATTCCTATATGAAGTAAATGATTCCGCTGGTGTTTCAAAATACCACCTGACGGACAACAAAATTTTCCTGGGGTGAAGCCTTGTTTACACTAGACTTTGATGTCCCAATTTTTTCTGCAAGGTCACTTATGGTTTGGCAAGGATCTACCTCAACTAAGGCCCGTAAATGCTCATAAATTCAGAGAGGAAAACCGAACGAACTTTTTGGACAACTCAATACCATTTTTATTTATCCATGGTATCATTTAGCCATATGAGGATTTTTTAAAATGCTATCCCGAGTGAATAAATATTGTCCGTCCTACATTGTTTTTGCCTGCTCAT